>CM060440.1:3284759-3917259 GCA_030545235.1 Helianthus tuberosus
TCATCTTATATTATACCTTTTATTGGAAACTGGATATATAAAACTACAACAGCCATTAATATCATCGGTTAGTTAAGAGGTATTGTTTTTTTTTTAACGATAAATTTCTTTTAAACCATGTCATTGTAGGACTTGAACAGTGTCTAAAGGTTTTGCCTTTAACAATAGATCACCACCTCATTGGTGGTTAGTTACGGGTTAATAGACTGGAACAAATAAAACAATCGGGATATGAGCAAACTAACCAAAAAGTTGAAAACTAATGGAAACCAATTGACGTTTGCATCAACCCATTGTTGGCCAAGCTAGGTTGACTCGTTTTTGAACAGTTAAAACCGGTGAACAGTTAGAGCAGTCGATTCGATGGTCAATCCGATTTTCAAAAAATAAATGAAGGGATAAACCATATGTCTCTTTATGATCATTCATGTGCATTAGATATTAGTGATGTAACATTTGTTTATGATGATAGATTTTAATCACACATGATCACCTTTTTAAATTATCTATTATCTATATTTATTTATATATGATTTTACAAGGCTGATGAATAGTTCTTTGTTCTGATTGGTCAGACTGCCATCTGACAAGCTACGATTTTATAAAAACATTTACAAATTCTGGTTAAAAAAATTGTTGATTAAAAAACTTTTCTCCTTGCAAACAAAACTATCAGTTTACTTCGGTTCTTATGAAATATATAATATCATATTTACCCTTTCAAAACGCTAAAGTTATCATATTTACTCATTCCACAATAGTTACTCGAACCATCTAAACGCATTACATTATCTACATTTATTCAACGAAACATGCTATTACAAATTTACAAGTAACTTACCCATCTTACAAAATTCAGATGTAACGAGTAAACTTGCTATTTTTCGCGCATTTTTTATTTTTTATTTTTAGTACTTTGAAAGGGTAACAGAACCGCAGAACAATGTAACTTAATTGAACTGAAACCTGAGGAAATAATCTTTGACTTTGTTAAGTCAAAATGTCAAATACCTGGCAATTTTGACTTTCTACTTGGACAAGCTCAGTTTTGAAAGAACCGAAGCCGCTTGATCGCCACCCAACAAGAAATACGGGTGCCTTAAAGCATCAGAAGCTGATAAACGACCTCTACGCAATGAGCCTCGTTCTGAGATTAGCTTTGTGGCTAAATCCCACCCTCTACCTGAATCCAAATCAAGAACACTTGTGTCGGGTCTAGTTCGAGTTTTTTCCCGCCATTTTTTTAAGTCGTAGTTTACGGCTTTTAGCTCTAGATTGAAGTTTTTTAAGCCTGCGGAAGACCTTAATGATGGTATAGCCATTTGCATGAGAACGATCCCAGCAGAGTACATGTCGAACAGATCAGGACTGTTCAGCTGCAAGAATGATAAATAAAATATTAAAAAAAAACATAGAAATAAAAAGATAAAAGTTATAGCAATGAATAACTTGTTTTGAGCGACCGGCAGCCTGTCATTTTTTTAAACTGTTGAAGATGTATTTTTAGTGTATGTAAGCCTTGTGGCATTAGATGAGGCATTTAAAAATTAATTTTAAATATAAATTCAGAAAAAATAAATCAAATTTTCAAACTTCTAAATAAATTTGCATTTTATTTTTTTCACAGAAACCTGTTGTCCCATATATGCAAATTTTACCCCATAAAATAACACACCGCTATCACAACAAAACTTTAAGCAATTTACCTAACCCAACCCGTTTTGTATAAAGTGACCCGTTTTAACCGAAACCCATTTTGACCCTTTACCCAACTAAACATGACCTGCACGTTTTGCCACCTCTACGCTTAACTAAAAAATGTTATACAAAAACAAACATTCTAATTTTAGATCTACTTTAATACAAAATTACTTAAAATTCGAATGCTGGATTTGATTAATAAAAAATATACATATATCACCTGCCAGAGAATTGGAGAAAGAAGAGCTGCAACAGGTTCTGGTGGCGGGGACGGTGTTTCTTCGGGAAGAACATAAAGTTCCGGTGGGCAATAATCAGGGTCAAGAAGACCCTTGTTTGGGACAAAGTTTTTTCCGATCCTTAAGTCAGTGGCTGCACCGAAATCAATAAGCTTGATCCGCCCCTTTTTGGTTACCACTAAATTGGCGGGCTTCACATCCCGGTGCACAATACCAGTGTCATGTATTTTCTTGAGTGATGAAATTATTTGTCTCATTATTTGCTTGATTATCAACGCGTTTCGTTCTATGGATTCAAGTCCTTGTAATACGCGTCCAAACATGAGTGATTCCAAGTTTAAGGGGAAAAGTCTGTCTTTCATGTAATCACCAAGGTCTCGATCTCCCTGTGTTGGATTCATATAACGTTTATGGATATATCGGTAACTGATACTAACAGGGTGTTTGGATTTGCATTTTGAAATTAAATTTTTTTTTAAAAAAAAAAGGGTAATTGCACGGTACCCCTGACCGCGGAAGGGATCTCCCTTCCCAAGCTAGCGACCCGGCAACGCTGCCTGGCGGTGAATATCCAGCCGAGTTCGAGGGGATCGAAGAGCCTGCAAGCAGGATTCGAACCCGCGCCACTTTGGACTCCCGAACCGGTTTTAGATGGGTGCCGGTGGCCACTGGGCTGACACCCCGTGGTTTAATTTTTTAAAACAACCAAAATACGTCAAACATTCAACCATCTAATTATTGAAACTCCAAACCACGTAAGCACATCCAGACACTATTTTCTATTGCCCATTATACTACACCAGATTATATAGTTGCCCGATTAACCGATATCACAAAAGCATTTTCATACTCGCATCCAAACGCCCCGAAAATATGAAATGTATGTAAATCTACTTGAATTTTAAAACAACATTTACCTCAAATTTCCATACAAGCCATTTCTCACCCTTTGTGAAAATTGAATTAGTTTTATCAGAGATAAAGCTCCCAAGAAACTCGGCACATGTATCCGGAGCTGCACGCGACAACCTGTAGTTGAACCATTCTTCAAAATCACCACATTCTATAGCACCTTGAACTCCAATTTTTACCTAGTAATTTACAAAGTACGATTATAGCTTTGGAAAATTGGATTTTAATGATCCAAACTTTGACCCATTGACCAATAATAATCCAAACTAGTAACTTGACCGGTGGCACTCCTAACCTTCACTTTTGTTGTCAAGAACAGTCCCACTCTAACAGAAAAAGTAACTTCGTCTACCACTAATGAACAACTGACTGAATTTTTTATCCCAATGGGAATGCTTTAAATTGTTTTGAAATGACATAATTAAAATTAAAAGACGCCCTGCTTGCAGTATGCGTATATAATGTATACATGTGTGGGTGCTCGGGGACAAAAGTGAAAGTGCACTAATTTTAACGTTATTTTACTAATTTCGTGAAAATAAAGTTAAAAGAGGAGGATGGTTAATCATGCATCCAGTGGCGAAGCTTGGATTTTTCGGCCGGGGGGGTGAAAACATATATACCCAAAAATTTCTATAGAACCGGGGGGGTGAAAACGTATATACCCACAAATTTCTATACGAAAACTACATATATAACACTACTGAGCGAAAAATCCCGGGGGGCGGACGTCCCCCCCCGCCCCCATTAAGCTTCGCCCCTGCATGCATCATGTGGTGGCGTTGATAGCCGAAAAGTGGGGTACATGCACTAATCGGTATTTGTCTCAACTGCCGAGTGTAATGTGCCTTATGTCCAAGGCTTGATGCAAAACTACTATCAAGCCAGGGGTCTCATTGGAAGCAGCCTCTCTATTCATACAGGGTAGAGGTAAGGCTGTCTACATCTTACCCTCCTCAGACCCTACCTTAGCTTTGCTATTGTTGGGATTTACTGAGTATGATGATGATGATGATAATTAAAATTAAAAGCAATTTGTTAGAGTGCGATTGCCCTCGGCACAGAAAGTAAAAGATTGTTAATATGGATTATTATCGGACAAAAAAGTCATATTTGGATTATTAAAATCCAATCTACCTATGATTTTTGACAAAATATGACCCTATCGGTCAATAATAATCTATACCGCCAATATGACCAGCAACACTCCTAACTTTCATTTTTGTTTTCATGAACATCCCACTCTAACGGATAAGTAACTCTGTCTGCTCTGATGACGTGTAACATATCACGGGTCAGTTGTAATAGTTAACGATCATTAGGGGCAGACAAAGTTACTTATCCGATGTTACCGGTCAAATGGCAAGCACAGATATCATAATTCAGATTAACAAAATCCAATTTGCTTATAATTTTCAACATATCATCTGATCACAACTAAAAGCTTAAAAAAACAACCAACTTTTCACCTGTTTAAGGATCACTTTCTCCTTAAACCTCGGATCTTTCTCCAGCTGCTTTCTCCTACTCCCACTATTCCTAACCCGCTCCTCCACCGTCATATTCTTCGGAACCACCACACCCGAATAAACCACACCAAAAGACCCTTCACCCAACTTATCCCCAATCAAAAAATCAGAAGTTTTCAAATTCCTTCTCCCAGACAAACCGTCGAACACCTTCTGTGCAGGACCCAAAACATACGCATCAATGGCACCAATCAAAACCCCAGGTCTAGCAGTCAAGTACACCCAAACCAACCCAGCAAAAACAAACACACCCCACTTCTCAACCTCAGGAAAATCGCTAGTAACCTGTTGGAACTGATCATACCCTGTTTTGAAAACCGGAAATTGGTCCAAATGGAGTGTGTTTTCCAGCAAATCGTCGGAGATTTGGTTGAAAGATACGTTTAATTTTTGTGGGTGTCGTTTGAAATGAGGTGAATGAAGGGGGAGGTGACTGGGTGAAGTGGGTTTTGTAGGGGAGAATGAGATGAAGGTGGAATTGAGCTTGAGATTGGTTGAAGAAAGCATGGTGATGGTAGCCATTGATGGGTGTTTGGTGATTGTTTGTTATGAGTTTTGAGTGAGTTTGGATCAGCAAAAGGATGGATTTTTGCCACGAGGGGTGTCATTGGTTTATCTTTTTAGCTGGGAGATGTGTGGAGATTGAGGAAACAACGTTTTGTTTGGTCATTTTTTGAGCAAATGCATGTTTGTATGAAAGGTAGGGGTTATTTTGTAATTGTTTTACATTTGAGGGGATGTTTTATAACTAATGGATTAACTAAGAGTTGTTGTACTTAAGCTAAACATATTTTGTACTCTTTTTTCGATTTTGTTTGTATCAATGGTATTATAGTTGTTTTTTTTAACTAAGCTTAGTTTTACATCGTATCCGCAATTGATGATTTTAAATTAAGAACTGGTCCAAGCTTCTAATGAAAATTGAGTTTTTTACTAAACTAGTGTTGGTGGAGAAAATATTTATCATTTTGGTGTTCTTTGAAAACTATTTACCAAAATGGGGTTTTTTATTTATTTTATTTTGTAGCTACATTTTATATAACAAAGTGGTTTTTTCATTTATTTAGCAACTTTTTATTAATAAAATATATATATCATCATTTCAGTTGAATATTTGAATTAGATTTGCATTCTTCTTAGTGGACTTTGTTTGTAGTTTAATCAGTTTTTTTTATGATAGAACAAAAAGATTGAAATTTTTATATTTAGTTTGTAAATATCGAACAGAAGGACTACAAAGTTTTAACGTTGACTTTGTCAACTTTGCGATTTCAGATTTTTTACGAGGAAGCAAAAAGTCGAACAGAAAGACTGAATGGTAGGATTTCATGGTTTTTAAAAATAAACTAAAAATTTCATAATTGCGTTTGTTTTACATAATGGACCCAAATTAATCTAGTATTACATGATATTGAGACGTCCTCCCTCAACAAACGTATTTTTAATATGAATCGAATTAAAATTTTTATTTTGTTTGATTTTAAGAATGCTCGTAATCCACTTTTATTTGACATTTTAATTTTCGCTTGTATATGATATTGAGACATGTAACAACCAGTGGCGGATCCAGGAATGTTTTCCACCAGGTTCCTTTTGGTATATTCTCACTATTTTTTTCTAAATCATACAAGGTTTCCACTAATTTTTTCCATTTTTTCCAAACCGAGGGGGTTCCCGGGAACCCCCTAAAACACCCTGCATCCGCCCCTGGTAACAACTGGCTTTATTTATTTCTTTATTTTTCATTTTTATGGGATATAGAGACCGGTGCAAGTCAAGTTTTAATGTTTGATATATTCTTGTGTAGACAATAACCTTGAATTCAAGAGATAAACATTAAAACGGGTATAGATAATAATGGTGAATTATTTATTGAGACATGTATATTAAATAAGGGATAATTGTAGGTTTATTAGATACGTTTATCTAGTTAGTTTATTTAATTAGTATTTGAGTTGGTTTGGGACAAGTATGAGGTTGGTATAAATAGTTGGTAGGTCTGTTGTAATTTGTGTGCTTTCATTTATAAATAAATAAAAGAGATAAGCAAGTTTGTTCATATCACGTGTTTGTTTATTCGATTAAGGGCCTGATTTTCAACATTGTGTTTCTTATTTAATTGTTTATATTTATTTGGGTTGATTTTTATATTTCGTCTTTGACATGGGTGTATTAAAAAAAGATTTATAAGGAGCTGGTAAGAAACACTATAAATGGATGGAATGAATAACAACATAAAGAAAAAAAATATAGAAAATGGATTGATTAAATAAAAAATAAACAAAATAAGTCTGATATGTTAAATAAAAGAGTAAAATGCAATTTGCGTCCCTGTGGTATGTCCCAAACATCAACTCGAGTCCCTAAAAATAATTTTTTGCATTCTGAGTCCCTGTGGTATTCATTTCATAACACTATGAGTCCTTCTGAGTCCCTGAAAACAATTTTTTCATGAATACCACAGGGACTCACACAGGGACTCAGAAGGACTCATAGTGTTATGAAATGAATACCACAGGGACTCAGAATGCAAAAAATTATTTTTAGGGACTCAAGTTGATGTTTGGGACATACCACAGGGACGCAAATTGCATTTTACTCTAAATAAAATAAAAGGTAAATACAAAAATAGATGAAAAACACTATTTTGGTCAATAATTTTTAAAAGACACTAAAATGGTAAATACTTTTTGGACTATCACTAGTTTGAGAAAAAACTCATGAAAATTAATTTGTACAATGTTATGAGTAAAATGCACGGATAGTCCTTGTGGTTTGGTAAAATTTCACCCTTAGTCCCTAACTTTTGGAAATTACACCCGTGCTCCCTGTGGTTTGACAGTTTGTTACTCGGATAGTCCCTGGAGTGGATGGGGTTAGTTTTCTCCGTTAAGTCCATCTGAAATTACAAAATTACCCCCTTACTTTTATTAAAATATAAGAAAAAACTAATTAATGAAACCTGCACCCATATCCTCTTTCGATCGATCTGTTTCTCCATCAAATCTTTCAAAGCCTCAATTTCATCCACTCATCATCTCAAAATTTCACTCATCTTCTCGAACCCACCAAAATTCTCAAACCCAATCCCCAATGGCCACTCTATCTCCGGTCACCTTCACGGCCACAGCCATCACCACCCCCACCCGGTCCACACCTCCCCCCCCCCCCAAAGTAACCTACATCAAGGGCTTCACTCATTCGGTAGGCTTAAAGCCCACAACACCGTGGCCTCATTGAGCACCCCTGTTTCCACCGAGCAACAATTCGCGAACTCTGTTTGTTCTTTGAAGAAACCGCAGTCTCGCGGCGGCGTCGATGGTGGAGCATTGACCTCCACGTGTAAAGCGGTGGGTGAGATATTCAAGATAACGGTTATCATGAATGGGATTACTCTTGTTGGAGTTGCAATTGGGTTGGTTCTTCTCCGGATTGAAGCTTCTGTTGAAGAATCAGAGTAAGAACTTTATGCATTTTTTTCATCCACGAAATAGTAGGTTTGTTTTGTTGTTGAATTGGTGTAGAATCAATCATAAAGATGTATGAACCAGATGTTATATAATACTATCATCTGATTGTCGGATTTGAAGCAGGCTGTTGTGGTGTGGGGTTGGTCGTGGTGGTGTGGGTAGGTGGTGGCTAGGGCTGTAAACGAACCGAACAAGACCTTGTTCGTGTTCGTTTGTTAAGAAATATATGTGCTCGCAAACCGTTCACGAACACTTATCGAACGAGATTTTATGTTCGTGTTCGTTTGTTAAGGAAATGAACTTGTTCGTGTTCGTGTGTGTTTGTTTGTTAATTTTAGGCAACGAATGTTGACGACCACAAATGAGCACAAACTAATGTTCATGAACACAAATGGAAACAAACGAATACAAACAATCGTTCATGAACATAATATATAATATACTGACACTTATTAGATATTTAATTTGTCAGAATTTTGAAGTATTTAAATAAATATAAAAACTAAAAACACTAATGAACTATTGGAAACACAAATAAATATGAACTAAAAACAAACGAACACAAACGAACATGTTACCGAACGTTCGCGAACATAAACGAACGAACACGTCCTTTGTTCATGTTTGTTCATTTAACTAAACGAAATTTCTTGTTCGTGTTCGTTTGTTTAATAAATGAATGAACACAAACGAACTTCCCGCCGAACGGTTCACGAACTGTTCACCGAACGTTGGTTCGTTAACAGCCCTAGTGGTGGCTGGTGGTGTTGTGGGGGGTGGGTGGTGGCAGGTGGTGGTGCTGTTGGCGGCAAGTGGTGATGGGGGTTTGCCAGATATGGGTGCAGGTTTCTTTAAATAGTTTTTTCTTATATTTTAATAAAAGTAAGGGGGTAATTTTGTAATTTCACATGGACTTAACGGAGAAAACTAACCTCCATCCACTCCAGGGACTATCCGAGTAACAAACTGTCAAACCACAGGGGAGCACGGGTGTAATTTTCAAAAGTTGGGGACTAAGGGTGAAATTTTACCAAACCACATGGACTATCCATGCATTTTACTCTAATGTTATTAACCAAGATGATTCAGGAGACTGGAGAGGCTTGATGGTTTTTTTTTTGAAAAGTAAATTTCATAACCAAACATGCCAAACCTCAAACCGAGGCGGCACCAAACACACAAACAATTACATAATTACAAATTTACACAAATCATCCCAAGAAACCCTCAACAATCTCGCTCTTCTATTTAACCATAAAAAACCAACGGACTTTATCTCACTTAAAATACCTCCGACGCTAACCGGCTTGTTATTGAACTTCGCTTCGTTTCTGGCTCTCCACAGGCTCCAGCACGCAATTCTGATAACCCCTTTAACCACTTCTTTTCTACCCCCACTAAGACCACAAAATTCATGAGCTTCCAATAAGTCTTTCACTGAAAAAGCCAAAATATAAGGAATCGAACACCAAATACTAAGATGCTGCCACAGAACCGCCGCAATATAACAGGACGCAAAGACATGCTCCGCAGATTCCTCTTCATCACCGCACAAAATACACCTTGAATCATTCACCTGGATATTGCGCCTAATTAATGCATACATTGTAGCCAGTTTGTCTCACGCAAGCCTCCAAATAAAAACATTACAAACAAGCATTCCACCCCCAAGAGAGGCTTGATGCTAGTTACAACTTTGAGTTTGAAACACAAGTAAACTCATCTCTAATTGTCGTGTGTTTGTTATACTTTGACAGACAAGCGTTTAATGATAACAAATCGTATTTAAAAAACCGTGTTTATTATTTGAATGAACGGTGCTGACCACACGACCTTTGTATTCTCTTTCATTTTGCTTCTTATGTTTTCGCTTATGTATACTAGTTTATAACTTTATACGATAGTAATTTGTATTTCACATTGCAT
Source organism: Helianthus tuberosus (assembly GCA_030545235.1). Taxonomy (NCBI): domain Eukaryota; kingdom Viridiplantae; phylum Streptophyta; class Magnoliopsida; order Asterales; family Asteraceae; genus Helianthus; species Helianthus tuberosus. The sequence goes on from CM060440.1 coordinate 3,294,537, forward strand.
TTGTTTATTATAAAATGTCTCTTTTTATTCAAAATTAAACATTGTCAAATCTAGAGGATGTTTACATGATTTTGGTATTTAAACTCAAACTTCATTGAATTCGAGAACTTTATGTCTGTCTTACAAATTTTTACGTCCTTAGACCAAGCGGTATGGGAGCCGGCTTAGGCCCGGCGCCGGTCCCCCACACCGCCCCCTAGCCCCGTCCCGTCCTTTCCGGCTGCCACCCGACGTTCTTCGCGAGCCTCATCGGGGCGGCTCGAAGGCGTCTTCGAAAATGGACGACTTGATATCCGAATTCCGTTCGTTCATAGAGTTTGCGGCTGGAAAATATACTCACAAGAAAACCGTGTCGGCCGACTATGCTCGAGCGGAGGATTTTAGGATTATGAGGTTGGATCTCGACTCGGTTCCGGAGGATGAACGCGAGGTTTATCGGAGGATGAAAGAAGAGGTGAAGAAAAAATGGATGTCCTAGGTTGTTTAGTTTTTTAATCGTATCGTATTTTTTTAGTTTATTTTTAGGAAATGTAATTTTTTTTATGTTATGAAATGAATTTATTTATGTTGTTTTATGTTGTATTTTTTAATTTTTATAAAGTTTTTATAAGTTAAAAAAAAACTTAGAAAATTATAAAAAATTAGGTGGGATAACCCCATCCTCCACCCCCTCTCAAAAAGGATGGAGGCCCATCCTCCATGAGATGGTGATGTGGCGCCTACGTGGTGGCCCATCCTCATGGGGATGAGCCTCCCCATACCCACTTAGATCACATCGTATTGTCGGTTTTCCAACAATTTTTCATACAAAATCCAAACTTCGTTGGATATAAAGATCAACTTTGCATGTCTTAGAGAAAATTGATTTTTTATGAAATTTTTTTTGACAAATAACATACTTGTGAAAATTAAATTTTTATATCTTGAACATGAATAGCAAACTTAAATTGTATAGTGATTTTATCGATGCTTCATATTTAAAATATATATATATATATATATATATATATATATATATATATATAGGGTGAAGTTATTGTAAAAAAAGACCAAAAGTGTGAGAAAGGTAAGAAAGAATCTCAACCATTAGATCTAAATTAATTGAAAAAGGTATAATTGTAAATGCATTAACAAATTCAAATATGATAATCCTTGATTTAAGGATTTGGAGAGAGAAAATCCTTGATTTAAGGAATTATAACCGTCCATAACATCATTCATTTTAATTTTTTTTGCATCATTCACAGAATCAGAGCATGTTCATGACATGGTGTTTTAAAAAAATTCATAGTTCAATTCATGGTGTTTTGACAAAATAATATAACACCATTCAGTAAACAAAAAATATAACACCATTCAGTACACAATAACACCATTCAATACAAGATATAACACCATTCAGTAAACAAAAAACAACACCATTCAGAAACAAAATAACACCATTCAGAAAAAAAATAACACCATTCAAGTAAACAAAAAATAACACCATTCAGAAACAAAAAACACCATCCAGAAACAAAAAAACACCATCCAATAAACAACAAATAACACCATTCAGAAACAAAAAACACCATCCAGTAAACAAAAGACACCATCCAGTGAACAAAAAATAACACCATTCAGAAACAAAAAACACCATCCAGTAAACAAAAAATAACACCATTCAGAAACAAAAAAACACCATCCAGTAAACAAAAAACACCATCCAATGAACATCTAGAAGTATATTCATAATTCATTGATCGAAACCTTAATTAGACTGCTACTTTGACTTATATAGGTAATTATTTGATAAAAGTCAGACAAATCAAATTGGAACAATCCGGAAACATGAACAACTAGAAACATATTCATCGAGAACCCCTATTTAGACTATCATCTGATAAAAGTCCTGACAAATCAAATGACGGATCGAGAGAAACATGAACAACTATAAGCATATTGACAGCGAAACCGCAACTAGATCAATAGGAACATCTGATACAAGTCAAACAAATCAAATAGGAACAAATCCTGAAACATGAATATACTCATCGATCGAAACCGTAACCAGATCCAGAAACACGAACAACTGGAACTACATTCATTGATCAAAACCCTAACTTGATTGAAATATGGAAGAAGAAAGAGAGAGAAAGAGAGAAATTGGGAGCGTATGAGAGAGAGAACAAAAATGCAGGGATTTTGATTTACAAAAAAGAGATAAAAAGACACAATTGCCCCTAGATGTTTCAATTCAGTCCAAATTAACAAAAATATTTTACAATTTGGTCCCTATTGATCTCAACCATTAGATCAAAAGATCTAATGGCTGAGATTCTTTCTTACATTTCTCATACTTTGGGCCTTTTTTACAGGATCCTTTACCTATATATATATATATATATATATATATATATATATATATATATATATATATATAGGCCGGTTATCATACAAATCCTCTAATCGTACATTATGTACGCTACAACAACAACCGTACGATCATCTCATTAAAAGCGCGTGTTTAAACAATTAAATTAATCTAATTAAAATTAATAAAAGAAACCGCCAAGGTTATAATTTTCCATAGCGAGAACAAAACCCCTGATTATCAGCACCCAAAAACTCAAAATCATTCTCCTTCTCCAAAACATTACCTGCAACTCATTGCGATTTCAACTACGATTCACTGCTACTCTCCATTGCGATTTCAACTACGATTCAATAAATATTGAGAAAAGAAGCAAAGCAAACAACGACAGACCACAAGCGAAGAATATGAATCCAGGTATCTATTTACATTTGCGATTTAAGGTGTAATATACAGGGGCTTTAAAATCAAATGCGATTTTGTTTGTTTATTAACGTTTTACCTGAAACATATAGTTCTATAACATTATATATTCATAACAACTTCAATTTTGCTAGGGTTTATTGCAGAAATATTTATTTGTTAGGTTTTGCATTTTTTATGCACTTTTCTTAATGATACTGATGGGTGTGCGATATCATAAAGGATTTTGTTGTGGTTTTAATGACATTTGCGATTTCATATGATAAAAAGCTAGTATGTATAAGTTTTTTTGTTTTAGGTTAAATTAGATTTGCGAATTGATATAAATGCAAATGCGATTTTATATGAGAAGTTAGTTGTATTGTTTAGGTAATGCTTATGAAACAAATGCGAAATCATAACTCATAAATGCAAATTGATAAAATAACACATGCGAATTGATATCTAACACATGCGAATTGATGGCTTGTTTTGCATGATTAACTGACAAATGCGATTTTGTACGTGTTTTTAACTATAGCTTGCGATTGTGTAGAAATAGAATCTGATGAAGACTTTGAAGGACCAATATCAACTCTGATAAAAATTAAAAAGAATAGAAAGAGATTGGTGATTCAAGAAAGTTCAGAAGATGAAGAATTTGTTAAGCCACCCCCAAAAAAGAAAAAAACATGAGAAGAAAGAAGATAAGAGAAAATCAAAGATACTCACAAAAAGACATTCAAAAAAAGGGCAACAACCTAAAACAGAACATAGAGAGTTTTTCAAATACAGCAATGAAGCAATACTGCTGAGATGCCAACCTAACTCATATATGGATACTGTTAGAAGATTTTCAAAAAAACAGATAGATGATGTTAGGGATATGGGGTTTGGAGCTATTCTTGATATCAACATCAACCATATTTCGACAAGATTGGCATATTGGCTAGTGAGAAACTTTGATGAGAAGTTCGATAAGCTAAACTTGGGAAAACACCAAATAAAAATAACATCGGACACAGTTTATGAGGTATTTGGTATACCAAAAGGTCCAAAGAAGGTTGAAATAATAGCCGATAAGAGAAAAGTCAAAAAGCAAGACAAAACTGAAAAAAGTCAAGAACCGGGAAATGCGGTCCGGGATACATTCATCCACCAGTGGGGACAAAACGCAAGACTTACCCATGGCTTAATAGCAAATACAATGGAAAATCAAAGAGACGGCGGGAGCCTGTTTAAATTAAATTTCCTTGTATACTGGATGACGTTCTTTGCAGAAATTACAAAGGCAACACTTGCAAATGATAGATGTTTGCTCGGTGTAGAAGATGTTGAAGAAATAAAAAATCTAGATTGGTGCTCATATCTACTCGAAACCTTGCGCCGGACACGAGCGGGCTGGAAAAACTATAAGATACAGTTCGTAGGACCTGTTGCCTTTCTTACGGTATACATTACTACATTTAATAACACATTTAGAATACTAGTTTGTTTTGTTATATAATACATGATCTTGCTATTCATACAGCTTCTGTACACGCATGAGTACAACAAGAGGCTTAACCTGTTTGAGAAAGCTGTGGAAATACCGGTTATTCGTTATATCACATCTTCAGAGATTGATAAAGTCGAAGAACATATTTCGGATAACGGACCTCTATGGATATCAAGTGAGAGTGAAGAAGAAGAAGAAAGTGAAGAAGAAAATGAAGAAGAAAATGAAGAAAAGAATGAAGAAGAAAAGGGTCCTCCGGAGGATGATTATACACTACGACCGCCGGTTGACACGACGATAAGCTACAAAAGAAGGACTGCGCGCGCAGTACACAACGAAGAAACCGGGGAAGAGCCAAAAGATAAGGAAAACATTGATGAGTTCATGGATTTCGGTTTTGAAATCAATGAAATGTCTCAGATGAACATTGACTTTGAAGTTGGAACGCAGACGCAGAAAATGATGGATTATTGCAACACTCCTGCTCAACTTTCACCGTCAGTATTCTATGACACAGCCAACGAACAACAACTAGAGGCTTCGAGAGCAAACAAAAAGGTAAGTGTATAAAAATGTTAATTTAACTTATTTAACTTTATCAATTATATTTAACTTCTATACTGATATTACAGAATCTGTTGAAAAAGATGAAAGCAAATGTAAAAAAATACCTTAAAATGGTTCGAGATGTTCAAGAGATGAACAACTTAGTGTCAGAGGCAAAAACTAAGTGTTTTTGGGATGTTGATGTTATGAATGCTTGTAAGGAGTGGGATCAAACGCTTCAGAATAATCCCATCTGTCTGCCACCTGAACCTGTTCAAGAGCATGGACCTGCAGCCTCTCCTGTTCATCAAGAACCTGAAAACCCAGCTTCTGAAGTTCATCATGAAGTTGCTACAAACACAGAAGGTAAAGAGGATGAAGAAGCACAACAAGTAATATCCAATGTTTTGCTACAAATGGCATCAGAAGGTAACACTTGCGAAATCAATATTAACACATGCGATATAATGTAAAAATTCACTAAAAATTATACATTTGCGAAACCTATGAAAAACACATGCGATACTATCAAAAACATTTTAGCTTTGATTTCGCACACGATGTCATGTATACACCTGCGATTTTGACTCTGCTGTATTAAATAAAATAATTTTAATCTATAGGTACACTGCAACCAGATGATGGAGGAGTCACAAACACCCTTATTGCAAAAATTCAAACAGTGGAACCGGGTGTATATGCTTACCAAACAACTGCCAATGGTAATAAAAACCCTTTACTTTATGACAAAAATGAAACATCATAAATTATTGTATATCTTAAATTACTCTGGCATGCAGAAACTGGTGAAAATGAAAGTGTTGTCGAAGAGACAGTGAACTTGGCAGAATCTACACAAAAAGTCCAGGAAGAAGTGCTAGAAAAAGACCCCCAACAACTCAATACGGACGTTGAAATTGAAAAGGAAATGGAACCTGAATGCCCTCAGGTAACTGCTGAAGAATTGCAATCAGTTGAGATGGTTTTGAGCATAGTACCAACATTGCAAGAAGATAAAGGAAAAAAAAAACTAGAGGGAGAAAAACCACAAAGCCAGAGCAAGTTCCAAAACAAGTTATACCAAAAGGGTTAAACGAACTAATTTATAAGACAATGGAACAAGCAAAAATAAGAGGTGAAAAAAGATGTGCAGAACTTGGAGACAAATTTTGTTCACCTTACTGCAATAGAGTGGTGAACATGAATGAAGCACTCTTGAACCAAGAATTAAGTGTGATCCGCTTCACATTTGCTACCTTTGCAGGCTTGCAGTAAGTAGAAAAACATATATCAACAAACAAACAAACATCTAATAAAAATATACACAAAACAAAAACTAATTATTTATTTTATGCCTGGCAGAGAAGAGTTTTACCGATCCAAAACTGAGGTTGCAACATTCAAAGCTGTGTTTGAAAGCTTCTTCAGGGAACAATACGTAGCATCAAACGGAATAGATGCATTTGTAGATATTCTAAACCTTGAAGAGAAGAAAAGGGATAGAAAATCATCACCACACAGATTCTTCTTGTATTCCACAATGATGGTATGTTTTCATATACATTTTGTCATTTTAAATTTTAAAACATAAATGAATAATAATGATTTCGCAAACTAGTTATCTCTAAATCGCATGTATTATGGCAGAATTTTTGCTTTTGAAACATTTTCATACTGTTTGTAAAATATCGCATGTGTTGTATATACTATTCGCATGTGAAAAAAAATCAAATGTTTGCCTTTCTACCACTGTTGTAATTTCGCATTTGGTACATACACTATTCGCATTTGGTACATTGTTTGCATGGATTTTGACTCTGGTTACATAACATACAGCCGAATATCTTTTACGACGAGGAGAAATACACAGACAACGAACGACTCAGAATATTTGCCTCGAATTTTGAAGACATGTTAAATAGATATGAGGTAAAAAAACTTGAATCGGTTGACCTGGTCTTTATTCCGGTACTTCAAGGTGACCACTTCTATGTCTTGTGCTTCAACTTGAAATCCGGCAAAATTGAGCTGATTGACAATTCAGCAGCTGAACAAGAATTCAATGAAAGATACAAGGGGCTACCAGACACACTGGTAATACAAAACCCTATACTTATACATGTTATATTTTATGTAAAAGCTACTAACACAATGTTACAATGTTACAGAGAAGGGTATTGGTTTTATACCTAAAAGATGCTTTAAAACCAACACCGGCTATTGAAGAACTTGCAACCTCAGTGATAGAAAGAAAGCAAATGGTTTGGAGGACGAAGAATAACGGCGTAGACTGTGGAGTGTTTACTATGCGTCACATGGAAACCTACAAGGGAGACCAAAAACCATGGGTGACAGGATTTGTGAATGAAGATGAAGTAAACAACAGACAGAAGGCACAACTTCATCTCCTAAGGACAAGATATCTCAGCAAAATCATTCTATCAGAACACAACATGCATCGTCTAAAAATAATTAAAATGGCCAATGATTTCGACAAAAGGAAAGACAAAGAGAGGTATATGAAAGATCTGGATAATATAATCCCAGAAAGGATGAAAACATATTTTGACAGGGACAATTAAAGTTCATTTGATGATGTACTTATGTTACATATTTCAACTGTTTCAACTGCTTTAGTTCTCTTATTAATTTCGAATATATATTGGTGTTTGTTAACTGGTAATTGTGTTCTTATTTCGCATGTGTTTTGTATTAAAATCGCATGTTTCACATTGAATTATTAACATTTGCGAAATACAATTCCATTACATGACAAAACATGCTAATTTATTGGAACATACACCAAAAAAAAAAAAAAAAAAAAAAAAAAAAAAAAAAAAAAAAAAAAAAAACAGTTCATTCAAAAGATGAAAGAAACTCTATTTTCATCTTCATTGAGCATCTTAATATAGTTATTGCACCAGCCAACTCTTTCAACTGTTTCTCATCCCTCTCACCCAAATCCACCATAAACATAACTGCAATTTCTTTAAGACTACTCACTTGCATCTGGGATAACAAGTTCAGAATTTCTTGTCTTCTCTTCATGTTTTCTGTTACACGAGAAATGTTGGCTTCCAACATCTCTTGACAAGTTTGATCCTCTTGAATCTGTTGCTGAATCCTTTCCCTCAAAACCTGCTTGATACTTGGTTCAGAAGAAGAAGAAGAGGATGATGGTAGATCTGCCATTTTTTAATTGGATGTTTTCAAAAGTAATGAAAACATAAAATATATAATCAAAAAAAAATTATTGATATGAATTATTGAAATCAATTATTGAACTGAATTATTTGATTTCAATAATTGAAACACACTGTGCAAAAATAAAAATAATTACTCATAAAAGATTGGGAAATCAAAAGCACAATTGATAAAAATCTTTAAGGTTTGCGAAATCTCGAATTAAACTTGCGAAATTATATATATAACTTCATTGTGTGCGAAAACACTATATTTAAACATGCGAATTTATGCAACATATCCATTCCTTTACTAGTTGGATTATTTTAACGCATCACATGCGATATATAAAAAGACACATGCGATATAGTAACATAACAATTAATTCCAATAAACACTTAACTTCTACCCCCTGATTATAAATCTAATAAAAAAAAAAAAACCCCAAAACTCACCTAAATGACGAATCAAGCAGTTTCTGAAAATGGCCGTTCTGTGTGGAATCAATCAAAACCCTACAATCGAATTCAAAAACGAATAATACTTGAATGGAACGGTTAGGAAACGAACTCCATAATTGACGGTTAGGAAACGAAGAATAATTGACGGGATTCAATGATTAGCAGTCGTAAATGTTAGATTAGAATGTCTGATATACCCTTATTTGTTAAAATTGAATCAGGACACGTGTATGGCTGCTGTTGTAGCGTACATAATGTACGATAGTGAGATTTGTACCATACTCTTTACCTATATATATATATATATATATACATACATAAATGTGTATATTTTTCTTAAATGTGTATGTTTTTTTGAAGGTGTGAATTATTCACGAATGTCGGGAGGCCTAGCATACGTTGTCTTAACCAAGTCCGCGCTAGAGAGCCCTCTCACACAATAGATCCCTAATTTATACCCCTCAATGAGGTCACCCAGACTCGAACCCGAGGCCTAGAGGAGAAAACTCATCCGAGCCTACCATAAGTGGAACTTAAATACCCGTGGTCACCACTAGAGCACTTAACCATCACTAAGTGCTCTAGTGGTGGTCACGTGTATTTAAGTTTCACCTATCATGGGCCCAGGTGAGTTTTCCCCTTCAGGTTTCGGGTTTGAGTCTGGAAGATAGAGGTTTCTTATTTAGGGGTTTAAATTAGGGATCTATTGTGCGAGTAGACTCTCTAACACGGACCTGATTAAAACAACGTATGCTAGACTTTTCGACATTCGCTAATAATTCAGGCCTTTAAAAAAATTGTGTATTTAACTGCTTAAAAACCATGAAACTGTTCTGTCTATATGTTGTTGTAAATGATGCCCAAAATATCAACAAAACAGTTATAACATTAGTTTCTGTATCAACCGTATGCTGCACTCACCACCATGTGTGATTGCACTTCATCTTCTTCACTCTCATCATACTCCTGCATCAAATTCCCCCCATCTTCAATCCACATACTCTCCTTACCACCTTCATTCCACTACACCACTCAAACTCCCCCAAAATTCTCCACAAAAACCAGTCAAAACCCTAACCCTAGAACCTCAAAATCAAACCACAATCAACAATTCCTCAACCAACTCAACTTCAAAGAACAAAAAACCACAAAATCACACCTCGAATTGAACCAAAATGATGAACAAGAGACCGAATTTCTTCAATTTGATGGAGACTTGATGAATAATGAAGGAGATGAAGAGGATTTGGTTGAAATTGTAGATTTGGAAGATGATTTGGATGTGAAATTGGGGGAATTAGATGAAGTGAAGGTTGTACGGAAGGGGAAACAGTTGGTGAAAAGGTGTAATGTGGTTGCAAAGCAGGTTATTAGTATTCAGTCTGCTGTTAGTTTGGGGTTTGTTTCACAGCTTTGGGTGGATACTAACACTGTGAGTGTTTATGTTATGTTGTTGGTTATATGAGTTAAAATTAGATTCAGTTAGGGGTTTGTGTATGTTTTAGGGTTCTTGTTTTAAGAGGTTATATATATTGTTATGTAACGCCTTGCTTGCGGTATGCTCATATAATGTATATATGTGTGGCCATCGGGGGGCAAAAGTGGAAGTGCACTAATTTTAACTTTATTTTACTAATTTCGCGAAACTAATGTTAAAAGAGGGGATGGTTAATCATGCATCATGTGGTGGCGTTGATAGCTGAAAGACAAAAGGGTACATGCACTAATCGAGTAATCGGTCTTTGTCTCGTTTGCTGAGTGTTATGTGCCTTATGTCCAAGGCTTGATGCAAAACTACTATCGAGTTGGGGGTCTCAGTGGAAGCAACCTCTCTATTCCTACAGGGTAGAGGTAAGGCTGTCTACGTCTTACCCTCCTCAGACCCTAACTTTGCTATGCTATTGGTGGGATTTACTGAGTATGATGATGATGATGATGATGATATATTGTTATGTAGATTTGGGACTAAAATAGTATGCTAAGAGGGTGTTTGGATTGAGTTTTAAATAGATTTTAGTGTAGTCTGTATTGAAGTATTTAAACCTTGTTTTTTAGAGTACGCGCCTAGGAAAACGAATAAGGGGAATGAAGGCGCGCCACATGTAGTTCTGGGCCGAAATTGGTCAAAGTGAGGATTCGTGAGAGGTTTATGATAGGTTTACTTGATAAATAGGTTTGCATGTAAAACAGATGAGAGATTTTCTTGTTTCGACTCCATGCAATGCTAGTTGGTTTGTGTATATGTAAGATTATTATTTAGCCTTAAGGTTGGTTTCGATTTTTGAATACGTTAGATCTTTGATGCTTTTGTTCGTCACTTCATGTAGTTTTTATTATTATTTTTTTGTTATAATAAGTGATATTTTTTTCCTTCTTAGTGGATGGTAGTGATTGTAGAAGTGAGGCCAAATCTACTATCTGGACAACAAGAAATGTTCTTTTTGGAGGATACAAAACAGGTAAGTAGTTTTCTGTTCTTCAGAGTTCTTAGGGGGAAATATGTTCAATCATGACAATAAAGTCAAAAGTTGACCTTCGGTGTTGTGATTTTTTATTTCTATTTTTTTAAAGTGGACCTTCAACCAACATTACTGGTTACATATAGTTGATGTGTCCCGTAAGCTATTTACACAATGTCATCCACGTCATACGTTTTATACAACCACATCAAACTTTCCTACACAATTGACACACTTTGTCGGCATGTTATTTAGTAGTACAAGTTTCACTATATTTTGCAGGTCAATTCTTCCAAAAAGATTACAAACTTAAAACTTGAGTGGTTAAACCTTTTAAAAAGAAGTTTGAGTGACCTAGGTAAAACAATGGCGAAACTTGGTTACAATTTAGTGACATTTTCCCATTAATTAGATGTAAATACCCTAAAGTTCGGTTTATTACAAAGGAGACCCGAATGTTCTTATTGTCCAGCTGATTGGACAATTTTGTCCCTCAAAATATGGTAAAACAAGTCCTGCTTTGAAATTTCAGAAGGGTTAAATACGTAATTATGCTTTGACCACAGGTTGGTGATGTTGTGCTTGTTGAGGATGAGACTGTGATGGATAAGGAGTTTAAACTGGTTGAACTAGAAACACTGGTATGGTCAACCTTACCGTTTTTACTAATACTAATAGTTACTTCTTTCAATTAGCTTGTAAAATCGGGCATTGTGTTAACTGTTAAACCTGTTGGAAGTGGCAACAAATTAAAATCTGTTGGTGTCAAGTTAACAACTTGTTAGTAGATGCAAAAAGTAGTAGTGTTGACCTCAAAAGTCAAAGGGATCCATTTTGTTGAAATAGAAGTTAGTGTGTGTGTGTGTTTGTATTTGTGTCCTGATTCAGTGCTTTTTTTAGGTAGGATATAATGTTGTGACACCTGGTCGACGAGATATCGGAAAGGTATGTTTTTTGTGCCAATTATCATCTTTAATTGTTTGGATGTACGTTTAGTAAGTGCTTATGTGATTTTCTATAACCACAATAAGATAATTAATTGTAATAAATGGGCTGTAGAAAATATTGTTTGGATTACTTCCACTCTGAGAAGTTGTAACGATCAAATAATCAGATATTCACGTGTTTGGCAAATTCTTAAATTAAAGGAATTGGTAGATGTAATTATAAAAAAGACACTTTTTTTGTGAAAAATGAGAGTAGAACTACCTAACATTAGAGGGATAAATTGGTAATTATATCAATTTCAAAACACAAATCCACATACCCTTTATATTTACACAATTTTCCGACTATCGTTTTTTGTTACTAATCGTAGCGTTTTTCTTTATTATCACAATATCTGTGATTTGTCCATTTATTTAGATACCGGTTAAAAAGGGGACATACTTTAATAATTATAATATTTTAGTTCCTGGGTTTGTAGGTGCGAGGGTATACGTTTAATATAAACTCCGGGGCAATAGAATCTTTAGAGCTCGATTCATTTGGAATATCCATCATTCCATCAAGTTTGGTAAGTATATTTTAATCTTTGGCAATTTCATACCCTATACCCATAAATGGGTCGCTATGGGTTATGTTTACATCAACTAGGTCGGTCAAATGAGTTAAGTTCAAAGATTTAAGAGTAAATTGTCATTTCCGTCCCTAAGGTTTGGCCACTTTTGCGACTTTCGTCCAAAGGTTTGTTTTTCCGCATCTGGATCGATGTAAATTCGTCTTATATATTTAAAAGAATTAGTTACTTAAAAATTGAATTTTGCAAGGGTCAGAATTCACAAAATAACAATGTTCATTGCTTCTTTGGTTGCTTTTATAATTATACTCAATAATGGCCCTAGCGAATAATTATACTTCTTTGAAATTGTGCACAATGGTGAGCACGTATTTGTTTTTCTCTTAAACGAGAATGTGATTAATTACAGGTGAGCACGTATTCATTGCTGGTGGAAGATGTGCTGGAAGTCGTATCTGACACAGTTGTCGTGCATGATGCTGCAGCCTCACGGATACAACGATTAACTAAGGTAAATAACACTATAAGTGCTTTTATATGACTGTTATATTTAGCAACTCATACTACATTCGTAGCTTCATACACATACACACACACCTCATGCTTAATTTATTTCTTTCCTGGGTGTTTTGGAGCCGAGGGTCTCTCTGGAAGCAGCCTCTCTATCCCTAGGGGTAGAGGTAAGGTGTGCCTACATCCCACCCTCCCCAGACCCTACAAATAGCTTTGCTATTTGTGGGATTTTACTGGGTATGATTGATTGATTGATTGATATGACTGTTATATTTAGAGGAAGTATTTCGACCCGTTAACTTATAAATAGGTCAATTTGGATTATGTTATTATTATAATGGGTCAAAAAGGGTCAAGCTAACGGATCTTAAATCGTTTTACTAAAACATGTTGGATTATTTTTGCGGTAACATAGTTTTTATAATCATAATTGTCAAATTATTTATATATGAATTTCAGATAAAATTTTTTATAAAATCTGTTTATTCAAAACAATGTATTTCACTCACATATAGGAGTGTAAACTAGCCGACTCGTTTAATTTAAGAGAGCGTGAGTTCAGCTCGTTTCAAGCTCTATATTTAAAGCCTGAATGTCAAAATTTTGTAACAAATAATAATGACATATAAATCTTATTGATAAAATTAGGGTTTCTGGGATGCCCGAAGAACAGATTACTCGATGGATGATCTTGATTATTATTCTGATCTCGAAGAACGATCTGAATACCGAAAGGGCAGAAGAAGAAGGCCAGGACCCGGGAACCCAAGGTCCAGGGAAAAGCCCATTGACAACACTCAAGAAGAATGGGATCTTCCTATGGATTATCTTTGACCTTTTGTGTGGCAAATAGTCAACTTGGTGCAAAAAGTCAAATTATTTCTTAATTAAGACCACAGGTTGACTTGTTAAAATAAACCGCAAGCCCAGCCGAAAACAAGGTTTTTCGGTTTTGGTTTGGGAAAATTGGCGATATGCAGTAAGCGGTTCGGCACATACAGAAACTATTAATTGTAATCAGTTACATCTATAGATAATAAGTAGATGAAACATCACATTATTATATGGTCTGGTCTATCGGGGTACCGGTTGATCGACATTTGGGCCTGTCTGGTTCAGCCGATCAGCAACGGGTTCTTCACGAAGAGCATATTGTAAGTTGAAAAAGGCACACTTAAAAGGCTTGTATCATGTGTGCTTAAACCACTTGTACACAATAAAAATGTAATAAATTCACTGTTCATTAAGGTGTTTGTACCACACTTGACCATGTCTAGAGGTGGAAATAAAAAGACACTAAAAGAACCTGAGCCAAAGCCTGGTAAGCCCACTTTACAATGGGAGCAAACATGCTATTTTGAAAAGGTGAGGACTAAACGTGAAAAAATGGCAAACCACAGAGACTATCCGGGCAATTAACTCTTAAAAGAATGAGTTACTATATTTTAATGAGTATGAGTTACCTAAAATGTAATATCTATGAGAGGAATGTTACATTTTAATGAATATGAGGAATATGGTATGGGACACACTTTGGGAATGAGATTACCAATACCCAGCCCGAATGTGACCAATTACCATCCCTACTCCTCGTCGTCATCATCATCATGAGCCAACACTTTGTCCTTGTAAAATAAACTAGCAATGAAACAATAGGTTATGAAGTTTGCTGAGCCAACACATACCAAAACCACATAATACTTGTCTAGCTGACTGTCATGAATCGTGTCGCCGAACCATCCTTGAAGTATTAAGGCAAGTAAAACGTTTAGCAACTTTCCTATCCCCTTCCAAAACTCAATATATTCCTTCGGATAACGCTGTAATTGCTCTTCTTTTATTCGTGACTTGTACAACTTTAGTAGCCCTTCCTCAGTAAGTCCTTCCATGCACCCAAGCATAAAGAACTGTGGTACTAACCAAAGAAAAGAAGTATTTATATACCCTTCATAAACCACTAGTAACCACGCAAAAATACAACTTACGACTCCGCAAAGCATCCCTACGCCGATTTTGACCTTCTCATGTTTTGGTAGACAACATATCCGCCGATATAAAAATGGGATAGCAAACTTTGAAAAATCTTGAACCAAGCTGTAGAATTGTACTGCCACGTAGTCGGTGTCTACGTGGCTGTATTGTTGTAAAAAGAATGTGTCCCCAGTTGCTGATATTATGGACACCACAGAAAACACTAGCCAAATGGGAAGCATTTTTAAAAGGCTCTTTAGTACCACCTTATCTTCTTGTTCATCAAAACTATTCCTTTTTTCTTCTTCTTCCCTGTCGGTATCTGAATGTTGTGAGTTTTCCGGTTTAATCCATTCATTTTCTCCGTTTTCCATATCCAAATTCTCGGGTGGTCTGTCTTTTCTTGAGAATTTCTTTAAACACCTAGTCGATCACAAATTTTTAAAATAAAAGAACGCGGTAGAAATGCAATGTATATTTGTCCTGAACACAAGAGAGAGTTAATTTTTAATGAAGAAGTACCCGAATATGCACTCGAGTAGCTTCTTAAAACACATTTGAAGCACTCCAAAACCCTGATGATAAACAATATGACCAAATCCGGATATTATCACAGCCAAAGTCAGTGCGATTAGGCAAATGAAGAATGCACTTCCCCATGATGAATCAAGCTCTCCAATAGTATCGGGGACAAACCATAGTGATATGGCTAACATGGCACCAGACACGTATGCTACACGTGACCAAATTGTTGCACGTGCAATAGATCGTGTTTTATTGCGATCTGGTGACTTATCAATGTCATTTACCAAGTCTTGAAGTGCATCTTCTAAAATCTTGTCTGTAGATGTTCCAAGAGCTAAAAGAACTAGTGTGATAAGAAGAAGCCAATTCACATCATATGCATCAAACTTCCAGAAAAGAACCAAAGCCTGCAATAAAAACAAGTAAAATACATTGAAGGGATACATAGATAATGAAGTCCTTGATTTGATTAACACTCATGGAAACATTGTTGGGGAAATTCTGAAAACGAATGTTTGGATAATCTGAGAGTCGCGTGAACACTTTTAAACTGAAACAATTCGATTACTCAAATGAATTAACCGGATAAAACTTAGAATTCAACGTAAAAGAACCAAGTTCGAATCCATGGTTCTACATCAACTCGACCCAAGCAAGGGGCTCTGTCCCTTGGACCTTGACAGGGGCTGGCGTCCTGGACCCTGCTCCCAGGGGCGTAGCCCCCGACCTCGCCAAGGGGACATCCCCTTGGAAATTGCTTAAGGCCTTCGCCCCTAAGGACCATTGAGATTTTCCAAAGCTAAAATCATAATAAACTCAAATAAGCCTGCACTCCCGTACTCTCTTATCTTGTTTATGCATATCACGATACACTTTGATCAACAAGTCAATCCAATTACACTAAAATAAATTACAAACACTGGGTTTGATTTGAGATCAAACAATCTCGACTCTTTTTGCATTTGATAATTGATATATAAGTCAAGAATTTAAAAATAAACGCCTAACCTTTATATTTGTACTAAATCTACCTTTCTACCTAAGCTTCTTATAAGACTTAAAAACTAATTGGTGAGATCCATTGGTGTTTAATGACGGATCTCGTTCATTGGTGAATAGGTGTTGGTGATACCATTTGTCTTCTGGTTTTTCGGTATTAGTTGAAGATTCTGTTGATCATCGATACTTACTATGACATATGCAATGTTTGAACACAAGAGCGTTTTTAATCTCCCAACAAACGAGTCAGCAGCATACGCCATAAATATCACAAAAACTGATGATAAAAAACCATGTGCGTTTGTTGATATTGCAGACTTCAAAACATCATCTCCACTGACCGTAAAATACCATGCTATTACACTCACAATCGAAACGTTTGTCAAGGAACGACTAAACACCAATCCTGTATGACAACGCGCACACACACATCAAATTAGTTCATAGCTAGGAATCAAACACATGACCATAATGCACACAACACAACTAGCTAGCTGGCTAGTTGGATTTAGAGATCACTGAAAATTACCAATAACAAAGAGGAGACGGTGATTGTAGATAAAAAAATAATCTTTCCAAAAGAAGACCGGAGCCAAGGTAGCTAGCGACGGACAAAAAGCCCAAAGATGAGTACCAAAAGATGATGGCGCAACTTCCATCGAGTAAATTCAGTTTGTTTTGGGGCCTTTTTTCCTATGTGTAGTTTCAAATACAACCAAGCTATAGATTTGTATACTATATAGATGTTGGTGTTTAGGTTGCTATATATGGATACTACAAAAAAACACTTGTCTCACAGGAAGCATTTTTAAACGGCTATTTGGAACAACTGTATCTTCTTGTTTATATGAACTATTCCTTTTGTATTCTTTCTGTTTGGTATTAAGTGCGGTGTTGATATTTCCTGTGTAATCCCTTCATATTCTCACTTTTTTCTATATCCGAATTCGTTTGGGATTTGTGATCTTGTCTTTAAAAAGTTCGCTAAACACCTTGTTGATCACAAAGCATGTTCAGATCAAGATTCTTACTAATATGATTAATTATCATACACTAAGTATATCATTTGTCCCTACATGAGTACACTTATAAGTTCCTTGGTTAAATTTGTAGACTTCGCAACATCGTTCCATGTATTATATATATCATCATACTCAGTAAATCCCACCAATAGTAAAGCTAAGGTAGGGTCTAAGGAGGATAGATGTATAATGCTTAACTATTTAGAGACAAATACCAATTCAGATAAGAGGTCTAAACCATTCACATAAAGTATAATGTTTAACCATTCAGATGCAGATGTTTGAACCATTCAGACATCTGTTCGCGAAACAAACAGTCTGAACCATTAAGTGTTAAACTAGTAAAAAGCCTAAACCATTAAGAGCCCATTAAGAGCTGAAACAAACAGCAAGATGAAAAATGCTACCATTAGTTTTTTTTTTTATTAAAATAATTTTAACTTGTTAAATAAAATGTTACTAGATGATAAAAATTGTGCACCACCATAACTTTTTTTTTTTTGACGAAAATTATATAATAATGTATACAAGTGTGTGTGGGGTTCATCAGAGGATATTAAACCGAACTTGAAGTGAAGCCTTGGAAATCCACTTTCCGTCCAGTCAGGTCAGGGATAAAAGACCATAAGATAGGTGATGCGTGTGAAGTGTTATATGTTTTAGGTGTATATTTTAAGCCCTTTTTAACACTTATTTTTAGCCAAGTTTTAAATTTATAAAACACGATATTTTACTAACACTAAACACACATATGGGCAAGTGCACCCATCGTGAGCGTAGTATAGCGTTGGTAAGATACCGAGGTCGTCCAAGGACACAAGAGCTTTTAGTACCGGTTTATCCTCAACGTCTAATCAAAATAAAAAGTTTAGAAAAATGTTTTAAACTAATAAAAGTAAAAACTAACTAAAATGCTGAAAATAAAAATAAAAATAAAAACAGATAGACAAGATGAATCACTTGGTTCCGACTCGTATCTAGTATAACCTTTGATTATTTCCGCACTTTTGCACATAATTAAGAGATTATCTTAGTTATTGTAGTAGGCCCCTCTTTTGAAGGTGACGTTACCCTCACCCCAGTAGTTTGAGTCAGCAAGGATACAATCCTAAAAGGGTGGATTATTGGAAGATAATGAATTAAGTTATTAATGCAGTATTATGGTAGGCCCCGCTTTTGGCGGTGACGTTACCCTCGGCTAAGTTGTAATAACCCTAAATTTAAAATCATTATTTTAGAAATAAAAGAATAATAATAATATATATTTATCTTATGATCCATCTTTCTGTATATCAACCAAAACTATTATTATTATTTATAAAATTATCCAATAGGAAACCCTAATTAAGACACCCAAGTAATTCTGTACAAACCCTATAAATTTCAGAACAATCGGAATCAGGATCAGGGCCCCTAAAACTCAGGGGGGGTAAACCCTAGTTGGTATTATCTTAACAGTTTTGCGTGGAAATTTAAATTTAACGAATTGTCGACTCACCTGAGCTAGTTGGACACGTACCTACCCTACCCTACAATGTTACCCCTCGCGCCACGCGAAAGGAACAAGGAAACCTGTCGCGCCACACGACAGGTACCATTTTTCAGCTATATATAGTTGGCTGTGGGACTTGATTCTGGGCACAAAAATGACGAAGAAACTCAGAATACACTCTGAAATATCGTCCAATTACTCAATTAACACACACGAAACACTAATTAGTATAGCGGGGTGCTGCAGAACAGGGTATTAACTCAATCGCTGATACGATTCAATGTCCGATTGATTGAAATCAATCCAATGGATGTTTAAGTGCTGCTCAAATTTGGGTTATGCTTTGTCATTAATCGTGATTCCGATAGATGTTTAAGTAATTTCACTTTGTCATTAATTGTGATTTCGATGGATGTTTAAGTGTTTACACTTTGTCATTCGTTGTGAATCCGATGGATGTTTAAGTGATTTCACTTTGTCATTAATTGTGAATCCGATGGATGTTTAAGTATCGCACTTTATCATTCGTTGTGAGGATTTTAATCTTGTGAGTTATCGTAAATGCTGTATTAAGTTACTAACCTAGTTTGTGTGCATGTTATTTAAATTAGGTTAAAAGACTAATCAGTAGTCTAAACTCTGCTCGTATAAATCTGAAATATTATCACAAGGTAGCATAACTTTGGAATTTTTAAGGTACGGATCCTTACCCATTTCTTGTTGTTTGATATTCAATTGTTATAAAACCTTTAAGTTCATATCGTTTTTTTTAACCTCATCACGTCTTTGATTATCGATTCATTTGACAGTCCGTTCGATTCCTATTCAAATCATTGGATTTAGCTTTCATGTCATGCGATAGTATTATGTTGTTATACTCATTATCGCATGTTCCAATATATGTTCCGTTTTGTTATAAAAATAAGTTTTATAAGTTATGTGAATAAGACCATTTGTACTCTGATACCCTGAGTATCGCTTCTCGTGGAGTGTCCCACGAGCATGTTTTTGCGGCATCGACATCATGTGCTCCATTCGTGACGGAGAGATCAGTTCACGGCGTCTCTTAAGTACAAGTGTGGTACATATAAGCTATTAGGAGGCGTATGGATCGATCCTAGGATTTAAGTATAAGGAGGTGGATAACGGGTATGCCAATTCGCCATCTCATGTGATAATTATGCAGGAGTAGCTACCTGTGTGTTGTCACGTTTTAAGTTTGCTCATGGGTATATCCGTAAAATATGATTATGAAATTATGTTCTTGCATCGTATCATTTTCGCATAAAGCGTTATTTGTTATTTGAGCCTATTATTCTGTACTGAGCATTAGGCTCATTCCGTAAACTTTTTGTATATACAGGTTAGCAGGTTACTTTGGGCGGGAGAGAGAGAAGAATAAAGACTAGGAATAAATCTGAAAATGTTAAGTTAATTAAGTCGAATGTCTCCGCTTGTATATTAACCTTAAGTTCATTTGTCGTGTGATTGTATCCTTATTAAATAAATAAATGGAATTATGACTTTTGTTTATGATATCACTGTTATTGTGACACGTCAGCCCTTCCGGGTTGGGGTGTTACAGCTATGGTATCAGAGCAAAGGCTCTTTTCTGTAGAAAACTTGAAGATAGTAATTAAAACCTGTGAGGAATGGGTAGATATCTATGATAGGATTCAACTTGATCTCTTATTTGGTTTAATTCCTATGTCTATTCTTATAGATGCCTCCTCGTCGTCCGCTACGTAAGAGTACTCGTACTAACCATGTACGTAACAACACTTCTTCGAATGAGACTCCAGTTGATCCAAACATAATTAATGCTATCAACCAGGCTGTTGCCGGGTTGCTTCCAAACCTGGTTACTCAAACAGCTGAGGCCGTTATTCAACAAACTCGTCATCCAGAAGGCACTAACACTAATCCAATCTCTGGTGAAGAAATTCGTGAGAATATCACGAACAATACTACTTATAGTATAGACATATGGATTAGTAAATTCCAAAAACAAAAGCCGAAATCCTTTAGTCACGCTAATAATCCAGTCGAAGCAAGGAACTGGATAGCTCATGTTGAAAAGATCTTCGGAGTTCTTGGAGTTCCGGAGCAATACAAAGTTAGATTGGCTACCTACAAATTTGAAGATGACGCACAAACTTGGTGGGAAGGATATAAGCAAGTCAAAGGAGGGGATGATTTTGACGCTAATCTTTCATGGGTCGACTTTCGTACCATCTTTTACGATAAGTATTTTTCGACCGCTAATAAAGAAGCTTATATCAGAGAGTATGCAATAATTCGACAGGGGAGTGATGAACCAGCCTCTGAGTTCATTACTCGATTTTCATGGTTGGCTAGTATTGTAGGAGAAGTTGCAGGATCAACAGAAGTCCAGGCAGAAAAATGCAAGTGGGCAGTCAATGATCGAATTCGGAAGTCAATCATGTACATGAAATTTAAGGATATCACCGAAGTTGCTGATGCGATCAAAACTTTTGAATTCGAAAGGAAAGAATTTTTATCTCGAACTGAGGATAATAAGAAGAGAAACAGGGAAGGACAATTTAAGCAGGCAATCGGCCAATCATCCACTACGCCACAGCATCAAGATCGTAAAGTGCAAGGAAATCAAAACTCTGGAAATCAGGCACGTCCATGGCAACCTAGACTACAAAACCCGAGGCCTGCTCAAAACCAGATTCAGTTGTATGCAGAACCTATTAAAGCTCAACCACTGAATCAACATGTAAACCCGAATCAGATTACATATCCTCGATGTAATACTTGTGGTAAGCGACATCAGGGCGTATGTCACCGAAGTACAGGAGCATGCTTTAGATGTGGCCAAACTGGACACATGATCAAGGAGTGTACGAAGAAAGATACTAAGAAGAATAACCGACCAAACGTTGCACCACCCAATGTTGGAGGAAGAGTTTTCGCACTTTCTGCTAATGATGCTGCTAATGTCCCAGGTACTGTGTCGGGAACCCTTCAGCTTGGTAAACATAGTATCTATGTGTTATTCGATACAGGAGCGACTCATTCTTTAGTATCCCACTCGTTTACTAAGTACCTTCCGATAAGACCAACTCTCTTAAATCATACTTTAACCATTTCCACTCCCATGGAAAATTCATCCGTAATCACTTACGTATATAAGGATTGTCCGATCCGTATTGAATCTATTGTGTGTAAGGCAGACCTATTTCCAATACATATGTGTGACTTTGATGTTATTCTAGGGCTAAATTGGTTGTCTAGACATCGCGTAACTATAGATTGTCATTCTCGCCGTGTTATTTTCGGCGATCTTCATCATCCTGATATTATATATCAGGGAACTCAAGCTCATAAATCTCTTAAAATTATCTCTGCGCTCAAGGCTCGAAAATTCCTATCAAGCGGCTGTGCTGGATTCCTAGCATCGATTAAGGATACTTCTGCTAGTGTTAAGAGTATCAATAGCCATTCCGTTGTTCGTGAATATCCTAATGTATTTCCGGATGAACTACCGGGATTACCACCTGACCGTCAGGTAGAATTCACCATCGACTTGATCCCTGGCGCCGAGCCTATTTCTAAAGCTCCATACCGTATGGCCCCAATGGAACTGAAGGAGTTGAAGGAACAATTGCAAGAATTGTTAGATCTAGGATTCATAAGACCCAGTGTTTCACCTTGGGGTGCTCCGGTCTTATTTGTGAAGAAGAAAGACGGTAGTATGCGCTTATGTATTGACTACCGAGAGCTGAACAAGATTACTATTCGTAATCAGTATCCTCTGCCTCGCATTGATGATCTCTTTGATCAACTTCAGGGGGCTCAGTTCTTCTCAAAAATCGACCTGAGGTCAGGGTACCATCAGCTAAAGATAAAAAATGATGATGTTCCCAAGACCGCCTTTCGTACTCGATATGGTCATTACGAATTTTTGGTTATGCCCTTTGGGCTAACTAATGCACCCGCAGTCTTTATGGATTTGATGAATCGCGTATTTCACAAATTCCTAGACAAATTCATAATTGTTTTTATCGATGACATTCTAGTATATTCCAAGAGTCGTGAAGAGCATGAAGCACATCTACATGCAGTACTTGGAACCTTGCGACATGAGAAGTTGTACGCTAAGTTTTCCAAATGTGACTTTTGGCTTAGCCAAGTGGCATTTCTAGGTCATGTCATATCAGCAGAGGGAATTATGGTAGACCCAACAAAGGTTGAAGCTATTACAAAATGGCCAAGACCTACTTCTGTTACCGAAATACGAAGTTTCTTGGGTCTTGCTGGCTATTACCGAAGATTTGTTGAAAGATTCTCGGTAATTGCTTTACCACTCACAAAACTCATAAGGAAAGGGGTGAAGTACTCATGGAATGAGGAACAAGAGAAAAGCTTTGAAGAATTGAAGAAACGACTCGTATCCTCTCCGATACTCGCTCTCCCTTCTGGATCAGGAGGTTACCAAGTCTATAGTGATGCCTCAAAGAAAGGATTAGGTTGTGTGCTAATGCAACATGGGAAGGTTATCGCTTATGCCTCCCGTCAGTTAAAACCTTATGAAGTTAACTACCCTACACATGATTTAGAATTAGCCGCAGTCGTCTTTGCACTTAAGATTTGGCGACACTTGTGACATTTTTACCGACCATAAGAGCCTCAAGTACATATCCACCCAGAAAGAGCTAAATATGAGGCAAAGAAGGTGGTTAGAACTTTTAAAAGATTACGACGCAAATATTCAATACCATCCAGGCAAAGCCAATGTTGTAGCTGACGTGTTGAGCCGAAAGAATTCCGGGACTATATCTTGCTTACAAATTCAGCCTCGTATTAGGAGGGATCTCGAAAGAATGAACATTTGGCTTCAGGTTAGTAAATCTGATGGATATCTAGCTAGAATGCAGATTGAACCCGACCTCATATCACGGATCAAAGATGCACAGAAGAAAGATGGAAAACTTTGGGCAATTGTGCAAAATCTTGAGGTGGGTAAGCAATCTGAATTTCGTATAGACCATCATGGGGTGATTTGGTGCGGTAAAAGACTTTGTGTACCCGATGACTCCACCCTTCGTGAGTCATTATTAGCCGAAGCTCATAGCTCACCATTTTCAATTCACCCAGGATCTACCAAGATGTATAGAGATTTAAGACAGAACTTCTGGTGGAATGGCATAAAAGAAGACGTTGCTCGATACGTAAGTAAATGCCTCACTTGCCAACAAGTGAATATTGAACACAAACGAGCAAGCGGTCTGTTGCAGCCATTGGATATTCCCATATGGAAGTGGGATGAGATCACAATGGATTTTGTTACTGGTTTGCCTAAGACATTCAAGAAGAATGATGTTGTATGGGTTGTTGTCGATAGATTGTCGAAGTCAGCACATTTTCTACCAATTCAGCAAGGATTTTCGGTTAATAAGTTATCCGAAATATTTCTTCAAGAAATTATTCGACTCCATGGCACACCATCTTCCATTGTTTCCGATAGAGACCCACGTTTCACCTCACGATTTTGGAAAGGTTTTCAGGCAGCTTGGGGTATACGACTGAAGTTTAGTACGGATTTCCATCCACAAACAGATGGGCAGTCAGAACGCACAATTCAGACCTTGGAAGACATGCTCCGAGCATGTGCACTTGAATGGTCTGGAAACTGGGATGAATATCTATGTCTTGTTGAGTTCGCTTACAACAATAGTTGGCAAGCAAGTATTGGTATGGCACCTTTTGAGCTTTTGTATGGTCGGAAATGTAGAGCACCAATATGCTGGGATGAAGTTGGAGAAAAGATTATTGAAGGGCCAGAACTAGTTCAGATTACAAATGAAAAAGTCACTATAGCACGAGAAAAACTAAAAGAAGCTCAGAGTAGACAAAAGAGCTATGCAGATCAAGATAGACGACCACTCGAATTTAAAATTGGTGACCACGTATTCTTAAAGGTATCACCTTGGCGTGGCGTTCGTAGATTTGGAATTAAAGGGAAGCTTAGTCCCCGTTACATCGGTCCGTTTGAAATCCTTGAAAGAATTGGAGAAGTATCATATCGTCTGGCTCTACCGCCTCAACTCTCTCACGTTCATAACGTTTTTCATGTCTCCTCGTTAAGGGGATATAATTATCATCCACTTCATGCCCTTAGTTATCCGTTACTTACAATTCACGAGGATTTATCCTACGAAGAGGAGCCAGAAGCCATCTTAGATCGACAAGAAAAGGTTTTGCGTAGGAAAGTAATTCCGTTTGTTAAAGTCCTCTGGAAAAATCACTCTGAACACGAAGCAACATGGGAATCTGAAGAATCAATTCGATCTCTATACCCTAATCTATTCTCGCAATAGAATTTTAGTCAAGATAACGGTGAATCTTGCTCTTTGATCTATGTTCAATTGTTTCTGCTTATGGTCATTCATGCTTTGCTTTATGTGAATATATCTTAGCTATGATTAAACATATCTATGTAGGAAATATCAGTACCAATAATCACTCTAGTATCTGTAAGTCTCCATTGACTTTTCGTACGGTAAGATATGTTATTAAGATGCGTTATATGAGGACCATTAGGGCACATATGTAAGGTAATTAACAATTATAGTCATGACCTTAGTTATGAATTTCAGATACACATGTATGTTTAGGAGATTATTATATAAATTAGTAACTCTGCTATGAAAGTTCCATTTCCGTTACTTATGCGATATGTTATATTCTTATTTGAAAAATTTCGAGGACGAAATTTCTTTTAAGGGGGTAATAGTTGTAATAACCCTAAATTTAAAATCATTATTTTAGAAATAAAAGAATAATAATAATATATATTTATCTTATGATCCATCTTTCTGTATATCAACCAAAACTATTATTATTATTTATAAAATTATCCAATAGGAAACCCTAATTAAGACACCCAAGTAATTCTGTACAAACCCTAGAAATTTCAGAACAATCGGAATCAGGATCAGGGCCCCTAAAACTCAGGGGGGGTAAACCCTAGTTGGTATTATCTTAACAGTTTTGCGTGGAAATTTAAATTTAACGAATTGTCGACTCACCTGAGCTAGTTGGACACGTACCTACCCTACCCTACAATGTTACCCCTCGCGCCACGCGAAAGGAACAAGGAAACCTGTCGCGCCACGCGACATGTACCATTTTTCAGCTATATATAGTTGGCTGTGGGACTTGATTCTGGGCACAAAAATGACGAAGAAACTCAGAATACACTCTGAAATATCGTCCAATTACTCAATTAACACACACGAAACACTAATTAGTATAGCGGGGTGCTGCAGAACAGGGTATTAACTCAATCGCTGATACGATTCAATGTCCGATTGATTGAAATCAATCCAATGGATGTTTAAGTGCTGCTCAAATTTGGGTTATGCTTTGTCATTAATCGTGATTCCGATAGATGTTTAAGTAATTTCACTTTGTCATTAATTGTGATTTTGATGGATGTTTAAGTGTTTACACTTTGTCATTCGTTGTGAATCCGATGGATGTTTAAGTGATTTCACTTTGTCATTAATTGTGAATCCGATGGATGTTTAAGTATCGCACTTTATCATTCGTTGTGAGGATTTTAATCTTGTGAGTTATCGTAAATGCTGTATTAAGTTACTAACCTAGTTTGTGTGCATGTTATTTAAATTAGGTTAAAAGACTAATCAGTAGTCTAAACTCTGCTCGTATAAATCTGAAATATTATCACAAGGTAGCATAACTTTGGAATTTTTAAGGTACGGATCCTTACCCATTTCTTGTTGTTTGATATTCAATTGTTATAAAACCGTTAAGTTCATATAGTTTTTTTTTTAACCTCATCACGTCTTTGATTATCGATTCATTTGACAGTCCGTTCGATTCCTATTCAAATCATTGGATTTAGCTTTCATGTCATGCGATAGTATTATGTTGTTATACTCATTATCGCATGTTCCAATATATGTTCCGTTTTGTTATAAAAATAAGTTTTATAAGTTATGTGAATAAGACCATTTGTACTCTGATACCCTGAGTATCGCTTCTCGTGGAGTGTCCCACGAGCATGTTGTTGCGGCATCGACATCATGTGCTCCATCCGTGACGGAGAGATCAGTTCACGGCGTCTCTTAAGTACAAGTGTGGTACATATAAGCTATTAGGAGGCGTATGGATCGATCCTAGGATTTAAGTATAAGGAGGTGGATAACGGGTATGCCAATTCGCCATCTCATGTGATAATTATGCAGGAGTAGCTACCTGTGTGTTGTCACGTTTTAAGTTTGCTCATGGGTACATCCGTAAAATATGATTATGAAATTATGTTCTTGCATCGTATCATTTTCGCATAAAGCGTTATTTGTTATTTGAGCCTATTATTCCGTACTGAGCATTAGGCTCATTCCGTAAACTTTTTGTATATACAGGTTAGCAGGTTACTTTGGGCGGGAGAGAGAAGAATAAAGACTAGGAATAAATCTGAAAATGTTAAGTTAATTAAGTCGAATGTCTCCGCTTGTATATTAACCTTAAGTTCATTTGTCGTGTGATTGTATCCTTATTAAATAAATAAATGGAATTATGACTTTTGTTTATGATATCACTGTTATTGTGACACGTCAGCCCTTCCGGGTTGGGGTGTTACATAAGTAGTCTGAGTCAGCAGGGATGCAGTCCTAAATAGCCGGGTTATAGTATTAATAGTAGTTAACTTATGAGGGGATCAAAGAGTTTGGACCCCCGCCATCCAATACCGTGAAGTATTGAAGGAGGTCCTACTAAATTTGACCCAGGTCCATTGCAGGGCCTCTAAATGCTGAACAATGGCAAGACCTTTACCAAACCGTTCCCTTAACCCCCGACCAGGTAGCCAACATACCTCCATATAGACCGTGGAGATATGAATGGTGAAAATCTTTTATTTTATATAGACAGTAAAATAATGCCAAGACACCACGGACAAACGATAAGGAAAGATCACCTTCAACATAACTAACTAGTTATTAAAGTCATTAATACAAAACCAAATAAAAAGTGCAAAAGATTAGAAATAAAAAGTATTATACTAGACACTTTGTCTTCACCAAGTGATGTAAGAGACTTAGGCAAACATGGCCTTGATTGCCAAGAACTCTTACGATCAATCTTGGATCCCGAGACGACTCACACACTCTATGACGGACAATGGATGATGGTGGTGGATGATGGTGTTATGGTGGTGGTGGGTGGTGGGTGAAGTGTGAGAGAGGTGGTGTGCCAAGGGATGAGTTGAAATGAAACCAAGCACTCCTATTTATAGGCTGAAAAGAAGGCTGGGCACGCCCCCGTGTCCGCTGGACACGGCCCCGTGCCTGTCTGACACTCTCTTTCTTCATTAATTGTAATTCGCAATTACAATTAATGCGCCTGCTGTACTTTCGCCACGCCCCCGTGTTCACTGGGCACGGCCCCGTGGTGGGCAATAGAAGCTTCTATAGGTTTGTCTTTTCTGCTGCTTCTTGGGCACGGCCCCGTGCTGGCTGAGCACGGGGCGTGTTCAGTCTTCTGCCTTCTCTTATTTTGCTTGGGAAGATGCCGTTGAGGGGTCGGGCAGTCCACTTATGTTCCTTTTCTTGTATTTATTTTGGATTTAGCTGTCTTTTTGCTTCTTTTGTGTTTTTGAGCTCATTTAATCCTGAAAATACAAAAGGAAGACAAAACACTCTTTTTCCAATATTAGTACTTAAAAAGGGTTAGTTTTATGCCTCATTTGATGTAATTTATATGTTGCATTTTACACACATCAAATACTCCCACACTTGAACTTTTGCTTGTCCTCAAGCAAAACTCTTTAATATGTGGCTTACACTCCCAAATGGAATGGGTAGAAGAGAAGGTTTTGGCTTGTCGTAGAGTGTTGGGAATCCAAGATCTTTTTGGGTTTTATTTTTATCTATTTACAATCCTATTCGTAATGATTTATTTAGAACGTTTCCTAAGAGAAATTACTTATTTGGGCATAACATGCCTTTTTTAAAATTCCATTTATATACAAGTTCACATACCTCACGGGAGAAATCACTCACACTCGGCCGAAGGTGTATTTTTAGTGAATCACTCGAGAGCGGCATGGAACTTATTCCTACCATAAGCTTGCCAAGCAATCAATCCTCCTCCTTTTTAACTTTTATACCTTGGTAAATATCAAGAGGACTTTGTGGGTTAAGGGTTAGGCTTGGGATAAAGGTAGGTGGTTGGGTTAGTGGTTAGTGGTTAGTAGAAAAAGGGCGAAAAACGTAACAAGTGTCGGTTTTCGTAAGACTTTCTATTTTTGTAACTTTTTATTTTGATGAAGCTTTTATTTAAACAAAGTTATTTTTGATGAACTTGTTTGTTTATCTTTTGC
The DNA here is from genome assembly GCA_030545235.1 of Helianthus tuberosus. Classification (NCBI taxonomy): domain Eukaryota; kingdom Viridiplantae; phylum Streptophyta; class Magnoliopsida; order Asterales; family Asteraceae; genus Helianthus; species Helianthus tuberosus. The sequence goes on from CM060440.1 coordinate 3,323,858, forward strand.
TTCATCATCAATACAAATTTTTTTTTTTTTTTGAACGATCATACGAAAAAAAACCGAACTTGTTACTAAAACAAAGGGTTAAAAAAAAATAAAAAGGTTTTGGTGGGTAAAAGGGTTTTTTGGTTTGGGTGATGAAATGAAAAGGTTTAGGCTCAAAGGGGCTAACTAGGGGGATTTTTGGGAAGGTGGTAAAAGAAAAGAAAAAATAATGGTGTAGAAATAAAAAGGGTTAGTCCTAATGCCTCCATCATTTACTTACTCGGGTTTAAGTTGATAAGGACCGGGAATGTATCGTCATGGCAAGTTCTAGAGTCGTAAGAACCAAGCGGCTATTCACACAAGAAACGAAAAATGAGCATTTAGTTTAATGATATGTAATTGTATGCTCAATAAAGGCTCAAAACTCACTTTTGTGGGAATGGGTTTTTATGTGATCAAGTATATATAATCAAATTTTAACTAAGTTTGTCATGCCTTTTCATAATTTTCTTATGTTGGTTCTTTTTATCACTACGCTATCGGTTGTAAATTTGTAAAAATATAACCTTTTTGAGAACTTGAATTTCCCGAGTTAAACCTAGACAAGTAAAAAAAAATGAAATTTTTGAAATTTTTTTTTGGGGTGATTAGCGGTTCCAATAGAGTTTTGTGTAAGGCTTGTATTTAGGACTTGCAAGATTCAAGGTTTTAGCATCCCCCCCACACTTAAATTACACATTGTCCTCAATGTGTCCCAAAAATAAATTTTTAGGTTGATTAGATGTGTAAAATGGTGTTAACAAGCAAAAATTTTGTGTTACTGGGCGCTGAACACGGCCCCGTGTTGTCCGGGCACGGCCCCGTGTTCAAGTGCCAGTAACAAAATTAAAACAAGAGAAGCAGAAGTCTGGACACGGGGGCGTGTTGGGTGAACACGGCCCGTGTCCAGTTACCTGAACTGGGCGTTTTTCTGCAGGGGGGTCAGCACGGGGCCGTGTTGGTTGGGCACGGCCCGTGTTGAACCTTCTGTAATGGAGAGAATTGTCGGGTTGCCTTGTTCTTGTGCATGAGGTCATTTTTCTCGTTCCCCTTTTCATCCCTTACCACCATGAGTGTGTTTTATTCCTTAAAATTAAAACTAATTAGAAAGCATAAAAATTAATCTAAATTAAACTAAGGATAGTTCCGCGGAATGCCTCCGTGGTGCGCCACATTTATAAGGGTCCTTGGCTAGACCCAAAGCCGGTCATATGTCACTCAAGTGGGATGTATTGCATCCCATGTTACACCGTCGGAGAGCATCATCCAAGCTTGAGTCTATGACCTGCATGTAGTGGACCGGGTCTTCGTCCTCAATTCTTTTTCCACATTCAAACTTCACCTCTTTATCCCCAAACTTCAATGTTAACGTTCCGTCATTCATGTCTACCACCGCTTGGGCGGTGGCTAGAAATGGCCTCCCGAGGATGAGAGGGACATCGGTGTCTTCTTCCATGTCTAGGATGACAAAGTCGGTTGGGAAAACGAAGTTGTCAACTTTTACCAATAGATTCTCAGCGACACCTTGTGGAAATTTGACGGATCTGTCGGCGAGTTGTATGCTCATCTTTGTAGGGTTTGTTGTTCCTAGGCCGAGTCGTTTGAACATCGATGTGGGCATGAGGTTAATGCTAGCCCCAAGATCGGCTAATGCATTACGAACGGGAGACTCCCCAATCGAGCAAGGAATTGTGAAGCTCCCGGGATCGATTTTCTTTTGTGGAAGTTTGTTGAGCACTAAGGCTGAGCATTCTTCGCCTAAGTTAACTAATTGCAATGATTCAATTTTCCTTTTGTTTGTGAGGAAATCCCTCATAAATTTTGTGTATTTAGGCATTTGGGTTAGGACCTCGATAAAAGGAATATTAACATGCAATTGTTTTAGTAAATTTTCAAATTTAGCGAATTGCTCATCGGTCTTTTGACGATTTAACCTACCGGGGTACGAAATTGGAGGAGTCTTGGTGGGCTCTTGAGTTGGTAGAGAAGCCTTTTCTGACGCAGGAGGAGTCACAGGTTGGTTAGATTGGCTTCTTTCATTTGACGGCAATGGAGCGTCCTCAGGACCCACGGTTCGATTTCTTAGTGTAATGAGATGTACTTGTGCCTTCGGGTTGGTTTCGGTATTACTAGGTAACGCGCCTTGTGGTCTCTCGGAGAAATTTTGAGCTAGTTGATTTAATTGTTTTTCAACGTTTTGAATGCTAGCTTGTTGATTTCTAAAATTCGATTCCAATTGTTGAAATCGATCCGAGTTTTTCTTTTCAGTGTCAGAGATGAGGCGAGATACAGTATCTTCAAGCCTTTCTCTTCCACCTTGTTGTTGAGAGAAATTTTGTGGTTGTTGAAAATTAGTTCGTTGGTTTTGTTGGTTACTACTATTGCCGGGATCTCTCCAACCAAGATTTGGGTGGTTACGCCATTCTTGGTTGTAGGTACCCATTGGAGGACCCGACGGCCGAGGTCTATTATCAATGTAGTTTACCGTTTCTGTTTGTTCATCTAATTCTTTCATACAACTCCAATTTTCATGTGACCCACCACACCCTTCACAAGCCATAACCGAGGCCGTTTTTGTCATTTCTAGCTTTTTGATTTTCGAAGAGAGGGCCTCGATTTGGGCTTGTAAAGAGGTGCTTTCATCAACCTTATGGGCGCCTGAGGCAATAGATTTATTACCTCGGGGAGTGTGCCATTGAAAATTGGTTTGAGCAATTTTCTCAATTTGGTTATATATTTCATTTGGGCGCCGATTACCTAAAAGTCCCCCGGAGCTTGAATCCAGTGTTTGTCTTGTGTGTGGCAACAACCCATTGTAGAAAGTGGATACTTGTTGCCACACCGCTAGACCGTGATGATGACACTTTCTTAGAAGCTCCTTGAACCTTTCCCAAGTTTCATATAAGGATTCCCCATCCTCTTGTGAGTATGTATTAATTTCAGTCATTAATTTAGCCGTTTTAGCAGGAGGGAAATACTTATATAAAAACTTTTGGGCAAGTTCATCCCAAGTGTTTACCGAGCCAACTGGGAGGGTGTTAAGCCAAGCCTTAGCTCGGTCTTTTAGTGAAAATGGAAACATTCGAAGGCGGATGGCGTCATTCGATGCTCCATTGATCCGAAAGGTATCACATATTTCTAAGAAGTTAGTAATATGCAGATGGGGATCCTCGTCCGCAAGCCCATGGAAGGTTGCGGAGTTTTGGAGCATTTGTATCAAATGCGGCCGAAGTTCGAAGTTGTTGGCTTCGACATTCGGCGCATTGATAGCGGCGCCGAGATTGCCTACGGTGGGTCGTAGGTAATCCATGAGGGTACGTTGGTCCGCCATTGGAAGTGGGTCCCCCGAAACTTTCTCTTGATTTTTGGCTTTAAGTCTTTTTCTGAGAAAGCGTTCGGGTTCTTCTAGAGGTTCTTTTATGTCTCTACTAGAACTGGAGCTCATGCACTACGTAGGATGTTCAAATGTGGCGCCTAGGTTCCAAGTCCTGCAATAAAAACAGAAAAGAACGTTGGTCAGAATATTCACCACGGCCCCGTGCTCAGCGAACACGGCCCGTGGTCAGAGGTACAGGGATTGTTTTCTGGATCCCTGTTACAGGGAGTTGGACACGACCCCGTGTTGCACCGACACGGCCCCGTGTTCAGCTCTCTGTAACTCAGAAAATAAAAACTGCCAGTGATGATGCTGGGCACGACCCGTGTCTGACCGGGCACGGCCCGTGCTGAGCTCTGCAGAAGCTGAAAAACTAAGAAAATCCTAAAAAAATAAAAAAGAAAAATAAAAAATGATTAGGCCGTTGATTCCTAACTTTCTTAAAATCCTTGTGTCCCCGGCAACGGCGCAAAAAACTTGATGCGTGTGAAGTGTTATATGTTTTAGGTGTATATTTTAAGGCCTTTTTAACACTTATTTTTAGCCAAGTTTTAAATTTATAAAACACGATATTTTACTAACACTAAACACACATATGGGCAAGTGCACCCATCGTGAGCGTAGTATAGCGTTGGTAAGATACCGAGGTCGTCCAAGGACACAAGAGCTTTTAGTACCGGTTTATCCTCAACGTCTAATCAAAATAAAAAGTTTAGAAAAATGTTTTAAACTAATAAAAGTAAAAACTAACTAAAATGCTGAAAATAAAAATAAAAATAAAAATAAAAACAGATAGACAAGATGAATCACTTGGTTCCGACTCGTATCTAGTATAACCTTTGATTATTTCCGCACTTTTGCACATAATTAAGAGATTATCTTAGTTATTGTAGTAGGCCCCTCTTTTGAAGGTGACGTTACCCTCACCCCAGTAGTTTGAGTCAGCAAGGATACAATCCGAAAAGGGTGGATTATTGGAAGATAATGAATTAAGTTATTAATGCAGTATTATGGTAGGCCCCGCTTTTGGCGGTGACGTTACCCTCGGCTAAGTAGTCTGAGTCAGCAGGGATACAGTCCTAAATAGCCGGGTTATAGTATTAATAGTAGTTAATTTATGAGGGGATCAAAGAGTTTGGACCCCCGCCATCTAATACCGTGAAGTATTGAAGGAGGTCCTACTAAATTTGACCCAGGTCCATTGCAGGACCTCTAAACGCTGAACAATGGCAAGACCTTTACCAAACCGTTCCCTTAACCCCCGACCAGGTAGCCAACATACCTCCATATAGACCGTGGAGATATGAATGGTGAAAATCTTTTATTTTATATAGACAGTAAAATAATGCCATGACACCACGGACAAACGATAAGGAAAGATCACCTTCAACATAACTAACTAGTTATTAAAGTCATTAATACAAAACCAAATAAAAAGTGCAAAAGATTAGAAATAAAAAGTATTATACTAGACACTTTGTCTTCACCAAGTGATGTAAGAGACTTAGGCAAACATGGCCTTGATTGTCAAGAACTCTTACGATCAATCTTGGATCCCGAGACGACTCACACACTCTATGATGGACAATGGATGATGGTGGTGGATGATGGTGTTATGGTGGTGGTGGGTGGTGGGTGAAGTGTGAGAGAGGTGGTGTGCCAAGGGATGAGTTGAAATGAAACCAATCACTCCTATTTATAGGCTGAAAAGAAGGCTGGGCACGCCCCCGTGTCCGCTGGACACGGCCCCGTGCCTGTCTGACACTCTCTTTCTTCATTAATTGTAATTCGCAATTATAATTAATGCGCCTGCTGTACTTTCGCCACGCCCCCGTGTTCACTAGGCACGGCCCCGTGGTGGGCAATAGAAGCTTCTATAGGTTTGTCTTTTCTGCTGCTTCTTGGGCACGGCCCCGTGCTGGCTGAGCACGGGGCGTGTTCAGTCTTCTGCCTTCTCTTATTTTGCTTGGGAAGATGCCGTTGAGGGGTCGGGCAGTCCACTTATGTTCCTTTTCTTGTATTTATGTTGGATTTAGCTGTCTTTTTGCTTCTTTTGTGTTTTTGAGCTCATTTAATCCTGAAAATACAAAAGGAAGACAAAACACTCTTTTTCCAATATTAGTACTTAAAAAGGGTTAGTTTTATGCCTCATTTGATGTAATTTATATGTTGCATTTTACACACATCAATAGGATAAGGTGTAAACGAGTTGAGTCACTTTGTAAAGCAGTTGAGATCATATCGACTCTTTAAAATCTCTCGTCGGGCTAAGTTTAAACGAGCTCGAGCCTTAAGTTAAAATACTGAGATTAAGTAGACTAGTGAGTCTAAAACAAGTCTTATATTTTAGAAATAAAATATATAACTAATATACGCTTTAAGGAATGTGCCTAAGAGATATACGCTTTATAAAGGAATGTGCCCAAGTGTGAAAAGGTAACATTTTTCAACATGGACTCCAGGACGTATGAACGCAAAATCGCACACATCCCTTGACCTATTGTTTTTTTTTTGTTAATTAATTGCTGATTAGATGACCAATATTAAAAATTAAAATTAAAATTAAAATTAAATTTGTTTTATCTGCTTCCGTTTTGCAGAAGTGAAGCTAATCTAGGGGTATTTACCGTCCTGGTCGATCGGCTTTAACAGATATTTTTGGACGAACCAGTAAGTAAAGTTCTTGAAAAAGCAAGCCAAACCGCTTGCATAGGCTGGGTCGGCCGGACCGGCCAAACCAGTCCAGTTTTGACGGTTTGGGCCAAGTTATTGTTAGCATAAAATCATCCCATTATATTTAAGAAAATTCAATAAAGTAGAAGATTTAGAAAAGGACCAAGTATTTTACCTTTTGAGTATTAAAGGGTCTACAAAACAAGAAGTGAAAAAAATAATAAATAGCTTGAAATAAGTTAAATTAAAAAAATATATTTGTATTATAATTAAAAAAATGAGTTAATTGCTCGGATGGTCCCTGTGGTTTCACGTTTTTTCATGTTTAGTCCCCACCTTTTGAAAATAGCATGTATGCTCCCTATGGTTTGTCATTTTGTTACTCGGATAGTCCCCCAACATTTACTCTGGGGACTATCCGAGTAATAAAATGACAAACCATAGGGAGCATACATGCTATTTCCAAACTAACTGACATTTATTCAGGGACTATCCGAGTAACAAAATGACAAACCATAGGGAGCATACCTGCTATTTTCAAAAGGTGGGGAATAAACGTGAAAAAACTTGAAACCACAGGGACCATCCGAGCAATTAACTCTAAAAAAATTATATGCATAGTAATTGGCATATTCCTATACGTGAAAAAAATGTTTTTATTTTTTTTAAATTATATGGATAAAAAGAAGTTGATTTTATCATTTTTTTTAAATTTCTCGACCGGTTCTCTATATCCGACCAGTTCTAAACCGTAAACTATAAATCGGATTGTGATTCCCCGGTTTTCCAAACCGTAAACCAAACTAGTTTACTCCCAACCTGGCCGAATAGGCCGATTAACCCCAATTTAGGTAGTTCAGACGACTTCAATAGTTTTTGAATACCGCTAAGCTAAACCTTATTCTCAAAAATTATTTCTACCACCAATCTCTTATATCAAGCCCGAGCTACAGTGTTTCGACCTTATTTAGTTTAGCTCACTAGTGTTGGTATTATTTCCATCTATAGAGTGAAGCTAACCCTCATCTCTCCCCTTTTTATTTACTAGTTTATAATAAAAAGGGGTGTTACACTTAGGTGTTGTACCAATAACATCACCCGTTCAAAAGTTCAAAGTTGTGTTGAAAATCTTCATCTCCCAGTCAACACTTGATTATGTGCTGTTTTGGATGCTTATATTTATTTGATAAAGTGAAAATACTGAAATAATTTTTTGGTTATTTCTTATTAGGTGTTGTACCAATAACATCACCCATTAGACTTCATTAATTATCTTGAATGGAGTGTAAATTATCGGCCTTGGTGCTTTCCTGTTTTGCTCAAAACCAAGTTTAATTTACTTAGGAGTAAAGTCCTTTTTGAGTCCATGTGGTTTATGCATTTTAACTATTTGAATCTAAAAACTAAACATGTCTTGATTTGAGTCCCTGTAGTTTGTATTTTTAACCATTTGAATCCAAAACGCAAACCTCATCCAAATCATGGACTAAAAGGGTTGGATTCAAAGGGTTAAAAATACAAACCATAGGGACTCAGAGGGGTGGATGAGGTTTCATTTTGGATTCAAAGGGTTAAAAATACAAACCACAGGGACTCAAATCAAGATTCGGATTCAAATAGTTAATATGCACAAACCACATGGACTCAAAAAGGACTTTACTCTTTACTTTGGCTATCGGGTGCGGGGTCAGCTCCGGCAGTCAAGTCCCGCCAATCTCCGTCCACACCTCCCCCACCTGGATTGTCCTGTCTTCAATGTCTTCCTCTTGCCGCTCGCGGCAGGCCATTGTTTTCTTATCCAACAAACACATTTACGTTACATACATATGTATATAACTATATATAAAGGGGTTTATCACCACACCCTTGGCTCATCTCTTGGGGTTCATCCCCCACACCCGATGATGTGGCCACCTACGTGACGGATCATCCCAAAGGACTACCCTCCTCCACACCAACCAGCCATACTCAAATGTGGTTAAGAACTATTGAACCGACACTTAACAAACTAATTGAATCATCTTTCTCTATAATCAAAGAATCGTTTATAATCAAAACCATTCATTTATGAAAATATGGAAATCCATACTTATGTTTCTCAACCATGTATTTGTCTGTCTGAGATTAATTCTTCTAACGTAGAGTATTAATAACATTTGCTATTAAAAAAAACTGTGTACCAAAGGTGTAGTGAAGTAAATTACCTCTCTATTATTTAGCAAATTACTCTTCTCTCTTAAGTTTTATTATTCAATATTTTAACTAACCATTGATTGCCAAATGTCTTCTTCTTTCTTTTCTTTTTTCCTTTATCATTTTTTTTCTAAAAGAGTGTAGGACGGGTCTAACTAATTATCATTAAAGTTAAAATTACAACTTTCATTATTCTAATTTAGTAATTAATTTATTATTTGTAAAACTAATCTTAATTTCAGATATAATACTTAGTGTCGGTAGCGTAACGAACCAAATTAATACCGATTGAATCCTCCCGCGTAAAATCCCCGCCGCAAAGTGTTGGCACCCTTATATTTTTTATTTACCTTACTTATTTATACGTGTTAAAAGTTGCTTTTTCTTTGCGTGGTTTCGATGTTAGTTTTTTACGTGGGTTATCTTATCGTGTGGACGTTCTTATACTTTTCTACATTAATGTCTTACGTGTCGGTCTAAATTTGCAGGTTAATTATGTATGATTCAACGTTTTTACGTCTATTGTGTTTGGTTTAACTGTCACGCCGCAAAACGTCGGTGTGATTATACAAGAACAAAATAATACAATATGTATTACGTATAAATCTTTCGTTGTAACTTATAAGTTAAGAAATAATTAATTTATAATGTCAACATTATGTCATTTTATAATATAAATACCGTAGAATAGTGATGAGTGATGCATATACACGTGCGTCATATGTTATAAATATGAACTACGTCACTCACCTTTCACCCCACTCGCATCTAAGCGCGTGCAACAACATCCTACTCTTCTCTTATTTTGGGGTCCACTAGTTTAGCGCGTGGATCCGGGAATCTACCTTCGGATATTTTGATGATTTCATTATAACCACTTGTATTTTCTTAACCAATATGGTTGATTTTTAAATAGAGAAAAATGCCCGGATAGTTCCTGTGGTTTGCCCTTTTTTCACCTATAGTCCCTATCTTTCTAAAACGACCCGGATAGTCCCTGTGGTTTTCCGTTTTGTTCTCGGATAGTCCCTGAGTCTAACTTCAGTTACTTTTCTCAGTTAAGTGGGTGTTGAAATGACCAAAATACCCTTTACTTAAAAGGCCAAACCACAGGGACTATCCGGGCATCTTCTTCATTTTTATTTATAAAACCCCACCAAATAAAAAACTAAACACCAACCATTATCCTAACTGAATAAAAAATTATGCTTCATCGATTCAAGTTAAAGGTTTATCTTGATTAGATGTGACAATGATAAGTTTTGGAAGAGAATAGTGTTTTAAAGATGAAGATGATTCCAATTGTTAATGTATTTCGATGATTCCAGTTGATTCACGTGTTTCGACGATTCACATCTTCTTGAGATGTTTCGATGCATATTGAAGATGAAGATCAAGACGAATCACTTGGCCGATGATGTTTTCAAAACACAACCCTTAAATCAACTACCATCTCTTAAAATAACCCAAATCTGCAGTAGACCATGGATATCATCAAGTCACCCACAAAGATTTAATCTTTTCACAACAAAACCAAAGCCCACATCGGAGCAAAATCGGTCCAAAACGAAACTAGATCGGAGCAAAATCGGTCCAAAACGAAACTAGATCGGAGCAAAATCGGGCCAAAACGAAACTGAAGCCTGCAAATTCAGGCCAAATCAGACCAGTCGGTGACCTTCACCTGGTTCTGATTCAACTTTCAGGTTGTTGCAGTTGCAGGTTTCAGATTCGACTGGTTTTTCCGACGACCTCACGTGGGCGGTGGTGCTGGTGGGAGGGTGGTTGCAGGTGCCGCCGGGTGTGACAGGTAGTTGCAGGTGGGTGGGTTTTGACAGGTGGTTGTAAGTGTCGCCTGTGTTCCTCGGGTGTCGTCGGAGTATCGGTGGTGACCGGCAATGGGGTTGATGGTGATGACTGGTGTGCGGGTTATGATTCACAGGAACGGCTCCACCGTCGTCGGAGACGGCGTCGGCTCCGCCGGTTCTCTCCTCTCTCCGGTTCCCTCTCTTTATTTCTGATTTCGTCACGGCTGAAAAGATCCCACACCGTCGTGCACTGTCGTTCTCCGTCTCTGTTCACGCCCGTGCCTCTCTCTTCTCTCTCTCTTCTCTCGCTCTCTTTTTCTCCAATGAGGGTGTTGGCTGAATTATGTCTGTACATATGAGAATTAGGGTTCTAAAAAAAAGGGAGTGATAAAGATAGGGACTATAGGTGAAAAACAAATTGAAAGGGTATTTTGGTCATTTCAACACCCACTTAACTGAGAAAAGTAACTGAAGTTAGACCCAGGGACTATCCGAGAACAAAACGGAAAACCACAGGGACTATCCGGGTCGTTTTAGAAAGATAGGGACTATAGGTGAAAAAAGGCCAAACCACAGGGACTATCCGGGCATTTTTCTCTTTTAAATATAAAAATATACATTTATACATTATTTTGTACCTATATTATTGGCAAGCGTGTTATCTTGCAATTCGATCTAAACTCAACTTCCATATGGAGTCTTCCTCTTGGCCAGAAAGTTTACCTAGCAATCGGATCAAAGCCATGCAAGAGCTCACACAAGGTCAAGTATTGATGAATAAGCTTCAAGAAATGCTCGGTCAACCAGAAAAAATCGAGTTTGGTTATAACTCAGTTGACGATACATTAGTGCAAATAGTGGGTATGTTCAATAAGACCCTTTCAATCTTGAGCTCGAATTCTCCTAACTTCAATAGGACTCCTCAAAATCGAATTCATGATACGAATTCTCCAAACAATTGGGATGACCAACGGTCAGAAAATTCTATAGAAAGTGTTAAAACTGTGATGCCGATAAAAACTAAAAGAGGATGCCATAAAAGAAGGTATGTTATATTGAATTTTACATAGCTCGATATTATTATGCTTATAATATGTGTATGATATGTGATGTTTATAGTGTTGGATATGAGTCGATTTATGTATAAGATTGACTTTTCATATCGAACCCTTAACAAATTCAAGTTGCTAATAATTTTTTTTTTTTGAAAAAATACAGAAAAAGCTCTTTGATATTTACTAAGGTAACGTCTACTTTGATTGATGATGGATATGCTTGGAGAAAGTACGGAGAAAAAGTGATTATCAACTCAAAATACCAAAGGTATGTATTATTTAGTATGAAATATAACTCCGGTATGTGATAAAACCAAAACTTTTGAACTTAGATGTCACAACCGATTTTTTTTTATTTTGCTAACTACTCCATTCAAGATAATTAACGAAGTCAAACTATAAGAAATTAACGATGTTTGAACATTTTGTAAGCCAAAGAGTTATTGATCAGTGGCGGATCTAGAAAAAACCTAAAGGGGCAACGTTTCTATAAAAAGGGGCAGCGAAATTAAAAAAAACGTCAATTTTTTTTTTCAAAATTTACACTAATTTTACACTACCGCAGGAGAGTCAAGGGGCAACGGAGGTTGCCCCTTGTTCTATGCTAGGTCCGCCCCTGTTATTGATGTAGTAAAACTTGTTTTGCTCATTTTTACTAATGTGTATTTATTAATATGCAGGCATTATTATAGGTGTACGCACAAGTTTGAGCAAGGGTGTCAAGCAACCAAACAAGTTCAAAAGACCGACGATGAGCCACCGATGTATAGGACAACATACCATCGACACCACACTTGCAAGAATTCACAAACATCGCATCAAATCATTTTGGATTCTCCAAGCCCTAGGGACAATTCTGTTCTTTTTAGTTTTGAAACAAATACAATCATCAATAGGAAACAAATTCGTCCTTTCTCCTCCTCGACTAAACATAAACCCGAGGAGGGGTTTTCTTGTTTAAGCATGGACTACAACAAAGTTTCTTTGTCTAATTATAACACAACATGGGATCAGGTCACACAGTCCATACAGATTCCATTGGAACCTAAGTCTATGATGTCATCAGGGTTAGATCATGAGGACATGGTCTCCCCCGGGGTATACTCGTCTACATGTAGCACACATCAATATGAGACTAAAGATGTGTTCAGAAGCAATGATTTTAGTGACTTCTGACTTATGTTATGCAAATAGTTAGTTTTCATTTTGAATAATATGTATCTTCAACATATAACATATAGATGCCATTTGGCTAGACAAGTGTAACCTTCTTTTATGAGCTATATTTGCTAAAAGTTTCTTAATCATGTGACACATTATTATTAGTACTTCCTTCCAAACCAAAACTATATATTAAGGTTTCAATTATTTAGTGACGGACCTAAGATTTTTTTTATGTAGGTGTGTTGGAAATTTTTTGATGTTTGTCACTGGATTTTTGATCTTTACATCCGTTTAGAGGCAGGTAAAAAAGTAATACCAAATTCATTATAACAAAACATAATAACAAACAATTCAGGACATGCAACAAAGAAGAAACGACTCCATGGTTAAATTATATATAACTAGAATTGATTCCCGCGTTACGGGTTAGTTTTTTTAATGTGATTTGAGCGAATCGATTTTTTTTTTATTTTTGCAATAGCTTATCGATCATAACGTAGACCAAACTGGAAAACGTCTATAAAGATAAGCTAAAAAACGTATTATATTTGACATGACTTATTTTCGAAATAAATTATGTCAAAAGATAAACCAACATGAATTTATATTGACATCTACACGTACATAAAAATAAGTACGTAAAACTCGAGAGGGTCATAATGTCATTACGTCGAAATATGAACCAACTTGAAGTTATACTAACATGTAAATAAACGTCAAAACGTAGACCAACCAAAATTTTTAATTAAAATAAGCATGAAAACGTATTATATCTGACATGACTCATGAAATGTAAAGTAACTTGAGTTTATACCGTCTAATAAAAACATATTACATTTGACCTTACTCATTTCCCAACTAAATTTATGTTAAAACGTACACCAACTGAATACGTCCATAAAAATAAGCACTTTGACATGACTCATTTTTGAGAAAAAAAAATTACTTCGAAACGTAAACCAACTAGAATTTATACCGACACGTATATGAAAATAAGCACGCAAAACTCGAGGGTGTCAAATGATAATTTACAATGTTTTAGAAAGTTAAGAGGATGTAAATATCAATACTAAAAGTTATAAAGGGGAGGTTAAAAAGGGTCAAACTTATATGCCAATCCTATGAAAAACAATATATTTTGTGGTCAAAATCAAAAACCTAAAATGTTCATGTAGCTAACATCTTTATCTTTTATATGTATGATAATCGCCTAAAAAGTAACCAACCAATGTTAGCCTATACATGGCTCTTAAAAGGAAGGTCTTAGTTTTAAATCTGGACAAGAGAAGTATTTTCTAAATGTAGATTAGAGTAACATTTGCCATAAAAAAAAATTCTAAAAAGTAACCGAGTTGAAAGTAACAAGGGAATTGGAGTTGTAATTCCCTCCATTGAATTTTGTGATTCCTTCACCTGAGTAATAGAATCAGAATGTATATCTTTCCAATATAATGTATACCAAATTACTCTTCTATAATAAACATTACTCCCTCATTTTTAACTTTCTTTTTTGAAACGTATATATTACTAACAATATCAGCTCTCCAATCAGGGGCGGCAAAAGACAACAAACACAAATTACACTAAAGAAAAACTACACTACTCACTCCATGACACAGATCTATTAATTATTCGACCTATTTTTATACCACAAGAACCCATATGATTGAATGTTATCGATGCTAACCGCCTCATTGGAGAACCTTCGATTATTCCTAACTTTCCAGATGCACCAAGCAACCATAATAATTCCTTGAAACGCCACTTTCGCCTCCCTTCCTAGATTAAAATGCTCATAATATTCCACAAGATCTTTTATAGAGAAGGAGAAAATCGGATTCACTTTACACCTCACACTTATTCATTGCCATATAACCGAGGCCACAAGGCAACCGCAAAACAAATGGTCTGTTGTATCCAGGGGCGGATTTAGAGGGGTTTACCGGGTTCCCAGGAACCCAGTCGATTTGGAAAAAAAAAACGTTTTTTTGTAGTGTAAACCTTGTATGATTTGGAAAAGAACGTTTTTTTGTAGTGTAAACCTTGTATGATTTGGAAAAAGGAACCCAGTGAAAAAACTGGCTGGATCCGCCACTGGTTGTATCCTCCTCAGAATGACACAATATGCAAACACAATCCCCCGCAAAACAGTTTCTACCTTGGAGAGCCGTAAGAGTTGGGATCCGATTTAGAACCGAGTGCCGTATCAAAATGTTGACTTTTTTTGCCACCCATTTAGACCATCTGAAAACAAACCTGGAGCTATAATCCTTATCGCTTGTTGATCCCAGATAACAATGCTCTTTAACTAAATTTGGCAAGTGATTTCAACAATATGAAAAAAATGTGCGGAAATGGAAATCAAACTTTCAAGAAACACAACTACATAATTTTCAAGTTTATATCACTTTGAAAAACAAGGTTTACAAGGTGATTGTATGGTTATTGGCTAGTACAAATGAATATTTCAAGAATTCTGTAATGAAGGACAATGGAGTTTTTGTTGTATGTAATGAATGCTTGGCTTAATTCATTATCCTTCAATGGTGACTTCTCTATTTATAGAAGTCTTTGTCATGAATAAACATTTGTTTATTGATGCGTTTGCTCCGCATAAAGTAGCTTTTTGGCATATTTTTTGAATCCATCAAGGTCAACTTGCTACTTTACATATGTGGTAGAGTCTTATCTTTTAGACAAGTAGGTTCATCAGAAATTCTGATGACCAACTTATCAGAAATCTGTTAAATAGATCATCAGATTTCTGATGATCAGAGGTTACCAGATTCTGATGATTAAAATCAGATTTATCATCAGACTTATTAGATTTGCCTTTTCTAATCGTCTTCCTTCAATTGTGACCAATTTCCGATGTTTGTTGAAGATGTATCTTCCTTTCTTCTTTTGTCCTGTTTATCTTGTATCTTCCTTCTGGTTGATCTTTTTGACCTTATCTTCAGCATATATGATCAGATTGATCATATTTTTCTTTAATACTTACAATAGGTTTCCTAACATTGCTAATTAAAAAATATGTGGCTGCAGCAACTGAAAAAATCTTCTGATTACCACCCGACCACTCCCATGTGTCATTACACTCTTTCATAATCACACAATCCAACCTACTAATCAATTTGTTCCACTCACCAATCTCCGAAGCCGAACAAGGGAGCTTCGCCCACTACCAACAAACCATAAAACATTTGTTATCCTTTTTATATCTCTCTTTTACTAAACACCTCTTCACCTTTTTCCAATTTAAAAAGATTTGGGAAACAGTCCTTTAAAGCCATATCTCCCAACCAATAATCGAGCCAGAAAGAAGTACCTGAGCCGTCTCCACTCACCCCTTTAATGATTTGATTCAACCCCACAACCTCAACCTTCATTTTATCGACTGCATTCACAATAGAATTCCAAACACATGGGATCGACTTATTCACTAGCATCGGTAGCTAGTTCTTATTATGGTCATGAACCGCCTCTATCACCCTCCTCAACAAATTATTCGGTTCCATCCGGAAACGCCACATCCATTTTGACAATATCACTTGGTTGCTATCCTTTAAAACGCCTCGTTTCTTCTATATTGGGTATTGTTCTAAATGAAGTTTAACTGAATGGATTCTTCTCTTAGGTGGGTATCTCTATAAACTTTTGCTGAATGAGATGGACAAATATTCATGAAAAAGAGACCGATGACACTGATATGTCATCATGTCACTTTGTTCTTGATGGATATATTGATGGCATGAAGGGATCAATACATTCGAACAGGCGTTGGTCTTCAACATGTCACCAAACAAGTATATATCAAACCACAATTAAGGATGCCACAAAAAATAAGCATCTTCTAATGACGGGCGTTAGGTAGAAAAATAAGGATCTACATAAGGTATTCAAAAACAGGTTCAAAACGCCAAAAAAGTTAAAGTAGAAGAGGCTGATAACAGTGAAGATTTGGATGAGAAATTAGATTATAATTTTTAATATTTTTTTCATTTTCTATTGTTTGTTATCTAATTCTCTGTTGTTTATTATCTAATTCTCTACTAATAAAAAAAAATTGAGTATAAAACGCCAAAAACTACAAACACCAAAACGCCTGATAGTGTGAAAACTGTGAGAACGGATGCTAGCAAAGTACGATGGTGCTATATAAAACGCTAAAAAACGCCAAACAAAGTAGTACTGGAAAAATCAGCACTAGTTGACAAATAAAATTGAACGAAACAATAATTGCTAAACAGTAAAATTAAGAGACGCTAACATTATTGCCAAACATTTATTATATTAAAAGTCACTACATAGAAAATTGAATTTATTTATCTTTTCAAAACGTCATAATTGTCTGTCACATTATAGGCCTGTATCCTACATGGCACAACACTTGATAGAAAAAATAAATAAATAAACATCAAGAAAATAACTGATTTTTTTTTACATTATATGCCTGCATCCTGATCTAAAAACAATAAAAAAACGCCAAATTTACTTAAAACGCCAAAATGTTTACTATGATCCGGATATAAAAACAATAAAAACGCCGCGTATTTATTAAACGCCAAAAATGGAAAGGTGATGTGACACGCGTTTAAAAAAAGAAATATGAAAGGACAAAAAAGCCCTTCCCCCCTCTTTATGTCGCGTGACACGTGTTGGGCTAGGATGCGTTCTCACCATTCTCACACTTTCTACCGTTTTCTCCTGATCCTGTTTATATATATATATATATATATAGGATAAAGATCATGTGAGAAGTAGTAGGCTATTTGAGAAACTTGAGAAGCATTCTGAACCACACATTTTCCCTAAGCAAAAAAATGCAAAAAAAATGTAAAAAAATGCAAATTTTTTTTTTTTTTTTTTGGAAAAATCGCTGCTTTTTCTTTAAGGATTTAATTTTTTATTTTTTTTAAAATTTTTTTTTTGGATTTATACACATGTGTATATTGTTAATCTTTTAACTATACATATATGTATATTGTCAATTATACATATATGTATATACATGTTTAAAATTGAAAAATAAGTGTTATTTAGGGTTTAGCATTAGTATTTAAGGTTTAGCATTAGGGTTTAGGGTTTAGCTTTATGGTTTAGGGTTTAGCTTTAGGGTTTAGTAATAGTATTTAGGGTTTAGCATTAGGATTTATCATTAGGGTTTAGCATTAGAGTTTAGCTTTTGGGTTTAGCTTTAACTTTTGGGTTTAGCTTTATCTTTAGGGTTTGCATTAGGGTTTAGCATTAAGGGATTAGCTTTAGGGTTTAGTTTTAGCTTTAGGGTTTAGCATTAGGGTTTAGCTTTAGGGTTTACAATTAGGGTTTAGCTTTAGGGTTTAGCATTAGGGTTTAGAATTAGGGTTTAGCTTTAGGGTTTAGGGTTTAGCATTAAGGTTTAGCTTTAGTGTTTATGGTATAAGGTTTAGGATTTATAACACATATTTTTTTCAATTTTAAACATGTATATACATATATGTATAATTGACAATATACATATATGTATAGTTAAAAGATTAACAATATGCACATGTGTATAAATCCCAAAAAAAATTAAAAAAAAATAAATAAATAAAAAATTAAATCCTCAAAGAAAAAGCAGCGATTTTTCCAAAAAAAAAAAAAAATTTGCATTTTTTCCACCTTTTTTTTTTGCATTTTTTGCTTAGGGAAAATGTGTGGTCCAGATTGCTTCTCAAGTTTCTCAAATAGGGTGGACTTCTCTTAGGATCCCTACCCTAGTGGAGGGTTCAAATGAGAATAATTTTTTTGTAAGAAGAAAAAAGAAGAAGTTTCAACCAATAAGAATGCTTCATTTTACTTAATTTAATATTTGCATTTAATTTTAGTATAAGGGTATATTGGTAAACTTAAAAAATCATTAATTTGTATTCTTCCCCTTTAATAACTAACTAAATTAAATTTATAACTCTTTTTTAAAATATATACTTTTTTCCAAATTAAAAAACAACTTAATTTGAAGTGTAGAATAAATTAATAGTTGTGTAGGATAAATTACGAGTTGTGTAGTATATATTTCGAGGTGTGTAGGATAAATTTCGACTGTGTAGGATAAAATTCTATAATGTGTAGGGTATATGCAGGAAAATTTTGATATGTGTAGGTTTTGTAGATTATATGTAGGTAGTTAATGATTAATTGACTAATTAATTAAAGAGTTAGAAATTAATGATATGAGTTATAAATGAAATAGTATTTTACTAATATACCCTTTCTTCTTTTTCTTCTCATATTAAATTTCTTCTTAAATGAACCTTCCCCCCTACCCTATATATATATATATATAGGGGAATGCTAAAATGAGAACCACCTCGAGTTGTAAGAACCGTGAGAACTACACCATAGGGGGCGCGGTGGACCATATTTTTTTTTTTTCATAAACGTAGATGCATGTATAAAAACAAAATTTGTAAAAAAAAAATTCAAAAAAAAAATGTCGTGTGTGTAGTTTTAAGCGCCACAAGTTTGTGTTTACGGGACCCGTAAATCTGGCCGGAAAATTTACGGGTCCCGTAAACACAAACTTGTGGTGCTCAAAACTACACCCACGACATTTTTTTAAAATTTTTTTTACAAATGTTGTTTTTATACATGCATCTACGTTTCTGAAAAAAAAAATTGGTCCACCTCGCCACGGATCAAAAAGTTCTCGCGGTTCTTACAACTCGAGGTGGTTCTCATTTTAGCGGATACTTATATATATATATATATATATATATAGAGGATAAGGATCATGTGAGAAGTAGTAGGCTAAATGAGAAACTTGAGAAGCATTCTGGACCACACATTTTCCCTAAGCAAAAAAAAAAAAAAGGTGAAAAAATGCAAAAATCTTTTTTTTTTTTTTTTGGAAAAATCGCAGCTTTTTCTTTAAGAATTAATTTTTTTAAATTTTTTTTTTGATTTATACACATGTGTATATTGTTAATCTTTTAACTATACATATATGTATATTGTCAATTATACATATATGTATATACATGTTTAAAATTGAAAAATAAGTGTTATTTAGGGTTTAACATTAGTATTTAGGGTTTAGCTTTATGGTTTAGGGTTTAGCTTTAGGGTTTAACATTAGGGTTTAGCAATAGTATTTAGGGTTTAACATTAGGGTTTAGCATTATGGTTTAGCTTTTGGGTTTAGCTTTAACTTTTAGGTTTAGCTTTATCTTTAGGGTTTGTATTAGGGTTTAGCATTAAGGGTTTAGCTTTAGTGTTTAGTTTTAGCTTTTGGGTTTAGCATTAGGGTTTAGCTTTAAGGTTTAGCTTTAGGGTTTAGAGTTTAGGGTTTAGCATTAAGGTTTAGCTTTAGTGTTTATGGTTTAAGATTAACAATATACACATTTTTTCAATTTTAAACATGTATATACATATATGTATAATTAAAAGATAAACAATATACACATGTGTATAAATCAAAAAAAAAAATTTAATTTTTTTTTTTTTTTTTTTTAATCTTTAAAGAAAAAGCTGCGATTTTTCAAAAAAAAAAAAAAATTGCATTTTTTTCACCTTTTTTTTGCACTTTTTGATTAGGGAAAATGTGTGGTCCAGATTGCTTCTCAAGTTTCTTAAATAGGGTGGACTTCTCTTAGGATCCCTACCCTATATATATATATATATATATATATATATATATATATATATCATTTTTTTTAATTATAGTGGGAGCACAAAAACCAGATAACGTTAGAACTTAAAACAAAATCTAAAGTTAAATAATTATAGTGGGAGCACAAAATCTAAATCTAAAGTTAAAGAGTATCTTACCGAGTAAGGCAGCCTTGCAACTTCCCACGAACATTCCCAACAACACGGAATTGCGAACTATAAAAACACCAAAAAGTGAATTTACTATAACAAAGGCCTCATATTCTATGGAATTTGTGACATTATCATTTGGTATTCATGCTTGGGCTTCTTGTCCGTCTTTAGCTACTTTAATTCCAGTGTTGTTCTGGAAATGTTATTATTTTATCTACAGTCACCGTCTCCTCTTAATTATTGGTATTTTTTTTATCTACATCCAACTAGCTACTTGTGTTGTATGCATCATGTACAATGTGTGATACCTAGCTTTATACCGTTTATATTAATTTGATGTGCGATCTTATTGTCATGCAGGTTTGGTGTTTAGTCGTTCCTTGACGAACAGTGCAATTGTGAGTGTATTATCATGGCTTTTAACACCAAATGGAGATCATATTGTGAAGTCTGCAATTTTAACAAACGCACATGATGTATTATCTTCGATTTTTGTGGTATTTATGGCTTACGCAGCTGACTCATTTATTGGGAGATTCAAAACACTCTTGTTTTCAAATGTTGCATATATCCTGGTAAGCATTGGTGATCAACAGTCATATCTATTTAACTAATCAGCTAATCTTCTATTTAAGATGGAAAAATCCCATATAGCTAGGTTTCGGGGTTTAATTATTCTATCTATTGAGGGTTTTCCCTCCATTGTAATTACAAATCAGATATTAATTCTCTTTTATATGCTATTAGAGTTGAGTCTCTACAAATCCTAGCCGACGTCATTTCTGTCTTCGATCACTTGATACAAACCGCCAAAACCATTGTGTTCACTTCCGTTGCTTCCATCGCGTTTTGTAGTACTCCATTTTGCAAGAATATCTGCCAGAACCTTTATTACTAGTTGCTCGTTTATCCTTGGTTGCGGTGGCCGGGCAACGTCTATACCTATCTCCAGATTTTATGTACAAACGATCTTGAATGCTTGAACTTAGTTGTCTACAAAACCACTTGACCGTAAATGTACTCAGTTTTGGATCGACTAATCCTTAAACCCGTTCCCTCTAATGTTGTCTGCCACTCCTCTATCTCCCCTCGTCTTCCGGTCTCTATTTAGCCTCTGCCACTAACACAATATTATCTGCAAAGAGCACGCACCACGAATTATCTTTTGAATTGATTTAGACAGCTAATCTACAACAACCACAAAAACGGACTCAATGCAGACCTTTGGTGGAGTCCTACCTCCATGGTGAAGGAATCAATTTCCCTTATAGACACACAAACACTAACTCCAGTCCTACCATACAAATCCATCATTTCCCATCTTCCTAATTGTTGTGCTCACCTCTCCTTGTGTGATACGCCTTTGACTAGTGGGGTTGTCACTTTCTTGTTAGTAAGTAGGGGTGCAAACGAGCCGAGCCGAGCCCGAGCTCGGCTAGGCTCGAGCTCGAGCTCGTTTAACATATGAAACCTCGAGCTCGTTTAACATATGAAAGCTCGAGCTCGGCTCGATTCGAGCTGTGTTTCTAAAGCTCGAGCTCGGCTCGAAGATAATTTTTCAAGCTCGAGCTCGGCTCGGGCTCGAATCGTTTGGTATTTATTAATTAATTTATATTAATTATAATTATTATTATACATATAATTTAAGTTATTTTTTTGTATTTATATAAATGGAAATTATTATTATACAAATATATGTTTAATATATTAACAAAAAAATATATAAACATAAAGCTCGTTTAGGCTTGCGAGCCGGCTCGAGCTCGATAAGCGAAGCTCGGGCTCGTTTACTAAACGGGCTTGTTTTTTAGGCTCGGGCTTGAGCTCAAGCTCGTTTAAGCTCGGCTCGTTCGAGCTTTTTTTCGAGCCGAGCTCGAGTAGCTCGCGAGTAACTCGGCTCGTTTGCAGCCCTAGTAAGCCTTCACACACTTGCTATATATATTATGCATACTAAAGGAAAATCAAACAAAATGATAACTCAATACATTATTGGATTATATTATTTTACGATGAGTCTTGTAGTAATGAATTATGCTCTCTATGATCTGTATAACTATAAGTCATAACTAAGATTCACATGTTTTTGAAACAGGCTTTGGTCCTTTTTTGGAAGTTTCATCCACATGATGAGATCTGGGTTCTTTTGGTAACACTTGCTCTTCTAGCTCTTGGAACATCAGGATACAAAATTCTACAAGATGCACTTCGAGACTTGGTAACTGACATTGATGAGTCATCAGATCCAGATGAAACACGATCTAAAGCTCGTGCAACAATTTGGTATCGTGTAGCATACATGCTTGGTTTGGTGTTAGCAATATTCATATGGGTTTTTTTGGAGTTTGATTCATCTTGGAACAGTGCAATCTTTATTTGCATAATCACAATGACATTAGCTGTAATTATATCCGGATTTGGTCATCTTGGCATCTTAGGGTACTTCTTCATTATCTCTTCTCTGATTATTTATATAATTTCCAAAGTTTATATAGTTACATATCAACATACTATATTGAGATCATAGCATATATATGTTGGTAATAATGTGAGAGAGTAAGGCTAGCTGTGGCCCATTATTTTAATTGGAGTGTGCCTTTTCTTTTCGTATTTGTTTCCTAATTGGTTGAACCATGACCAACATGAGAATCTAGATCCAAATATATATTTACAAAAAAACATATCACTTGCTCATTATATCTTATACTCCCTTTTTTCAATATAAATTTTTATCGTCAATTTTGTTTCTTTGCTCTTGTAAATGTGTATATTAGTTGTTACATTTATAAGCATGGCGAAATATAAAAAAAAAAATTATAACAATTCTTAGATCTCTAATTGCAGAAAAAAAATCCAACATATTTACACTTAAAAGTATCAAAATGAATAAGGGGAGTGGGGGCGGTCCGTTATGGCCGTCCCACCACGCGTTATATGATCATGAACACCGCCGCCACATATATGATCACGCGTTATATTTGTAACGCGTTGAAACAATCACGCGTTGAAGTTTACAAAATTCGAACGTTGGGCTGTGTTTTGGACCGTTATTCAACGGTAATCTTCAATAAAAAAAAATAACCTTTAAACCCTTTATCTAGGGCTGTAAACGAACCGAACG
Organism: Helianthus tuberosus; assembly: GCA_030545235.1. Lineage (NCBI taxonomy): Eukaryota > Viridiplantae > Streptophyta > Magnoliopsida > Asterales > Asteraceae > Helianthus > Helianthus tuberosus. Next base: position 3,347,048 of record CM060440.1, read on the forward strand.
TTCAGCGAACAGTTCGTGAACCGTTCGGCGGGAAGTTCGTTTATGTCCATTCGTTTAATAAACGAACGAACATGAACAAAAAATTTCGTTCGATTAGTTAAATGAACGAACATGAACAGAGCTCTCGTTCGTTCGATTGTGTTCGTGAACGTTCGGTAAGGTGTTCGTGAACATGTTCATGAACATTCGTTCATTTGCGTTTGTTTATGTTCATATGTTTGTGTTTTAATTGAATATTTTTATACTTTTCATATATTTTATCTATAATTTTTATATTATTAAACTTTTATTTACTTTATTACCCTAACAATTAAACTAGGAAACCCTCTTTCACCTTGTTCATGCACCATTTCTCTTTCATTTCTCATTATTTACATCGGCGAATACGTTCAACCTCCGTTCCACAATAAGGGATTCAAGTTCCGGTGCTACTCTCTGAGCCATCTACCTTTATCCTTCGTTGCGTTTGCCAAATTTATTTGTGTTCGTGAACCGTTCGCGAACACGCTCATTTCCTTAATGAACGAACATGAACATAAAATCTCATTCGATAAGTGTTCATGAACCGTTCGTGAACACATTTATTTCCTTAACGAACGAACACGAACAAGGCCTTGTTCGTGTTCGTTCGGTTCGTTTACAGCCCTACCTTTATCTATTTATATCTCCATTTTAAACCATTTTACACACACCAAAACATAAACCCATTTCATACAATCTACATCTTTCTCAAATGGAGTTCCCTACGGATTCGACGTTTCCGATGTCTAGCGATAGCGATACCGAGTCGTCTTCCTACAATGAGACGCTAAAATATTTTGTGTCGGTGTATAACGAACTTGATACCGAGTCGTCCTGCCCAAAGAAGAAGATGGTAGACCGTGATCGTATACGTGCCAACGAAGTGTTAATGAACGATTATTTTGTGGAAAATCCGCTCTACAATGCTGAAACGTTTAGAGATCGGTTTCGTTTACCCAAAGAATTATTTTTAAAGATTGTTGGAGACATCGAAGCAAGCGAGGAATGGTTTCAAGAACGTTACGATGCGAGGGGCAAACCAAGTTTCACGCCGATACAAAAATGCACGTCCGCCATTCGCCAACTAGCGACAAGTAACCCTCCTGATCAATATGATGAATACCTAGCTATGGCGTCCAGAACTTCACGTGAATGTTTGCAATTTTTTTGCAACGCGGTCATTAAGTTGTATGGTAAAGAGTTTTTACGTAAACCGACGAGCCACGACATCTCACGTATTTACGCCGCACATGAGGCTAGATGACATTTTCCCGAGATACTCGGTAGCATCAATTGTACACGTATCGAGTGGAAAAATTATCCAAGAGAGTTGCGAGTGGCGTATGTTAGGGGTGACATCAAAAGACCAACCATCATACTAGAAGCGGTGGCGTCAAATGATTTATGGATTTGGCATTCGCATTTCGGTGTTCCAGGTTCAAACAACGACATCAATGTGTTGCACACGTCGTCGTTGTTTCAAACCGTAACAGATGGAACCGCACCTTCATCTCCTTTCTATGTTAGCGGACGACATTACAAACGAGTCTTTTTTCTTGTGGATGGTATCTACCCGTCATGGTCTGTTTTTGTGAAAGCTCCCTCATTTCCTGTCGAGGCTAAAGAAATCGTGTTAAAAAAATTGCAAGAAATGGCAAGAAAAGATGTTGAGAGGGCATTTGGTGTTTTAAAGGGTAGATGGGGTATACTACACCGACCAGTTCGTGCGATGAACAAGAAAACAATACATAGCATAGTGTATGCATGTATCATATTGCACAATATAATAATCAAAGAAGACGGACGTGCAATATCCCCGGATTGGGTGCCGGATCCTCCTACACAAGTTCAAGTTCCACAAAATATCCAACAAGAATTGCGTAATGAAGAAACTCACTTTCGGTTTAGATACTATTTGATCGAACTAGTAGGTTCTCTAGGTTTGGAGTTTCATGAGTCGGACGAGAAGTAGAGTTTTTTTAGTATTTTTTTTTTTTAAATTGTAGCCTAAAATATTTCTAGTATGTTAAATTGAAGTAGTATGTTTTAATTTTAATGAAATTTATAATTTTAGTGTTTTATTGTTAATTTCTAATTTAAAATAAAAAAATAAAAAAATTTGTGAGTGTTGGAATTCTATCACTAGTGATGACCACCGCCACTACAAAATGCTTGTGAGTGATAGAATATTGGCTGATGACATGACATGAGTTGATTGGATATTGTGAGTGATAGAATTCTATCACTAGCGACCACCCCCACTCCCCTAAGTGTGAGGAATTTACTTGTTACAGATTTTTTTCAGTTTTTAAACTACACACGCTTCAAGTTTACACAAGTACATTTTAATAAAACTAAAAGCGTAAATTTACACTTCAAAGTATCAAAATGAAGAAGTGTGGGGAATTTACTTGTCAAAGATTTTTCTCAGTTTTTAAACTACACACGCTTCAAGTTTACACTAGTACATTTTTTTATAAAACTAAAAGCGTATATAATTTTTTATTCTTTGAAATATTTCGTCGAATCTTTCCTTACACTTTTATATAAACATATTGTACACCTTTACAAACACAAACAATTTAACAATATAGTTAGCAATTTCTAAAAATGTTTGAGCAAATGAAATATTTATGGTAGTGAATATATATTACGACTAGTTACTTTTACAAGTATAAAAAATTGAATCACAACATACTAATGTGTGATCGACCAGGTGTTTAAAGATTTTTTCAAGACAAGAGAGATCATCAAAGATTATGGATATAGAAAAGGGAAGAAATGTAGGGATTACACTGGAAGTATCAACAGGACACTTAGATGTCGACGGAAAAGAAAAGAAAAGTAATAGTTCTTATAAACAAGAAGATAAGGTGATTCTCAAGAGCATTTTAAAAATGATTCCCATGTGTGTAGTATTTTCTGTGTTGTCCTTAATATCAGCAACTGGGAGCACATTCTATCTAGAACAATACAGCAACCTAAACACCGACAGCGTCATAGCAGTACAATTCTACAGCTTGGTTCAAGATTCTTCCAAGTTTGTTATCCCATTCATATACGGTTGTTGTTTACCAAAAAATGAGAAGGTTAAAATTGGGGTAGGAATAGTTTGTGGAGTTGCAAGTTGTATTTGTGCATGGCAACTAGAGGTTTACAGGTTAAAAGAAGTCAGCCATCTGGTTAATCAATCAAAATATACAAAGACTTCCATAAGTTTTCTATGGTTACTACCTCAATTTTGTTTGCTTGGGTGCATGGAAGGGCTTATCGAGGAAGGGCTATTAAAGTTCTACTACTCACAAACAAAAGAAGAACAACGTTTTCCTTATGTGGAGGAATACAGTGCACTTGTGATGGGCACAGGGAAGTTGCTAAACATTTTTCTTATCTTAGTACTTAGAGGATGGTTCCGGGACACGATCAATCACAGCCGGCTAGACGAGTATTATTTGGTTTTGGTAATTCTTAGTTCAGCAAACTTCATAACATATTGCTTCATTGCAAGACTTTTTTACAAGGTCCAAGAGTTGACTAATGGTGACCAGGACTTCAAAAATGATGAATTACCAGAAGATCATGTAATAGAGGCAATTATTGACATCAGGGAAAACCAATTAGAATTGGATGAAGATGATCGGGAACAAGGAGAGTCTGTTGGAAATAGTCCCGATCTGGATACGGTCATTAAGTTTAGTTAATAAACTGTGTTAGTGCCCTAAATGTAAATGTATGAAACGTTGGGCTAACATTGTAACTAGTTATAATTATAAACAGTACGTCGTGTTGTTTGGAGCAACCGTTTCGACGGTTCACTAGTAGCGTTCTGGCAAGTATAAATAGCGCCGGTAGGGATTATTTGTATTCATTCGTTCAATATAGAAATAGTAATACGAATCATTTAGTCATATGATCGTGTCTTTATCTAAATTTTCGTTTATATTGTGTTCATCGATACGGTTAAGAGCCATCAAATTGGTATCAGAGTAGCTTTCAAGAAATCAAGAGAAAGAGAACAACCCACCGGTCTTTCAGTCACCACTGGATTTGATCAATCCTTTGCTAAACTGCTATTGATCAATTTCTTTCAGGGTCGAATCTCTAACTTCCTGTTACTGGCAATAACAACCCACTAGTCTTTCAGTCACCATAGGATTATCCAAGTTGGTTTATATTTCGATGAGTCGGGTCAAATATAATACGTTTTCATCATATTTTTATGTACGTTTTCAGTTACTCTATGTTTTGATGGCAATTTTGTTCGGAAACATGTCGGGTTATGTATAATACATTTTCATTATAAATTTAAGTTACTGTACGCTTTGAAGCCGCCTCAACGCGTGACGAGTAAAATTACTAATTGTATAACTTTTAGTGCACTAAACATTTAACAATTTCTTTTACTAAGGGGACACAAGATGTGTTCCTCTATCATCACAAAAAATATGGGTCAACCGAAATCTTTTATTATATTTAATCCTGATAAATAAATAAATAAATAAATAACGTGTAATAATTATGTGAGACTAATTAATTTTATTGGGTTCTCTTATTTCACATTTTTGAATACTATTTCTTATTTTTAAATTTTTTAAAAGTTAACTAAAAAAGCAATAGAAATAAAATTTAACTTATCCTATCTCAAAATATCATTTTATAATTCCTAAATATTCATTACAAACTATTTAATATCTTTTTATTGAACTCGTGTAATACACGAGTTTTAACCTAATAATATTATAAATATGAATAAAGTTGCTGAGTGAGTTGATCCCGGTTTGATCAACCTAAGTCGGCCACCCTGGCTAATGAAGATCATTAAGACCGTCTACTATAACAAACCCCAAAATACTTCAAAATGCGTCTAGTTATATAGTTGTCATATTACAAAAACATAAATCATCTATTTTTTGGCCATCTAAATTAGACCATTTTGGTTTCATTAGGTTAATATGGAAACCCGTGTTATATTTTTTGATAAAAGATATAATTTTTATCTAACATTTACAGGGCAAGGAAACAAGGATGGACTTTCTCTGGTCTTCTTAGCGATTACAATTTGCATTGTTGGTGCACTTGTGTCTGTACTTTGTCTGTATTATGTCATGATACCAAACGATGTCTTGTGTTAGTCTGAGTTACGTCTTAGGTTTGTTATTATGTGCGTTCGATGTACGTTTGACCAAGTCAACCATCCTCCTGGTTTGACTTGACCAAACAGTTAGCACATTGTTTGTAATATGTTTGGGTCGAAGGATGAGTCATCGAAGGATGGTTTATATCCTTCGATGAGCTCGAAGGATAATGCTTCGATAGATATAGATGGACCTCGAAGGATATCATCCTTCGAGGTATATGTGGATCCTTCGAGCTGTTTCAGATCGATAGATGATCTTTCGATCAGTCTATCTGATCCTTCGACCAGACGATCTGTGTTTGGGTATATATACCCATGTATTGTGTTCACTTCATTTAGAGAGGAGAAAGACAGAAAAGTGAGACAAGTGTGAGAAGTGAGTCTTGTAGAGAGCATTTTCAGTTAGGTCAAGGCTGTAACCGTGTTCCACTGAAATACAAGAGAAAACTTTGATATCTCGTGTGTCTACCTTTCTCTTTGTAGCTTGTGTTTTCATATAAACTATCGGTTTGCATGCTAGCTTGGATTCCGCACTTGCTAGTGTGTTAGACATAACAAGGAATATGTTTAACCTCAACCTCCGAGGGACCTACAAGTGGTATCAGAGCCGTGGCTCTTTTCCTTGTTAAAAACCGAGTTTATACAAGACTTTGGAGTGTTTTTGGACAAATACTCACATGGTTTAGCACCCGTTTTTACTGTTTTTCTCGTATTTCTTGTCGTAAAAACGTGCTCTAAACTAACCGGGTGTGTTATAGGACGGTTTGGGTAACTTAAAAACTTGTTTTTAAGAAATTTGGTATTTTCCGGCCAAATTCCGGCTTACTCCGGTGACCGGTTTCTGGTTCAGAACCTTGTTTTACTTGGTAATATTTTTCTGTTGTTCAAATCTGTTTTGGCAGAAAGTATGGTCTGAACATACCTTCTGCCGAAAGTTTCTACCAACCCATCAACTTTTTCACCAACCTGTCATTTTTTGTCAACTGTGTCAGATCAGATCGAAGGATATCCTTCGAAGTCGAAAGATCATCTTTCGATCAAAGGAGGTTCGATAGATAATCATCCTTCGAACATCCTTCGAAGTCTGTGACTTATCCTTCGATCCAAGGAATCTTTTCGAAGCATACATCTTTCGGTCTACAGTTCTTTTTCGAAAGATAAGGATCCTTCGTTTGGAGAATCTTTCGAAATCATTGTTCGAAACTCAACAGTGATCTTTCGAACACTGTTGATCCTTCGAACAAGTCTTGATCCTTCGACCTCAGTCTGTTTATGTTTAACAAGTTTGTGATTTTCAGGTTTTATTATTCTTGATCAAAAATGAATCCAAGATGGGGTACTCCGGTAAATACAGAGATGTATTTTGGTACTCCGTCTTCCACACCGGTATCTTCTCAAGCTAATGCAACTTCTACCGGTCAATGGGCATTCGTATCAAATCAAACTCCAAGTATTCAAAGCATTCTCTTAAGCGAGAGCGAAACCGGAAGTTTGAATCGGCCTCCAAAGTTGATGCACTTATACGAATATCCAGGATGGATTGACAGATTTCATACATACGTCCTTGGACAAAATACAGAATTGTGGTTGCGGTTCATCACAGATTTCGATCAAACAATAGAGGTTGCCGCATCATCTGCTGCTACGTTTGCAGATCTTACGGAAGATCAGAAGAAGGTCTATGATTTGGAAAAGAAGGCATATGCCATTCTTACTCAGGCGTTAAGTAAAGATATTTATCATCAATTTGTCAGTTACAAGACAACGAAGAGGTTGTGGGACGCATTGAAGACAAGGGGCGTAGGAAATGAAGCGACACGTCAATTGAGACGTGAGTTGCTAAAGAAAGAGTTTGATGGTTTTACTTGTATGGAGAATGAGTCTTTAGGAGATTTGACAAGTCAATTTAATCATTTGCTGACTGAATTGGCAAATTTTGAGGTTGTTACAACTTCAGCAGAGATTGTGAAAAAGTTTGCAGATGCGTTGCCACCTCAATGGAATACTTTCTTGGAAATCATGAAGTACAATGGCACGTTAGCTACAACAAACTTCAATGACTTTGTTCAACTCCTGGAAAACAAGAATCAGGAAGAAACTCTCAAGGCAAAAAGAGTTCTCGTGCCACAAAATCCTGAAATGTATTATGGAACTTCTAGCACTTCTACAAAACCTTCTTCACACGCTCCAATTCAAACAGCGTTTGTGTCTAGCACTGACATGTATGGCAATACTATCCAAGTTCCGGTCAAGCCTCCTCCAACAGACATGTATGGAAATCCGCTTGAACCAGTTCCTCAACCAGTACCACAACAGCAAAGCCAACGACTTATCAGAGCAACTGATATGTTCGGAAATCCATTACCTGTTCGATCTACCGGACCAACAGACATGTATGGGAATCCACTTCCTCCTCAATCTACCGGACCAACAGACATGTATGGGAATCCACTTCCTCCTCAACAGCAAGCGTGTTATGGAAGCACATCATCTGCTGGTCAACAATCAAAGCCAAATACAGTACGGCTCGACACCTCAAGCTTTTCTAAAGTCAGTGTGGAAGTAGCAAAGGAACACATGGAGCTGCTAAACACTTTGGTGAGCGCATACTGTGGATTAGTGGAAGGTCAGATTGGTAACATTAATCTGACACAAGAAGACTATCAGCAGATCGATAAAGAGGAGATGGAAATGATGGACATCAAGTGGGCCTTTGCCAGTGCTGTTAGGCGAGCAAAGGATTTCATGGAAAGAACTGGCAGAACCAGCTTGGAAAGCAAGAAAGACACCAAGTATGGGTTTGATAAGCAGGCTGTCAAGTGTTTCAATTGTGGTGAACGTGGTCATTTCAAACGTGAATGTACGAGGCCATCTCAACATGGAAACCAAAATCCTTTCAGAGGTCAAGGCAACAGGGCAAATCAGAACCAAGTAAGGAACAATGAGCGCACATTGGTGCCTGTCAACAACCAGAGTCAAGCAGGACCATCTAATGCCAACCAGGCACTTGTGGTTCAAGTAGATGAAGGTTGTGATTGGTCAATCCAGTTGGGAAATGATGCTCCAGATGGAACAGCTTGTTTTGCTGAAGTTGTCAAGGATCTTAAACACGCCAGTGGTGGAGAATCTTCCACCAATGGTGATGAATCTTCTGAAGATGAAGACAGCTCCGGTTATAGTGGAAGTTCAGATGAAGAGTCCTCGAGTTCAGGGAATGATCAGGAAGATGACACATCAAATGCGTCAGTTAATGCAGATATTGATGAGCTATTGGGAGAAGCTGCAGCAGAAACTCAAAGAAGATCTATTTTGGTGGATCAAGCTGCTTATTCTTCGTCTTCTCTCCATTCAGCCTTTATGGCTAATGTCGACAGTTCATCAAGTCAGGTATGTGTCGATGAACCCATTGCTGTTAGTTGTGATAACTGTGATAGTTTAAATGTTAAATGTGCTGATTTAGAGGCAAACATGTCTGAGTTGCAAGGCAAACATGATGCTTTACAAGCTAGTTTGTTTGACTTGCAAGACAAACATTTTTCATTGAATGATAAGTGGTGTAAATTGCAAAGCAAACACGAGGCTTTGCAAGAGAAATATGATGTGACATTCATCCACAATCAGAAATTGACCGTGGATCTTTCGAAGTGCACTGAAGCCAACATGTTTTATGAAAACCATGAAAAGGAGTTTAAATCGGTAATTGAAAAATTAAAGAAAGATAAAACCGAGTTAACTAAGATGGTTTCCAGAAAACAAACTGACATTAATTTGTATATAACTCGTCTTGAGGTAATGCAAAAGGAAATGGCTTGTGTCAAAACTGAAAGTGAGGCGATCCAACTTAAGCTAGACAGTTATTTGAGCTCTAGCTATGTGTTGGATCACATCATTGATGTTCAGAAAGAGAAACGGGATGTCACATGCATAGGTTACAAGAAATGTCCACCACCTGTGAGACATAATTATGATGCCATGCCGGATGAGGAAGATAGAGTTTTCTTTGAACCATCTGTTCCTTTAGATGTTGAGGAATTTGCAACAGGACTCGGATACAAGAAGGAAGTATCATCAGATTCAGATGCGTCAGCAGATACATTTGTAACTGCTGAACAAAATCAGGATCCTCCAGTTGTGATTGAGGATGCTGATTCTTCTGATGATGAATCTGATGATACTAATTCAGCAAAGTCTGATGCGGTAATCAAAGAAGAGGACATACCTCTTGAGAATCATATTCTATGTGATCCTCCCGCAAAGCCCGCTAAGACTGTTGCTATTGAGTCCTCGTCTGCAAAAGAGTCGGAGAGTGTGGATTTGCTGTACACTCTTGTTGGTGATAATAAAATTTATTCTGACAAAGATTTTCCGATTAAGAATGTAAATCAATCCTTAATCAGTAAAGTTTTTGAGAATTCGACAAGTAAATTTCTGGGAAAGAAAGGATCACACGTTGTGGTAACACAATGCCCTCCTATCCCAAAGGCTGAAGTTAGAAAACAATTTGGCAATCAGAAATTACCAACAGCGCAAAAACAGCAAAATCATACTAAACCAAAAGGAAAATTACCGGCTCAAGGTCAAAGGAAGCCGAATCAGAAGAAGAACAAAAATGTGAACTTTGTGAAATCTAAGGGAACGGACAAAATTGCAACGTTTGAGAACCAATCTAACTTAGATTTTGTCAAGAAAGCAACTGTGATGAAAAGAAATGAACAAAATAGTTCAAAACCTAGTACCTCGGGATCACAAAGTTCATCATCGGCAAGACGATCACATGATACTTCGGGGTTTGTTGAACGAAGATCATGTTTCGAATGTGGTACAATTGGACATGTAATTCGAAATTGTCCGTATCTTCATAAATTAAAAGCCAAAGAAGATGATCCCCGTGAACACAATCACCAAAAGCGATCTGTTTCTGTAAAACAAGATCCCCGACTTGTAAGAGAAAGGGAAAAGAAACAGAAACGCCAACAAGTCAAGGTGATTGAAAAGGCACTTAAAACTGATGTGGTTCAAAAACAATCTGTTTCAGTTAAACCAGAAAGTTCAAAGTTTTCAAAAACTTGAAACAATCACGAAGTTAAATTTTCAAACAATCAAACTGGTATAACAAAACAGACCTGGAAACCAAAAACTGTTATTGAATCAGGGGGACCATCACAATTTTCAAATCATCAAAGAATAGAAGTTATTGTTGTTGATGAAAATGGAAGACCCAAGACCACAATGGCTTGGGTCCCTATCTCCAACTAATTATGTGAGTTCATGTGCAGGGTGTTCCAGGAGGAACTATCAGTTGTCATTGGATTGTTGATAGTGGGGCATCCAGGAACATGACAGGCGACATGAAGCTTCTTTACGACGTCAAATCTATTAGAGGAGGTTATGTTGCTTTTGCTGGAGATAAAGGCGGATATATTACGGGTGAAGGAATGATTTCCAACGGGGTTGTTAGCTTTGATAAGATCAACTTCGTACAACAACTTGATCACAATCTTCTTAGTGTTTCTCAAATTTGTGATAAGCAGTTCTCAGTACACTTTGATGCAAATGGATGTTATGTGCTGAAACCCGGCTTCAATATTCCAAAAGAATGGATTCTTTTGTCGGCTCCAAGGATAAATGACTTGTACGTCCTTGATATGAGCCAAGCTATCACAACGTCTGCACAAGCAACTTGTTTCGTTTCCAAAGCCACAGAAAAAGACTCAATCTCTTGGCACAGACGAATGGGTCACATTCACTTACGCAAAATGAATCATTTGGTGTCAAATGAATTAGTGAATGGTGTTCCTCTTAAAAACTTTCATCTTCAAGACATCTGTGTCTCGTGCCAGAAAGGAAAACAAACGAAGAAGCGACACCCTACAAAGAAAATCAACACGGTGGCTGTTCCTCTTGAACGTTTGCACATGGATTTGTTCGGTCCTGTCAAGCACAAAAGTATTAGGAATGATCAATATTGCCTCGTGATAACTGATGATTATTCAAGATTTTCCTGGGTGGCGTTCATGGCACACAAGAGCGAAACCTTCGGTATTATCAAAAACTTGATCATTCAGATTGAGAATCTATATAAGTTGAAGGTTAGGCGGATACGTAGCGACAATGGTACTGAATTTAAAAATCATGCCATGGCGGAGTTTTGCACTTCAAAAGGTATTCTTCACGAATTTAGTGCAGCTTATACTCCTCAACAGAATGGCGTCGCTGAACGTAAGAACCGCACATTGATCGAGACTGCTAGGACTATGTTGGTAGAATCGCAGTTGCCCATTCCATTCTGGACTGAAGCTGTGTCCTCTGCATGTTACACGTTGAACCGAGTCCTTACAGTCAAAAGGCACAACAAGACCTGCTTTGAGCTTCTTAACAAACGGAAGCCAGATTTGTCATATCTTGAACCGTTTGGAGCTCCGTGCACACTAATCGATCCTAATGGAAAGTTTGGGGCAAGAGCCATTGAAGGATACTTTCTTGGGTATTCCACCCCGAACTTAAGAGTCTGGAATCTAGAGACTAAAAGGGTCGAGGAATGGTCTGAAGTCAGAGTACAAAGGCACACTTTACCGGTTAGAAATCCTGGTCAGCCTTCGATGTTTGAGTACGATGACTTTTTCAATTCGATCAATGTTGAAGCAGTTGAAGAAAATGCTGCAGCTAGGATGTTTTTCGAGAGTGACAACGCAACAGATTCACCGTTGGTTCATCCCATTATTGTCAATCAAGAACCATCTTCAGTGAACAATAATGCTCTCGATAATGAGGATTTTCACGATGCTACCGAATTGAACGAATCTTCAGAGGATGATGAATTTCTAGATGCAGATCAAGAAGCTCCAACAACAGCAGTTCATGGTACTTCAGAGGGTACTCCTCCAGTGGACGCCCCTAGAACAGCTGAAGCTACTGCATCATCCTCTTCGCCAATTCCGGGCATTGAATTGGTTGTTGATCTCAATCTCAACAATCTGGGTACAAACATTCCAGTTCAAGATAATCCAGAAACAAGGATTCACAATACCCATCCTCAACAAAACATCATCGGAAATGTACAGAGTGGCGTTCAAACAAGAAACATGTTGCGAAACAACAACAATGCAGGCTTGTATGCAACTATCCGAGAATCTGGTCAACAAAATGATTGGTCTTTTTCGTGTTATGTCTCACAGGAAGAGCCAAGAACTTGGAAAGAAGCTTTGAAAGATAACTCTTGGGTTGAAGCAATGCAGGAAGAGCTGCAACAATTCCAGAAGCTTGGTGTCTGGAAACTCGTTGAGAAACCTGCTGGTTACAAGAAGATTGGTACCCGTTGGGTGTTTAAATGCAAAAAGGATGACCGTGGAGTCGTTATTCGAAACAAAGCAAGGCTAGTCGTTCAAGGTTTTCGTCAGATAGAAGGGATCGACTACAACGAAGTGTATGCACCTGTTGCACGTCTAGAAGCAATTCGGATCTTTCTGGCTTATGCCTCATTCAAAGGTTTCAAGGTATACAAGATGGACGTGAAAAGTGCATTCTTACATGGTGTGGTGGAAGAAGAGGTGTACGTCGAACAGCCTCCAGGTTTTGAAGATCCTATCCATCCCGATCGGGTTTGGTTGCTCAACAAAGCTCTATATGGTCTACATCAAGCACCGCGAGCTTGGTATGCAACCTTATCTAATTATCTGCTGGAGAATGGATTTCGCAGAGGTCTTATCGATTGTACTCTTTTCATCAAAGAACAAGATGGAGATCTTCTACTGGTACAGGTATACGTTGATGATATTATATTTGGTTCTACTAATGATGTTTTGTGTAGGAATTTCGAGCGCATTATGCAGGATAAATTCGAGATGAGTGCTATGGGGGAAATGACCTTCTTTTTGGGCCTACAAGTACAACAAACCGAGTCTGGATATTCATCCATCAGACTAAATATGTTGGTGACATCTTGAGCCGGTTCCAGATGTCTGATGCAACGCCCATCGGTACCCCATTGCCGCAAAATCACGGAATTACTCCAGACTTGAAGGGTGAAGCTGTTAGCCCCTCATTCTACCGCGCGATGATCGGATCTCTTATGTACCTCACAGCATCAAGACCAGATATAATGTACCCAACGTGCCTGCTAGCCAGATATCAAGTCAACCCGAAGGCCTCACATCTTGCAGCTGTAAAAAGGATTTTTCGTTATTTGAAGGGTTACCCTGACACCGGTCTATGGTACCCTAGGGATAATAACTTTGACTTGATCGCATTCAGTGATTCTGATTTTGGCGGATGCAAAATCGACGGCAAATCCACAACTGCTGGATGTCAGTTTTTGGGAAATCGCCTAGCCACATGGCAGTGCAAGAAGCAGACGTGCGTCGCTACATCAACATGCGAAGCTGAATACATTGCTGCCTCAAGTTGTTGCTCCCAAGTCCTGTGGATCCAACAACAAATGCGCGACTACGGTTTTGAATTCCTAACTACTCCTATTTACGTTGATAATTCTGCTGCCTTACAGATCACTAGAAATCCTGTGCAGCATTCAAAGACTAAGCACATCGAAATTAAGTATCACTTCATACGTGATTGCTTTGAGAAAAGGCTAATCGATGTTGCTTACGTCCACACCGATGACCAACGTGCCGACCTTTTTACCAAAGCATTTGACAAATCAAGATTTGACTATTTATTACTGGTAAACGGCATTAAGGTCAAGCAAGAGTAAAACCAACATCGGAAAATCATTTTTGTAAATACCTTTGTGTTTTAAATTTTGTCTTAGTTTATTGATTTTAGGGGGAGTAAATCCAAAATTTGAAAATCCAAAAACATCAAAAAAAATTTCAAAAACACAAAAACATTGAAAAACAAAAATGAGTTTCCTGGCGAGCAAAAGAGAAAATGATAGTACATCAGTGGTCTGTCCAAATCTCTTTAAACTGAAATGCAAAATGAAAAACGATAAGCAGCTCTATATAAGATGTATCGGTAGGCTCACAATCATTTTAAAGTGTGCAGGGTGATATAAACTTAAATCGACTGAAGACCAGGTGGGAACCATTCATTGGCATATGGTCTTAGTACCGAAATTTCGTTTGAGAGATTGCCGAGGTTCTGAGATATTCGGTCTTTATGCTGCTTATCATCTGGGTATCATGGTTGTATCTTTTACCGAAAAATAACGGGGACGCAAGTCTAGATCTTCCATGATACTATACATACGTGTACATACTGCATTCGACCTCAATAAGTGATCAACAATCACATGTCCAAACAAATAAGTGATAAAATATCACATTTATCCGGGAGTCAAGTTCGTCTCTCTGCTGTACGAAAGTACTGACCTGTTCACGGACTTGCTCCTGTGCCCTCATGCATCTGAAAATCAAGTTCCTCATCAATAAGTGATTCTATCACATAGGGCTTGTTTTCAAATCAAAATAAGTGAGAATCTCACATCATATACGGTCAAACAGATGATAATCGGTATACTCACCGGTAAGATGAACCCTCGTGCATACCTTGATACGGGAATGTGTCGTGATGTGGATGAACACCGGTCGGTAAGTATAAATCATACCTTAATGTATCCTCTCGCCATGATTACATCTGATAAGTTGAGCTTAAGTGGACAACAATACCGATAATTGTTATAGGATGCTTATCTTAATGTTAACTAAAAGAACAACAAGAGCGTTTTGGCATGACCGTACACTGATATGATTCTCTTACCCTCGAAACTCACAAAAAGAATGTCTGTAAATATTTATTTAATGCTTTCAGTTTCTGCATCTTTGTATATATTTATTTACTACTTTCTGTCTTTACATTTGAAATATTCAAAAATTCCAAAAAGATTTTAGGTGTGTTTTAATATAAACTTTATAAAAGCCAAAAAGATTTTATTTCTATTTTATTTTCGATCGTACGATGTTGGAGCTCGAGTCTTCGTTACCTGAAACCTGATTGAAAACCGAAACGACTGATTCTTCATAAACGGTCGAAATTTGCAAGTTTTGAAAGTTAAAAAACCTAAAACTGAACAATTTGTTAAACTTTCAAACTGTCGAACGATGTTTGTTTGAAAAATGGTCACATGTGTGTCGTTTACTTATGATATTCTAAGCAGTTGTTCTCATTACGCGTTTAGATTTCTTGCATGTGCAGATTCTAAAGGCAAGGAGAACATGGTCGATGACAAGCTTTGGAATGAAGACACGACGTGAAGGCACTCAAGTGATGAAGATGATCGAGTTGCCGCTGACCATCATCAACACCACAAGGATCTCAAGTTGTAAAGATCAAGACTTTCACGAGCATAACTCAAGGGGGAGCTTATGTTAAGGGGGAGTTTGTCAACACACTTCCTACATGAAACGGGGAGTTTGTTGGTACACTTTCTACTTTCAAGACGTGAAGACTTTAAAGATCCTCCGACATTGAAGACTTGAAAGGACGTCAAAGACTTGAAGACACGAGGGACCTACAAGAATTAAGATCGAGACAAAGCTACAGCCAAGGGGGAGTTTGTTGGTGCACTTGTGTCTGTACTTTGTCTGTATTATGTCATGATACCAAACGATGTCTTGTGTTAGTCTGAGTTACGTCTTAGGTTTGTTATTATGTGCGTTCGATGTACGTTTGACCAAGTCAACCATCCTCCTGGTTTGACTTGACCAAACAGTTAGCACATTGTTTGTAATATGTTTGGGTCGAAGGATGAGTCATCGAAGGATGGTTTATATCCTTCGATGAGCTCGAAGGATAATGCTTCGATAGATATAGATGGACCTCGAAGGATATCATCCTTCGAGGTATATGTGGATCCTTCGAGCTGTTTCAGATCGATAGATGATCTTTCGATCAGTCTATCTGATCCTTCGACCAGACGATCTGTGTTTGGGTATATATACTCATGTATTGTGTTCACTTCATTTAGAGAGGAGAAAGACAGAAAAGTGAGACAAGTGTGAGAAGTGAGTCTTGTAGAGAGCATTTTCAGTTGGGTCAAAGCTGTAACCGTGTTCCACTGAAATACAAGAGAAAACTTTGATATCTCGTGTGTCTACCTTTCTCTTTGTAGCTTGTGTTTTCATATAAACTATCGGTTTGCATGCTAGCTTGGATTCCGCACTTGCTAGTGTGTTAGACATAACAAGGAATAGGTTTAACCTCAACCTCCGAGGGACCTACATGCATGCTGTTGTTGCTGCATGTATGAATCGATTATCAGAATTAAGGTACATTTCTAGCACCATGTGACTATGTCACGGGTCAAATCATTTGAAACATGACTAATTAAAATAGAATCAATTTTTTATAATAAAACAAGCATTTATATTAACAACTTTTTATTACGTCAACGTCAACGGGTTGGAATAATTATTTAAAGGTAGTAAACTACACATTTGGGTTATAAGATATTAACAAACATTCACTTTATAGAAAGTCAACAAACGGAAGGAAAAGAACATCATAGAGAAGCATTAAAGAAGGGTCTACATATTTCCACACCTTAATGCCTTTTTTGACACCCTTCAGGACGCCTCGTATAGACCTATACGAGGCGTATAGGGTTACTTTTCCGACCAACTCTGCACCAAAGCACAATGTCAAATCAGTCACATCAGACGGGGAGTCTAGGTCTGTACGAGGCAATAAGACGCCTCGTATAGGCCTATACGAGGCGTCTTCAGTGACTGATTTACTATACATTTGACAAGTGACTTAAAGCTATACGAGGGGTCTAGAGCTATACGAGGCGTCGTAGACTTATGAAAAAGTGCAACATACAGTTTATGCTTTGTCCACCCCCGAGCATTCAACATTTCATTCTCCTTCTGCTTCATTTGCTTCTTCTTCTTTCATTCTGCTTTGCATTTGTGTTCTTATCATCCCGAAGTGTTGAAATGTCATCATACTGGGACGGCAACTATATCTTCGGGCAGTATTCTAGCGAGAACTGGGTGCCCGAAAGCGATCCGGTAACAGTACAGGTACTTAAATGTTTTAATTAGTTTTTGTTTTAGTTTATTATTTACTAATGATGATACGGTTCTTTATTTTGGAGGAGTCTTGCGTTCCCGATTCTAATGAGCAAGAGCAGGTTGTGTCTAGTATACAAGGAGAACAAAACAAACCGTTTATAGATTTGAACAAGCATCCCCCTGTTGATGAAACAGCCCCTGTAGATGACTCATACCATGTTTGTCAACCAAGTTATCCGACGCAACAAGGGTATCCGGATTATAGATACGGGTGTGAATACGGAGGAGAAGGTGGATACGGAGGAGACGGTGGATACGGAGGAGACGGTGGATACGGAGGAGACGATGGATACGGAGGAGACGGTGGATACGGTGGATATGGAGGAGACGGTAGTTACGGAGCAGACGGTGGTTACAGAGGAGATGGTGGATACAGTGGATACGGAGGAGACGGTGGTTATGGTGGATATGGTAGATATGGTGGTGAGACACCTCCCATCCAGGACAGTCCGTACTTAAAAAAGCAGGTATTAATTACTATTTTTTGTATTATTTAATTATTTTTATTATTATTAGTATTATTATTAGTATTATTATTAATATTATTATTATTAGTATTATTATTATTATTATTATTTATTTATTAAAATTATTTATTATTATTGTCGATGTTACAGGTTTTCAACTCTTTAGATGAACTAAAGAATCGGATACAAGAAACAGCAAACGCGGATGGTTTCGTTATTGTCACCCGTCGATCAAAGAAAACCGGTGGAAGAATCGGGAGGGTATGGCTTGAATGTGATCGTGGTGGTGAGCACCAGACTACAGCAACACTTAGAAAAGCCGGAAGCAAAAAAACTGGTTGCCCGTTTTACCTGCTGGCTGTGCGAAACCACCCGTATGAAACCTGGGAGATTAAAGACGGAAAAATTAAACATAACCACGAACTTTGTGAGGACCAGTCGGCCCACGCGTTTGTGCGAAGGTTTACTCCAAGTGAAATGAAACTGATCGAGCAGCTGACAGCTCAAAACATGGAGTCTCGCAAAATATTTCAAACGATAAGGAAGCAGGACCCCGACAGGTTTCATGTTCTGAAAGGCGTTCAAAACGTTGTGGCGAAGATTAGAGCCGAACAAAGACAAGGATTGACTCCCATGCAGTCACTAGAAAACATACTGATAAACAACGACTTTATTTACGAGACGTGGGAGGAACCCGGAACAGAGATCGTAACAGAGATCTTCTTTCTTCATCGGGACTCGAGATGCATGTGGCGTGCATTCCCCCACGTCATGCTGATCGATGCGACGTACAAGACAAACATATACAATATGCCTTTTATCCAGATTGTTGGTATGACGCCTACCAACAAATCGTTTATTATCGCGCATGCCGTTGTTAGTAAAGAACGGGGTGATTACTTTGTGTGCGTGCTTCAGAGGGTCAAGTCAATGTTGGATGAATGCATGGAGCCACGTGTGATTTTAACCGATAGAGACCTAGCCCTTATGGGCGCGTGTGCTAAAGTATTTCCAAACGCCTCCAGGCTTCTTTGCAGGTGGCACACACAACAGAATGTTATGAAGAACTGCAAGGGTGCCTTCACAGACGAAGACTGGAAGAAATTTTTGTCATTCTGGGGGACATTGATTGAGTCTCCATCAATACTCATCTACGAGTACCACTTGCGCAACATGCGAAAACGACTTGTGGAGTGCAAACGTTCTAGTAAGTTTTTATAATAACATACGACTCACCTATGCAAATTTTATTAAATTATTTTTACGTTTTAGGAGTCTTCAAATACGTGTACGATAACTGGCTAAAAGACTATAAGGAGATGTTCGTCTTTGCGTGGACTGATAAGAGGCGCAACTTTGGTAATCGTACCACAAACAGAGTTGAGAGCCAACACGCCAACTTAAAGAGATACGTTGAAGATAGGAGCTCGCTCGACCGTATAATTGGTTGTGTCCATGATATAGTTGAGACACAGTTCGGTGAAATAAGGAAGACTCTTCGAGATAGCATCGAAAAAACAATGACCCACTACAAACACCCGTTGTTTCAACACCTACTTGGTAAAGTATCCCATACAGCCCTTGATTTGTTGAGGGGAGAGGCAATTAGGAAGCTAGATGTCTTGGAGCGCTTTCATTCATCATGTGGTTGCCAAATGTGGCACAGCTGTGGGTTGCCCTGTGCTTGCAGGATAGAAAAGTACATGCTTGAAGGTAATAATTGTTAAACGTACAACACGTATTTCGCCCTGTAGTTTAGTATTTTTGCCACGTTTTTGCCTTTAGACCGTAGGTTTGCCCTGAAATTTGATTTTTGTGGGGTTTGGGGGTTTGAGTTTGAGGTTGAAGATGAATGGGGAAGAACAGGACGCCGAGTATAGCCCTATACGAGGGCTATACGAGGCTCTGTATTTTTTTTAATTATTATTATTATTATTATTATTATTATTATTATTGTTATTATTATTATTATTTATTTATTTATTTATTATTATTGTTATTATTATTATTGTTAATATTTATTTATTATTATTATTATTGTTATTATTATTATTATTTATTAATTATTATTATTATTAGTATTACTATTAGTATTATTATTTATTATTGTTTTTATGCGTATACGTTATTTATTTGCAGATTGATTATGGAGGGCGATGATATTGAGATAGAGCTTGAGGGGGGTCAGCCGGCTCAGCAGGTCAGGAGGGTCCACGACGGAGACGGCGGCCGCCTCTGGTTACGCTTCAGGGTTGTCCGTATCTAGAGTTTCCCGCGGGCACCGATGCCGCCCGCCATTGCCAGAAGCGTAGGAGGATGCACATTGGATCGCATGCATCGATCGATTGGGATGCGATGGACCAGCTTGCTGAGACGGATAGAGTGCGTCGGTTTGTACCTCTCGATTCGCCGTGGCATCGTCTTTTTGATTTGGCGCACACGCCGACCTACAGGGAGCTGCTGGTCGAGTTCCTTTCGTCATTCACATTTCACCCTCCTGGGGTCCCAGTGCCGCTTCCGTACCCAGGTGCTCCCCCTCCGCCTGAGATTTCTTTCAGGCTCGCTGGCGTTTTGCGTACGATGACGCTAGCAAACTTTGCGGTGCGTTCTGGTTTATACATGCAGGGGGAGATCGAGACTGAGGTTTACACAGCGGGGCTAGTGGTGGTTGAAAAACCCATTCTTCTAGGGTTTTGGCAGGTGATTGCGGGGCCAGATCATTGGGAGCACGATAAGTCGAAGGGGAGGGTGTCGTTTGTTACGGACCCACTGTACAGGTACGTACGTTTATTACGGCAATTATTGTGATTATGTGCATTGTTTATTAATCTCTGTTTCTGTATTTCGCTAACACTATCTGCAGGTATCTGCACCATTTGCTCGCTACTTCTATCTCAGCGCGCGGGTTCAGTCGTGAGTGGTGTACGACCACAGATCTTTTTTTCCTTTATTGTTTGTTGTATAGGAGGCCGTGCGCGCTAGCACACGGTCTAGCCCAATACTACGCCTCCGCCCATCACCGGCAGGAGCGCGGATTTTTGTATGGCTGGGCGTACGTGACCGTCATTGCCCGTTCATTTGGCCTCGTACTGCACGAGGACCCACATCTACGGACGCCGCCAGTCATGCCGACGCGGATGGGCATGCAGTCGCTGTGGGGGATGAAGGTAATCAAGAGGTTCGCAGTTGGCCCGCGGTTTAAAAACCGCGATACCGGGGGCATATGGACAGAGGAGGCCCTACCAGAGCATTTCGAGCCCGTTTATCCTCCTGTAGATCCTGCTGATGTAGTGCCTGTGGAGGAGCCTCCGGAGGATGTAGACGGTGCAGCGGTGCCACAGCCACCGCCACCTGCCGGGGCGCCTCAGTTTCCACGTCACGCTATTCCAGGTCGTGCCCCAGGAGCTGCGCCGCTACATCCGGAGGTACGAGCCGAGCTTGACAGGCTCAACGATTTGGTAGGTTGGTTGGTTCGGGAGGCGCAGGATAGACGAGAGAGAGAGGGGTTACCCGCGATACCGCTCCCACCAGCTCGAGCACCACAGCAGCCGCAGCAGCCACATCCAGATTCGGATTCGGATTTGGATGCATAGACCTGTTGTTGTTTTTATTTTTATCATGGATGTACAAACTTATCTTATATATTTTTGTTATGGATGTACAAAGTTAACTTATATATGTCATATTTATGTTTGTTTTCAGTTATTCGGTTACCTAATGATTGTTGTCTTAAATTGAGATAATACGGAAACAAAATATGTTTTGAATATAATACGGAAACAATATATCCCCTGAATATAATACGGAAACAATATTTGAACGAGATAAAATTTTAATAGGAAAAATAATATTTAAAAAAGTAAAATGTTAAAAAACATTATAATATTTAATCGATATAATATATTTAAAGAGCCGATTTTTAAAATAGTTGATTTTTAAAAAACAAAACTTTTTTAAAAACCAAAAAAATTTTCAACCAAAAAACACATCTTCAAAAACTATCCAAAAAACCATACCAAAACCCACCAAAACACCCCTCATTTCAGCAAAAAAAAAAACCCAAGTATAGACGCCTCGTATAGGTCTGTACGAGGCGTCTAGGTTCCTTAAACTTTGTGCCTGACACTCTCTCAGACCCCCTTGAATTCAGTGCTTAGACGCCTCGTATAGGCCTATACAAGGCGTCTAGGGCACAAAAAGTGTGGAAATAGGCGCAGAGGGTGTCCAAATATCTCCAGCCTTAAAGAATTGAGGAAAGTACAAAACCCTTAGTTTAAAGAAATACACACCATTATCCCAAGTATTTGGAAAACTCACATCGTTAGTTCTAAAAAGAGGAATCTTGCTTGTTCCATGAGTTTTTGATAACAGGTTTTCTTGGTGACCAAATAAAAATTCGTTAAAGATACTAATGCATAAGACTAAATCAGATAGCCCAAAGTCTAGTGGCGGATGTAGCTTATACCAGGGGGCAACGCCCGCTACGGCTTGGCGCGGAAAAATTAGTGTAAATTTCGGAAAAATTTGACTTTTTTCGATTTCGTTACGGCTTATTTATAAAACGTTACGGCTACGATCCGTTTCTAGATCCGCCACTGCCAAAGTCTCGATATAGTTAGCTATTGTCTATCTAGTTGAAAACAATATATGAAGCCAACTTACCCGACAGTGAATTTCGCTACCTTAGGATCCCCAAGCTCCGCACTACGGACCTTCGACTAACATGAGATCGTATTAATTGCGTGAGCGCATCAATGGCTTCCATGCAATCTGGTAAACTTTCCGGTCAAGCATATTTGGAGAGTTGAGATCGAAATGCAAGATAGCACACCTGCCAATAATATAGCTGCAAAATAATGTATCTTTTTTTTAAATGAACATATGGATAAATAACATGTGGTTGTAAGAAAATTCTAAAGAAATTCAAGTACAAGATAAGTGAGTTGTGTCATCCACCTACTGAGTCTTGCACCCATTAAAGACAGAAATCTTTGGTGTAATAGTGCTTTGAATTTCTATAATGCTTATATGGCATTCGTGCTTTGTACTTTGCTTTTGTACTAATAGGTCTAGGACTATATATATAAACCTAAAACCTAAATTACACATATCCCCTCCTTTAATAAAATTAATCAAAGTGCCCTTTTAAAGTTAAACCACGATTTTTCATTTTCGCAATTCATTCAACCTGATACGAGACTCTTCTAGTTCTCGCTTCTGAATATAGGCGTTCATGCCTGTCGATTCGAACATATGATGCCCAATCGCAAAATTCTTTGAATCCCAAATCAAAATCACATGCTAGAATCGAAAACAAAATCGTTTGAAATGGTTATTCGGTTGAATTCATTAAATCACTATTCACAATGTAGCCGTTATAAGCGGGGTAGGGGCGTTCATCACTGATCAGCACTCACTCATCACTTACAACATCCAATCAATTTCCGTCATGTCATGGAGCATTATTCCATCACTAGTGATGGTTTTTAGTGAAAATGTCCATCACTTACCACACACTATCAAAATCATTCAAAAAATAATAATAAAACTGAATTGCATCAACATCAAGTTCTTCACACGTGAAAATCTCAACGCATTATATGTTCCACGCGTTGTGGAGATGACCGCCGGCGGTGTGCGTGAAGGTTCCACGCGTGGTGGAGATGCCATCACGTGGCGCCAATTCCCCCCTAATTGGGGGGGGGGGGGGTTTAAGGGCTTTATGCACTTTCAGGAAAAGAACCCGAAATGGAGTCCCATATCTAGAGCACGAGACGGGACTCACAAAACCCTTAAATGATGTTGACGTGAAAACCACAGAGGGGCGGGACCACGATTGGGACAATGATGAAGATAAAGCCACAAGAAACCCAGGTGGCGGTGCTCAAACTTAATCTATCTTGTCTAATGGGCTTGGTGTATGATAGAAGTTTGTTTTCATTTTGATAATTTGTTGTTAAGTGTTATGGGCTTTGAAATTTATGTTAGTTGTAAGTTGATGCTAATTTCTCATACGAATAGTTAATACAAGTTACAAATTTTGGAACAATAATGCTTCATATTTGCTTATTTCCGTTATAATATCACTACCAGAAAAATTGGGTTTCAACGACGAGAAAATAAGTGACACTAACACTATGTTCCTGAGTCTCATTTAACAGGGGGAGGGGAAGGAAAATGAATTAAGAGAGAAAAGATGTGATTTTTTTCATGTTCCCAAGTTTAATGAAATGTAAAGGAAAAGAGAAGAAATCAAACATTTTATGTGTTCCCGAGTTAGGAGGAAAAGAAAAGAACAGAACAATTTTACCATTATACGCTTTAAACATACAACATTTTAATTAACATTCTGTTACTTTTTTTTTGTTGGCGTCATGTATCAATTTGCCATTTTTTCCATGAAAATAACCAAGCTTTTCAAATACAAAGAAGCCAGCCATATATCTTGTTAGTCAAACTAATTACCTTCTCTAACCTCTTAAATTGATAAGACTGTATGACTGACTGTACATCAAATCAATAATTCAACTTAAAGGATACTGATAACCATTATTAACTGTGGAAAGAACTTGCATACTTCTTCTATCAAGCCACTTTCTCATGACAGTATCACTAGGTTGGTTGGCTGGAATGCTAGATAATCCATTAGTTACTCAAAACCATTTTCAAGACCAACAGCTGATGTTCTTATACCCTCACAATAAATAACTATAAATCATAAGTTGGACATAAAACTTGCTTTAATATGTATGTGAAACAAAACATAACAAGTAGTGCCAAACTATACTTGTATTACAAGTGATCAATGGAATTGAATGCAATACTAAAAAATAGATAACACTATATTACGAATCATGCAATTCATGATAACAATTACTACATACGAAATAACGCAAGTACCACTATACGAAACAATAAATTAAAAGAGGAAATACAGAAACCAAGTTATCAAACAAGAAAAACTTTACTAGATAAGGTCAAACAAACAAGAAACAAATAAAAGGTCAAATAAACAAGAAACAAATAAAAGGGTCATAAACGTACTAAGTTATCAAACAAGAAAAACTTTACTAGATTAATGCATCCTTGAGTCCTTAATTACCTAAACCCATCAACCTCTTAGCAAAGTCAACCGTATATTAGGAGAACAACTAAATAATGATCTCGCTTTAGCTTGATTCTCCACCAAATAATTGAAAGCCAATGGTATTTCTTGAGGTTTCAAACCCATCGGTTCCAATTCTTTAATAATTTCATCACCTGTGTACTCGCGATGATTAACTCTTTCAAGAATTTTATTGCTTTCCTGAATAATTTTATTACATTCAGCAATAGCATTAGCTATGCTGCCAACACCATTCATAATCATTGAGGTTAAACCCTCATCTTCTTGTTTGACTTTTCTTTTTCTACTCTTATATTTCTTTGCACTAGAAGACTGCTCGGGTAGAGTAGACGTAAGATCAACCACATGAACATCATCATCATCAAGATTGTATTGGCTCTCTAGAGTTACATTATAGGCAACTAAGAATTCATCCAGTTCTGGAGGTGTTTCTGTGTTAATGCCATCATCCTTCTGCAATCGGGCATTTCTTTCTTTAGCAGTTTCAGCTTGTGCACCTGATGCCCTATCCTTTGCAAATAGTTCTAGCATTTCATGATAGTTTGTGACTTTCTTAGTCTTCAACTGATGTGGGCCCAAGTGTGGAGGAGCGGGCCATCTTGTATTTGGAGGCCCAAGATCGCGTGACAAAAGGGGCTTCACTAAAATGGCTCTAACTTGGGCTACAGGTGTCCGTCTGGTGGTTAGGCGCTCATGCTACACACCGAAGGCCAGTGATGATGATTGGCTTAAGCATAACATCTTCCATTCGACATGTACTGTCTTGGGAAAGGTTTGTACCTTTGTTATTGACTCAGGGAGTTGTGACAATCTAGTTTTTGAGGAGGCTGTTAGAAAGCTAGGTTTGAAGATGGAGAACCATCGTAAACCTTATAAACTCTAGTGGCTCAAGAAGGGAGGCGAGGTACAAGTCAGTAAGCGTACCCTTGTTTCTTTTTCTGTTGGTAAAACTTATAAGGATGATGTGTGGTGTGATGTGGTTCCTATGGACGCTTGTCATTTATTGTTGGGGAGGCCTTGGGATTATGATCGATGCGTAGAGCATAACGGGCGTTCTAATACCTACAGTTTTATGTTTGATAATGTGAAGATAACTTTGTTGCCTAATAAACCTAAGGAAGTAGCCGCCAAGCCCACTGGTACCCTGTTGACTCTTTCTCAGTTTGAGAACGAATTGGAGGTGGGAGATGATGTTTTTGTGTTGATTGGTAAGGAAGTGGTTGACGGGGTCAACATTCCTGATGCTATGGTTCCTTTGCTTGAAGAATTTTCTGATGTTTTCCCTGATGAATTGCCTGATGGATTGCCACCTTTGCGTGACATCCAACATCATATTGATTTGGAGCCTGGGTCACAGTTACCCAATAGACCACATTACAGGATGAGCCTTGGTGAGCATGAAGAGTTGCGAAGGCAGGTTGAGGAATTGATTTCTAAGGGCCACGTTCGTGAAAGTATGAGCCCTTGTGCTGTTCCGGCTTTATTGACTCCAAAAAAGGATGGCACTTGGCGTATGTGTGTTGACAGTCGAGCAATCAACAAGATTACTGTGAGGTACAGGTTTCCTATTCCTCGACTTGATGATTTACTTGATCAGATTAGTGGTGCTACTATTTTTACGAAGTTAGATTTGAAGAGTGGGTATTACCAGATTCGTCTTAAACCGGG
Source organism: Helianthus tuberosus (assembly GCA_030545235.1). Taxonomy (NCBI): domain Eukaryota; kingdom Viridiplantae; phylum Streptophyta; class Magnoliopsida; order Asterales; family Asteraceae; genus Helianthus; species Helianthus tuberosus. Next base: position 3,373,496 of record CM060440.1, read on the forward strand.
TGACGAGTGGAAGACTGCCTTCAAGACTCGTGAAGGGTTGTATGAGTGGTTGGTGATGCCATTTGGTTTATCAAACACACCTAGTACTTTTATGCGTGTGATGAATCAGTTGCTTAGACCTTTTATTGGGAAGTTCGTGGTTGTGTATTTTGATGATATTCTTATTTATAGTGCTTCTTTCAGCGACCATGTTGTGCATGTGAGGCAGGTTTTGGCCTTACTTCGCAGGGACCGTTTTTATGCAGCCACCAAGAAATGTGTGTTCATGACCCCTAAGGTGTTGTTCTTGGGGTATGTTGTTTCCGGTGATGGGATACAGGTTGATGAATCCAAGGTGGTGGCTATTCAAAATTGGTCAACTCCTACTACCATTACTGAAGTTCGTAGTTTCCATGGGCTTGCTTCTTTTTATAGACGGTTTATTCCACACTTCAGTTCTATTATGTCCCCAGTGACAGATTGTATGAAGGGGAAGACGTTTGTATGGACAGATGAGGCAGAGTTGGCTTTTCAAGTTGTGAAAGAGAAGCTCACTACAGCACCAATTCTTGTATTGCCTGATTTTTCTCAAGTTTTTGAACTTCATACTGATGCTTCAAAGGTTGGAATTGGTGGGGTTCTTAGTCAGGGTGGTCGACCTGTTGCTTATTTTAGTGAGAAGTTAACTGGGCCTAAGTTGAGGTACAGTACTTATGATCTGGAGTTTTATGCGGTGGTCCAAGCTGTAAAGCATTGGTGTCATTACTTGTTTCAAAAGGAGTTTGTCTTATTCACTAATCATGATTCCCTAAGGCACATTCGTACTCAAGACAAGGTATCTCATAAGCATGGGCGATGGTTGGCCTTTCTTAAAAAGTTTACTTCTGTGGTCAAACACAAGACTGGTGTTTCAAACAAGGTTGCTGACACCTTAAGCAGGAGGAGTAATCTGCTTGTATCCATGAAGGTTGATGTGCCGGGTCTGGAGGTCATTCGTGAGCAGTTAGCCATTGACCCTTATTTCTCAGTTATTTTGCAGGATGTGGAAACTGGGAAAAAGTCAGACTTTATTTTGCATGATGGTTTTCTGTTCAAGGGGAATCAACTATGTATTCCAGATTCCAGTCTTCGCTTGCAGATTATTAAGGAGTTACATAGTGAGGGGCATGTTGGTCGTGACCGTACTTTACAATTGGTGCAAGCTTCTTATTATTGGCCTACTATGAGGAAATAGGTGGATCGTTATGTGAAGAGGTGCCGTATTTGTCAAGTTTCAAAGGGCACGGCTACCAATGCGGGTCTCTATATGCCTTTGCCAGTCCCCTCACAGCCATGGGTTGATATTAGTATGGATTTCGTGTTGGGGTTACCTCGTACTCAAAGGGGTAATGATTCTATCTTTGTTGTTGTGGATCGGTTTTCTAAGATGGTCCATTTTATTCCCTGCAAGAAGACGACTGATGCTGTTAATGTGGCCCAACTCTTTTTTCAGGACGTGTACCGTTTGCATGGGCTACCTTCTTCTATTGTGTCTGGTCGGGATACCCGATTTCTGAGTCATTTTTGGCGTAGCTTGTGGAAGATGGTAAATACTCAACTCAACTTCAGTAGTGCTTATCACCCACAAACTGATGGCCAAACTGAAGTTGTTAATCGGTCACTTGGGAATTTGCTGAGGTGTTTGGTTGGTGATCATGTGAAGGCATGGGATCAAAAATTATGCCAAGCTGAGTTTGCTCATAATCATGCTGTTAATCGGAGCACCGGATATAACCCATTTCAGATAGTTTACTCATCTCAGCCTCGGGGACCACTTGATTTGATGTGTCTTCCTGTTTCTGGATCTGTTCCAAAGAAAGTTCAAGATTTTGTATAGGGTTTACATGAAGTTCATAATGCTGTGCATGATCATTTGACCCGAGCTAATCTGAAGTATAAGCAAGTGATGTGTGTAAAATGCAACATATAAATTACATCAAATGAGGCATAAAACTAACCCTTTTTAAGTACTAATATTGGAAAAAGAGTGTTTTTGTCTTCCTTTTGTATTTTCAGGATTAAATGAGCTAAAAAACACAAAAGAAGCAAAAAGACAGCTAAATCCAACATAAATACAAGAAAAGGAACATAAGTGGATTGCCCGACCCCTCAACGGCATCTTCCCAAGCAAAATAGAGAAGGCAGAAGACTGAACACGCCCCGTGCTCAGCCAGCACGGGGCCGTGCCCAAGAAGCAGCAGAAAAGACAAACCTATAGAAGCTTCCATTGCCCACCACGGGCCGTGTCCAGCGAACACGGGGGCGTGTCGAAAGTACAGCAGGCGCATTAATTGTAATTGCGAATTACAATTAATGAAGAGAGAGATTGTCAGACAGGCACGGGGCTGTGCCCAGCGGACACGGGGCCGTGCCCAGCCCTCTGTTCAGCCTATAAATAGGAGTGCTTGGTTTCATTTCAACTCATCCCTTGGCACACCACCTCTCTCACACTTCATCCACCACCCACCACCATCACAACACCAATATCCACCACCATCATCCATTGTCCATCGTAGAGTGTGTGAGTCGTCTCGGGATCCAAGATTGATCGTAAGAGTTCTTGACAATCAAGGCCATGTTTGCCTAAGTCTCTTACATCACTTGGTGAAGACAAAGTGTCTAGTATAATACTTTTTATTTCTAATCTTTTGCACTTTTTATTTGGTTTTGCATTAATGACTTTAATAACTAGTTACTTATGTTGAAGGTGATCTTTCCTTATCGTTTGTCCGTGGTGTCTTGGCATTATTTTTATGTCTATATAAAATAAAGGATTTTCACCATTCATATCTCCACGGTCTATATGGAGGTATGTTGGCTACCTGGTCGGGGGTTAAGGGAACGGTTTGGTAAAGGTCTTGCCATTGTTCAGCGTTTAGAGGTCCTGCAATGGACCTGGGTCAAATTTAGTAGGACCTCCTTCAATACTTCACGGTATTGGATGGCGGGGGTCCAAACTCTTTGATCCCCTCATAAGTTAACTACTATTAATACTATAACCCGGCTATTTAGGACTGTATCCCTGCTGACTCAGACTACTTAGTCGAGGGTAACGTCACCGCCAAAAGCGGGGCCTACCATAATACTGCATTAATAACTTAATTCATTATCTTCCAATAATCCACCCTTTTAGGATTGTATCCTTGCTGACTCAAACTACTGGGGTGAGGGTAACGTCACCTTCAAAAGAGGGGCCTACTACAATAACTAAGATAATCTCTTAATTATGTGCAAAAGTGCGGAAATAATCAAAGGTTATACTAGATACGAGTCGGAACCAAGTGATTCATCTTGTCTATCTGTTTTTCTTTTTATTTTTATTTTCAGCATTTTAGTTAGTTTTTATTTTTCTTAGCTTAAAACATTTTTCTAAACTTTTTATTTTGATTAGACGTTGAGGATAAACCGGTACTAAAAGCTCTTGTGTCCTTGGACGACCTCGGTATCTTACCAACGCTATACTACGCTCACGATGGGTGCACTTGCCCATATGTGTGTTTAGTGTTAGTAAAATATCGTGTTTTATAAATTTAAAACTTGGCTAAAAATAAGTGTTAAAAAGGGCTTAAAATATACACCTAATATATATAACACTTCACACGCATCAGCAAGCTGCTGATCAGAAGCGTAGGCATGTTGAGTTCGAGGAAGGTGATTTTGTTTGGCCTGTTTTAACTAAAGATCGTTTTACAGTTGGGGAATACAACAAGTTGTCAGCCAAGAAGATTGGCCCAGTTGAAATCATGGAGAAGATCAATCCAAATGCGTATCGTCTAAAGCTGCCAAGTCACATTCGTTGTTCTGATGTGTTTAATGTGAAGCATCTGTTGCCTTATTATGGTGATTTTTCTGATGATGAACCCGTTGGTAATTCGAGGGAGAATTTTGTTTATCCAGGGGGGAATGATGCGGGCCCAAGTGTGGAGGAGCGGGCCATCTTGTATTTGGAGGCCCAAGATCGTGTGACAAAAGGGGCTTCACTAAAATGGCTCTAACTTGGGCTACAGGTGTCCGTTTTGGGCGTGCGACCAGGTGAAATGATCGTGAGAACGAAGCCCATCTTTCTACAAATGACCGTAGGTGGTTTGGGTCATCGTTCATGTAAGGACCTTCAAATATGAACCAACACGACCCATAAGTGAAAACCCGGACCCCTGAAACCCTAATCCATATCAAAAACCAAGAAAACAATAAAATCTGGTCTTCAGGCGGGCCGCGTAAGGGTTAAGAATAGCCTCACGTGGGCCGCGTCAACTTATGTTTGACCGGATAAGAGTTCCCAGGCCACGTGGCATACACGTGGCAGCACTACTGATGACACGCTAGCCCTAGTCTACGACTAGGGTTCCTCGCGGGCCGCGTAAAGATCAAGAGGGGGCTTACGCGGGCCGCGTAAACCCCAAATTTCAGCTATAAATTGTTCAGTTCACAAGCAGTTCATCTGTGTCAAAATTTCAATCAAAAACACGAAGAATACTACTCAAAAGTCGAAAATCACTTTCACAGTAGTGAAACGCTGCTACGATACAGGGTATTAACTCGATCGCTGCTACGATTCAATGTCCGATCGATTGAAACTATCCAATGGATGTTTAAGTGCTGCCCAAATTAGGGCTATACTTTGTCATTCGTCGTGAATTCGATGGATGTTTAAGTGTTGCACTTTGTCATTCATTGTGAGGATTTTAATCTCGTGAGTTATCGTAAATGCTGTATTAGTTACTGACCTAGTTCGTGTGCATTGTTATTTAAATTAGGTTACAAGGCTAATCAGTAGGCTAAACCATGCCCGTTTAAATCTGCAATGTGAGTCATTCTCATTTATCAAAAGTATTTTACAATACTCCAATTATTTTCAAAACTTATAATTACAGGGATTAAGTCGTGGTTATCTTGAATCACTGGCTAGTGGGGTATTGTGCACATTACTAATTTCTCACAGTTAGGCTAATAAATCCTAACAGTGATAATCATCACTACTTGGGGAAAAAGACCCAATAGTGATATGACCATCGTCACCAGGAGGTGACACGGCGCCAAATAAAAATAAGATAGAAGCCATTGTAATCGCTCTTATGCTGTAATTTATAACTATGTGTCATTTTATTAAATTTGAGTGACTCGCCAGTATTTCCCCGCTGATAAAATATTTTCAAAACATGTTTCAGGTGACTACTGTGAACCAAGGAAAAGTGCTACGGAGCACTAACAAAGCTTGAAGTAGTGGCTCAATTAAATAAATAAACATGTTTTGTAAATCAGGGAATTTCCTTGTGAAACTCCTCTATTGTAAATTACGGGGTTCATCCCGAATTATGAAATAAAATAATCGGGCATTTCAATTTTTAAAAAGATCCTGTAAAATCTTCCGTTGTCAACTCAATTAATAATTACCACGGGTTTCTGTCCCGCGGCTCCTGGACCGGGTCAAACCGGGGCGGGGCCCGTGACGGAAAAATGTGGTATCAGAGCCACTGATTTAAGTCAATTAAGTATTTAGAAATACTTATTTTTTACTGATTGCCATCTTGTGATTACGTGTTTGTTAACTGACTACTTGTTAGTTACAGTATGGGTAAGCAAAGACTTTCGGACATCTATCGTCAATTAGATAGTTCACCAAAAGATAAGGGAACTTCATTCCAATCAAATTCCTCAAAATACTCAGCAGATACTGAGGAAGGAATATTTGTTCGTAAGGCACAGTTTGAGAAACCACTTACCCTTAATAAAGAAGTTGGATTATTAGAAAAAGTCAAGAGAAAATAAAGAAGTTACAACCAAAAGAAGTGAAAATTAATAAGGAAACTCAAGAAACAGGTAATAACCCACCATGGGAAGATGAGTTAGACGAATAGTGGGCAAATCTCTATATGTTAGTCACTACCGCAGTAAATGCTAACCTATAGTTGAATCGCCAAACTAGTACGACAGAAACTTTTCCCATTAAATAAACAACTTAGTAAGAAAAGATAGACTAAAATAAATTATCCCTTAGTATATTTTAAATTTCAGTTGTAATTTGTAATTCGCAATATTCTATTTTAATCAATCTATTTGTATAAATACTTAATTGTTCTGATTACCATTTTGTGATTCTGTGAAAATTTAATTTACAAAATTTTAACCTAGAATTTTGTGTGTTCCTTCATATCTGCAAAACAGCATGAATGAGGTGTCTGAAGCTCTTCAGAATCTCAATCTCTATTCTGTTAATGTGGAAGTTTCCAGAGACTTTACCGGTTACGGTGCTGATGTTGAGGAACCTATGGAATTTCAAGCCCAGCCTCCGGAGAAACCTAAGCCAAAGAAGAGAAGAAGAATCGTGGGTTGGAGGCGTGTGCGCAGAAGGAAACCAGTAACTCGGAAAGTTGCCGAGACGGAGGACCCAATGGATAAAGGGAAAGGAATAGAGATTGAAGAAAGCTCCAAGCAAGCCGAGGAAATGCCATTGTGGGAAGAATTGGATCACAAACTGGCAGACTATGATATCCTTAAGCCTGTCAATGAAAACCTCTTTACTTATCCTGCTGAAACCCAACTCCCAATGAATTTGGAACCAGCCATCCCAGATCCCCTTGTCAATACCTGACCTTTAGGAGAAGTGGAAGAATGGTAGACCAATGATTGGCAATTCCAGAATCTTTTAAACAACCCTTATACCTTTCTCCCTCAGTTTGCCCCCGAGCCGGCACCAAACCCACCGATGAGAAATGAGAACCTGACTGAACTCCGCCATTTTGGCGAGGAGCTGGTGGATGCAGGGAATCGAATCCGGGAGGTGGGAGAACAGATCTCCTGGAAATACGACGAGAGGGAACATCGTTTCTAAAAATGCCAGCTGATGGGATAGTATGGGATGGTGGAAGTATGTGTTTAATAATAATATAATAATTAAAATATAATTATGTGAAATAACCTAAAAATAAAAATTTTGTAAGATAACAGGTGTGTACGGAAGCATATTATAATATATAAAAATGGAAGTCAAACAAATCGACAATTTTGGCTATACGTGTTGACGTGATTATGTGCAATTATTTTATGTTTGATTGTTAATTATTTTCTGCTAATCATTTATATAAATTAATTACCAAATGGAACAAGCTGGTAATGAACCCGTTAACGAAGTTAACCAATCTGAACAAAATCATGAAGATCAATTTTTGAATAGGCAAGATATCGAGAATATCGTTGCTCAAGGAATAGCCAATGCTATTCCAGCAATCCTTGCTGCTGCTCGAAATCCAGTTGAACCTCAACAAATTATTCCTAGCAAACGTACACACGGCGAAAATTTCAGTAATAGTGTAAACGGAGGTGGCAACCATACTAATAATGATAACGATGGAATGCAAGCTCCACTCCTTAAGAAAATGAAAGTTGCAACGCCTGGTTGCACTTACAAGGAGTTTCTTGCCTGCAAACCGGTTGAATTTGCAGGTAACGAAGGGGCGACTGCTGCACTGCGTTGGTTAGACAAAACCGAGGCGGTGATTAAAATAAGTAAATGTGCTGAGGAAGACAAAGTCATGTACGCGTCGCATCTTTTCAAAGAAGGGGCGCTAGAATGGTGGAATACGGTACTTCAAGCCAAAGGAAGCGATGTGGCCTATGCCATGAGTTGGGAAGAATTTAAGCGAATGGTGGAAAGAAAATTATGTCCCGAGTATGAAAAAGAACAAATGGCGAATAAATTCTTGAACCACCGAATGGTGGATGTAGACTGTCGAGGGTATACTTTGACATTTTCGAGTACGCTAGAGTTGTAACAACCCTGGCTTCGCCAGAGCCGGTGCTTATTTCCCGCTATATTTGGGGATTGATTGGCGAAATCCGTGATATCGTTAAAGCTGCGAGACCTCGCACTATTGACGATGTTGTGGAATTAGCTAACACCCTAACTGACGGACTAGTACGTACGCGAGAAGAAAATAGAAAGAGGGAAGTGGCCCAAAAGATTACCCAAGGATTTCGTATGGGTAATCATAGTAATTTCAAGAAAAAGGGAACTGGGCAATCTTCTACTGTTCCATTTTGCAATGCCTGTAAAAGAAAGCATTTTGAAAGATGCAAAGGGTATTGCAATTTTTGTAAAATTCCAGGGCATCAAGAAGAAGATTACAGGAAGAAGAAAGCAACAATCTGCTACAACTGTGGGGAAGCTGGACATTTTAGGCCAGACTGTCCCAAATTGGTCAAACCAGCTGATAACAAAGCCAAACCTGCAGAAGGAACTACCAAGAGAAACGCAAGAGCCTTCCAGTTGACTACTCAGGAAGCAGAACTAATCCCTAACGTGACAGCTGGTACGTTCCTAGTTCACGACGTTTATGCAAAAGTATTATTTGACTCTGGTGCAAACCAAAGTTTTATAAATACTTCATTCTGCCAAGCTCTTAACTTACCCTTAACCAACCTTAGGCAGATTTTTACAGTCGAAACGGCAGATGGGAATTCTGTTAACATAGATAAGGTTTTGCGAGAAGGAAAGATAGAACTCTTAGGCCATAAATTCTCTGCAAACCTGTTACCTATGAAATTAGCCGGATTCGATATAATATTAGGAATGGATTGGTTAGTAGCCAACCATGCTCGAATTCTCTGTGATAAAAACTCCATAGAAATTCATACACCCACAGGAGAATTAGTGGTGATTACAGGAGATAAGCCACGAAAGCCACTGAAATTCATTTCAATAATGAAGTTGGCCAGTTATTCAAGAAAACAAGAAGTGGTGTATATGATTTCAGTAATCAGTAACACGAAAGGTAAGGAACTTAAAGAAATTCCTGTAGTAGCAGAATACCCAGATGTATTCCCAGAAGAACTACCAGGATTACCACCCAATAGGGAAGTCGAATTTAGAATTCATCTAATTCCTGGAACTACACCGATAGCCAAGGCACCTTATCGGTTAGCACCCACCGAAATGCTAGAATTGAAAAAGCAATTAGATGAATTATTAAGTAAAGGATTCATACAACCTAGTTCATCCCCGTGGGGAGCTCCAGTGTTGTTTGTGAAAAAGAAAGATGGGTCAATGAGAATGTGTATCGATTATAGGGAATTAAATAAGGTTACAATTAAGAATCGATATCCATTACCTAGGATCGATGATCTTTTCGATCAACTTCAGGGAGCTAGATACTTTTCTAAGATAGATTTACGCTCAGGATACCATCAGTTGAAGGTACAAGAAGAAGACATACCTAAAAATGCTTTCAGAACTAGGTATGGTCATTACGAGTTTACAGTCATGCCCTTCGGATTAACAAATGCTACTGCAGCATTTATGGACATGATGAATAGAATCTGTAAACCGTATTTGGATAAATTTGTAATTGTCTTCGTTGATGATATACTTATTTATTCCAAAAGCCAGGATGAACACTGTCAGCACTTGCATGCACTCTTAACTTTGTTAAGAAAACAGAAACTTTACGCCAAATTCTCGAAGTGTGAATTTTGGCTACAGGAGATGCAATTTTTAGGACACATGGTGAATCACGAAGGTATTCATGTAGATCCTGCTAAAATAGAAGCGATCACCAACTGGAAGGTTCCGCAATCAGCTATGGAAATTAGAAGTTTCTAGGGTTAGCTGGATACTATAGACGATTCATTAAGGATTTTTCCAAAATAGTTGTACCATTAACTAAGCTAACCTGTAAAGCAGCTAAGTTTGAATGGGGACCTAGGCAAGAAGAGGCCTTTAGGATTTTGAAGCAAAAGCTAACAAACACCCCAATACTAGCCTTGCCAGAAGGAACAGAAGATTTCGAAGTTTACTGCGATGCTTCTAAGCTAGGATTAGGATGTGTGCTAATGCAACGCAAGAAAGTAATTGCGTATGCCTCAAGACAATTGAAAAAGCACGAGGAAAACTATACGACTCATGACTTAGATTTAGGAGCCATAATTTTTGCCCTTAAGATTTGGAGACATTACTTGTATGGAAGTAAGTTTACTGTCTATACAGATCATAAGAGTTTAAGATACATATCTGGGCAAAAAGAATTAAACATGAGGCAAAGGAGATGGATGGAGATCCTAAGTGACTACAACTGTGATATTCAATATCACGAAGGAAAGGCGAACGTAGTTGCATATGCCTTAAGTCGTAAGTATCATGAAAAGCAAAAGCGACTTCGTGCTCTTAGATTAAGTCTACAACTAGACTTAATGGAACAACTGAAGAATATTCAAGAAACAGCAATCAAGAATGATGCTGAAAGAATGAAAGGAAGAATAAAGGAATTAGAGCAAGGAGTTGATGGAATTTGGAAATTCCATAAGAAAAGAATTTGGGTACCTAAACAGGGAGAATTAAGAAATAAGATTTTAGAAGAAGCCCATAAATCTAGGTATACCATGCATCCTGGTAACAATAAGATGTACCAAGATTTAAGGAATAATTTATGGTGGATAGGAATTAAAAAGGACACAGCTAGATATGTTTCTAAATGTCTTACTTGTTCACAAGTTAAGGCAGAACACCAGAAACCTTCAGGCCTACTACAACAATTAGAAATGCCTGTATGGAAATGGAAACTTATAACTATGGATTTTGTTACTAAGTTTCCCAAAACCAGAAAAGGTAATGACACGATTTGGGTAATTGTGGATCGATTAACCAAATCAGCTCATTTTCTACCCATGAAAGAAACCTTTAGCATGGAAAGGTTAGCAAAGTTGTACGTAGATGAAGTAGTATCCTTACATGGAGTTCCACTCTCCATTGTATCGGATAGAGATAGTCGTTTCACTTCCCATTTCTGGACAAGTTTCCAGGAAGCAATGGGAACCCGACTAAATCTAAGTACTGCATATCATCCTCAAACACACGGACAAAGTGAAAGGACTCAAACCTTGGAAGACATGCTTAGGGCATGTGTGATAGATTTTGGTGGAAATTGGGATGATCACCTACCCTTAATCGAATTCTCCTATAATAATAGTTATCATGCAAGCATAGAAGCTGCCCCATTCGAAACACTATATGGTCGAAAGTGCAGAACTCCAGTCTGCTGGGCAGAAATAGGAGAAAGTCAATTATCAGGTCCTGAAATAGTACAAGAAACTACCGACAAGATTACTCAAATCAAGGAAAGACTGAAGACGGCTCGAGATCGCCAGAAAAGTAATGCCGATAATCGACGCAAGCCACTAGAGTTTCAAGTTGGAAACAAAGTACTCTTGAAAGTTTCTCCTTGGAAAGGAGTAGTTCGGTTCGGTAAGAAAGGAAAGCTAAGTCCAAGGTACGTAGGACCATTCCTAGTAATACAGCGAATAGGACCAGTTGCCTATCGCTTACAACTACCAGAGGAGCTAGCTGGGGTACATGACGTATTTCATGTATCCAATCTCAAGAAATGTCTATCGGACGAATCTTTGGTAATGCCTCTTCAAGACATAGAGGTAAATGAAAAGTTAAAATTTGTTGAGAAGCCATTACAGATAGAAGACAAAGAGATCAAGTTTCTCAAGCACAAAAGATTGGTACTAGTCAAAGTCAAGTGGGATTCAAAAAGGGGACCCGAATATACTTGGGAGCTAGAATCAGAGATGAAGCGAAAGTATCCTCACTTATTTCAGTAAATCTCGAGGACGAGATTTTAAATAAGGTGGGGAGGATGTAAGGACCTTCAAATATGACCCAACACGACCCATAAGTGAAAACCCGGACCCCTGAAACCCTAATCCATATCAAAAACCAAGAAAACAAGAAATCTGGTCTTCAGGCGGGCCGCGTAAGGGTTAAGAATAGCCTCACGCGGGCCGCGTCAACTTATGTTTGACCGGATAAGCGTTCCCAGGCCACGTGGCATACACGTGGCAGCACTACTAATGACACGCTAGCCCTAGTCTATGACTAGGGTTCCTCGCGGGCCGCGTAAACCCCAAATTTCACCTATAAATTGTTCAGTTCACGAGCAGTTCATCTGTGTCGAAATTTCAATCAAAAACACGAAGAATACTACTCAAAAGTCGAAAATCACTTTCACAGTAGTGAAACGCTGCTACGATACAGGGTATTAACTCGATCGCTGCTACGATTCAATGTCCGATCGATTGAAACTATCCAATGGATGTTTAAGTGTTGCCCAAATTAGGGCTATACTTTGTCATTCGTCGTGAATTCGATGGATGTTTAAGTGTTGCACTTTGTCATTCATTGTGAGGCTTTTAATCTCGTGAGTTATCGTAAATGCTGTATTAGTTACTGACCTAGTTCGTGTGCATTGTTATTTAAATTAGGTTACAAGGCTAATCAGTTGGCTAAACTCTGCCCGTTTAAATCTGCAATGTGAGTCATTCTCGTTTATCAAAAGTATTTTACAATACTCCAATTATTTTCAAAAGTTATAATTACAGGGATTAAGTCGTGGTTATCTTGAATCACTGGCTAGTGGGGTATTGTGCACATTACTAATTTCTCACAGTTAGGCTAATAAATCCTAACAGTGATAATCATCACTACTTGGGGAAAAAGACCCAATAGTGGTATGACCATCGTCACCAGGAGGTGACACGGCGCCAGATAAAAATAAGATAGAAGCCATTGTAATCGCTCTTATGCTGTAATTTATAACTATGTGTCATTTTATTAAATTTGAGTGACTCGTTAGTATTTCCCCGCTGATAAAATATTTTCAAACATGTTTCAGGTGACTACTGTGAACCAAGGAAAAGTGCTACGGATCACTAACAAAGCTTGAAGTAGTGGCTCAATTAAATAAATAAACATGTTTTGTAAATCAGGGAATTTCCTTGTGAAACTCCTCTATTGTAAATTACGGGGTTCATCCCGAATTATGAAATAAAATAATCGGGCATTTCAAGTTTTAAAAAGATCCTGTAAAATCTTCCGCTGTCAACTCAATTAATAATTACCACGGGTTTCTGTCCCGCGGCTACTGGACCGGGTCAAACCGGGGCGGGGGCCGTGACAGTTCTGGCCCAAAATCGCTTATTTCTATGAGTTATTTATATTTTTATGTTTTTAGTTCTTTTCGTGGACTTTTATTTCGTTCTAGCTTTTGGCCCAAGTGTGTTTTGATGCTCGTTTTCAATTTATGTTGTTATTTATATCGATGTAAAGGGAGGAAGATAACCAGTTTTGAAGTTTATGAAAAGTCATTTTTCTCTCCCAATACACTTGTGAGTGTTTTGAGTGTGAAACCCCAATTTTTTGTATTCTACGAGAATCAACGAATTTTGGAAGAATCGTTCCTGGTATTCTGTGTGAATCAACAGGTCCGATTTTGTATCCCATTTCCTAGTCTACATCATCAACGCTGCAGCTTTTGGCCTTGACTATTTAACAAATTCAAAATAATTAGTATTACAGACGATAATCTGAATATTCTAGTAAATAATTAAAGCACTTACATCTATTAATTTTTTCCAGACTTCATCCTCCGCTTCAATTAGTTGAGTTTCGGGATTCCATGAGAACCCGCTTAATGACGTTCCCTAAAACATATCATACCAAGCAGAAAAACGGTGTTTCAAAGTCTTTAAACGATTCTTCAAATGAGCTTTGGTAAAAGTCATTTGAAGATTTGTGCTAAGCTCCGCAACCATATTTTTGTATGCTTGTGGAGTAAAATTTCCACCAATCCTATAACCATTGATCTCTTGTGTTATCATGGATTGTATGAATGCATTATCCATAGTTTCCATCCACATCATGTTTTCTTTTTCACTGACGTCATGTTTGGTCATGATGAATCGCGATTGGCAAATGTAATAATAGTTTGTTGGTGCACTAGTGTCTGTTAACTTCGTCTTAATCGAGTCTTATGTCTAGATAGGATAAACGAGCACACAATAGGATTGAAATTAGGGTTTTATATGTAAAAGTGGGTGATTCCACTTGAAAGTGTCAATGTACAGTTCAAGCGAAATCAACAAGTTAATTCCGCTTGAAATGAACATTGACATGTTCAAGCAAAATTACTTATTCCGCTTGAAACTCACATGTCATGTTCAAGTGGAATCTCAACTCTATATATAGGGGTTGTGTGGTCTCATTTCAAACGGGATTAGATCATATGTTCTGAGCCGAGGTGCTGTCTGTTTGTCATTTGAATTTGTAAAAGGTCAGGAAATCAGTAATAGATAAAGATTAGAAAGGAACAAGCTGTGTTGACATCTTTTACATTGATTCCGCCTTTGTACTTGATGATGAACTACTCGGATTGACTCGTTAGGGTCACACGACGATCCAACAAGTGGTATCAGAGCTCAGGACAAGGAGTTCATACCAATTCAGCTTGATTTCATCGGATTCTCACACTTCTACTCCTTCTTTTCTGATTTGAACAAAATTTAACGGTTGAAATGGCTTAAAACTCACACATATCAAGCGAAACATAGTTTTAACTAATCCTTGAAAGTATTGGACCTTATTTCGAACAAAATCTGATAAAAACTTGTAATTTCGCTTGAACAACTGATCGTATTGCTGATGTCATCATAATTCCGCTTGAAATTGTCTGTGTTGTTTCAAACGAAATCACTGATCTCGTTTGAATTTGCCTTATTCCGCTTGAAATTGTCACTAATCTTTCAAACGAAATCACTTATTTCGCTTGAAAATAACTTTTGGTTAATTCCGCTTGAGATTGTTGACTGTTTCAAACGGAATCACTAATTCCGCTTGAAACTACTGTTGAGTTCAAACGAAATAACATATTTCGCTTCAAGTGACCTGATTTCGCTTGAACTGCTATTCCGCTTGAAAGATATTCTGTTTGAAAAGCCATAATTTCGCTTGAAGCTATTTTGCTTCAACTGATTCCGCTTGAAACTGGTTTTCAAAATTTCAAAAATTTTCTAAGTGTTTGTTGATTGTTTCAGCTACGTAAAAATGGAAGATTTCATGAATCCTTTCTGTGATGTGTTTGCATTTACCGGTGGTTCGGGAGATGGCACTTCAGATAACACAAATGAAACTACACCAACACCGAGTGCAAAGAAAAGTTTTTCTGATGCATTAAGTGTTGAGAGTGCTTATGGGACGTACAACAAACCTCCAAAGTTGATGGTGATTGAAGATTATAATAGGTGGGCTACAAGATTTGACGAGTTGCTTCAAGCCTTTGCATATCCAAGCTGAAAAAGTTTAAAGATTGGTTACATTAGAGGAGGTCGGTTTGGTGAAAGTTTGACAGATACTGATGATATTGAAAGATATGTTGCTGAACAAAAGTGCATCGCGTTGATTCATCAGTCTTTGAGAGATGACATAATTTCATTGATTGAATATGAAAATTCAAAAGATCTTTGGGAGAAACTGAGGGTAAAATGTGTAGGTAGTGCTGAGATAGTAAAAAACAAAAAGAAATTGTTAAGAAAAGAGTTTGATTTATTTGGTTGTTTAAAGCACGAGTCTGTTTCCAAGATGATTGAAAGATTCGGGCATCTGAAATTGGAGCTGGCAAGACACAAAATTGTATATACTCAAGAAGAGTTGGTTGACAAACTGTTCGACTCGCTGCTGAATGAACAAGATTGGCAGTATTTTGCATTAATGCTGAAGAATACAATCGAGTCTGAAGAGTTGACAGTGGATCTGCTTATCGAAAGACTGGAGAGTCACGAGTTAGAGATCAAGAAATCTAGCAAAGTCAACAACTCATCTTATCAGCAGAATGTAGAGTTGTACTACAGAGGAAATCTACCAAAGACTGGTTCTCCAAGAACAGCATTTTCTGCAGAGAGTTCAAATAATGTGAATCAAGAAACTCCTCACAGTGGTTTTCATAGTGGATCTTCTTCAACAACTCCAAGCCAATCTGTATCAAAGAATCTGTTCCAATGTAACATTGCTGTGGATCTGAAGAACGCTCAAAATTTCAGTGAAGAGTCAGCAAAACAACAGATGGTGTTCTTAGCGTCGGTGTTAGAATCGTACGAGAGCCTCGTAGCTGGCAAGATTGGAAACACCAACCTGACTAAGGAGGACTATGATCAAATAGATCCTGAAGAGATGGAACTAATTGATATCAGGTGGTGTATGGCCAGTGCAGTCCGACGTGCACAACGGTTCATGGAGATTACTGGTAGACATTCTATCGGTGGGCCGTCCACAAAACTTGGCTTTGACAAATCAAAAGTCACATGCTTCCGATGTAAACAAAAAGGACACTTTAAACGTGAGTGTCGAAACGCTCCAGCTGATGATACTGCAAATCCATTCCGCGAGGATTACTACAAAAGAGCGATCTATCATCAGAATAAATCAGAACCGCCCAGAATAAAGCAGCTTGAGGATGCCCCCAAAGAAAAATCAAGAGCTCTTGCTGTTATTCATGATGACGAAGGTTTTGATTGGAGTGAACTGCTACCGGAGGAAGATGCAGTATGATACGCTTTCGTAGCAGAAAAGGAAGTTCCTTTCAAAGACACAAGAAATGAAGAAGAAAAATACAAAAGTAGAAAGCAGAAAGCAGAATTCAAGATGATGAGATTATCTAAGGTGTTCAGTGAAGCCAAGAGAGCAAAGAGATGGGATGTTGATAGAGAATGTTACCTTGATCCTCATGGAAACATTGCTATTGATACGAAAACTCTTAGTATTGAAGCTTTCATTGAGGAATTTGCTGAAGAAGAAGAAGCCTTACAGAGAGAATGGTGGGGAGGTGGAGAAGAGAAACAAAAAGAAAAAGAGAAAGAGAATGAGTCGCAGTCTAAGAAGATTGATGGTGGGATTATTGATACTTCACAAGAATTCACCGCTGAAAACTTGGCGAAGATGGCTGACAAAGTGCTTGCTGCAAAGGAACTTGAGATAGACTCTAAGTCTGAAACTGAGTCTAAAAGCAAGGTCAGTCCAAACATTTCAACAAGAGAGTAAGGTAAGAAAGTCAAAGGTGATAGTGACTGCAAAAGTTGCATGAAAAACTGCAAGTTTTGTAGTACACTCATTTCCCTTAGTGATACAAAGGTTGAAAAACTGACAACAAGAGTCAGAAAGGTTGAAGATCAGATTCTAGACCGTGATAAAATGCTAAAAGCTTCAAATGATCGAGCTAAAAATTTAACTGAGAAAATTGAAAATGATAAAATTGAAGTAGAAAGAATTAGGAAAGAGAATGAAAAGCTAATTCAAGAAAATCGTCAACTCTCAGAAAATTTTGATAAACTAAAACGAACGGTCAAGGATTCTGATGAAAGAAACGGTAAAACCAATAAAGAAAATGAGCATTTAACTGTAGTTCTTAGATACAAGGAAGAGCAAATCAACCAACAACTGGATGAGATTGCTAAATTGAAGCTTCAGTTTGAAGAAGCTAAGATTGAGAATGAGCGTATCAATCTGAAATTAACCAGTTACAACTCCGCAAGCTTTGTTTTACAACACATTGTTCCTAAACCCATTGGGAAAAACAAAGAAGCCGAAGATGTTTACTCAGATGGAACTGGGGTTGGGTATCATCAGGTTCCACCGCCAGTGTTAAACAATTTTTCAAAGAAAACATCTGGGTTGGTTAATGATGAAGATGAAACAAATGAAATAAAACTTCCAGAGTCAATTGATGTTACATTTTCTTCATCTGATGATAGTGTTCAAACTGAGATTGTGCAAGGCATGGCTGAAAGTGTTTTGAAGTCTGATAGTGATTCAGTTGAGGATGAAGGATGTTTTCTAAACAATTACATTCCGAAACCAAAATCCAAAAACAACTTAAATGAAGAACCTACTCTTGTCATATACAAGATGTCGGGATTGGATAAGTTGTATTCGGATTCTGAATTTTCACTGGAGAATGTTAATGTTGCTAAATTGACAAATGTGTTCAAATTGATTGAAATTGATCCGTCTGAGATTGAAGGTCTAAAACAGACGAAGAGGCAAATGAATTTTGAAAAAGATAAAGCTTACTGCAAGAAACCTGTTGTTCCACCGTGTTTTTATAACAACAATCGAAACAGATGGTCGGGTGGTTATCAGGGTGGTAAGAATTATCAGAAAAGGAATGTTCAAAACAAGAAGTTTGCTGAGAAAAAGGTGTTTGTGAACAGTTCAAGTTCACTTTCTGATGAAGAATCAGAGATTTTTTCAAAATCAAACAAAGAGTTCTTTGAGAAGAAAGCATCGCAGCCTCAGTCTGAAGGCACAAGTCGGGTAGTTGACACCCGAACATGCTTCAAATGCAATCAAATTGGACATATTACACGAAAGTGTACCAACTTGAAGCCTAACACTGAAGTTGTGATGAATTCAAGAAAGAAAGATGATGTGAAGGGAAAAGCTCCATTGGTTGTTGAGAAAAAGGTTTTGAAAAATGACAACAACAAGATCAAAACTGAACCTGTTAAGAATATGGTAACTAAAAATGACAAGTTTTATAAACGGGTTGCTTCATCTCAACAAACATGGAAGCCAAAAAGTTCTCCAAAACCAAAGGTTTCAGAGTCAGAAAAACAGTCGTCTTCTACCGCTCCGGTAAAGATGGATGTTCCTTTGGATTATTATGAACAATTGGAGAAACAATCTTCTACTCCACCAGAGAAGAAGAATGTTCAAAAGAAAGATCAACCAACTGGTCAACCTAAGAAAGATGAGTTTTTCTTATACAAAAGGTTGAGGTTGGATCTGAGGAGAGCTTAAAGATGAATGACAAAAACTTTTCGCCACTTTACATTGCAAAATCTCACATCAATGTCAAGTTACCCGAGTCAAAAGAGGCTTGGGTGGTATTAAAATCTCACTAAGTGTTTGTGATATGTGCAGGAGCTTCCAAGATCCGTTTCACGATGGATTATGGATAGTGGAGCTTCTCGACACATGACGAGGAAGAAGACCCTATTGTACGATGTTAGAGGGTTTAATGGAGGTTACGTGGGATTCGCAGGTAATCAGGGTGGTCGGATAGTTGGAGAAGGAACGTTATCCAATGGCATTGTCACATTTGAAAGAGTGAATTACATCGCTGAGCTTGAGAATAATCTTCTGAGCATGTCTCAGATTTGTGATCGCATGTATACGACACACTTTACAGATAAAGAATGTTTGATCTTGAAACCTGGATTTGTTGTTCCCGAAGAGTGGATTATTATGAGGGCACCTAGAGTGAATGATCTGTACGTGTTGGACATGAGTATAGCAACTACAACCACAGGTCAAGCTCACTGTTTTGTGTCCAGAGCAACGGAGAAGGAATCGCAATTGTGGCACCGGAAGATGGGTCATATACATCTTAGAAAAATGAATCACTTGGTGCACAATGACTTAGTTACTGGTGTTCATGTGAAAGGTTTTCATCTGGAAGGGGAGTGCATTAGCTGCATCAAAGGCAAGCAAAAGAAGAAATCACATCCTCAAAAGAAAGTCAACTCAGTCTCGAGACCGTTAGAGAGACTCCATATGGATCTTTTTGGTCCAGTGAACGTTAAAAGTATTACCGGGGATCTCTACTGTCTAGTAGTAACTGATGATTACTCGAGATTTTTATGGGTTTCTTTTCTGAAGACAAAGGATGAGACTTTCGAAAGCTTGATGGCGTTGTTCAGAAAAATTGAAAATTTGTATCAAAGGCGTATCAGAAGAATCAGAAGTGATAATGGTACTGAGTTCAAGAACAACACGATGGAAGAATATTGTGATGAGAGAGGTATATTGCATGAATTTAGTGCTCCTTACACTCCGCAGCAAAATGGAGTAGCTGAAAGAAAGAACAGGACACTAATCGAAACGGCCAAGACGATGCTTGCTGATTCCAAACTACCAGTAAATTTTTGGGCAGACGCAGTCTCAGCTGCGTGCTATACACTCAACCGGGTTCTCACAGTGAAGAAATTCAACAAGACATGTTTCAAGCTGATCAACAATCGCAAGCCAAACCTAAAGTATTTAGAACCGTTTGGGTCTCCCTGCACAGTTCTGGAGCCTTTTGGTAAATTTGGTGCAAGGAGCATTGAAGGAATATTCGTGGGTTACTCAAGTCCACAAAAGCGAGTCTTTGTTCCAAGCTTGAAGCGGATTATTGAAGCTCACAATGTTGAATGTCAAAGTAATACAATGCCTCCACAGAATCCTGGAGATTCATGGCGTTTTCATTACGATACTTTATGGGATTCGTTTGACATGGAAGAAGGAAAGGAAGAAGAAGAAGAAGATTTCTTTGACGAGTTGGATATTCTAAGAGAGTATGAGTCATCGCAGGAAAGGTTCCCAGCTGAGTATTCAAGTCGACCACGACAAACTTCAAATGATGATGAAGCAGGTCCAAGCAATGCTGGAGAACATGATGATATTCAACAAAATGAAATTGCTCATGATAATCAGACGGCAGTCAATGATAATCTAGAATCTGATAATATGCCTGTATTTGATCATGGTGATTCAGATTCTGAGGGGGAGCAGATCCAGATCTCAAGTCAAACAGTTCCAGTCGATGAAAAAGGTGCAAATCAGAATATCACAAATTTGGAAGGCGAGGTAGATATTCCAGGCGAGGTGATGCCAAGAACACTTTCATACCATCCAGAGGAATTGATCATTGGAGAATTGCAGACAGGCGTTCGCACTAGACGACAAATTGACCAAGGGCTTACTTGTTTTTATTCTATAGTAGCACCTTTACAAACTGAGTTTTCACTAAGTTGTTTTATTTCGCAGATTGAACCGCGAACATACAAAGAGGCGCTAACTGAAGATTCTTGGGTCAATGCCATGCAAGAAGAGTTGAGTCAGTTTGAGAAGTTAGGTGTGTGGAAGTTAGTAGACTTGCCTGATGGTCAAAGGAAGATAAACACCAAGTGGGTGTTCAAGTGCAAGAGGGATGATCGAGGGGTTGTTGTTCGTAACAAAGCTCGACTCGTAGTCCAGGGCTTTAGTCAGCAGGATGGTATAGATTTCACTGAAGTGTATGCTCCAGTTACGAGACTAGAAGCGATCAAAATCTTCCTAGCATTTGCATCTTGGAAAAATTTCAAAGTTTATCAGCTAGATGTTAAATCGGCGTTTCTCTATGGGAAGTTAAAAGATGAGGTATATGTCGGACAGCCACCGGGCTTCACCGACCCAAACCACAAAGACAAGGTATATTTGCTGGATAAGGCGCTGTATGGTTTACACCAGGCCCCGAGAGCTTGGTACGAGACATTGTCTCAACACCTACTAGCCAATAGCTTCATTCGTGGAAAAGTGGATGCCACTCTCTTCACCAAAGAGGTCGACGGACATCTTCTGATCGTTCAAATATACGTGGACGACATCATATTTGGGTCAACAAATGAGAATCTATGCAAAGATTTCGAAAGAGTTATGAAGCAGAAATTTGAAATGTCATCGATGGGTGAGATGAAATTCTTTTTGGGACTGCAGGTTGATCAACTACCCAAAGGAATTTTCATACATCAAACGAAGTATGTTCATGATATCTTGGAGAAATTCGGGATGTCAGGTTCTACTCCAGCTTCCACCCCATTAGCGACGAATCATGGGATAAACCCTGATCTCACCGGAGAGAAGGTAGACGAAACGATGTATCATTCTATGATCGGTTCGTTAATGTATTTGACAGCTTCAAGACCAGATATTATGTATCCAACCTGCCTCGCAGCGCGGTTTCAGTCTAATCCTAGAGCTTCGCATATGGAGATTGTGAAAAGGATATTACGCTACCTGAAAGGAACTCCATCATTGGGGTTGTGGTATCCAAGAGAAGGCGATTGATAATGAAGCAGCGATTAACATTACGAAAAATCCTGTTCATCACGCTAAAACGAAACACATTGAAATTTGTCATCACTTCATTCGCGATTGTTTCGAGAAGAAGTTGATACGAATTGAGAAAATCCAGACTGACGAACAAAAAACTGATTTACATACCAAAGCATTTGATAAAACACGTTTTCAATATTTGCTAAAACTGAATGGTATGAAGCTTTTATCGGTGTTGGAAGAGATTCTTGGTGTTGATGAAGGAGACATTGTAGATGATGTTGAGAAGCAATCTGCAATGATTTGTCGATTTTTTACCTGTTTTGGTATTTAGGGGGAGAGTATAGGGTAATATTTTCAGAAAATACAAAAACAGTAAAAATTTCAAAAATACAAAAACATGAGATATTTTCAAAATCCAAAAACAATAGAAAACCAGAAAAGAGCTTGTGTAAAAAGGGAAAATGATAGTACATCGGCTTGACAGTTACGGTATGCTAAAGATATGTAATGTTTAAAAAAAAGTCTTAAACAGTCTCGCTGATGATATGCCGATAGGTTTTTACACATTTAGTAGGTTTGTTCGGGATATAAACCTAAATCTTTACTTACTTATTTCGTGGGGAACACTACTTGGATATATAGGTAACCCCTGAAATCTTGTTTGAAAGATCCCTCTTTCTGAGATACTAGGTCTTTATACTCAGTGATATCCGGGGTATTATCCTGGGACTTCTGATTTTGCGGAAGCAATGGCCTAGTCCCCGGAGAATACTTTACTGCTTGCTTGAAATATAGCGCCACCCTCAGCATAAAATGATGAGACAATAAAATTGCTAATCAATGCTGTTGTAAAAAAGATCCTCTAAAGGGGACCCACTAAAGTCGAACCGTCATCTCTCTGCTGAACGGAAGTTCTGACCTGAGCTCTCACGGTCTCGCAATTTAACCCCTTTACAGATATCATCTGTGGTATACTCACCTGTAAGACTGAATATTGGGATCTGGATACGGGAGTATATTCAAGAGGTGGGACACACGTATAAGTTTAAGTCTCTAAAACACTTAATCCGTATCCTGTACAGATTGAAATTTGTGTGAGAATTTAAGTGGATCAGTATATCGACAATCTAAGTGAATTGTTTAATTCTGAAGTACGAAATTAAAGCTTAACGGTACTTGTGACTTGTCAAATAGCTGATATGATTCCCTAACACGCTTACCAAAAATATGTTTGTAAATAGTTTACATTTACTGCATTTTATTTCTGTATTTTATTTCTAGCATAGAAACTTTATTAAAAATCCAAAAAGATTTTACATTTCTGCTTTATTTTCCGACAAACCAAAGTGGAGAGTTTATCTTCAGATTCGAATTGAAGCAGATGCAGGAAGTTTCTGGGCTGGAGGATGAGTTTGGAGCTAAACATGATAATTGAGAAAATGGAAAGTCAGAACAAGTTCATTAAGTTGAAACTTGTAAATTTCAGAAAATTGTTTGAACTTATTTGTACAATAGTCAGTGTGTTTTATCTCAGGTCAATCAAGGTCATTAAGTTGGACTTGGTAGACTAATTGAGTAATCAGGGTCATTAATTTGGACCTGAATACTTAAGTGGATTTCTAAAATTCTGACAAGAAGTTGAATGGTAAGTTTGAATTGAAACTGTTATTGTCATATATCTTATATTTAGGTAGAGATTGTGCAGGTAACAGGTATGTATTTGAGAAAGCAGCTAAACAAGATCCCAGCCTACTGATAGGGGGAGTCTGAAGACTTAAAGTCAGATACAGTTCCTGGATCTACATTCAAGGGGGAGCCTGAAGATTGTTAAAGATTCAAGAGTCTGTGATTCATGCTAGCTGTTGATAGAAGAAAAGAATTGAAGGAAGCTTTTATAATGTCAAGACAATTTGGAAAGAGACTAAGACTAAAGACTCGACGTCGAAGACTTCGTCAACATCCAAGGGGGAGTCTGTTGGTGCACTAGTGTCTGTTAACTTCGTCTTAATCGAGTCTTATGTCTAGATAGGATAAACGAGCACACAATAGGATTGAAATTAGGGTTTTATATGTAAAAGTGGGTGATTCCGCTTGAAAGTGTCAATGTACAGTTCAAGCGAAATAAACAAGTTAATTCCGCTTGAAATGAACATTGACATGTTCAAGCGAAATTACTTATTCCGCTTGAAACTCACATGTCATGTTCAAGCGGAATCTCAACTCTATATATAGGGGTTGTGTGGTCTCATTTCAAACGGGATTAGATCATATGTTCTGAGCCGAGGTGCTGTCTGTTTGTCATTTGAATTTGTAAAAGCTCAGGAAATCAGTAATAGATAAAGATTAGAAAGGAACAAGCTGTGTTGACATCTTTTACATTGATTCCGCCTTTGTACTTGATGATGAACTACTCAGATTGACTCATTAGGGTCACACGAAGATCCAACATAGTTAATACAACTTCAACAAGAATATATTGTTAGAACAATTAAAAACTTGCAATTGGTAAATGTAATAATGTTTAATAATAAAAAAACCAAATAACATAAATAACTTCAAACACCAATCATCAATACAATGTAAAAATGAACTACTATAATGTACTATTCTAAAACTAATTTGACATATCTATTTCATCATCTTGTAACATCAAATAGTTAGTCCACATTTGATTTGCAATTGAGTTCCTTAATTGGTCTGCTTCAGTACTACCCTCACGCATGCCTCTTGTACTATGACGTTCTTCCTCTACTGGTTCATTCAACACCTCATGTAAGACTTCATCTTCAAGATCTTTGTCACGGTCTTCCTCTAGTAAAAAGTTGTGTAAAATGCAACAAGCCAAAAAGATGTCTGACTGTGTTTGACAAGAGTAAAATGGTTCTGTTGTACTTCTAATGATAGGAAACCTCTTTTTTAGGACACCAAATGCTCGTTCAATTGTGTTACGTAATGACGCATGACGAAGGTTGAACAACTCCTTTGAGTTCTCAGGGGCACGGGTGGAGTACTCTTTCAAGTGATACCTAACGCCTCTGTACAGTGTCATTAGTGAGCTTGTATGAGGCAAACTCGCGCATCTACCAAACATTATCTATCTATAATTAAATTGTTCTTAGTAATACTCTAAAATAATATAACAATTAATTAAATCTGGTTTGAAAATTTACCTGTTGGAATTACTAGTTTATCACTTCTAATAAATGCATTCTTTATTATTCTTGAGTCTGATGCAGTCCCCTCCCAACCAGTTAGAACATATGTAACTTCAAGTCAAATGTACAAGCTGCCAATACATTTATTGCCGGGTATCCTTTACGACCACGATATCAAGCGGCATCTTTGTTTGGTACTTTTACACGAACATGTGTTCCATCAATTGCCCCTATGCAATCCTTGAAAAAAGGATAAAATCTCTTTTTCTCTTGAATTTCTTTTGGGACAATATCACCTTTAGGTTGTTGTATATTATGACTTTCTAACGATAAAATCGCTCGCAGAACTCTTTGGAAGCACCGACTGGTTGTTGATCTAGAACGGTGGTATATCCAAGAGGCTAGCCTATTTCTCATGTCATTACCTACGATATGCAAAAAATCTTGCAACTTGCTCTTCAACGGACATTCGTTGAGTAGCTTGAAGACCACCATCATGCTTTAAGATATTGCACAATGTCATATAAGCTTTCTCACTCATACGAATAAGTTCACGACATTTACCACTATTTGAAAGGTCACGTAACATCTCTTCTCGTACATATCGTTGTTGTAAAATTACATCTCTAGTAGGTATATTAGCATGTTTTTTGGTAGAAAATCTATGTTGTGTAATGAAAGCTAGCAATAAGCAAATTAGTCCAGCTGCTTGCAATTGTCTAGCTCGAACAACATGAATTATACGGAGTATTTGATCTCGGAGTATTTGAGCATCCATAGAAAAGTCCCAAAGTTCACTTTAAAAAAGAAAAAAACAAAACATCTCTTTAACACAATGCATAGACATAACCAAAACATGTAGAAGCCTAGCATCACTTTAAAATTTAACTTATAGATTTGTAATGGCTTATGGAGGTATCGAGACAGTTAAAAAGGAATAATGTTTATTTTCAGAAACAGTTAACTGATCTTGAAGAACACTTGTGCCTTAGTTTTGCCGCAATAAATCGTGCTAGATCTCACCTTATTCGAATTATTAAGCTTCATCAAGATGACCTGGCCCTCTCAGTTATTTCTTGGTCATCTCCGTTTCTAGGAATGCCAACACTATGTTCTTATCTCAGTAGGCCTATGCTACTGATATAATTGCTCGTGCATGGATGCAATCTTGCAACCCGGTTGCCACTCCGGTTGACACAAATGCCAAACCAAGTGCCACGCCCAGTGATCCATTTCATGATCCTACTATGTACCGCAGCTTAGCCGGGGCTCTCTAGTATCTCACTTTTACAAGACCAGACATCACATATGCGGTTCAACAAGTTTGCGTGCACATGCATGCACCTTGTATAGATCACTGGCACGCGCTCAAGAGAATACTTCGTTATATGAAGGGCACTTCATCTTTTGGTCTCACTCTCGGTCCTTCTCGTGCCACATCCTTAGTGGCTTATACTGATGCTGATTAGGCTGGCTGCCCTGACACCAGGCGCTCTACTAGTGGTTATTGCGTCTATTTCGGTGATAATCTAATTTCATGGTCTTCAAAACGCCAGGCCACCGTTTCACGTTCTAGTGCCGAGGCCGAATATCGAGGGGTGGCTAATGTTGTTGTTGAGATTTGCTGGCTTCGGAAGTTGCTTCTCGAGCTCTCTCTGCCGCTTACATGCGCTACCATGGTTTATTGCGATAATGTCAGCTCCATTTACCTTTCCGGCAATCCGGTTCAGCATCAAGGAACCAAACACATTGAATTGGATATCCATTTTGTGCATGAACAGGTTTAGCGGGGTACTGTCCGTATTCTTCATGTGCCGTTAAGATACCAGATTGCAGATATTTTCACCAAAGGCTTACCGCGGATTTTGTTTGAAGATTTCAGGTCCAGTCTCAGCATTCGGTCACCTCCCGCTTCGACTGCAGGGGTGTAATAGCATCCATAAAATAGGAATGATTATATTGTCATTGTTGTAATTATCTTGTATCCATATTTAGTCTGTATCCTTGTATTATATATTGGAGACATATCAATGAGAAGAGATCACAGTTCATATTCCTTTAAATACCTTAATAAGTTTTTTTAATGCCTAAATATTACAATCCTCGGGTATTGAACTCATAACCTTCTTCTATCTAAACACCTTTTTTTGGACTGCAAATTTCTTTTATTCTATATCGTCTATGGAACTTGAACCCAAGACCTCCCTCTCCCAAGGTGTTTTAAAGGTTTTGCAAACACCTAGAGGGTTCCCCTCTATGTGACCAACATCACATAGTGGAGAGTTCAAATGAGAAGATTTTTTTTAAGAAGAAGAAAGAAGAAATTTCAACCAATAATAATGCTTAATTGTATTTCATTTAATATTTGTATTTAATTTTAATATAAGGGTATATTAGTAAACTTTACATAGATCATTAATTTGTAATCTTCCCCTTTAATAACTAACTAACTTAAATTTGTAATTCCTTTTCAAAATATATAGTTTCAAATTAAAAAACAACTTAATTTAAAGTGTAGAATAAATTTAAAGGTGTGTAGGATAAATTATGAGTTGTGTAGGATATATTTCGACGTGTGTAGGATAAATTTCGACGTTTGTAGGATAAAATTCTATAATGTGTAAGGTATATGTAGGAAAATTTTGATATGTGTAGGTTTTGTAGATTATATGTAGGATAATTAATGATTAGTTGACTAATTAATTAAAGTGAGAAAAATTAATGAGATAAGTTATAAATGAATTAGTATTTTACCAATATGTCTTTTTTTCTTTTTCTTCTTTCAATAATTTTCTTCTCAAATGAACCTCCCCCACATCACATATATAAATTACTTAAATTGCATATAAAGCACGTGGGGGCCAAATTCAATTACCGGGCCCATTTTATATATTGTATTTAAGAATAAGAAATTTTTTGTAAGACCATGCGTAGTGGGGCGTTGTTTTTTCAAAATTTTCCCTCAATAACGCCCAATATTGCCCCAGCCCCACCCCCTGGGCGTGATCGGGCGTGATTTTGCAAAAAAAGCCCCTCAGCGTGTTTTAAATCACGCCAAATGGGGGAATAACTTGACCAATCACATTCAACTTCATTTGTTTAATCCAATAAATTTTTTTAAATGTTTTTTTAATTTTATTTTATTACAAACATAATGCCCCACAATCCCCACTACACCCCTTTTGTAAAAACGCCCAATAAATGCCCCATTGCTGACTGGGCTGTCACATGGCGCAAAACGCCCTAGGGTGGGGCATTATTCACCCCAACGACTACGCATGGTCTAACCGAGTTTGGATTAATAATGCAAATGATATGATTACTTTGATGAATTGTAGCCCAATATATCGCTTGAGGTGTAATTACAAGATTATAATTGCAAAGCTCTTTCAGGATCTTATATATTTTAATGTAAAACTAGTTGATGCCCGGCGAGACGATGGCCGAATAATTCTCAATCAATTAAAAAAAGACTACTATAATTTTGCTAGGAAAAAATCTAAAATGATGATAAGACCGTCTTTTTCGGATCAGGGCTAAACTGTAATTTTTCAGGACTAATGAGCAAGTGTTAGGCAGCTCCTTGACACGGGAAAAAATTAAATCGAGTCAACTAATTAAAAAAAATTATAGTTTGGATAAAAAAAACTAAAACGATTGGAAAAAGGTAATTTTTAACTGAGTGCGAAATCATAATTTTAATTCAGGGATAAAATCGCAAATTAAAAGGACCAATGGGGGAGTGCCAGGAATCTGCCGGCATGACTGTAATTTTACACTGGGGGAAAAATTGTAATTTCACCAGGAAAACAAACAAAAACGATGGAGAAAATATAAATATAAGTTGAGGGAGAAATCGTAACTTGGCTGTGAGAAAAAAAAACTAATGGCAAAACTATAAATTTATACGGGGCAAATTCGTAATTTTTAACCGATGGCAAATCGAAATTTTTAGCTGGAAGCAAAAGCGCTAATTTATTTTTAAGTGGGGGTAAAAACATAATTTTGAACTGATGGAAAATCATATTTTTAAGGGAAAAAACTAACGGCAAAACTGTAAATTGAAACGGGGCAAAATCGTAAGTTTGAACCGGGGGCAAAATCGAAATATCTAGCTGGGAGCAAAAGCGCAAATTTGTTTTTAAGTGGGGGTAAAAACATATTTTTGAACTGATGGCAAAATCGTAGTTTTAAAGCAGGATAAAATCATAAATTTGTTGGGCCAATAGGGGAGTGCCAGGCAGCTGCCTGGCACTATCCCCCTGCCGCCCATTTAATCAAATAGACGGCAGACACTATTGCCGCCGACACTGTACTTTGTAGTTGTTGAAAATTAGGGCTATTAGAGTGTTGAACTCGATGTGTCACCGGTGGGAACCATCGTGCGATTTAGGGTTCTTTAGTTTCCGCCATTGTCCTCTTCTTTATCTCTCAGTTTCTTTTTGAGCCGGTGATGGTGGACTGGGAGAGGTAAATACTGGAGGTGAAGGATGCAAAGTTTCTGAAAGAGGGCAAACCATGCATGCCTCATCTGGTGATGAAGTAAAAACCGCCATAAAGCTCCATTCTGAGCTTAGCACCACAACACCCATTGACGACGAGGATTCCCGCTTGGGCTCCTCGTCTGGACTCATCGCCTTAGATTGATGACTGGGCTCGAGCACACTTCGGTCTTTCTCGGTATGGTTAGATTGGTTCGAGTGGGCCATGCCTTGATAAGCCCATTCTTGGGCTAGCCCATTAGGGTTATGGCCCAAGTATGTTGTTATAAAAGGAAGAGCTCCTCCTCCAAAGAGAAGACAGACAACATTTCCCCCACAAAAAGAAGGTTATCTCTTCCTTCCATCTCATATATCTCCTGCTCCCTCTCTTTAAATGACACCCTTTACTTGCACTTATAATTATCTCCTACATACAAGATACTGACTTGTGCGTCGGAGTGCCCTCGGGGTAAACCCCCTCGGGCCCTCTAACTAGATTTTCGTGTGATTGCAGTCCAAGACCCGACACGCCGCAAGAGGAACCGTCACCATGACGACAAGATGACGAACCTGAACCGGATCCTACCGAATCTGAGTTTAGTAACGCCGAACCGCTTCAACCAGGGATTTGGGGATTCGACATTGTCGCCATCCGTGGGACCAAGTGCAAGCATGCCTTGGTCTATTCATGTAAACGGCTGGATCTGTTCTCCCCGCTTAGCTTACGTGATGTTCAGATCTACATTCTTAACCCCGGTTAACAGGTTCCGCCTTCTTGTCTCATATCTCTTATATGAACGGTATATGAAATTACATGAAGAGTACGTTTCTATGCTTGAAACTGAGGTATGTGGACGGTGTATGTATAAGCACACCCTTAAGCATGACATATCCTCATATTTTTTAAAGTCAAAGCTAGATTGTAAATCTCGTTGCAAGAAACTGCAGATCTAGAGACATTCAAAAACCTTCACATTATATGGTTGAAGAAATAAAAAAAATGAAGCAAAGCTTCGAAAGGAAGCAAAGTCAGCAGATTGTCTCTACCCCTTGAAAAACAGAAAGTGCAAATAATTGTGTACAAAGTACAAGTAGGCAATGCATGTAGCATTAATATTAATATTTAATATTTTGATAAAGGTTGAACATGCCATCACCCCTTAGTCCAATGATATGGATAACTGGAAGGCATCATATATTTTTCCTATTTAAAAAGTAAAGTTACAAGTTTTACTGCGTGTGGTACACATAGCTAATGCATAGCTCATGTTCCTTGTTTTATCTCTTTTGCCAACCATTCATCTGGTGCAAAATAAAATAGATTAGTGAAAAATAAACAAGCCCTTTATACACCACAGTGCAAGTTCCTATAAACAATATTTGATTTTAGTATATAAGAGATGAATTTAGTAATATATTCATATCGAATATTGAATATTCTTTTTATATATGTGCATATACTTGAGCTGACAAACCCACATGTCTAAGATACTCTTATAGCATTGAAGTCTTTTATTCCTCAGTATTATTATTTAAAATATAATAATCGACCAGTGGTTGAGATTTGAGGACATCTCTCATATGTGCCTACCATTTATTAATTTGCTATGCTTAGCTGATGCATCCGTCAGGCATAATTGTTGCAAGATAGGAATGGTCTTTTAAAATATTATTACTGAAGTGTGCAAATACTTATCACCGTGATAATGCATACACTTACTCTGTCAAAAATTTGATGCACAAGCAAGAATGCATAATATACAACATGTATTTCTTAATGGGTATTAGCATACCAACTTGGTCTTTACTTTTCAAAAAGAAGTAGTTTGATTGAAAAGTGATATGATAAAATAATATTTTTATGAAGGAGAGTTAACAAAACTTTTTAGTCACAAGCATGTGACTTTCTAAGATATAAGTACAACTCATGCGGTACATATTTAGAACTAGGGTCAAACCCTACACTTATTTAACTTCTTGACAATTACTCATGACTTTCAAGGATGATAAACATAAAAATAAAAATAAAAATAAAAATAAAAATAATAAAAAGTAAGAGAGAGAATGAGCAACTTACAACAAAAAAATACACTTTGAAAAATGGTGAAAAAAACTCAGTTACTTTAATAGTTGATGTGACCTTGCTTTTTGAAAAAGAAAAAGAGTAATGATGAATTACTCTTACCAATGAAAAATAATAATATTTTACTCATACAAGGTTCTTCCCCAGGTCCTTTTATGGGCTCCCTTCCCCTGGCTCCTTCCTCAGGTCCTTTCACGGGGGTCCCTTCCCCTGGCTCCTTCCTCAGGCCCTTCAGCCAAGGTCCCACCCCAGGACCTTCCTCAGGTCCTTTCGCGGGGTCCCTTCCGCTGGCCCCTTCCTCGGGTCTTTTCACAGGGTCCTTCCTCAGGCCCTTCAGCCAAGGTCCTTCCCTAGGACCTTCCTCAGGCCCTGCTGCCAAGGTCCTTCCCCAGGACCTTTCTTAGGTCTTTTCACGGGGTCCCTTCCCCTGGCCCCTTCCTCAGGTCTTTTCACAGAGCCTCTTTTACAGATCCTTCCTCAGGTCTTTTCGCATGGTCCTCCCTCAGGCCCTTCCGCCAGGTCCTTTTCTAGATCCTAACAGAAAACACCTATGCAAGGCCCCCTACAAAGTCTTGCGTCATACACCACTTCCAGACACAAATTTATTCTTCCCATTACAACGTTGTTAGGGTACGTAGGCTACCCCCCCCCCCCTTAAAGATATGATGGTCACACGTCTTCACAAAGTAAAACATGAGGCACAAGTGCTTGTACACAAAGCGTAACATGTTTAGCACATAAAGAAATTAATCCTTGGTATGACTTACCTTTAGAAAGTGTTTTCGTGGCAAGCATCGAAACATGAACATGAACAACACAAGAATCTATTAGTCACGACCCGCGGGATAGGTCGACAAAGGCTAATATTGGACTGGATGATGCGCACCAAAGAAACAGGGCATGATCTTTGAAAAGGCACTGAAGAATAGTGATCACCTTAAACATCCTTAAACAAGGATATAGCTTCGGCTAGGAGGAAAGCGACGCAACATTAGTGAAAGCAAGAAAAACCTTTATGCAACAATGAACTAGGGCTTGAATGGTACGACACCATCATTACATGACATCTATCGGACAGTTATCAACGTCCTCATATCAAGTAGTTGATCAAAAATATGGGCTCCATGTCAAGTAGTTTTTTCCTGGCCTGTGGTATTCTCGTTCAACAAGAATCACAATCGATTGTCTAGGCGGTTAGGCAAAAGGACATCTTATTTCATAGGTTCAGTATTACCAACTACGCTTGACAACACTGAACTGGGAAGCTAGCATGGTATAACACCATTGGGTTCTACATTGAAGACTTCTAGAAATGATCTTTATTTTTGTATTGCCTCCTCCAAAAGGGATTAAGCCCCCTCCATAAGTTCTCATGTTCGAAGATCTCTACAAAAAAAATGAGGACGGAGGGGGAAGGAGCATGGACTGCCTTACTAATTCCTCCCTGGAAGACAGGGAAAAGCCTGGGCTGTGCATTTGGCTCCTTCCCTGACGAAAAAAGAATCAGTGGACTACGTTATTAATCCTTCACTTGAAGAAATGAGAGGCCTGGGCTGCTTATTTGGCCCTCCTCCCGAAGGCGAAAGAATCAATGGACCACGTTGTTAGTTCTTAAAGAAAAACCGGATGCTGCTTCTTTGAAAACAGAAGACTCCTTGGGCTACGCTATTAGTCCTTAAGAAAAACATGGACAATCCTTCCTGGAAGGAGGAAGAATCTCCGTACCGCATTATTAGCTCCCCTCTTGAAGAAGGAAAGAACCTGAGCAGGACATCTAGCTCCTTCCCCAAGGAAGAAAGAACTCCCCTCCACGAGCCACTAAGTCAGTTTCTTCCACAGAGAAAAAATAATCCACAAGATAAGTTCCCAACACTTATATTCTATACTTTAGATGGAAGTGAGCTCCTTCCGTCAGCCCCCATCTCCAAATATTTTATAGGGAAAAAGAAAGAGAGGGAAACCTTAATAAGTGCATCTTTGCTTTACAGGGAAAGTGAAGTCTTTCTACGGTCTTTCGTGCTCAAGAAACCCTGGTCTCCTTGAACAAAACGACATCCTCTCCTAAAGGCTAAAGCATTTCGAAAGTCCCTTCCATCAACAAGAAAATTCGTTCTCTTGTGGAGAAGGTACCTCATCAATCGCTTCCAAGAACAGGAACGTATGCTTTCCATGGAATTAAGTCCAGGAAAAGTTCCTTCCAAGAATATGAAGAATATCCCATTCTCTGGGATCAAGTGTTTTAGAAGTCCCTTTCATAAACAGGAACATACCCCTTCCTTGGGACTAAGTCTTGAAGAAACTCCTTCCAAGAATAGGAAGGAACATATCCCTCCCTCGGGATTCAGCCTTGAAAAAAACTCCTTCCAAGAATAGGAGGGTTTAATTGCTTAATTTGGTGAAGTTAAGGAGTTTAGAGATGAAGCGGAACAGACGAAGATGATAAACGAGGTAAACAAGATTGTTTGGACGCGTTTCGGGTCGAGTTGATAGTTTAAATACGCAAGTAATATGAAATAATGAAGTACAAGGGCCGTTCGGTCAGTAATCGAAAGTTGAATTGAATGAAAATACAAGAGGAATGTGAAGTAAATAAGTTGGAGTCCAATGTGTCATTATTTGAAACTTAAATGTGTGAGGTGACTGAAGTGGGAGTTTCACGATGGGATTAGTATCCCTGGGGATTAAGTCTTGGAGGAGTCACTTCCAAATAAAAAAATGAGGATATCCCATCCTATGCGATTAGGTGTCTCAGAAGTTTCTTCAACGAACATGAACGTGTCCCCACCATTTAATTAAGACTCGAAGAACTTCCTTCCAGGAATAAGGAGATAACTCTTTCTATGAGACTAAGTATTACAAAAATTTCCTTCCACGAACAGGAACAAGTTTCTCCCAAGAAAAGGAGGGCATCCCCTCCTGTGGGATTGAGTATTTCAGAAGTCTCTTCAGCGAACAGAAGTGCACCCTGCTACAGGATCAAGTATTGGTGAAGTTCCTTCTAAGGACGGGAAAATACCCCCGTCCCTGGGATTTGATATCTGAGAAAACTCTTCCTTGGGATTTCGCACCCGAACAACTTATTTAAAAAAAATGGGGGGGGGGGGAGGGAGATCCCCCTTGACAAGGGACTTCGAATCTGAAGAATCCTTTCCTTGAAAAGAAAAGATCTCCGCCGCAGGTCTATGTTTCTCCCAAGAAACTTTCCTTGAACAAGTTTCTCCCAAGAAATGGAGGGCATCCCATCCCGTAGGATTGAGTATTTTATAAGTCTCTTTAGCGAACAGAAGTGCACCCTGCTACAGGATCAAGTATTGGTGAAGTTCCTTCTAAGGACGGGAAAATACCCCCGTCCCTGGGATTTGATATCTGATAAAACTCTTCCTTGGGATTTCGCACCCGAACAACTTATTTAAAAAAATGGGGGGGGGGGGGGGAGATCCCCCTTGACAAGGGACTTCGAATATGAAGAATCCTTTCCTTGAAAAGAAAAGATCTCCACCACAGGTCTATGTTTTAGAAGGTATCCATCCAAAGAAAAGGAGCCCCATCTCGGGGTTACATATGTCTGAAGAAGTCTCTCCGAGAGAAGAGGGTGCTTTTTTCATGGGCACCCGTTTTTAGAGAATTACAACATCTTTCCAGGGGAGGAAAAAGCCCTTAATAAGGACTCATGGGAAGGCTCCCTCTACATAACAAATGTTTCTAAAGGGCTCACAAAACCTCTCCAAAAGGAGAAGATGCCACTCCTTCTCGAAAAACGAAAAACTTGAACGGTTTGAGGACCCTGCTAACGGGTCAAACATGATCATTTAGGCAGACGTGCCGGACGATCTTAGAACAAAATGAACACGAACATAGGCATACAAACATGTCGCCTTAGTCTAAACAAGGCAAATCCCAGCCGTGGGGCTAGGACTAAGTCGACTACGTCTAAACAAAACGCCGAAGCAGGCGCATGAAAACCCGAGTGGCCTAGACGCCATTGGGTAAAAGGTCCATCAAAAGCTTTAACAACATAAACAAGTTACAAAGCGGGCCTATGCAAAGCCTTCACAACTTGAACGAGTTACAAAGCAAACTATACAAAGCTTTAACAACTCAAGCAAGTTACGAAGCAAACTTATACAAAGCCTTCACAACTTGAACGAGTTACAAAGCAAACTATACAAAGCTTTAATAACTCAAGCAAGTTATGAAGCAAACTTATACAAAGCCTTCACAACTTGAACGAGTTACAAAGCAAACTATACAAAGCTTTAACAACTCAAGGAAGTTACGAAGCAAACTTATACAAAGCCTTCACAACTTAAACGAGTTACAAAGCGAACTACACAAAGCTTTAACAACTCAAGCAAGTCACGAAGCAAACTTAACAACTCAAGCAAGTTACGAAGCAAACTTGTACAAAGCTTTAAACAACTCAAGCAAGTTACGAAGCAAGTTTGTACAAAACTTTAACAACTTAAACGAGTTACAAAACGGGTCTATACAAAGCTTCAACAGCTTAAAACGTTACAAAGCTACCCATAGAAATCCTTAATGGCTTAAACATGGTACAAAGCAAATTCATGAAAAAGTGTCAGCAACTTAAGCAAGACAAAAACCCTCATCGGAGGAACGCCAAACAAAAAGTATGACACGGTAAATAAGGCATCCCAGCCGACGCCCTTAGAGAAACTACTCTTGAACGAGTAGCTTGACTGAAATGCCTATAAGAGGGACATGGAAAGATAGTCTAAATAGCGTAAACACTCTTAAGAAAAGTATTCTCGAACGAGTACAGTGGGTAAAGTGCTTTCAAGGAGGCATAGATTGAAGTACGGTACCAAGCTACCCTACTTGAGGTGTCACTTTGCTGTTTTGAATGCTGAATGTCAGGACACCCCAAGGGCAACAAAGTAGATTGGTTTGGCATAACGTGCCCTAGACTATGTTACCCGACAGGTCGGGATGATATATTGAGGGCGGATAGCAACCCGCCTAGATTTTCAGGTCCTGCACCCATTCATGAGTGAATAGGCTTGGACTAGGGATGACTTGACGAGGAGGATTCCCGCTTGGGCTCCTCGTCTGGGCTCATCGCCTTAGATTGATGACTGGGCTCGAGCCCACTTCAGTCTTTCTCGGTATGGTTATATTGGTTTGAGTGGGCCATGCCTTGATAAGCCCATTCTTGGGCCAGCCCACTAGGGTTATGGCCCAAGTATGTTGTTATAAAAGGAAGAGCTACTCCTCCAAAGAGGAGGCAGACAACATTTTCCTCACAAAAAGAAGGTTATCTCTTCCTTCCATCTGATATATCTCTTGCTCCCTCTCTTTAAATGACACCCTTTACTTGCACTTATAATTATCTCCAACATACAAGATACTGACTTGAGCGTCGGAGTGCCCTCGGAGTAAACCCCCTCGGGCCCTCTAACTAGATTTTCGTGTGATTGCAGTCCAAGACCCGACACCCCACAAGAGGAACCGTCACCATGACGACAAGGTGACGAACCTGAACCGGATCCTACCGAATCTGAGGTTAGTAACACCGAACTGCTTCAACCAGGGATTTGGGGATTCGACACCCATCAATAAATACGTGCCACTATTCATTCCATTTGCCTTAAAGCTCCAATCTGAGCTCAGCGCCACAACACCCACCAATAAATATCCTGGCAGTATCCATTCCACTTGCCTTATTAATAGACATGGGTGAGCAAAAAAACCG
Source organism: Helianthus tuberosus (assembly GCA_030545235.1). Classification (NCBI taxonomy): domain Eukaryota; kingdom Viridiplantae; phylum Streptophyta; class Magnoliopsida; order Asterales; family Asteraceae; genus Helianthus; species Helianthus tuberosus. Next base: position 3,410,631 of record CM060440.1, read on the forward strand.
AAATAACCGAATTAAAATAATTGAAAAAACATAATCGTAACAAAAACCGACGGCTCGGTTTTCGGATTTTTAATAATCGAAAATTTCAGTTCGGATTTTGGATAACCATTTTCAATAACCGAAAAAAACCGAACCGAACCGAAACGAAAAAAACATATATTTTTATGTTTAAGTTTAAGTGTTTAACCCATGCTATTAGAAATTATTAATTTTATTCTTGAATATTAAGTACTTATAATAAAAACATTAAGATGTTTATTTATAATTGAGATGATTTATTTATTGCATAAAACAAATAACAAAATTTAATATAAAAATTAAACAATCTTCAAAGTATTTTAAAAGAAAAAGTCCTAATAAAAACTTTGAAGAAACATAAAAATAGATTAGAATGTTATGTTTATGTAAACATTTTTAGTTAAAAAGATTAAGTATAATAACTTAAATGTAACCATATAAGAAAGATTCTTAAATTTTGAATTATACTTTTTTATTTTTGAATCTTACTTACTTTGTTTCAAAAACCTAAATAAATGAAAAACCGAACCGAACCGGTGTAAAAACCAAAAAAAGCGAAACCGAACGGTTTTGAAAAACCGAAAACCGACATTTCGGTTTCGGTTTTGATTTTGCCCAAAAACCGAACCGAACCGAACCGTGCACAATCCTATTAATAGATATTAATTAATCAAAAAAATCTATACTATATAATAAAATTTATAGTATATAATAAAAGAAATCATTTGGGGATACTTGTCACCATATTGGGTCATGTCTCTTATGGATAATTATTATTTAGTTTAATCTCTTCTAATTAATTATAGATAACCCTCATACTAAATATTATTTAGTTTAATTTCTTGTGGATAATTATTATATAGTTTAACCTCTTCTAGTTAATTATAGATAACTCTCCTACTAAATATTCTTTAGTTTAATCTCTTCTACTTAACTATAAACAATTATTATTTAGTTTAAATTTAATGTATACTTTTCATTATAATATTATTTATTTGATTTTTTATATCATATTATCTTTATTGTTTATATTTTACCTAATAACAGCTACAGTTTTTAGTTTCCTTTTACCCAGACTATTCAATCATATATTTTTTTTCTATGTTATATTAACTAAATAAAAAATTAATATTAAATCTTATCCTACTTTAAATGTCGAACAAAATACTTCTATTTTTCTCATGAAATATTATCCTTAAATTTAAATTGTTAATTTAAGAGATTTTTAAATAGCCAAATTATTTATCACCAAAACCAAACTTTATGATAATATATTATTTATTTTTATTTTCATTATTAAAAAATTATCATATTGATTTTATTACATAATTCTTTAACAAATTGTATATAACTTTCAATATTGCTTTATATATAAAATTAGATTTATTACGTGTTTTTTAAATATAATTTATATGCTATGACCCAAATGGCTGCTTATTTGCTTCTTGAATAACATGTTTGACCATGTATCTTCTTTTCAATAATCATCTCCGTAATCACCATATCTATCGCGTACTGAGTATATCCATTAGTTTTTTTAAATATAATTTTCTTATTATTTGGTGTATAAAATAATATTTATTCAACCCGTGTAATACACGAAGGGGTTTTTAAAGATATATTTTTTTATTATTATTTGGTAAACAATATTACATTTATTCAACCCGTGTGATACATATGGTTTTAAAGATATAATTTTTTTTATTTGGTATATAAAATTACATTTATTCAACCTATAGAATAGATATGGTTATTATAGATATAACTTTTTATTATTTGTTTTATTGTTTAGTATATAAAATTCATTTATTCAACCCGTGTAATACACGTGGTTATAACCTAGTAAAGTAATTAGAGTAAATCACTTTTTAAGTGCATGTGTTTTAATGGATTTATAAAATAAGGATTTGGGTATTCAGGTATCACTAGACATGCACATTTCGGGTTTTTTAATAACCTAAACCGGTTAACCGGTTGAGACAGTTATTGGGCCCAAAAAAAAAACCGGTTATGGTTAATAACCGACCGGTTAATAACCGGTTATTAACAACGAAAATCAGTACCCGATAATAACCGGCCGGTTACGAAAAACCGGTTAACTAGTGAACCGGTTAAAAAACCGGTTTTTCGGTTAATTTATAAAACATGCAGACTTTTAAAAAAACATGCAGAAATTTTAAAAAAAAGCTGCAGAATCATATATTAAAACTGCAGAAAGTTATAAAAACATGCAGAAAGTTATAAAAACATGCAGAATTATAAAAACATGCAGAATAACATGCAGAAAGTTATAAAAAACATGCAGAATTATATTAAAACTGCAGAAAGTTAAAAAAAAAAAGCTGCAGAATCATATGTAACATGCAGAATTTTATAAAAACATGCAGAATCATTTAAAAACATGCAGAAAGTTATAAAAACATGCAGAATTACATAAAAACTGCAGAAAGTTAAAAAAATGTTGCAGAGTTATATAAAAACATGCAGATTTTTATAAAAACATGCAGAAACTTATACAAATCCTGCAGAATTATTTTAACCTGCAGAATTATATAAAAACATACAAAAAAGCTGCAGAATCATTTAAAAACATGCAGAATTATATAAAATCCTGCAGAAACATATTTTTTATAATTATATTAGTAGATCAAGTAACATTACATTAATAAACATGAAAATATCCAATACAATTTTCTTAACTAGTCTAGAATGAAGTTGTCGTCTTGTAGTTTTGTTTCGTCATTTCTTCGTTTCTTCGTTTAGTCGCTTCGGGGGCTATTAGAGCGTACGGATTCATCGTACATGAGTTCGTCATCGGAAAGTGGTTGCGCCCGTCCTTGAAAAACTTCAACATCATGTAATTGTTCTTCCACCTCAAGCTCGCCCTCAAGACTTGAAATATGTTGTATACGTTCCACGCCATCCAAGTAATCCTTCAAACAAATGCACATTTCCATCGCCTCCGGTGTAAGTCTTGTTCGTCGAATAGATAGTACCCTTCCACTAAGAGAAAAAACCGACTCCGAAGCTACCGTAGAAGCTTGGGAGCTTAGTAGATCACGTGCCATGGCGGCTAAAACGGGATAATGCGGTTCTTGTATTTTCCACCAAGCCAAAACATCAAAGTTGTGAAACTCGTCGGGTGACAAGGTTGCTAAAAAATCGGTATATTTATACCTTCCGAGTTCACTATTTGATGCATCACCTCGAGAACGTTTACTATTTTCATTTCTTAAGGAATTATAGAAATTTAAGTCCGCATCTTTTCTTGACGCCTTCGAGCTCGCCGCCATTTGTTGGTGTAACGATGACAAATTACCATATCTTTGAGAGTAATGATCAAAAAGATTGTTTAAAGAAACGTCAAAACTTTTTAGTGCATTTCTTGTAAAATGTGGGTCGGCATCATTTAACTCCAAATCCGAACAAATATCCGAAATCATCATCTCAACACCCGCAATATTTATAGTCGGGTTCAAGGCGGCGGCACATGTAAAAACCGGTGGCATTTCTTGAAAATATTTTTTAAACTTTTCTCTCATTGGAACAATTATATGTTCGTAAATGTCACCTTGGAATTCAAAGTCGTTTACTTTTTGACACATCAAAAATAGTTGTTTAAGCACCAAAGAACTAGTGGGATAATAAACTCCCGATAAAATCTTTGTCGCGGTTCTAAAAACTTCAAGTAATTGTGTTAACGTTTCAATACACTTCCAACCATCGTCATCAAATGGTTCCACCAACCCGGACGTTGCAAGACTATCGTGGAAAGATTTTAAGGTTTCTTTTTGCATTATCGCGCTATCAAACATTTTCCACGTAGAGTTCCAACGGACGACCATGTCAAAATGTGCGCTATAGCATTTCTTATTTAAAGCTTTACACCATTTTCTATAATCCGCATATCTTTTTCGACTACCTTGAAAAACGTCACGTAACATATCTTTAAAAGTTTCTTTAACTTCTTTAACGGACTCAACATTTAGCCCGTCTTGCACAACCAAGTTAATGATGTGCGCAACACATCGGCTATGATAAAATTCTCCATCGCAAATCGGATTGTATTTTATTTTTAACATTTGCACCGCGGTTGTGTTGTTCGACGCATTATCAAAAGCAATAGAAAGTATTTTATTTTCTAATTTATAAGTTTTGATAACATTGTCTAAGACATGAAATATATTTTCCCCCGTGTGTGGATAACCAAATAAATCGAACGCGAGTGTACGTTTCATCATGTTCCACGAATTGGGATCGATCCAATGCGCGGTAACACAAATGTAAGAATCCGGTAAACCAAATGGAGCCGACCATACGTCGGTTGTTAAATTAACACCGGTGTTTAATTTTTCAAAACCTAAAATCATTTCTTTTTTAGCTTTTGACCACATCTTTAAACAATCGCGTCTAAGAGTTGAACGACTTAAGTGAACATAACGTGGTTGAAGCGTCTCTTGATTCAACTTAGTCAAGCGCGGATTGTCAAAGTGATCGAACGGCAACGATTGTTGAATAACAAATTGAGCCATCCTTAAACGAACCGCCTCCGGGTCGAAATTCCAAACACCCATACCCCGTGATATTTGCGCTTGATCTTTGGCGGGATTTTTTTTAATGGCTTGCAATGCGACGTCACATGTGCTCTCAAAGTAGAGTTCGATGACGCCGCAAGAAACGCCCCGCAATTTTTGCACCTCGCCTTTTCTTTTCCATTCGACATCTCGCATAAATCAAAATTCACCCATAGTGTCGGGTCCCTATTCGTGGTCAAGATCTTCTTCACAAACAACTCGCTAGATGAACCAACAACGGTCGAAGCATCGCCACTCGAACTCGCCATTTGAAAGTTGAAACGTATTTTGTAAGTGTGTTTTTGAGCTAGAATTGAAGTGGGATTATACATATGCATTGATATCTTATTTATACACTTCAAAACTGGTCCCAAATGGTAATATTACCGTTGTTTTCTTTTCAAACGGTAACATCCATGCTTAAAATCGTTCTGTGCTGCTGCTGCTGCTTTTCTGCTGTTGAAGATCAAAATGCGACCGGTTAACCGGTTATTTACAACCCAAACAAACCGGTTTTTAATTAACCGGTTATAAACCGGTTATTACTAACAAAATCTAAAACCGGTTAGGAACCGCCGGTTATTAAAAAACCCAAACCGGTTATGTTGGTACCGGTTAATAACCGGTTTTGGTTACGGTTATTAACCGGTTTCGGTTAAAAAACCGGGTTTTTTGCCCATGTCTAGGTATCACTTTTTAAGTGCATGTGTTTTCATGGTTTTATAAAATAAGGATTTGGGTATTCAGGTAGTTAAAATTTATTGATTTTAAACTCAAAATGAGAATTCGGGCCCATTTTTTTAGAAAACAAACCCAACCCTCAAGAAAACAAGTGGTGGGCTGCGCCTACATATATATTGGTTCTCAAAAGCCCAAGCCACAGTTCAACACTCCAATTTATTTTTTCGTGTTCAAGCCCAATCCAACCCCACTTCACCAAGAAACAATAGAAGGCTGCACCGTCGAATTGGATCGGTGTTCTTCGACTTCAGTAATCACGGTATATATAATATTTTTATAAGATTGAAGATGCTCACTCTAATTAGTTTTCCGGATTTTAATTGGTGTTTTTGTAATAATTCGAATGATTAATGACTTGATTAAAATTATGTAGTCTAAACATAGGCTTTGTTGCTTGATAATAATTGTTGTTTAATTATCAATTTATGCCAATAATCCTTTAGAATGAGGTTTATAAACCAAACGAGTGAAGGATCTCGTGTAATATGGTTCATAATACCTTACATTCTGATTGGAAAGGGTTCCTAAGTGTTTTGACCCGTTACGACTTGTTGAAGTGGTTTTAGTCACTTTAACGGGTCGTAAGCGTAAATACGGGTTCAGATGGTTAAACAAGTCCTATGACGAGTCTAATATGTCAAAACAAGTTTACTTATGTTGTATGATCAGTTTAGATGTCAAAACAATGGTCTTATATGCTTAAAACTATTTTATGCGCCAAAAGAGCATTTTTGACAATTTAAAAATGCATATAATCGACCCGTCATATTACTAACCAAACGACATGACCATAAGGTATAACCTCAGAGGGTTATTCCCCATATTACTATGGTCATAAAAAATGCGCTTGGTCGAATCCTAAGATTGACCAAACTGGTCAGATTCGAAAGTCAAAGCGGTAGTCAAAACGCTCGACTTTCGACTAAAGAAAAAGCACTAAACTAGAAATGACTAGTTAGACATGTTGAAACATGTCTAATAATGTTATAAAACTGATTTGGCATCAAAACTTTAAGTTTTAATACCCGAAAACACTTTCGTCGTAGAATGCACTTTTATGCATTTTTTACTTTTAGTTCGTAAAAGTTTGACTCGTCATTTCGCCTATTAAACATGGTGATCAGAAGGTGCAATCGCGAGAGATTAATACCTTCATGATTACGTTCACGTTGCAAAGTTCAATTTGAACTTTGAATGACCAAAAAGGTCAGAACCGAAAGTCAAACACAAGTCAATTTGTGTCGGAACCACCGACCCCACCCCGGGATCGGGAGTCGCGAACACGAACCGGTGGTATCGGTGTTTATTAATTTGGCAGCGGAAATGAGGCATCGGGACCGTAGTTAGGAAATAAATTTCAGAGTTCAAAACACCAAACTTTTATATTAAACAAATGGAATAAAACCCCATATTTTATAATATTTTTATAGGGATAAATCCGAGTTGCTAAAAACATAAATTATTCGTTTATTTAGGTAACTTTATAGCCACTTTCTTTAAGCCTTCAGTGCTCCATAGCTGACTTCTTATAGCTTCACATTAAGTTACCTGAAACGCGTTTTAAAAATATTTTATCAGCAAGAAATACTGGCGAGTACATTCCATTTTATAAAAATATAATTTATTACTTTACAGTATTAAGAGCAATTACAGTGTTTTTATCTACCCAATCACTCATTCAGTATGTGACATGTTGGCAGTTCCATGACTGTGGTCATATTACTATTGGCTAACTCTTTGTCCAATAGTAACACTTGACTAGTAGTGTATACAAAAACCCACATACTGGCAGTAATTGTAGAATACAAAGACTTAATCATTGTAAGTACAACTGAAAACATTTGAGGTTTTGTAAAAACAAGTTGATAAAAAAGAGAATGACTCACATTGCAAACTTATGTTTTTCTACGGGCTTCCTGGTGATATTTCCTGATTATTTTCTTAAGTTTCTATTAAAAACATACAATGCAGGTGTGTTAGTAAAATAACCCAAATCACTTTAGCCATACATCACGAGACAGAACCCCAACGGACTTAGTCAGGCAGAGCCTTGACATGCGTTGTTGGGTCCTAGATCAATCGGGTAGGGTAACGATTTAGTGATTGGGGGGTAAAATACTTACAACGGGGCAGAGCTTCGTGTTTAGGGGGTATTTGGCTATAATTCTCGCACTATATAAGTTGAGAGTGAAAGAGACTGAACGAATTGGAGAATGCAGTGAACTGCTCAATTTATACGAAAATTCAGGGTCCGTCGCGCCCCGCGACCCTTTCCCCTTGTTTCTCTCGTGCCCCACGAGGGCACCCCTAGCTACGGCTTGGGTGGTCGGGTGGCACATAGGCTTGACATGTGTGACGCCATGTGGCACAAGGGGTGTCCGACAAGCAAAGGCTTGTCGCGCCCCGCGACCGCCCACTTTAAAACCTGTCGTGACCCGCGACAGGTGTTATTTTCTTGATTTTTCATTTATTTAATTAAATAAATGTTACGCGGTTTTGGTTTTTCGTTTACGGAGCGTTTATAGGGCGTTTTCGAGGGTTGTTATAATTTGTTTGACTTTTGGCTCATAAAATAGCCAAAATAATAAAATAGATTAAGGAAGAACACTTACTTGTGTTCGAGAAAGATGAGAACTTCAGTAGGAGGCTTCCAATTGCTGGAAACAAGCTCCAAAGAGATGGGAGAAAGAAATATGAAATGAGCAAGTTGAAATGAATAAAGGACATGGTTATTTATGGTGAACTTGAGCTCACCAATTCAAGCCAAGTGTCCCTCCAGGTGTTATGACATGCTTAGTGTCAATTCAGGTGTCCAAAGGAGAAGAGAAGTGGCAAAAATCACGACTTGGAGGCCAAGGAATTGAGCTGGGAATGACAGCTGCAATCTGCTGTCACTGGGAGGTCCTTTCGGACCGTATGGTTTATGGGCTTACGGTTCATAAGCCTTATGAAGAGCAAAAGTTTTGGTTTGTTGGTAGTTTTGGCCCCTGGGCTTGTATTATCGCATTTTTGTCTTTTTTAACCTTTTTAACCTAATATTTCAGGTTATATAAAGGTGTTAAGGCGTGTGTAACTTGGATTTTTGTCCGAAGGTGTTATGAATATCGTTTCGCTCGATCATTCGATTTCTTATTTCGTAAATAAAATATAACATTTTATTGAATACGAAAATGATCGAAATTGTACAATGTTCGAAAATTGCAAATGTCGCACTACTTTGATTAAAATTTGTGTTTTGTAGGTCTAACAGAGTTTAAAGAGATTTTCAGGAGCTTTATAGAGCATCGGGGAGCGAACAAGATTAACCGGGAACACGAAACAAAGAAATCAGAAAAACAAGTTTTAGAGAGCCCGTCGGCGACACCCTTGTTGCCTGTTGGCAACGCCCTCCAGAAAACCCCGTCGGGTGGATTTTGTCGTAGGCAGTTGTTTAGGGCGTCTGGAGGTTTCTGATTAACCAGGGGTCGTCGGTGATGCCCTTCCTTGATCACAAACGCGAAAACTTCAATTTTGATGTTTGGGGACGGGTTATATCCATGTTTTTTTGGGATTTTCAAGGAGTTACACAATTTTGAAAGGAGAGCACCATCTTGGAGCCAAGTAACACCACCAACCTCATTTCCAATCCATCCGGATCGATCACAATCATCCAAATTCACCATCCACCTTCACCTTCCTAACTCTAATCACCATCATTCCCATCATCCAACCAAACCATTCTTCATAACCATCCACCACAACCCTAACCTTCATCATCATCATCATCATCATCATCATCATCATCATCATCATCATCATCATCATCCTCAAGGCTTCAAGATGTCCATGTTCGAGCTTCAATCATCCGTTGATCACGTTCCGTTCACCATGAGCGGCTAGTCTCTCTTTGGGTTTTACCCCGGTGTAGACATTTATAAGGATTTCTAGGGTTTGCTACTTGTTTAATATTTGGTTTGTGACAATTTGAATTGCATTTGAATCATTAGATAATTGTCTTGCACTTGTATATTGAATCCATGAATTGTCGAGTGAGTTATGAAATTTTAATTTATGGAATGTTTATGTGCAATGATGCCTTATCATTTGATAGGATTTACTTGTCCGAGGTCACGAAGTGCATTGCGGTCCGTCTTATATGTTGATAGCAATCGGCACCTAAGCCTCGTGATTCTAAACCGTTAATGAACTAATTCAATTAAACCAAGTTAAAATGTGTAGTAACCCTAGGTCCTACAATTGTCGAACCGAGTGTGAACTTTGTTCTCCACTATTGTTTTCAATTCGTAAATCAAGTTTTTGTGCAAGTCTCAACTGATCAAGTTTTAGTGGTTAAGTAATTAAAAACAAACTTGTCGGTTTAATCCAACATCTCTTCAAACAACCAAATCAATCGATTCTATAGTAAGCTTCATAAAAAGTGACAACCTTTCAAATCAATCACGTCCATACGCAAACCACAAACTCTTCGTGGTTCGACCCCTTACTACCACTAACGCATTGTTGAGGGTAATTTGGTACTATAAATATTATCTTTGATCGGAGCGACACTCCGACCAATCACATATTCTTACTTTTTATTTAGTGTCAAATGTGTATAATAAAGTTTTTTACATAAAAAGTTACAAATGAATTGTAACTAATATTTGAAAAACATTTACTTTTTATATAATGGTTAAATAACTTTGTGTAATCTATGTTAAACATTATTACTTTAATTATTAAAAAGTAACTTTTATATTTAATGTCAAACCTATATTAAACGTATTATTTTTACGTAAAACGATTACAAAGTATAGTTTATAAATAATATAAAGTTAACCTATTCGTTGCATAAATTAAACGCAACATTATTTTGTAAATATAAATCTAAACTTTTTATATTGAAATTTTTTCACAAAATACTTACAAAATGGAAAAAGCTCTTTTATAAAGATAAATACAGTTAGATTATATTTGAAGTATGGTATTTTTTGACAACGTACTTCTAATAGACATTTAATAATATATATTAATTTTATGAATATATTTATTCAATATTTTTGTGTAGCATTTTTTATACATGGTTTTACAAATATAATGAGTTTTCATATTATTTTAGAGTTAATTACACTGATAGTACTTGTGGTTTATTAAGTATAACATCTTCGAGTAATAACAGAAAGTTATATAAGGGTATTTTAGTCATCTTATATTGATTTAATGAAAAAACTAACGGAAATTAGCCTTAATACTCAAAGGTGTTATAAAATTGAAACCATGAAACTTGAACTTAGTAATTAATTCAAAAAGTTAATAACTTGAATTGCTTTGTTCCAGAAGCACAAAAAAGATCTCCACTTTTTTTTTAAGAGTAGTGCTATGTATTTAATATTTTATATGCTAAGTTAATCTTCACAACAAATAAGAGTAGTTCTATGTATTTAATATTTTATATGCTAAGTTAATCTTCATAACAAATATATATGATAACTTCCACCGCTTTCTTTCCATAAGTCTCTTTATTTTCATGTATCACCATCACTAAAGTCTTGGTTTTGTTCAATGTCAACAAAGTGCTCCATCCAATGCTCTAGTTCTAATTCATCATCAGCCATGTCTTGGTCCTTGTAAAAAAATCTTGCAATGCAACAATAGGCTATGAAGTTTACTGAGCCAATACCTATCAAAACCAAGTAATACTTGTCTAGCCGACTGTCGTTGATCGTGTCGCCCAACCATCCTTTAAGTGTTAAGATAATTAAAATGTTTAGCAGCTTTCCTAAACCCATCACAAATTCAATATATTCCTCCTGATAACCTTGCAATTGTTCTTCTTTCAACTGTGACTTAAAGAACTTCGATATCCCTTCCCGAGTAAGTCCTTCCATGCACCCAAGCACGAAGAATTGAGGTATTAACCAAAGAAAACTTATGGAAGTATTTCCATTTTTTTTATCAACAAGATGGCTGACTTCTTTTAACCTATAAACCTCTAGCTGCCATGCAAAAATACAGCTTAATACCCCGCAAAGCATACCTACACCAATTTTTACCTTCTCATATTTTCCTAAACAACAAATCCAACGATATAAAAAGGGGATAGCAAGGCATGTAGATTGTTGAAGCACGCTGTAGATTTGAACGGCCATGTCATTTTGTGTGTTGAGATTGCTGTATTGCAGAAGAAAGAACGCGCTCCCAGTTGCTGATATTATGGACACCACAAAATACACTCCACACATTGGGAACATTCTTAAAAGGCTCTTTACCACCAACATATATTCTTGAGTACAAGAACCAATATTCGTTTTGTCTTCCTTCCCTTTGTTATCTGAATGTTTTGTTGATATTTCCTGTTTAATCCCTTCATTTTCTCCCTTTTCTGTGTCCAAATTCTTTGGGGACCTGTCTTGTCATTAAAATTTGTTAAAAAAAGTGAAAATCCGGGGACCATAAATTTAACATGTTAAAAATTCAACTTAACATTTTAAACATCAACTTTAAAAAAAAAAAAAATCGGAGCTTTTGCATATAAAAATACATTTAGAAGCTAGGGTTTGGTGTGCAAATAGGCAGCTTGGTGTACCAATATGTACACCCTTAAAAATCAGTCTAAGAGCATTCACATCCAAACCATCAAATTATACATACATTCCACTAAAAAACAACTCCTATATCAATATATTTCCACTAAAAACAAATGCTTTTTCTCTCTCTTTTTTAATTAAATAATATTATCATCACATTTTTCTCTCTCCTTCATTCACAACCACTTTCAATATATATTAAAAAAATTATACTGGATGAACAGTGTCCCCCCAAATATACAGATGAACAGTAACATTTTCTCTCTCCTCCACTCACAACCACTTTTTATACCCTTTATAATATAAAAACTTCAACTCACATATTTTGATGGATAGAATGTGAATGCTCTAACAATGTCGTCTACTTCAAACAAAGAATTGGTTTTTTAATCAACCTCGAAGAAGAAATAGTCTAACAAACGCCTGCATTCATATATGGTTCGTATTTGCTAACTTAAGATGTGATTTGAACGAGAATCAAAGAAAGACCGGTGATGGACTCTGATGGCGATGACGAACACCCAAATGACGTCAAACTCTATAAATCGGCTTGCTATGACATGTTCTAAGATGCCTATGCTTCTTTAATGAAATTGCTTTTACTTAAATGGATTAAATCCAATTACCATGACACGTATGATAACACGTACATCATATCTAACCATGGGTTCAGGCCACTTAGTCACATCTCTCACTCACAATATTACGAACATATTAGTTAGAGGATCTCTAGTCAATGTATAATATGTAACAATATAATGTTGGTAGTTATAGTAAGAACTAAGAAGAGACTGGGAATAATAATTTACCTTGAGATGTACTTGAGTAGATTCCTGATGCGTGCTTGAAACACTCCGAAGAATACTTCAACGGGTCTTTTGGTTAGGTCGCCTTGATGATAAAAATTACGACCAAATGTGGATATAATTACAGCTAATGTCATTGTGATTGTGCAAATGAAAAATGAAATTTCCCAGGTGTTAGGGGCAACAAACATTATTGCCGAAATGGCACCAGACAATGAGGCTATAAGTGACCATATTCTTGCTCGTTCAATAGATCGTGTTTGATTTCGATATTGTGGCCTATCAATGTCATGTATTAAGTCTTGAAGTGCACCTTCTAAAATTTGGTCTCCGGAAGTTCCAAGAGCTAAAAGAACTAGGGTGACCGCAAGAAGCAAATTCACATCATATGGATGAAACTTGCAAAAAAGCATCAAAGCCTATAACAAAAATATGTAACGGATATGGACTCTTAGATATCACACGGATCATAACATAGGAATTATTAGTATAATAAACTAAATAAAACATTTTTAATCGAAACTACGATACAATTAGATTCAAAAAAGTAAATTACAGACAATGGCGGAGCTTGACCAAAAGTTTCAGAGGGTCAGAAAGTCATGGGACCAAATTTTTTTTTCCTATCGCTTTGTTTCGGGTTATATGTTCGTGTCGGATATTCGATTCGAGTCGAGTTAAACAATAATAACTCTAAATAAAACTACATAACCTCCGTTCATTTCAAATAAGGCGTTCTTATACATTAAAAAAACGCTAAATATTGTTTAACAAAAATAAAGATTAATATTTATAATGATGTGATATAAATGTTAAGTACCTGGATGAAAAATTACAACTCAGACCAACGATCTTTAAGATAAATTGTAAGTACCTTTAAGACGTTTAAGATAAAAAAAGTACCCTCAACTTTGATTTATATATAAAGTAGTAACAAACTTTACTTAAAATTTATAAATAACTATAAAACTTACTAATAGCCCGTTCTTCACATTTTTTTAACTCAATACGAAAATATGTATAAATATTTTTGACAATAAACTTGGTAGAGGCAGGGGATTTTTAAGCAAAATAATTGGTGGGGGCGGGCCTATATAATTTTAAAATTTTCGGACAAAAAATCAGAAATATTACATTTCTAACAGAAACATTCGGGGAGCGGGTGCACCCCACCCCCTGTCCCTTAAAAGCTACACCACTGATTACAGGAAAAATATAAGAATTTATCCAAGAACATGATGAAGACCGGAAAATGGTGGCTGAAGACTCATGTTGAACACGGATATCTTAAAACATATATTTTGAGCCTCACAAGAGAACTTATATGTTTCCCGAGTATTATGGCTAGGGATGGCAAAAAAAAGGATCCCAACGGGTATACCCGAAACCTAAAGCATCTGGGACGGGTATACCCGATACCTAACAGGTATAAGATTGGGAAAAAAAAATATTTTTTCGGTCATGGGAGAAGTATAGGATGAGGTGATACACAGCCCGATTACCTGAAACATATACTTTAAACTTTTAAGTTTTGTTTTTATATTCCCTTAACTATTGTTTAGTATTGTTTCATTCTAATAACTTAATTACTTGAAAAATAAACTTTTCTTTTTGAATATACATTTTTGATGACATTATTTATATGATACAGGATACAAAATTATGTTTTTAAGATTAATATTGTAATATATTTACATTTTTCAAAAAAAAAATTGGTAATGATATGTAAGTTATTTATCACAAATTAATTTATTGTATGGATTTTAAAAATAAAAAATTATAAGAGAATATAAAATAATATATATATATATATATATATATATATATATATATATATATATATATATATATATATATATATATGTGTGTGTGTGTGTGTGAAAATCTCAAAGGCATTTATTTTAAAGATTAACGGGTATACCCGATACCCACAGTATGTCTGGTACCCAGTGAATAAATACCTGACAAATATTCGATGGGTAACCGACTAGGTATGAAACAAGATTTTACAACTAAGTATGAGTATGGAGTTAGCCATACCTAGGCTTTACCCAACTCGTTATCATCCCTAATTATAGCCTAAATAGTATGTATTGTCAATGTTGACTAGGGCACTCGAAATTCTAACTTATGTGGTTGACTCGAGCACTCGAAATTCTACGAAGGCTTTGCAATCAACGAATTCTTTGATTTGAAAAGCTCCTTTCCTAATCAGCATTCCGCCTTCTGTTATTTGATTTTTTTTATGGATCTTGTTATTATTAAGTAGTTAAAAGAAGTATCATCAATTGAGAAATGACAATAAGTGATATGAGGATTATGAGCAGTAAGAACTCAAAAAGATTGTTGGCCCGGTGTAATCAACCTCTTAGGACCCACTGTGTTCCTGAGGCCCAAAACTTTTAAAATTTTATTTATATGTAACAAAGATTATTTACTACAACCAAAATAAAGTTGGTGGGCAAAAATACCCGGGTTTGAACTTTGGAATGAATGTTTCCTTTTGTTTTTGCAAACACTGTACGGTGGGGTTTACTGCCTTCAATTTTTTTTTTTTTTTTTTTTGCATTTAGAAATTTTATTAAATACATTTCAATAAATAAGACCTAGGGTCGTAGTTACCTGCTCGTTGCGCAGGAACGCGGTTGAAATTCAGAACGTATTGCACACCATGACAACCGATAAATAAAGTTGTAAAATTAATTAAAATGATATATTAATGGATTATGCTATTTGCGCCGTAACTCGGCTCTGAACATCAGAATAATAACAAAGGGTAAAACGATATAGTAAATAACAAAGGTAGAATTAAGGTAAACAATAGAAACTTGGTCGGTTTTGGCGCGCTCATTATAGCAAAGAAAAAAAAGTTAAAAATTATGTTCAAAATAGTATCGGGGTGTTAGTTAAAAAATATTAAACTAAAAACCACATTTGCCACACTCGTTATAGCAAAGAAAAATAAAAGAATATGTCTAAAACGGTATTAACGTGTTCATTAAAAAAACTATTTAGGGGTAGAAAAGTAATTTGATTAATGTAAGATAAAAAAAACAATAGTTAAACTACGTGAGTCGTAAGAGTGCCCGTAGTGGGGCATTTTTTTTTTAAATTAAAAAAAAAACGCCGGAAAACGCCCACTCCTCCACTACACCCGGCGTTTCCGGGCGTTTTTTTTGAAAAAAATTGAGTCCGGCGTGTTTTTTAAAACGCTTAACATGCACATGGTGGGGGTTGACTAGCCAATGGGAGGCTTCCAACCATTTTGTTTTGTTTTTTTTTTTTTTTGAGATGTGGTCTCTGACAATCACATGGTCCACCAATGACTTTTGAGATGTGGTCTGACCTTCACTTTTCAACCTGACATCCATTTGATGTTTTTTTTTTGCATTAAAAATAATATGGGCGTTATTGGAATAATGCCCCACTACACCACTTTATGCTATAATGCCCCATGCTGACTAGGATGACACGTGTCGAATAATGCCCCATGGTGGGGGCATTATAACAATTTACCACTACACATGGTCTAAATGAAAAAGTTTACATTAAATGACGAAATTGAATAAAGGACAAAAAAATGATGAACTTGTAAAACATACATTAGATGTTGTACAACACTATTTATCTTCTTTTCTTTAATATTATATATAATCTTTACTATCTATAAAAGAAGAAAATGCAGTGACATAAGAAAAGCTTACTTGACAGCCATAGAGGCTATCCCACAAGGTTTTTTCTTATGTCATTATTGCATCATAAATCGGAATATATAAATCACTTTAAAATACATTTAATTACAAACCACTACCCTATATTCAAATTTCAAACGTCTGACCCACATTCAAAAGGGCAAACCACTACCCATCTCCAAAATTCAACTTATGTTGTAAATTCAAACCTCTGCAATTAAAACCACTGTCCACATTCAAAATCTTGGCTCCAGATTAAAAATTCAAAACATATACATATAAAGTGAGTTCCCTAATCAAAAATTCAAAATATAGGCTTCACTTTCAAAATTCAATCCATTTCTCTCTCGTCTCTCTCTAACGCTGTGTTCCCGAGTTAAGTTAAGGGGAGAAAAGAAATGATTCTCTCATTTTCTTTTCTCTTCTTTCCGTTTCTTTCCAAATTGGAAAGATCAAATTTAGGCAAAAAACCTCTCATTTTCTCTTCTCTTCTCTCCTTTAATGAAACTCTCGAACACAACTAAAAATTATTTCCTTCCAAATCTTTTCTTTTCTCTCATTTAATGAAACTCAGGAACACAGTGTAAAACTCACTTCCAGTCTCTCAAATCCAGTCCAAACCACCGTATCGTGTGCTTAATTATTCAGTTTATATGTGTTGATTATTAGTTTATTACTTTTGATATTGTTGTTTCTTTGAATGATTTCGTGTGATTTAGTCAGAGACGTCGGCCTGTCCTCCGCCGCCGGATCAAAACATCTCTCACCATCGTGAAAATTAGGGATGACAGGTTGACCATTTCTTCCACCGTTCGTTGTTAGGGTGGACGGGGCGTAAGCGGGGCGGGGAATCGGTGACCATTGTCCCCGATCGGGAACACCGCCGCCATCAACGCGGGGACCCGAATCGGGGGGTGATATCGGTGTGGAGTCACCGCTTGGTTTGGCACGAAGATTGAGGAACGGTCGGATAGAAACGGTCGGATTTTTAAAAAAAAAAAAATTTCACTTTTTTAAAACATATATAAATAACCATCCCATTCACTCCATTTTTTATACTCAAACCTCACCCATTTTTTATACTCTCCAACCACACCCACTTCACTTTATTTTTTATACTCTCCAACCACACCTCCTTCACACCGAGCCATGGAGAACCAACCCCGCGAGGCGAAGAAAAAAACTAAGGGACGGGGCTCGCAACCGTCTCGTGGTGGTTCGAGCGGTGCAAGTGCTCAACCACAACAAGATATGGAAATATTCATCAAGCCGCACGACGATGCTCCGCCAAGTATGTTGTCGTTCATCCTCGCCCGAAAACGCGACATCGCTAAGAAGTACGGGTGGCCAATCGATTTCTAAAATTATTATTTTCTAGTTTGAATGTAATTTTTATTTTCTAGTTTGAATGTAATTTTAATTTTCTAGTTTGAATGTAATTTTTTTTTCTAGTTTTAATGTATTTTCTAGTTTTAATGTTATTTTTATTTTGTAGTTTTATTTTGTTAAATTTTATTTAATTTTTATTAATATTTTTTTATAAACATGCATAATTTCAACAAATAAAAAAAAAAAAAAAAAAAAAACAAACCAAGTCACCTAAAGAGGGGAGTGCCGCCATCAAAATGGGGTGTTAGGGGAGTTTAAGAGGGGAGTTGATGTGACACAAGAGGATTGGTTGGGTGTAAGAGAGGGGACTCACCTCTTAGGTGAGTGCCCCTTACACCCTTACCATTATATGCCCTGTCTCTACCCCGTTGTCATCAACTATTGCAGGCTCCATTTCCTAATGGTAAGAAATTATGATGATATATATGTTGATTATTAGTGGGTGTTTGGGATTCCTTCTCAAAAGTGACTTATTAACTTATATAAGTCAAAAGTGAAAAGTTAGAAATTCTAACTTCTCAAAAATGACTTCTCAACACACATAACCCTTCAAGGTATTATTGTTCTAAATCTCAATTTCGCATCTCAAAATCGTATATTTGTGTTATATGAATGTTATGAGTAGTTGAGTAGCCTGTGAGAGGTTAATTTGTAACATGTTTGTACGCCTATGATTTTATGAAACGCTGAATTGATGCATTTGAAGTTGATTGAACAGTTACTTGTATTTGTTAATTGACGTGTAATGTGTTCGAGTTTGTTTTGAGACTCGGTTTAAGTGTTTTAGATTAGTAGATAAATATTGAGCATTGAGTTGTGATGTTAAAGGTGTAAAACAATGAAATGAACACAGATAGTAGTGTATACAAACCTAATTGGTGCATTTGAAACTGAAAACACACACACATATATGTCAATTGGTGTGTTTGTTCAATATGAGGCTCGGTTCAAGTGTTTGTGTAGACGTACTGAGTATTGAGTTGTGTAGTTGAAGATTGATTATTTTGAAAGCAGGATATGCAAACCTATGTGAGAAACCAAGTGTTGAAGTTGAGACTTCTCCGACGTTCAGAACTGGATCGGGGAAACTGGTTGCGGTGAAGCAGTCTTCCTTGGTGAAAGCGTCGTGTATTCTTGGAGATCAAGACACTGGAGCTAATGCAGATATAGGTTATTTTGTTTGTAAGCTTTTGTTATGGCTGATGAATGTGATTTTAAAGAATTTACTTAAGGAAAACAGGTTTACCTACGCATCTTAGGATATTGCAGTACTGAATGGAGTGTTACTTGTTTTGAAGAAGAGTTTTTGAAAGTAGAGGATAATTCAAAAGGAGTTAGCACGCCTTTCACATTCCAGACCGAATCAAGGAAGCATGTTGATGTTAAGCAATCATCCATGGCAAAAGCACTATCTATGTTTAGAGGTCAAGATGATAACAACGATGCCTTTGTAGATACAGGTCTATCATTTACTTATCCTATAATGTTCAAAATAATATTAAAGCCATCTTTTAATAAGGTATGGAAGATTGAGTTATGTGTATAATTGTATATCTGATTCATTATTCTGCAATTTTTTCCTCATATGTTGGGTTTTATCATGCTCAATAACATTTGTAGCGTTGAAATTTGAGACAGGAAAATGGGCTATATATGTTGCCTCAGTTCAAGAGGTTTTTGATTAAAAGCATCAGAAATTGGGCTATATATGTTGCTTCATCATCGCCCTCCTTCTATCATCTTCATTCTTCATTCAAGGTTCCATCTCACCTTTCATCTAAATTCATATGTTCCTCAGATTGTGGTAACCTGTTGTTATATGATTGTTGATTTTATTATAATTTTCGATCTACAGTGCAATGAAAATGGCGAAACCCTATCCCGAGCACTTTTTATTAGTCAACCTCCGCCTCTCTTATAATATGATATGATTTCTTACAGATTTAAGACCGCCTTCTATTTTAATTTTTATATTTTTTTAATTTCTTTCAACTTCTTCATACTATAATATTTCTTTACTATTTTGCAGAGCTTTACCCTGAACATAACAACAGTGCAAGGCTTCTATCCGTTCATGGTCTCAGGGTATCAGTTTTAGATTAAAAAGATTATATATTACAAATTAAGTTTTTGACTGTGTCTTGGTTTGACTTTATGAAATTAGGTAAAAGCTATGGCTCTCTCTCGATCATATTAAATCAAAAAGTTCTAATCTCGGATGGGGAAAAGAATGACACTATGCTACTTGTAAAATTGCTGAGGTAAAATTATTATTATTTGATGCTTTTTTGTTATGGAACAGAGGACGTAGTAATATACTGAATTGTTATATTCTGAAACTACAGAGATATGATATAGTTAATGGTGTTATTGAAGTTGATGGATTAAAGGATGAAGCTGCAACTGAAAAGGCAGAAGGTACTATACTTTCTGTATGATTTAACTCTGCTTTTTATATGCTGATCTCTTTTATCTGTAAAAGAACTAAAAACATATTTTTTTTAATTTTAAACCTTATTTCAGCTAAGGGTGTGCCTCTAGGTATCAGGGAAATGAACTCAACTTCATACATCACATCAGTAAACTCTATTTCATTTTTTGTTGGTATTATAGAAACTGTCAAGAAGAAAACAAGAGAAAAGAGCTCTAGAGAATATAACATATGCCATATGAAATCGCATTGAATTAGCCTATGTAAGGTTCATTGTTTTTAAATCTCAATGTGTAGTTTTGAAAAGTCATTATTTTATGTCAGCTTATGAGCTCTGATATCGCTTCTCCGTTTCTTATTATCATGCACAAATATCATTACAGAATATGATTCTTGATTTTCATCTACGTCATGTGTTGTATCATTTGAAGTTTACAGGTACACAGTTGGCAAGATTACACCAGTTCCGATGCGTGAAGTGAGATCTTCAGATTTTGGAGAACGGGCTAGAATAAGAATGTACTTCCCAAGGAAAGGCTCACAATTTACACCTCCACACTATTCGGTTGACTTTTCTTCACTCACAGAGTTATGTCAATCTGGTTGGAAAAGAGACAATAACATCTTCAGAAGTGGATACACAACTGTGCTTGAGAAAGAGTTGAAATCTGAGCTTCCTGGATGTAACCTCAAGGCGAGTCCGCATATTGAGTCGAGGCTTAAAACGTTAAAGAAGCATTGCTATGCGATAAGATATGAAAGATGCGTTTGGCATAGAATGGAGAAGCGCAGACTGCACGTTAGTCTACAAGCACAACTTCGAGCGGCATCTGTTATTGTTGGTGACTCTGCTAAACTTGATCTTTTTTATAGTCTTTCTAACGAAGAAAGGAAAGAATGGGTGTCAATGTTACTTTCAGGGCTTATTTAAGGTTGTTATGAAACGGTTAAAAAGTTAGTTAGAAAGGTTTCTTTAGAACTCATTTTCTACTCTTACTAGAGCATGCTTTGATCATATATATATATATATATATATAGAAACAATAGTAATAACAATAGCCATTTTAGCTGAATAATATGTTTACATTTATCATTATGTTAGCCTTACCTGATTATGTATTAATTGTTTATTATTCACTGCTTATGCATTTGATACATATGTAATAAGGATGAAAGTAAAGTAGTGAATTTAGTAACTACACATTTGTCATTGTATGATTTTGTATTATTTTTTCAATATGATTTTGTATTATTTTTCATAAATAATGCTCATCAACTTAAAATCATTGTTGTTGATACATCTGTTGATACAGTGGTTAGTCAACAGATGTTTGAAACCACTATTGGGTTAAACAGTGGTTTGTCATTGGTCAAACAGTGGTTTGACTTTGGTCAAACAGACTTTTTTTTAAAAACACTTTGGTCAAACAGTGGTTGCATACTAATGCTATTTCCTTTCATCATGTTCTTTCAGTTACTTACCATCATTCGTTAATTTAATTACATCACATATAACTTATATAAGTTTTAAACTTTTAATTCTAATCTTGATTTCTTGGTTGATAACAGTACCTAGCTTTAAACTAGAAATTACACATGGGTATCACTACTAGCCTTAAACTAAAAATTACAATACCTATACACTTATCTATACTTTCTACTAAAATGTGTTATGCATGGTTTTCTAAAAGTCACCCGTGTTTGCACACGGGTCTTACCGCTAGTTATATATAATAGTTAAACTACATGGGTCATAAACGCAAAAAATTACACTAAATGTTGAAATAGAATAAAGGATAAAAAATTGATAAACTTGTAAAACATGGTGGATGCTATGGTTTGTACAACACTATTCATCTTCTTTTCTTTAATGTTATACTAGGGTGGTAGTCACCCGTGCGTTGCGCGGTAGTCAATAGTTTGGTTAGGCCAGCTTGAGGTTGATTTTGCTTTTAATGAAGTTTGCTTTAAAAAAAATGACTATTGATTACTAATACTTACTCCGATATAGGCAATGTTCGAAAACAAGACCGTCTTGAATCTCCCAATATGCGAGTCAGCTGTTTGAGAAATAAATATCACAAAAAGCGATGATAATGAACCATGTATGTTGGTTAAAATTGCAGACTTCACAAGATCATCTCCATAATCTGTAAAATACCATGTTAATGCACTTATAACTGCAGTGTCCGTAATGGAACGACTATACATCAAAGCTGCAACATTATATTAGTTTAGTTGGTATACATGCACGCAACACAACAAGATAGCTAGTTTGACGTAGAGATCACTGAAAATTACCAGTGACAAAGAGGAGACGGAGACGGAGACGGTAATTGACGACGAAATAATAATCTCTCCAAAATAATACCGGAACCAAAGTAGCTACCGATGGACATAAAGTCCGATAATGAATACGGAACGAGAATGGCGCAACTTCCATCGATTATGAGTAATTTCAGTTTACTTGTTGTTTAGATCATGAGGGTGGAGTTCAGTAGTCTTCTTCGGTATATATTTAGCTCCTTAATTACATTTTGATGGAAAATATAAAGAAGTTTCATGGAAAGTCATCGACTACTAAGCAGTCAGTCGAGTGTACGCGTTTTGCGACACCTGACACAAGTGAGGATAAACAGTTATTGTCGTAAACGCCGATTCTTTTTCGTTGTTTTTTCCAACGTTACAAATGATTTCGCCTATACTCAAATTCCCTTGTTAAAATGGGAAGTGACATCATGTACGGTGCACATTAATAAATTTAGTTAGTCCCATTTTCAAGAAAACAAATGCAAGAAAACAAAACTGTAGTGAACAGCACTACCGATTAAATTACAAGACTAGACGAATCTGTTAAACCGGACTTGAAAACCAGATTATGTTACAATTAACTTCAATAAAATAACTTAAAAGTGGCATGGAGATGTAACTAGGGATGAGGAAATGATATCAGGTACCGGTTTCGTTGCCGAATTTAATTTCTCAAACCGATTCAATTTTTTGTACCGATTTTTTGTGTTTTCGGTACCAGTTCGATACTGATTTTTACCTTCAAATACTGGTCTGTACCGGTACCGTACTGTGTATTTTTGGTACGGTACCCATTTTTTGGGATTTACGATACCAGTTGTTAACGAGCTCATCCCAAGATGTAACTAACTTTTCAGACTATTTCAGTTAACTCATTAAAAAAATTTATGTCTTAATTTATTGAATTAATTACGTTGTTCGTCCTTGTGGTTTTTTGGAAATAACTATTACAATCCATTAGTTTAAAAATTATGAAAACAGTCGTTGTACTTTCACTTTTGTAACAATTACAATGTTCCTCCGTTAACCTCATCCAATTCACCGTTAAGTTTTTATGAAAAGACTAAAATACCCCTTTGTTATACATAAACAGCCATCATTACTGTAACACCCGAAATTTTTAAAACACAAAATGTAACAACCCTTATGATTTATAGTCCAATAGGAAACCCTAATTAAGACACCCAAGTGATTCTGTACAAACCCTAGAAATTTCAGAATTTTCAGAATCAGGATTAGGACCCCTAAAACTCAGGGGGGGTATTCCCTACTTGACAATTATCTTAATAACTTGCGGACGAAGTTGAAATTTTAAAATCTGTCGACTCAGCTAGGCTAGTCCCACACGTGGCAACCGTATGAGAAAAGCAACCCCTCGCGCCACGCGACAGGCACAAGGGGACCTGTCGCGACACGCGACAGGGACCATTTTTCGTATATAAATAGGGGTGTCTGGGACTTGATTCTGGGCGCAAAAACGACGAAGAAATTCGTTTCGTAGACTGAGATAAGCTCTGATTATCACAATTAACACACACGAAACACGAATTAGTATAGCGGGGTGCTGCAAAACAGGGTATTAACTCAATCGCTGCTACGATTCAATGTCCGATCGATTGGAACTATCCAATGGATGTTTAAATGCTGCTCAAATTGGGTTTATACTTTGTCATTCGTCGTGATTTCGACGGGATGTTGAGTGCTGTCCGAAAACGGACTATACTCTGTCCTTAGTTGTGAATCCGCTGAATGTTTAAGTATCGCACTTTGTCATTTGTTGTGAAGGTTTAATCTCGTGAGTTATCGTAAAAGCTATATTAGTTAATTACCTAGTTTGTGTGCAAATTAGGTTAAGAGGATAATCAGTAGGCTAAACTCTGCCCGTATAAATCTACAATTGAAAACAAGGTAGCATCACTTGGAAATTTTAAGGTACGGATAGAATCCTTTCCTTCGATTTATGTCATTTGTATACAAGTATATCATTCCTGATTTTAAATTCCGTATTAAGATTAAGTTATGAAATATGTGTTGAAAGTTACAAACGTTTTGAAAAGGTTTTGTTTTACATCAGTTATTTAGAAAATGGTTTATTTTATACGAGTTTAATTTCATACTCTAGTGGTTCCTTATTAACGAGTCAAGGTTTTATCTTGTTTCGTTTAATAAACCACATTTTGGGGACGAAATTGTCAAGATAGGATTGATATCCATACCTTGGTGACTGGTTCCATTCTTAAGATTTTAATCTCGCCAAAGATTCGTATTTTCAATCAAATTATTATTTACAAGTTACAAGTTAAATATCTTAAGGCTTACAAGTTATAAGTAAATAAATTACAAGTTTAATATTATATACAAGTATTATGTTACTCAAGTCAAATTATTATAATACCATTATATTACTATGTCTTTTTAAAACTCCTCACGTCTTTGATTATCGATTCATTTGACAGTCCGTTCGATTCCTATTCTAATCATTTGAGTTAGCTTTCATGTCATGCGATAGTATTATGTTGTTATACTCATTATCGCATGTTCCAATATATGTTCCGTTTTGTTATGAAAATAAGTTTTATAAGTTATGTGAATAAGACTCTTTGTACTCTGATACCCTGAGTGTCGCTTCTCGTGGAGTGTCCCACGAGCATGTTGTTGTGGCATCAACATCATGTGCTCCATCCGTGATGGAGAGATCAGTTCACGGCGTCTCTTAAGTACAAGTGTGGTACATATAAGCTATTAGGAGGCGTATGGATCGATCCTAGTATTTAAGTTTTAAGGAGATGGATAACGGGTATGCCAACTCGCCATTTCGTGTGATAAGTATGCAGGAGTAGCTACCTGTGTATTGTCACGTTTTAAGTTTGGCTCATGGGTACATCCGTATGATATGATTATGAAATTATGTTACTTTTAAAATAAGCTTTTATTTTCCTCTATCCGCACACTGGGCAAAACTTTCAAATTTTGCTCAGACAGACGTACGTTTTTGTGTCTTCTTCTTTACGTCAGGTTATCAAGACAATCTGGGACGGGATATGGAAGAATGCCCGAGTGTTTGGAAAAGACGGTAGAAATAATTGTACTGGATTAGATATCCTTCATTAAGTTGTAAAGCCTTGTAATACATTTAAGTATAAATGGAATTATGTTTTTAATCTGACTCCGTAAAAGTGACACGTCAGCCCTTCCGGGTTGGGGTGTTACAATTACCACCACTAGCCATTACCATCAGCCACCACCATGATAAAAACCTTTGTAAAGTCTCACAAATTAGGGTTGTATCCATGATTAAAAAAACCTGTAAAACCCTAGGACCTTCAACCACCAACAGCTATGGATACGCCAGTGGTTGGAATGACAGAGATACAAGGAAGAGGAAAAGCCATGGTGGCTCTCCGTCTGTTAAAAGGAGGCGAAATCATCCTCCGTGACTCCCCTATCCGGCACTACTCCGCTCTATTCCACTCCAACAATCACTTCAACAACAACAACCACTGCTGCTCCGACTGCCTCACCACTATCTCACACCAACCGCAAACCGCCACCTACTCCACATGCGGCTCCCAGATTCGGATATTGATATTCACTATCCAAAATTTTCGGATATTCGCTTTTTGGATATCCGAAAACTGGATAATCTGATCTTGAAGAGCCCTAGCTACAGTAGATTTTTATGTATAAAAACGAGGAATATAATAAAATAAGTGTTTATAAGTAGGATAAATATAAAAATGGTGGATGAGATATGGAAGGTTTTTTTAAATGGAAGATATGTTTTAAAAAATATATATGATTTTTAGTTAAATTATAGAGTAAAATACGATAGAAACTATTGTTAATGCTATTGTTATCTCACCTGTAAACCTTGTTACCCTTTTACTTTGTCGACATCCATTTATTTTATTCACCATCCACTTCCTGGCCCAAAACAATTGTGACTCAGCCCAAATCATATTCTTAGTGAGCTGGAAATTAATATAATTATATAGACTTGCTTCTTTGCGTTCAATACCAATTATGAGCTCTCTTTTGCTTTCAATTTCCACAAGCTCATGTTATCTTCTCGTTGCTGCCACTCTTGAAACAACAAGAGTAAGGTTAAGAGAAGGTGGTCAGCCTCGTCACCTCCTAGCTTGTACCTACATAACGAAAGAACCCGTTAGAAAGGGCCAGAGACCGGTGTCTCTGGACCACCCTCCGACGCTCAACATTAGTAATATATCCAAGAAGAATGTATAAACATAAAACATAGATGTATGTAAAAGTATTAGAGATATAGAGAATGCTTAGGGAGGTTGTGGTCGAGATCCAACAGTTAGCTAGCAGCTGTGGTTATTCCAGGTTATGTAGCTCGTGACTGGAAGCTGCTGGTGTAGTACCTCAGGAGCTTAGCAGCTCAGAGGGTCAGCAGCTCAGCTCAGTTGATAAATTGTGTTCTAAAGATAGAGAATTGTATTGTAGAGAGAGAGTTGTAGTCAGAGCCCATCTTGGAGCTGGAAGAAGACACCCTTTTATAGGAAGAGAGTTTTGCCTTGGGAAGCCTGTGCCAGCTCACACCTTCTATAGGTGGTAAGGCTTATCCTTAGGTGATGTTGCTTGCAGGGATGGTCTTGCCTCTTTTGGTAAGTGTCAAGTTTATGTTTAATCAATGTCACCTTTATGCACTTTTGGACAAAGTCCCATCACTTTGACCCACTGAGTTTGAGTCACGATGTGTACAGTAACTTGAGCTTCTATTCGCCAGCTTATGTTGTGCCAGCTTCCGGCTGGAAGCTTCTAGCTTCTGGCTTCCGGCTTCCAGCTTCTTGCTTCCGATTTCGTTATTCATTATGATTATTATTGTTCTCAGCCTTGCTAAGTGAGAGCTTTCAGGTACCCGCGTCATTAGCCCCCCAGTCATAAGTATTGATGTTGTAAATATCGGTGCTTATGACTCTATAAGATGTTTGTGTTAGGGAGCCTTTGGTTTAATTTGTCTATGAATAGGTCTATGGCTTATGCTAGGAAGTTGTGATTCCTATGGTCTGTGCTTCTTCTTGTAACGTGTACCATTCTATTAGTGTTTGTGTAATACAGAAACTTCAGATGTTAGATGGGGAAACTAGAAGCGCGGAGCTTAAATGTATTGTTGTGTGACTAGGAGCTTGTTACCAAAATCTATAAATTATGGTTGGGTTTTCTTTGTTAGAAACACTTTATGAATTATGCCTTTTCAATGCCCTAACCCGCTTGCCTTATGCATGTTCAGGCGGCTTGGAAGTGATTGATGTCAAGGATAAGCTTCCAATGATAAGTTGTGTAGGCATAAAGCTCGTTGAAAGAAGCTGATATATGAGGTTGTTAGCGATCAGCTTTGAAGTTTATTGTGAGAAGCGATAAGCTATGAAGCTTAATGGACGAAGCTATCAAATATGAAGCTTGTTGGAAGAAGTTATCAGGTATGAAGCTTATTGGGAGAAGCTATCATATGTGGAGCTTATTGGCAGAAGCTATCATATGTGGAGTTTATTGGCAGAAGCTATCAGCTATGAATCTTTTCATCCTGTATGAAGCTTCTATGCTTATTTTGGAGCTTATTTTCTTTTATGCTTTTAAGATTGCCGTGAAGCTTTTGAGCTTGTCATGAAGCTTTTAAGACTTTCGGTTTCTTTTAGTGTCTTTGAAGATTCTATGCTTATGTCTTCTGGTTTCTGCACAAGTTTCTTTAGTTGTCTTAACAAATCTGGTGTGGTGGCTTGCTTGATTTTGCCATAATGGGACAATGTAGTAGGGAAACTACAACCTCTTTGAGGCAGTATGTGAGCTTTATTCCATAGAAGGGATGTTTCTAGCTTACAATGGATGATTATCTTACTTCTAAAGCTACCCATCCTTGTTGAAGAGTGTTTAAATGTCTATGCATGAATGGAATTATTGTGTTAGTGGACTTTACTTTAGGCGAGTAATGGCTTTGAACATAAGTTCTGATAGTTCACTATGTGCCTTGTATCTTGTTGAGTCCATAATCCCAAGGTTCATGGTAGGCCATATCTACGTGAGTATCTTAGTTGTGCATCCTAATAACCATTAGAGCTTTGTTCTAGCTTTTTCTTTTTTGCTTGACAAGAGCTCACAGATTTTGTTTATTAAATGAAGCATCTTACTTTCCCCAGAATCTTTAGGTTTTTGAAGTGTGTATAGGAATAAGCTTCTTGTGCTTAGAAATGAGCTTCTTTTGTGTAAAAGTGAGTTGCATGCTATTGAGCTTCTCATACAAGCTAGCTTATGACTTATGCTAATGAGCTTCCTTTGTACCCGGATAAGCTTCTTGTTGACGGAAGTTATTTCCTGGTCATCAGTATGTGATGTGTAAAATGCAACATATAAATTACATCAAATGAGGCATAAAACTAACCCTTTTTTAGTACTAATGTTGGAAAAAGTGTGTTTTTGTCTTCCTTTTGTATTTTCAGGACCAAATGAGCTTAAACGAACAAAAGTAACAAATATGCAGCAAAAACAAACATAAATACAAAGAAAAAGGATAAACGTGGCATGCCCGACCCCTCGACAGCATCTCCACAAGCAAAAACAAGAAACAGAAGGCTGACCACGGCCCGTGCACACTGGACACGGGGGCATGGTCAGATGTCTGCAGAAATGGACAAAGCTGTGGAAGCTTCTATGCCCACCATGGGGGCGTGCCCAGCTCAGCACGGGGCGTGGTCAGCGCTGAGATTTGCAGAATCTTGCAAATCTTGATAGTACAGATACGTTTCTACACACGGGGTCGTGCCCAGTGAACACGGGGCCGTGTGGAGCCTAATGCAGACAATTGCAATTAATGAAGGAAGAGAAAGGAGATGGCCACAGGGGCGTGTCCAGCGGACACGGGGCCGTGGCCGGGCTTCTGTTCAGGCTATAAATAGGGGTGCTTGGCTAACTTCAAAGGTATCCCTTGGAAAACCACCTCTCTCCCACTTTGCCACCACTCCACCACCACTACAACACCCACATCCACTACCATCATCCATCATCCACCTTAGAGTGTGTATAGTAGTCTCGGGATCCAAGATTGATAGTAAGAATTCTTGTCAATCAAAGGCCATGTTTGGCTAAGTCTCTTACATCACTTGGTGAAGACAAGCATTTAATGTATTACTTTTGATTTTTAATCTTTTCGCACTTTTTATTTGGATTTGTATTAATGACTTTAATAACTAGTTTCTTATGTTGAAGGTGAAACTTCTTTATCATTTGTCTGTGGTGTCTTGGCATTACTTTACTGTCTATATAAAGTAAAAGATTTTCACCATTCATATCTCTACGGTCTATATAGAGATATGTTGGCAACCTGGTCGGGGGTTAAGGGAATGGTTTAGTAAGGTTCTTGCCTTGTTCAGTGTATAGATCCTGCAAGAAGCTGGGTCAAGCTTACTAAGACCTCCTTCAATACCCACTGGTATTGGATGGCGGGGGTGCGAATGGATTGATCCCCTCATATGTAAACTACTATTAATACATTAAACCAGCTACTTGGGATTGTATCCCTGCTGACTCAAACCACTTAGCCGAGGGTAACGTCACCTTCAAAAGAAGGGCCTACCATTGTTCGCATTAATAACTTAATTAATTATTTTTCAATATTCTGACCCTTTGGGATTGTACCCTTACTGGACTCAAACCACTGGGTTGAGGGTAACGTCACCTTCAAAAGAGGGGCCTACTACTATAACTAAGATAATCTCTTAAAAAGTGCAAAAGTGCGGAAATCATCAAAGGATACATTAAAGGCGAGTCGGATCCAAGTGATTCATCTTGTCTATCTGTTTTTATTTTATTTTTATTTTCAGCATTCTTAGTTTTTTATTTTTCATGTTTAAAACCTTTTCTCAAAAACATTTAGTTTGATTAGACGTTGAGGATAAACCGGTACTAAAAGCTCATGTGTCCTTGGACGACCTCGGTATCTTACCAACGCTATATTACGCTCACGATGGGTTGCCCATGTGTGTGTAGAATATCGTGTTTTATAAATTTAAAACTTAACTAATGTGTAAAATAGGCTTAAAATATCAATAAAAATCATAACACACCTTACACACCAGTATGACTGCTTCTACCTTCCAGCTTCCGGCTCCTGGTCATAAGTATCTTCTACTTATTGAAACATGAGTGTTCGGGTCATGCAAGTGAGCTGTGGGTCCCTTGTTCATGGTTTCTTGTTGTGGTGTATTTATACTATCAGCTTAGTTGTTTGTGAGAAGCTATTGGGTAATATACGAGGAAGCTAGAAACGCTGAGCTCAATGCGCTACTACGTGGCTAGGGGCTTGTGGATGGAAGCTACTAGCTATGAGTAAGGTTTGTATGCCTCGTTGAAGTGTGAGAATGAGTCTCTATCTTCTTTTCTTATTCAAGTTGTCTAGATATGTGGACAAGCTCCTTGTTTTAGAAGCTTATGCCTAATCATAGTTGTTTAACACGAGAAGGTCAAACTTCGCTTGAGCAAGGTACTGCTCATTGTGCTTGCTTATGTCACTATTTGATGACATCTTTGTTGTCGAGGGTGTATCTATTTCCATTATGGCTGAAAGCCCACTCGAATCAATGTAGTTTGTTGACTTCAAGGATTGATTCGTTGTTTTTCTAAGGAGCCTAGATCCACATTATGTTTTTATGGAGCCTTATAGGGTTCCATTTGATGTCGTGTAAGCTTGGGGAAGCCTTTTGTGACAAGACTTCGATGAATGAACTTCCTTTGGGATGTCACCATGTTTAGTTCATTTCTTTGCTTGTAAGCTTGTATTTATTTGTTCTCTTACAAGGAAATAATCTATGGTTTGTGTGCTTATTTTGTTTTTCGTAAAAAGACTAGAAGTAGCTCCTTTTTGTTTCTACACTTATCTTTTTTGTTGTGTTTGCAATGTTTGTTCATGACTGGAAGGTTCGTTAAACTGACACCACTAAGGATGGGTTTGTGTGTCAAGAGCTCCTTATGAATATGGCAATTTCTACCGAGAAACAAGCTTTGCAGAAGCTTATTGATGATGACGTAATCCGTGAGATTATTACTCATGCTATTCGGTTGGTTATGTGTTTGCCTAAGGGACTTTAACGATGAGTTGATCTTCGTGATGATGCTAATGATCTTAAGGTTTCCCTTAGGAAAAAAAGGGGTTCGAGCTCGACGCCTCAAAATAGGAAGTAGTTGCTTTGAAGGCCAAGGAAGGTGAGCTCATCGGTCAACTTGCTGTTTCTCAATCCAAGGTGGGTGAGGAGATTAAGAAGCTTGACGCTTACTAACGTGATATTGAGTTTGTATGGATTTTTATTATATTTTTAGTACTTTTTACTCTTTTATCAAGCTTTAAATTTATAAAACACGATATAAAACTATCACTCTCTACAACACGCTAGGGCAAGTGCACCCATCGTTGGCGTAGTATAGTGATGGTAAGATACCGAGGTCGTCCAAGGACACAAGGGCTTTTAATACCGGAATATCGTCGACGTCTAATCTAACCAAATTTTTGAGAAAAGATTTTTAATTAAGTAAAATAAAATAAAGAAACTAAATAAATAAAAAACAGATAGACAAGATAGAATCAATTGGATCCGACTCGTCATTTATGTATCCTTTGATGATCTCTGCACTTTGATTTATTTAAGAGATTATCTTAGTTATAGTGGCATGTCCCTCTTTTGGAGGCAACGCTACCCTCAGCCATATTGGTCTGAGTCAGCAGGGAAACAGTCCCGCAAGGCTGGATTATTGAAAGATAATTAAGTAAGTTATTAATGCAAAATGTGGCATCTCCCTCTTTTGGAGGCAACGCTACCCTCGGCCATATTAGTCGGAGTCAGCAGGGATATAGTCCCGCAAGGCCGGTTTAAAGTTTTAATAATAGTTTAATTATAAGGGATTCAATCCAATCTTACTTCCCCCGATTTGGTGCTATCTGCCTCAAAGGAAGTCCTAATAAACTTGAATCAAGTCCTCGCAGGATCTATACACTGAACGAGGTAAGAACTTTACCCAAACCACCATTCTAACCCCCTTCCAGGCAGTTAACGCGTTTTATATAGACCGTAAAGACACGAATGAGTGAATCAATAAAACATGAAGAGATGCTTGAATAAAGTTTACTTTCAATAGAAAAAACTAGTTATTAAAGTCATTAATACATACCCAAATAAAAAAGTTACCAAAGTTTGGAAATCAAAAATCAATCTCTTATACTAAAGCAAAATAATGTTGACCATTTGACCATGATGTGGCATATGTGATTAGGCAGATAATTGTAATTTGGGCGCCAATGACCTATTCTCTCAATTCTCCTTTCTCCTTCGATTCATATTACCGCCTCTCATTTCATCCTTCCTTCCTACGCTCATTTTTTTGAAACCGCCTTGATTTCTTCTTCAATTTGGAAACCTAATGAATTCTCTCAATCAGTTGAAATCATTCTCCACTTTGCCAAATTGATTTCTCTTCACATTCACACGTGTCACGACCCCCGACCCACCCTGGACGGAATCGGGAGCCGCGAACAGCCAAGTGGTACCGGTGGTTATTTTGAAAAACATTGCAACGGAAATTTCATCAGAACCGTGAGTTAGGAAAAATATCAGAGTTTAGAAACACCGGTTTTTTATTTATTAAATAGATGGGATAAACCCATGTTTTACAAAGGTAGCTTTAATAAGGGATAAACCCAATTACATAAAACAATATTTCTTAATTTGATTTAATTAATAAAATAAGCCACTTCTTGAAGCCTTTCAGTGTCGTATCCATCTCTTACTCCAATCTACTGTAATTACCTGAAACGCGTTTTAAAAAGGTTTTGTCAGCAGGAAATACTGGTGAGTTCATTCATTTTTTATAAAACATATTTGTTATAATTCACAGCATTAAGAGTTTTTACATTTGCTTCTTTAAGATTGGCAAAGACTTAATCACTGTAAAGTATAACTAGAAAACAGTGTTATAAGTTACAGTATTAAGAGCGATTACAATGTTTCCATATATCAACCAACTACCCACAGTATTTGTCACTCAAACATCCATCGGTAACCTCTTAATCCAATGGTGTCTGTGACTATGGTCATATCACCCCTTGGCTAACTCGTTGTCCAATGGTGAAGTTTATCAAGTAATGTATACAAAACCCCACATACCGGCTGTAATTTGGTGACTACAAAGACTTAATCCCCGTAATTATAACTTTGAAAGTAAACATGATTTTGAAAGTAATTTGATAAAAAGAGAATGACTCACATTATAACCATGCAGATTTATACGGGCAGAATTTAGCCTACTGGTTAGCCTTGATATTGCAGATTTATACAAGCAGAGCTTAGCCTATTGATTAGTCTTGTTACCTAGTGCACACGAACTCGGTAAGTAACTAATACAACATTTACGATAATTCACGAGATTAAGAACCTCACGACAAATGACAAAGTGCAATCACTTAAACATCCATCGGATTCACAACGAATGACAGAGTCTACCCCGAGTTTGGGTGGCACTCAAACATCCTGTCGGATTCACGACTAATGACAAAGTATAGCATTTAAACATCCTGTCGGAGAGTTTCAATCGATCGGACATTGAATCGTAGCAGCGATCGAGTTATCACCCTGTTTTGCGGCAGCGTTTAGTGCTGTGTGTGTTTGGTAGTAATCTGGTGATATCTCAAGATATAAAGCGAATTTTAACGTCGAACGAATGCCAGAAATCAAGTCCCACACCCCTCTATTTATATCTGGAAAACAGCGCGGTCGCGCCACGCGACTCCCTGTCGCGCCACGAGACGGGGACTCTTTTAGCATAGGGTTGCCACGTGTGTTTATAGCTCAGCTGAGTCGACGGATCGAAGAATCTCGCATTTTACAGCAACTTATGAAGATAATCGTTAATAGGGAATACCCCCCTAAGTTTTAGGGGCCCTGATCCTGATTCTGATTGTTCTGAAAATTTAGGGTTTGTGCAGGATTACTTGAGGGTCTCAATTAGGGTTTCCTATTGGGCAAATAAAATAATAGATAGGACTTTTGATGAGAGTTGTTTACAGAATAAAATGGTGAGAAAAGAGAATGGACCCACTTTGTAACTTTAGGGTTCAACTAGAAAGCCTCCTGGTATAAATCTTGGGTATAACTTCTGAGCTATAAAAATATATAATGCACTCGTGTTAAGTTTAGTACCCCTCATTCAACCTTGTCCCTATGTCACGAGACAGAACCCCAATGAACTTAGTCAGGCAGAGCCTTGACATGCGTTATGGGGCTCAGATCAATCGGAAAGGGTAGCGGTGATCGGGAGTTAAAATACTTAAAACGGGGCAAGACTTTATTTATTATTATTATTATTATTTATTAGGGGATGAATTAAGGAATATATACATATATAGTAGAGGGCGAGACTAAAGGAAAAAGAAAAATGAACATTTTGATTGTTTTGATGAGATCTATATTTATAGCGGTTCTTGTTGCTTTGGAAGGCTACACGTGCCCTTAGTGAAGGTTACTCAACCTTTCTTTTAATTTCTACATTGTGCACGTTTACAAATAAATTTCCATTTGTAAGTTTCTTGTTTGTGATAATATTATTTTATTATGTACGTAACATACATGAATTTCAATTTTGATAAGTTTGAATTTTTATTATTTTATTATTGTATTTCATACGAAATTTTTGATTATTATTATATTATTTTATATATTATAATTAATTCAACTGCTTTACTTATTTGGCGCTTATAACTTCTAAAATATAACGTTTTATAAAATAACGAATATGTTATTAGAACGAGAATATTTTTGTCTACATTCTAAGTTTCATTAAAAACGGAGTAGGTTCAAATATAGTGTATTTTTATAATTTAATTATTAAACGGTTCATAGGCCCATCTAGGTACTTCATATTTCTTACAGTCAACTTACCCGTAAGTTACCTGTCTAATAATATAAGTTTTTATATACTTTTATTTTATTAGAAATGTCACCCATATACAAGCCAATTAATTAATATAATATTTCAACCAACTATATAAAATAGTGTTTAAAACTATTTAGGTTGAATATTTATTTTAAAAATAAACTAGTTACTAGTTACTAGTGGTTAATAAATTTAACCAAACCTATAATTCTTGTATAAAAATAGGAATGTTACATTCTCCCCACCTTGTTTTAAATCTCATCCTCGAGATTTGGGTAATATTTCTTTTAGACTTATGTCATATTTTAGTCAATAAAAACAATATTATGGTAGATGACACATAATTAAAATATCAAATTTTGTGAATACTAGTTGTACAATAAGTAGGATTCAATGGTTCAACTGAATTAGTTCAAGAAATTGATGACAAACGAATGAGATGAAATGATATAATTGTCAAAGTGACTATGTTCAAGCCAAAAGATATATGATCAATAGATATTTAAAATAAATGTGAAGGACTTTTAGAATTAATAAAATTCTTTGTCAAAAGAAAGATTACTTTGATTGGCAACTGAGGAAGACTTAGAATTGACAGGTTCCAAATGAAATAAAAGCATGAAAATGATTTGTCAAATATTGAATTATGATATGAGAAAATCAATGTGCTGATATGAGTGAATTGCAAGGATACACGAAAAGACAATAGAGTTAGTGTATCATTGTCTTAATACATAATTGTATTAAGACTTTTTGCGTCCGTACCTTAAGCGATGATCGTGAGATCCTATAATATTGTTATAACCATATTTAGATATGTTAAACTCTAATTAGTACTTTGTTCATTCATTAAATTTTCGGCTACCCTAAGACTAAAATTTTAATTGGCTTGTAAACATTAGTTTCATACAATTAATATGAGTCCTCTGCGAATTTTATAATAAACTTAATATAGAAAGTCAGATGAACTAAATCTGTGAAGGTAACAAATTTATTAAATTTATGTATACGCACACTAAACCATATGTATAAAAGTATATATATATATATATATATGCAGAAAGTTATACTTAGGTATTTTATTCTTATTACTATATAATAGAATAGTTAAAATAATATGTTAATAGTAACTATACGTATAAAAGTAAATTTGAAAATCTAAACATAAGTTTATCAAATATAAAATTCATTTTATGAAATTTTATCAAAATTTAACTTTTTTTTAAAAGATTAGAACTTTAAAAGACAATAAGAATCCTTATAAACTTTTATGTGATACTATATTTATCTTATTTACTTTAGATAGTAATTTATGTGTATGGTTGTAAAATAATAATATTTTTATAATATATAAAGTAATTCTACTACACATGTAACTTTCATAAGCTGAATATAAGAAAACCAAAACAAAATTTAGTGTTATTATTATCCTTTTTAACATGAGCTACAAGTTTATACCAATACCGTAAGGTGTCGTAATGATTTGAAATAGTTTAATAATTATGGTGATCGAACAAATTCACCGTGTAATCAACTGAAAGCTTTTAATAAAAATTCTAGGGGTTTACGTCTCTGATCTGCATAACTCTTTAGTCGATCTTGATACATAATACTTCTATAAGTATTTAATAGTTGTGGAATATTAAACAAGATGAACAATTACTTATAAGTATAAAATGTCTTGTCCATGAATACTTAGACAGTTATTTAGATAATTTTATTCGTCCCTCTAATTCTTGTATTGTTTTATGAAAATATGTCTTCTCCTTACAGTACTAAGTATATATATATATATATATATATATATAAACATTTTTACATATAATTAAAACTTACTAAATAAGTATGATGATTTAATTTATATACATTAACTAGTCATTATCATGGTTGGATATTGGTTAATGCTGCCTTGTTTAAGCATGGGTGATCAGTCCATGCCTAACTAAGGCTAGGCTACCCAATACCTGCCCCTGACAATAACCCTAGTACCTAAAAATAGTACTAACACTACTACTATTAATATTATTACTAATAATAAAACTAATATTACCAATAATAAATAACTAAATATAAACTTAAATGAGAGTATACCTCAAACATAATTTTATACATATATATAAAAATATAAATTCTTCACCTCAATGGTTTAACAAAATTCATTGACTTGATATCAAAGAGTCACCGTTTTGCAATAATGCGGTTCACAGTGCAAAAAGCGGAATGATATTTGAGTTTGGATAAAACAACAACTTTAGAATGAAGCCCTCTAGTGGTCTTTATAATTCAAATGAACCACATGCGCAATAAACAGTGCATGTGTAACGTGTGGATTTACCAAAAAAAATGAAATAGATCAATATTCACTACTATGAAAGAAATCATCATGGTATGATGAACACGAAAGTCAACTCTTTATATGCAGAAGTCAGAATTTCAACGAAAGAAATTTAAGAACTTTATCTGGAATTTCGTGTGATAACCGTGGTTAAGTGACATTACCAGGGAATGTCAAATAAAATGAAATAGGGAATTTGCAAAGGTATGTGACTCTTTTTGCAGTGATAATAATTATGACTCTGATTAGACTGTGCACCGATTGTTGTGAAATCTTGTTTCAACGTACCTCAGCGATATTCATGTTGTTTGTAGGATCATGTGGCAAAGTGCCGCTTTTTGATCAGTAGTTCTCCCACTGACAGGATTTGCATTGGTGTCGTCGTGCCCAATCATATTTTCCAAAGGTCTTGCCTTGGAAGTTGTGTGTGATATACTTCGTCGATTGTATAATTTTAAGTTTCATGTGTTTTCTTGTGCACTAGCACAACTTTACATGCTTCTTACTTGCGTTAATAGTCTATGATAATGCATTAAAAATTCTTATACTTTTGATGGTATCCCAACTTAATGGGTTTCCATTGTTTATATTATCGCACGAGTTACGTGATAGATGATCAAACGAAATAATGTTTGATATCGGAATTATCTATATATGCAAGAGATTCATGATAAAGAAATCTAGAATTATTATTGACACCTATGTTTGTGCTTTATTCTTTAATTGACTTTTGGAATTCCTTATAGATATACATATCTATATAATCATATATTTCACATGCTGTATTATACCTACCCTTTCATAAGGTCAATGTATTTAACAGATTCATATTTCCAAAAACAAGTCAGATATTAGGTCATGATACTATTTAGGGAAAACTTATCACTTGTTTGACATATTATATACCCC
The DNA here is from genome assembly GCA_030545235.1 of Helianthus tuberosus. Lineage (NCBI taxonomy): Eukaryota > Viridiplantae > Streptophyta > Magnoliopsida > Asterales > Asteraceae > Helianthus > Helianthus tuberosus. Next base: position 3,449,335 of record CM060440.1, read on the forward strand.
GTCTTATCTGGTTCGCGCCGGAGAGGTAACCTCAGTATATCCGGACAAGCTGGAGAGTCTGCTACACCATACCCAGTCTTGCCGGAGAAAATTTTCTATTTCTCATAAATAGATCTTTCTTAATTCATGATTTGGAAAGTGCATTATGACTTTCAACAAAGACTAAGCAAATTAGTCTTCACATGACATATCATATTCTAGAACAAAGTAGTACTAATTAGGGAAATCTCCTAACTGTTATTTCTTATTTATTATACTTACAACGTTCTAGTTATCATTCTCACGGCATACCAAAACCTATCACACTTTATTTACACAAGTATTTAGCTTATCTCGAAGCTTATACTAAGGCATTTTTTCTTAAGTTCAAGTCTAAATACTATCCTGAGTGCTACCATAAAATATCGAGTTCCTAACTCTTCGTTTAAACTTAGATATTTTATTACAACACCTATTGGCTTAAATCGGTGGCTCTGATACCACCTTCTGTCACGACCCACGACTCACCCTGGACGGAATCGGGAGCCGCAAACAGCCAAGTGGTACCGGTGGTTATTTTGAAAAACATTGCAGCGGAAATTTCATCAGGACCGTGAGTCGGGAAAAATATCAGAGTTTAGAAACACCGGATTTTATTTATTAAATAGATGGGATAAACCCATGTTTTACAAAGGTAGCTTTAATAAGGGATAAACCCAATTACATAAAACAATATTTCTTAATTTGATTTAATTAATAAAATAAGCCACTTCTTGAAGCCTTTCAGTGCCGTATCCATCTCTTACTCCAATCTACTGTAATTACCTGAAACGCGTTTTAAAAAGGTTTTGTCAGCAGGAAATACTGGTGAGTTAATTCATTTTTGATAAAACATATTTGTTATAATTCACAGCATTAAGAGTTTTTACATTTGCTTCTTTAAGATTGGCAAAGACTTAATCACTGTAAAGTATAACTAGAAAACAGTGTTATAAGTTAAAGTATTAAGAGCGATTACAATGTTTCCATATATCAACCAACTACCCACAGTATTTGTCACTCGAACATCCATCGGTAACCTCTTAGTCCAATGGTGTCTGTGACTATGGTCATATCACCCCTTGGCTAACTCATTGTCCAATGGTGAAGTTTATCAAGTAATGTATACAAAACCCCACATACCGGCTGTAATTTGGTGACTACAAAGACTTAATCCCCGTAATTATAACTTTGAAAGTAAACATGATTTTGAAAGTAATTTGATAAAAAGAGAATGACTCACATTATAAGCATGCAGATTTATACGGGCAGAATTTAGCCTACTGGTTAGCCTTGATATTGCAGATTTATACAGCCAGAGCTTAGCCTATTGATTAGTCTTGTAACCTAGTGCACACGAACTCGGTAAGTAACTAATACAGCATTTACGATAATTCACGAGATTAAGACCCTCACGACAAATGACAAAGTGCAATCACTTAAACATCCATCGGATTCACAACGAATGACAGAGTCTACCCCGAGTTTGGGTGGCACTCAAACATCCTGTCGGATTCACGACTAATGACAAAGTATAGCATTTAAACATCATGTCGGATAGTTTTAATCGATCGGACATTGAATCCTAGCAGCGATCGAGTTATTACCCTGTTTTGCGGCAGCGTTTAGTGCTGTGTGTGTTTGGTAGTAATCTGGTGATATCTCGAGATATAAAGCGAATTTTAACGTCGAACGAATGCCAGAAATCAAGTCCCACACCCCTCTATTTATATCTGGAAAACAGCGCAGTCGCACCACGTGACGGGGACTCTTTTAGCATAGGGTTGCCACGTCTGTTTGTAGCTCAGCTGAGTCGACGGATCGAAGAATCTCGCATTTTACAGCAACTTATGAAGATAATCGTTAATAGGGAATACCCCCCCTGAGTTTTAGGGGCCCTGATCCTGATTCTGATTGTTCTGAAAATTTTAGGGTTTGTGCAGGATTACTTGAGGATCTCAATTAGGGTTTCCTATTGGGCAAATAAAATAATAGATATGACTTTTGATGAGAGTTGTTTACAGAATAAAATGGTGAGAAAAGAGAATGGACCCACTTTGTAACTTTAGGGTCCAACTAGAAAGCCTCCTGGTATAAATCTTAGGTATAACTTCTGAGCTATAAAAATATATAATGCACTCGTGTTAAGTATAGTACCCCTCATTCAACCTTGTCCCTATGTCACGAGACAGAACCCCAATGAACTTAGTCAGGCAGAGCCTTGACATGCGTTATGGGGCTCAGATCAATCGGAAAGGGTAGCGGTGATCGGGAGTTAAAACACTTAAAACGGGGCAAGACTTTATTTATTATTATTATTTATTAGGGGTTGAATTAAGGAATATATACATATATAGTAGAGGGCGAGACTAAAGGAAAAAGAAAAATGAACATTTTGATTGTTTTGATGAGATCTATATTTATAGTGGTTCTTATTGCTTTGGAAGGCTACACGTGCCCTTAGTGAACGTTACTCAACCTTTCTTTTAATTTCTACATTGTGCACGTATACAAATAAATTTCCATTTGTAAGTTTCTTGTTTGTGATAATATTATTTTATTATGTACGTAACATATATGAATTTCAATTTTGATAAGTTTGAATTTTTATTATTTTATTATTATATTTCATACGAAATTTTTGATTATTATTATATTATTTTATATATTATAATTAATTCAACTGCTTTACTTATTTGGCGCTTATAACTTCTAAAATATAACGTTTTATAAAATAACGAATATGTTATTAGAACGAGAATATTTTTGTCCACATTTGGGTCTAAGTTTCATTAAAAACGGAGTAGGTTCAAATATAGTGTATTTTTATAATTTAATTATTAAACGGTTCATATGCCCATCTAGGTACTTCATATTTCTTACAGTCAACTTACCCGTAAGTTACCTGTCTAATAATATAAGTTTTTATATATTTTTATTTTATTAGAAATGTCACCCATATACATGCCAATTAATTAATATAATATTTCAACCAACTATATAAAATAGTGTTTAAAACTATTTAGGTTGAATATTTATTTTAAAAATAAACTAGTTACTAGTTACAAGTGGTTAATAAATTTAACCAACCCTATAATTCTTATATAAAAATAGGAATGTTACAACACGGCTTCTCAAAACATCACACATTCAATTTTACAAACCCTAAATCTCATCTACGGCTGTATCTCTAGTGATTGTACCTGGCCATACCCACTCCAGAAATCCCTAAGTCTCAAGCATTCAAACTCTCATCTAGGTATGTTTTCTTTGATTTTTATGATGTAATTCGATAATCGTTTGATTTTTTCGCTTTAATCAATGTTTAATATGTTAATCATTGATATAGATAATTGTCGAATCAGTTTTGATTTTGTCGCTCAATCCAACCAGGTAATATTTCCGAAAGAGATTCGATTTTCAAATGGGTTACATGTCTAATTTTCGAGGGTGAAACGATAATTGAGTCAGTTAGAAACCCTAGATTGATAACCAGATTCTTCACACTGCTTCTCAAAACCCTTATTTTTATTCAACGTCGTTGTCCTCTCCAACAATCCCTTCAATAGCGGCTACATGAGAGGATCTCTGATTCCAGTCTAATCTTCCAGGTAATAATAGGCTTTTGTTTCAACATAATCCATCATATCTTCTAATCATTTGTGTACTTTAATCAGTTAATCTCAAGTTCTGTGTATGTGTTTGCTTTGATTTATGTATATTCATGTTATTATTTAGATCTTCAACTCAAATTGTTGTTTTTTGTAATTATCATAAGCCCTAATTATTTAGGGAAATAGTGTTATTTATTTCAAAAATTATATATCGTTTGATATAGATTCGTTTAGGAATTTTGTTTGTTCTTTTCATATAGTCTAAAATTTATCCAGTATTATATAGATTTTTTACTTATATTTAGGTTGTAATAATGTTTTCATTAACCAATAATAGAGCTAAGTTGTAATTCAGATTTGTGAGAGGAGCTGAGCTTGGAGTCAACATCTACACCGGTTTACAGGGCTGTTAAAAAATAAAAATTTTGCTTCTGCCTGGCTGCCTCTGTGTTGTCTTCTTGATCCATATTCAAGTTCAGAAAAAAATCCCTAACGAAGGTATGAGGCAAGTAACTGTGAACAAGATTTGAATTCTGGTTGTTAATTGGGCGTTTGGTAGGTATATTAGCTGCATAGTTATTGCTTTATGTACTGTCGACAAATATTTGATTGAGGCAAATTTTTCCATTGGTTTTGGTTTATCATGCAAATGCAATCATATCCATGATTAAAAACATTTATGCAAGTTTTTACAAGTGGTGTTGATAGAGACACAGTTGTGTTATTGGCTGCTAGAGCATCAAAGTTGGAGAACCAAGACGCCATTGATACCGCTCTAGTATCGATGCTGGTTGATCATAAGGAGGTATTCATAATTTCATATTTTTCTATTCTTATTTGATCAAAGTAAGTACATTTGTATTTAAACGGGCTATTTTGTAGCTTAAGTGAGAAACCATGTTACAAAATACCTTCATTTATGTGACTTGAAATCTAATTTGTTAATGCACAGGGGTGGTGGTGATATTTTAAGGCAACTTCATGCTTAGGCAGAGGCTGAATCAGAGTTAGCTTTACATTAAAAGCGTCTATCAGAAATCGAAGCAAAGGTTTAACTTTAACCTTCAAGGCTACTAAATGTGTTGTCTTTCTAACTTCTGGATGCTAGACTATTGTGATATTGTAGACCTGCCTTCACTAATTTCTTTTGTATAAAACAGATAATAGGTTATTCTTTAACTACGTGTCGTTATTCTTTTCGGTTATCCAGTAGAAGTGGAGGCACAATTATGCTCAGATTGCTTCAGACTCTGCCCACCAAATCTACTCCAGTTTATTCTTTAAGAGTAAGTAACATTAATCAACTTTTAATTAAATGGATTACACACTTTTAAGTCGTAGATTATAGACTGATTGTTGCTTTTTTCATGTGACTGAAGGAGTTCAGACACCCTTTTTTCTAATTCTTATGGTAGTTCACGCGAATAAATTTTCATTTTGATGCAGCAACGCTTTCCACAAATATATGAAACGACATTATAATAGGTTGTGTTATGGCTCAACATTAGTCTGTACGGGCCGTTGACTTGTGAGAACGGGAAATGAAGGCGTGCGATTGAGGATTCTCATATTCAAGTAATTCTTCTAACCTTTAGTACTTATTATTTTACTCTTTTTTGTATGGAAATTATTATTTGTTTACTGAGGAGCTGTTATATTTGACTTTCGTATGCTCTAGGAGAAACCAAAGCATGGCGAGTCAATTATTGGATCCTCAAATGGTACTCTATCACATAGTTATTAAAGCGAGCGCCCAAATAAGGCGCAGGGCGGGAAAACACTGTTTCGGGTTCCGAGGCATTTAATGCACGTGGGGGTCAAAATCTTTAGCTATTGTGCTGACGTTGTTATACTTTTTTTTTGCGTTTCAAATGCTTAAGGTACAACTTTTTTTATATTTTAATATGCACATACAAATGAGTGTTTAAACATAATTATATAAAATTATGGTCAGGGTAGAATGGGTCGAAGGGTATGAAAGTTGTCTAAAGTCTATCATTATCGCATGTAACCACCTAGACAGTTTTTCATACAATTTGTGGATGATTTGTTTCTAAATAAATAGATTTCATGATTTTCTTAAATTCTTTATTGCATACAACCTCCTATGAAATGTGTTTTTAACATTTGGTTCTAAAAATTTTCTTGATACTCATTTTAGACATCTGATTCTGATTGATTATATTTGGTACTATGTTAGGACTTGCCATATGCTATTATAATTATTTATATAATAAGTGGTGATAGTTTACTCCATATGATGACTACAGGGCACAGGGAGATGTTATATTATTTACGCTTTTCCATTGATGAAGTTGTTGCTGACGTTTGCCCATATGCATGCATAGTTGATACTTCAGCTTGCGGAATCAGGTCATTATTTCTATAGGTGGATCTATTTAAAGTTTGTGGAAAATTTGCTTTATTCGATGCTTATGAAGACCATTTTTCACAACGTACAGACAAAATATATTTTTGTCACCCGTCGAAAAGTTGTACTTTTACAAGTACGTCTTCCAGTTTTATTAAAAAAACATAGTTGTTCGGAATTTTAGGACAAATATATTTGTATTAGCATGATTGGAATTAAATATATGATTTTGTGTGGCAGACATCCAACATTTTGACACAGAAGTTCAATCCAGCTAGAGATCCATGCCTGGTGTTGTGGGATGTTCTGTGCGGAGGACCTAGCTACCATGGAACTAACTACTAGAAAGAAAGATCACCTAAATGCACCTCTATCCAAACTTATTCTATACTTGAAATCTGAATCATCATATGAGAACAATGATCACACTCGTGTTATCAACTATTACCGCGATACCATACAGGCTATTTAGGTGTACACCTCAGCAATGAGTACATACACTCCGAAAGGCTCCAAGGTATTAGTTGGTGGTATTACTCATCTAATAGTTTCCATTTTAAACCGATGGAATTAGTGTGTTTCGATAAGGTGTGAAATATTCTTATCTACAAATTTCACATTGAAGTGGTGGTTTTCTTGAAGGTTGACTTTGGTTAGTTGGCGTTGTTGAGTTAGGAATTGCATAAAACGAAAGTTGATGCGCGTGTGGTGTTATAGGTTTTTATATATATTTTTAGCCCTTTTTAAACGTTAGTCAAGTTTTAAATTTATAAAATGCGATATTTTACTAACACCAAACACACATATGGGCAAGTGCACCCATCGTGAGCGTAGTATAGTGTTGGTCAGATACCGAGGTCATCCAAGGACACAAGAGCTTTTAGTACCGGTTTATCCTCAACGTCTAATCAAAACAAAAGTTTAGAAAATGGTTGTAAACTAGAAAATAAAAACTAAAAATGCTGAAAATAAAAATAAAAACAGATAGACAAGATGAATCACTTGGATCCGACTCGTGTTTAGTGTAACCTTTGATTATTTCCGCACTTTTGCACTTTTTAAGAGATTATCTTAGTTATAGTAGTAGGCCCCTCTTTTGAAGGTGACGTTACCCTCAACCCAGTAGTTTGAGTCAGCAAGGATACAATCCTAAAGGGTTGGATTATTGAAAGATAATTAATTAAGTTATTAATGCGTAATGTGGTAGGCCCCTCTTTTGAAGGTGACGTTACCCTCGGCTAAGTAGTCTGAGTCAGCAGGGATACAGTCCTAAATAGCCGGGTTAATGTTTTAATAGTAGCTTACATATGAGGGGATCAAGGAGTTCGGACCCCCGCCATCCAATACCAGTGGGTATTGGAGGTCCTACTAAAGTTGACCCAGGTCCTTGCAGGATCTATACACTGAACAAGGCAAGACTCTTACCAAACCATTCCCTTAACCCCCGACCAGGTAGCCAACATATCTCCATATAGACCGTGGAGATATGAATGGTGAAAATCTTTTATTTTATATAGACAGTAAAATAATGCCAAGACACCACGGACAAATGATAAGGAAGATTCACCTTCAACATAAGAAACTAGTTATTAAAGTCATTAATACATAACCAAATAAAAAGTGCGAAAAGATTATAAATAAAAAGTATTACACTAGACACTTGTCTTCACCAAGTGATGTAAGAGACTTAGGCAAACATTGTTGGATATTATGTCTGTTCGATAAGTCAACGCTGCCGACCGGGTCTTGACCCGTACGAGTTACACCTTGGGCAACGAACTAAAAATCCACTTAACCTGTTTAACTGGTAATTACGAACAATATACGAGACAAATCATAACTATATTTATGATCATAAGCGGGTATTAACTGAGAGACGGGTACATGGACCGGGTGGCACGGGTATTCTCACCCTACGCCACTTGTCATACACCTAACTTGTGGCCAATCAAAACACATGCATTTTTGCATGGTTTGACACTTGGCGAGCATGCAATATTGTCCATGTTCTATATAATTGTGGGTCTTGTTTTGAGAGTTAGATGAACACAAGGTTGCAACAAAACTCTCTCAACTCATACACCCAAACCGGCCACCACCGCCTGCCGGACAGGCCGTCGCCGCCCCGCCGCCTACCGCCGCCGCTTGGCGCCGCCCCTTCGTCGTGTCTCGTTAGTTCGTTAACTAGCCCTTGTTCGTTGAACCTCGGTGTCTCAACCGGTTTACTACTAACCGAAGGTATATCTAAAACCCCCTATGGTTTGCGTTTATATTTCGTGTTTGCATGTCGGTGACCTTGTTCCGTTACAGGTATTCCTTGGTATAAAAGTGTTCATGTTAATTTTTTTACATACGCTTCCGTTGCCTAAAATGTGTATATAGTTTTAACTAGTTAAAGTTTATTTTGAATAACCTATTTCTACATGCATTCTTATTTGTCAAAATGTTTTGACTAAACCCTTGTAACAAAATAAACTCATATTTAATATGAACCGGGTTCATAAAATAAAAGGTAAAATTATACCACGGACTTCCTACTGTGGTATCAGAGCCGATGCTCACCACATGCAAATCGAAACCGGTCTTTTTCACCGGAATAATAAATGACAAACTTTAAAAGTCTATAGTTTTTTATTTATTTTTATCTTTGGGCTATATATTTTTTTGGTCATATTTTAATTGTTATACATTTGGTTGACCAAAAATTGCCCAAACATACTTTTGGTTATGTTAAATATGTAAATCGGGCCCGACCTTGTGGTTGTGTTTATATTTGGTTTTGTTCTTGGTTTTGGCCCGTTTTGCGGCTCAAAGTTGTAATAGATTAGTTTATGGTTTTGGCCCGCTTTGTGGTTCAAAGTTGTAATAGATAAGGTTCTTTGTCTTTGTTATATTTACTAGTTAAATATTGTTGATGCGAAGACCCGAAGCAAACCCGAAACAAAACCGAATGCCAAGAGGAGTCTTGGAGTTAGTGGGAGTCGCTCAAGACAACAAGATGCACTCAAGTCCATCCTAGTGGTTGTTTTGTGTTTTGTGACCGTGACCCCTTGATCTTGCTACTTGGCTCTAGCAAGATCATATTCATACCCATATGATTTACATATTCATTTTTGTTATTGTGGTTGCCTTTTAATAAATGTTATCACACTTCAACTTAATACCAAAACGTATTCTTAAAAGTTTTTTTTTAAATGAAATCGGAAAAAGCAAGTTCTAGCAACTTGCATATTTTATAACAACTAGAGTTTTATAACATGTTTCTTTTTCTCACATCTTTAAAACTCATAAACTTAATAGTTTTCACTATTAACTTTAATTGGTTATTCCAAGTCGCGACAAACTTAGTTTTGTAGGTTATCTAAAACTAATTGTCCCGAGAGGTGAAAGGGTCTTTTTGGTTATGTCGCAAATTTAATATTTAGATTAAAACCGACTATAACGACCCTATTTGGTAAAAATTAAAATCAATGGTCTATGCCATCCTACTACTAGTAACACTTGGGGCATAATGCGAACCATCAGTGTTGGAGCCCCAGCACGACACTTGGTGTCTAGTTTATCCTTCCAAGGTGCAAGGGTTCCGTCGACACATCCGGCCCTTCCACATGTGACCGTTTTAGGACCACTATTACTTTTCTTCTCGTGTTGCGTGCCCCAGCCGTCTCGAGAACAAAAGTGGCATAGATGAGGCCAAACATATCAATGCAAGGGAAAATGTTGTCCTCGCAGCCTCATAAACCCCGGGAGTTGTGCTTTTCTCACAATTAGCAATCGTTGTCAGTCCGCTTGAACCTCTTGCTAATGTTGCATGCCCCAGCTGCCTTTAGAAAGAGCTTCTAACCGGATTCTCGCTCCTTATCATCTCACCTCACTAAATAAGGAAATACATTAAAAATACTAATTAAATAATTGTTTGCTTAACAGATGTCATCTGAAAACAACTCCTCTTTTGCTCTCAAGTCCATACTTGAGAAAGACAAACTGAATAACACCAATTTTCTTGAGTGGCACCGCAACTTGAGAATCGTTCTCAAGATGGCAAAAAGGCTTTATGTTTTGGAAACCCCGATCCCAACCGCACCCGAGAACAACACTGTGGTTGCGAAGAAGGCTTTCGACAAACATAAAGAAGATGCCATGGAAGTTTCTTGCCTCATGCAAGCCACAATGTCTCCAGATCTTCAGAAGAATATGGAAGACATGAATGCCTTCGACATGATTGAACAACTCAAGGGCATGTTTCAGAAACAAGCCCGTCAGGAACTCTATGACACCATGAAACAGCTCATAAGCTGTAGAATGCAAGATGGTTCTTCAGTTAGTGCTCATGTCCTCAAGATGAAAGGCTACATCGACCAATTAAACAAACTTGGTTATCCTCTCCAAGATGAGATGGATGTTGACTTCATTCTCAACTCTCTTTCCAGCACTATGATCAATTTGTTATGAACTTTAACATGAATGACTGGGTAAAGACAGTGCCAGAGCTACATGGGATGCTCAAAACGGCAGAGATGAACATTTCCAACAAAGTAAGCCAAGTGTTAATGGTTCGATCTGGTGGTGTTAAAAAGCCCAAAACAAAGAAGAAAAGTTATAACAGAAAAAACAAAGGAAAGGCTCCTGTTGCTGCCAAACATGCCACCAACAAGAGCAAGCAAGCTGTGAAAGCCCCTCTTCCAGAAGAGCGGCAATGCTATGAGTGTAACAAGATGGGGCACTGGAAACGTAACTGCCCCGAGTATCTTGCCTAGCTCAAAGTGAAGAAGGCTAATGGAGAAGGCACTTCTTCAGGTATTCTAATATATGTTATCGAACTTTTCACTGTTTCAAGCAACACATGGGTATTTGATACTGGGTGTGGTTATCACATCATTAATGTCTTGCAGGAGCCTGAGAAGTGGAAGAAACTGAAGCCGGGAGACATGGAGCTCATTGTTGGCGATGGGAAAAGAGTCCCAGTTCTGGAAACTGGCACATTTAATCTTACATGTCCTTCTGGTCTTGTTGTTGTTTTGAACAATTGTCTTTATGCACCTGGTTTAACCAGGAACATCATTTCAGTTTCGTTGCTTTTTGAACAAGGATTTAGATATGTTTTTAATGGTGTTGCTATTTCTGCTTATCTAAATGGTATTTACTATTTTGAGGCTAAACCTCGAAACGGTATCTATGAAATTAATGTTCAGCCTAGCAGTAACATATATCACCTTTCTAAATGTTAGAAAAATGGTGCTAGTGATTCATTCCTATGGAATTGTAGACTTGGCCATATAAGCAAGGCACGCGTAAAATGGCTCCAATCTGAGGGGATTCTTGAATCCACCGGAACAGACTCATTTGATGATTGCGAGTCTTGCTTAGCTAGCAAACTCACCAAGGATCCCTTCACCCATGTTGGTGAATGAGCTAGTGATCTACTAGGACTCATACACTCAGATGTATGTGGTCCTTTTAGAACCATGACTAGGAATCACGAGAGATACTTCGTTACGTTCATCGACGATTATAGTCGATATGCTTATGTCTATCTCATGAAGCATAAGCATGAAACTTTTGAAAAGTTCAAAGAGTTTCAAAACGAAGTTGAAAACCAACTTAATAGAAAGATTAAAATGCCTCGCTCAGATCGAGGCGGTGAATGCCTCAACTTGGAATTTCTCGATCATCTAAAGGAACGTGGAATAGTTTCACAACCCACTCCACCAGGCACACCCCAACTTAATGGCGTGTGTGAAAGGAGAAATCGAACCCTAATAACTATGATTCGATAGATGATGTGTAGAACAAATTTACCTCACTCCTTTTGGGGTTTTGCTCTTATGACTGTTGCTCGACTCGTAAACCTAGCGCCGACCAAAAAGGTAAACAAAACTCCATATGAGATATGGCATGGGCATAAGCCGAATTTGAGTTACCTAAGAGTATGGGGGTGTGATGCTTACATCACAAGTGACTCTGATGAAAAGCTCGACCCTCGAGGCAAAAAGGTTGTTTTCTTCGGATACTATAACCAATGCGGTTATTACTTCTACCATTCTGATGCAAATACGATTTCCATCAAAAGGAAGGCTAAAAGGTTCTTTGAAGATGAACTTCTTAGTCGAGGAACTGGGAGTAACTTAGTAGATCTTGAAGAAGTTCAAGGACTACAAACAACCGTTGACGAGGTCGGAACGTCTAAACCACAACAAATTGTTGATACCGAATCAGACCCGAACACAAGCCTTCACAGGAGCATCAGGACTCGTAAAGAACCCGATAGATACCTTTGGCATGTTGAGGGTTCTGAAGTCCTGACAGTAGGCAAGTCTGATAACGAGCCTACTAGTTACAGTTACAAATCTGCTATTTCTAATCCAGATTCTGCGAAATGGCTAGAGGCCATGAAAGCCGAGATGCAATCCATGCGTGACAATCAAGTCTGGAATTGGTTGAGCTACCCCCCGAATCTCGGGCAGTAGGGAGCAAATGGGTTTTCAAGAGAAAAACCGACATGCATGGAAATATACAAACCTATAAAGCACGGCTAGTAGCGAAAGGTTTCACTAAAACTCAAGGTATTGACTATGATGAAACCTTCTCACCCGTTGCTATGATCAAATCGATCAGGATATTACTTGCCATAGTTGCGTACTATGATTACGAAATTTGGCAAATGGATGTTAAAACCGCCTTTCTTAATGGACATCTTTCCGAAGATGTTTATATGGTTCAACCTGACGGTTTTATCGTCTTATCGATCCAAAATATCCTAATAGGGTATGTAAGCTAAACAAGTCCATTTATGGACTCAAGCAAGCATCTCGAAGCTGGAATCTTCGTTTTGACCAGAAAGTCAAAGAGTTTGGTTTTGTCAAGAACGAAAATGAACCTTGTGTTTACAGAAAGGCTAGTGGGAGTGCTATATCATTTCTCATCTTGTATGTAGATGATATATTGATCATTGGAAACAACATCCCCATACTTAAGGAGATTAAACATTGGTTGGGATCTTGCTTCGCTATGAAGGATCTTGGAGAAGCCGCTTACATTCTAGGAATCAAGATCTATAGGAATAGATCTAAGCGACTTCTTGGGCTAACTCAGAGCACATACATAGATCAAGTAATAAGACGCTTCAAGATGGAAAACTCCAAGAAAGGAGGTGTTCCAATGACTAAAGGAACCGTTTGGACAAATCACAAGCTCCCTCTGAGGAGCGTGAGATAAAGCAAATGGAAGCAGTTCCATATGCCTCAGCGATTGGTTCTATCATGTATGCTATGGTATGTACTCGACCAGACGTCTTGTATGTTTTGAGCATGACCAGCCGTTACCAGCAGAGCCCTGGGATTGCCCATTAGACTGTAGTTAAGAACATCCTTAAGTACTTGAGAAGGACAAAGGATACGTTCTTGATATTTTGAGGAGTCAATGAGGAGCTCACTGTAAAATGTTACACTGATGCTAGTTTTCAAACTGATCGAGATACCTCTCGCTCACAAACGGGTTTCGTGTTCACTCTCAACGGAGGAGCTGTCTCATGGAAAAGCTCCAAGCAGAGTGTTGTAGCTGATTCCACCACGGAATCTGAGTACATTGCCGCATCGGATGCCACAAAGGAAGCTGCTTGGATGAAGAAGTTCATAACTGATCTCGATGTGGTTCCAAGTATCATGAAACCTATCCAGATATTTTGTGATAACACAGGTTCTATTGCTCAAGCCAAGGAGCCTAGATAACATCACAAAGCCAAGCACATTTTGAGAAAGTTTCACTACATACGTGAGATTGTGGGACGTGGAGACATCGTTATAAGCAAAATTGACACAGATCAAAACTTAGCTGACCCATTTACTAAGCCAATGACTCAAGAGAAACATGACCGTCATATGGATGCTATTGGGCTTAGATTAGCTAGTGAAATGTTTTGATTTAGTATTTGGATGTACGGACATCAAACAGTTGTATTCCTGTATTCATTTTGATTTACTAGTTAAATGAAATTCTTGAATCCTACAACTGTGTTCGAATTTGATACCTTTAATCCATGAATCTTGTATTCTAAATTATCCGTAGTCGGTCAGGCTCGTGGGAACGACTCTGAATTAAGACTATTCTGATTTTGGACTCAAGGAGTTGACTTCCAAATTCACAGGCCTCATTGTGAATGACGCTGGATGTAACTCGCATCAAATCATCTTCATGGATCTTATTCATAAGATGTTTTTGATCTAAGCATACTCATTTAGTATCCTCTGACCTGAGATACATACTAGAACTTTCGTTTACTAAAGAGTATTCTTTGATCAGTGTCAACCGCTGTCTCGTAACTGCCAGTCATAAAGGCATTGGTTGGGAATGGTTCTGAAGTTCAGTGGGAGTTGTATGTAGTCAAGATGGAATTCTGTACTCTTACATTATATGTAACAGTTAGACATCGGGCGCCCTCGTTGATTCAAACTGGTGAAGTGTAAGGCCTTACCCAAACTTACTGTGTGTTTGATTGGACCACTTTGATTCTGCGAACGAGAACGATAATGATTGAACGCCATGTGAGATTGAATCTGATCCATGTCTCATTGTTCAATTGATGTCTTTTACAGAAAGGATAGATGACGAGAATTGCCATAAGTTTACCTTCTTCATGAAGCAAGCCGTTGCTAAAGAGAAGATACCTTGGTTAATGACTTTAAAGTGTCATGACCTGTTGGGGGCAGCTATGTGTAGCTAGAACACCGCTGGCTGTCTGCGTTGAGATCTTATCAGAGACCGTCCAAGTGAGAGCTGTTGGATATTATGTCCGGTTCGATAAGTCAACGCTGCCGACCGGGTCTTGACCCGTAAGAGTTACACCTTGGGCAACGAACTAAAAATCCACTTAACCTGTTTAACTGGTAATTACGAACAATATACGAGACAAATCATAATTATATTTATGATCATAAGCGGGTATTAACTGAGAGACGGGTACATGGACCGGGTGGCACGGGTATTCTCACCCTACGCCACTTGTCATACACCTAACTTGTGGCCAATCAAAACACATGCATTTTTGCATGGTTTGACACTTGGCGAGCATGCAATATTGTCCATGTTCTATATAATTGTGGGTCTTGTTTTTGAGAGTTAGATAAACATAAGGTTGCAACAAAACTCTCTCAACTCATACACCCAAACCGGCCACCACCGCCTGCCGGACAGGCCGTCGCCGCCCCGCCGCCTGCCGCTGCCTACTGCCGCGGCTGCCGCTGTTGACTGCCGCCGCTTGGCGCCGCCCCTTCGTTGTGTCTCGTTAGTTCGTTAACTAGCCCTTGTTCGTTGAACCTCGGTGTCTCAACCGGTTTATTACTAACCGAAGGTATATCTAAAACCCCCTATGGTTTGCGTTTATATTTCATGTTTGCATGTCGGTGACCTTGTTCCGTTACGGGTATTCCTTGGTATAAAAGTGTTCATGTTAATTTGTTACATACGCTTCCGTTGCCTAAAATGTGTATATAGTTTTAACTAGTTAAAGTTTATTTTGAATAACCTATTTCTACATGCATTCTTATTTGTCAAAATGTTTTGACTAAACCCTTGTAACAAAATAAACTCATATTTAATATGAATCGGGTTCATAAAATAAAAGGTTAAATTATACCACGGACTTCCTACAAACATGACCTTTGATTGTCAAGAACTCTTACGAGCAATCTTGGATCCCGAGACTAATCACACACTCTATGATGGATGATGGATGATGGTGGTGGATGTGGGTTGTGATGGTGGTGGTGGGTGGGTGAAGTGTGAGAGAGGTGGTTTGCCAAGGGATGGTTTGCAAATGAGCCAAGCACCCCTACTTATAGCCTGCACAGAAGCCCGGACACGGCCCTGTGTCCATTGGTCACGGCCCCTTGTCCACCCATCTTCTCTTTCTTCATTAATTGCAGTTTGTCTGCATTAGTTGACCACGCCCCCGTGTCCGCTGAGCACGACCCCGTGTGCAGAAGCGTATCTGTACTATCAAGATTTTCCTAGATTCTGCGAATCTTAGAGTTGACCACGGCCCCGTGTACGCTGGACACGCCCCCATGGTGGGTGATAGAAGCTTCTACAACTGTCTTTTCTGCAGACACTTGGGCACGCCCCCGTGCTCATTGAGCACGGGGCGTGTTCAGCCTTCTGTCTTCTTGCTTTTGCTTGGGAGGATGCTGTCGAGGGGTCGGGCATGCCACGTTTATTCCTTTTCTTGCATTTATGTTAGATTTAGCTGCCTTTTTGCTTCTTTTGTTCATTTGAGCTCATTTAATCCTGAAAATACAAAAGGAAGACAAAAACATACTTTTTTCCAACATTAGTACTAAAAAAAGGGTTAGTTTTATGCCACAATTGATGTAATTTATATGTTGCATTTTGCGCTCATCAAAAATCAAAAGGCTATATTTGGCACCAGCTGACATATCGACTGCTGAAACAGTTTTCTTATTATATATTTTCTACAAACTTATAACTCTTTATATGTCTTCCTTTTTAAAAAAAGCTATCATCCATGACTCTCTAAATAACCTAAGATTATGTGTTGGGGGGGGGGGGGGATAAGGGTGCGAAAGAGATGTCACCTAGGACCACAAGATGCAGGACAATGCCATCCTAGGGCGCGAAAGGGGGGGGGGGGTAGAGTTTAATTATTTAGGTATTTTTTATGTTGGTCACTAAACTATAACACACCTTTAGTTATATTATTTTTTCAGCCCTGTGTATATAATAACTTCTTTTGCTTGCACTCATTTGAATGCACTTTTTAACCATTTTCCATCTAAACGTTTTTTTTTCACTTACTTTACAGACTAGGAAAGAGGTAACACCTGTTGAAGATCCATTTGATGCGCCCACTTACAATATACCAGAGAAGCTAATGACATTTATAGAACGAGCTTCATATAGTGTTGTAATCGGTAATGCTGGCTGGACTTGGAATTGTTGCTGTTGCTATAGTGGTTAAAGCACTAATCTTTGAACCAAAGGAGTAAGACTTGGTGGCAGTTACATAATTTTTATATTTTTTTAGTTGTCCATTTTTGTTATTTAATGGATGGTGGCAGTTACATAATTTTTATATTTTTTTAGTTGTCCATTTTTGTTATTTAATGGATTTTTGTTATTTTTTTAATCAGGTAAAAGGTTTTTAACAAAGCTTTGCAGTTTGCACATGATTCAAGACGACAATCAGTTTTTTCATTGGCTAAGGTCTGTATTAGATTTGTGTTTGATACATTATCACTTTTATAATATTATTCTCGGGTACCATCTTTGTGTCACGATCAACTCACCGATTACTCGATACGGTCAAGAAACAGAAATCGAGCAGCCCGCCAACGGATTCCCTTTAGAGTTTGGAAAGATGATGATGATGGTGTTGAGCATGTTGAGGTTAGTCTTAATAATTTCTAATTTCTAATTTCCATATAAATCATGTTTTAAGGGGCCTGAACCAACAACGAAATCATTAGAGCAAATTTATAATATTTTTTATTGGCACCTTGTGAAGATCAGGGAACTTGCCAATCTTATTTGATGATGCGAAACAAGGAAGGAAAATACATTCCTATTCTTAAAAATTGGTTATTTTTCCAAGATTGTTACTTCCATTTGTTAAGGTTTTTTTTTTCAATTTTAGGAATGGGGTTACGGATCCTTCGTTTATAATATCTCTAAGAATAAGTTTTGAAGTTAGCGGTGGTTCAATGGTTTTAGGGTAGATAAGCATCAATTTTAAAAAGAAGTAACCATTTGTTCAAATATGAACGCGGGTGTGTGAAAATTGATTGGTTGGAACAAGTAAAACCGACGTTATGTTCAGGTACAACACACGTTGACTTTGATTTTGACTTTATAAGTCATTATTACTATAAGCTATGTTTTTTTTCTATTGAGAAGGTGCTAGGAAGAGACTGTTTAAGCATCTGGGATTAGAAGGGTCGTATATTCCACAAACATGCCTTGAACAAATGAAGCTCGAAAAGCTCTTGAATGAAGTCGTGGTACAAAAGCTAGACTACATTAAAAAAATTAAAATAATTTGTAAAACGACAAGTTAGGATGACAAGTGTTGTACATATTTAACAATTGACCATTTACAATGACATGAATATGTAGTCTCAAGTTCGGTAGAGAGTTCCAAGGGGCATACGCCATTGGTTGTATATTGCAATGGAGGAACCGACTCACTGAAAGGATGCGAGCAACCACGTTCTAAGGGTGTTTGTATGTCGTTTTTTGCTTATGTTGTAAGGGGTTTGTGTGCCTAAGATTGAGAAAATAAAGAACAAATTGAGTCAGTTTTGCAATGTTCTTAAGGCATGAAATAGAGGTATACAGTGGCTTTTAGGTGTGTGGTGAGGGTGTGTATATATGGTAGCATGACTTCAAGTGATTAAAGTTGTGAATGAATTTTCTTTTGTTTCCATTTGATGATGTCAACGGTGATGGAAATTTCCTTTTGTTTTGTTTGGTTTACTTTAATTTCTTTTTATAATGTAAGAATTAACATTTTATAATAATAAAATTATCTTATAATATGTGTAAATAGAGTAATTGGTTTTGAAATATATGCGCATTGTTGGTAGAAAATTGACAAAATTTACACAAGAAAAGAATAGATCAATACCTTGGAATACAACTCTTAGGGGACAAGCTACACTTTTATACGTTGTGATTAATGATTATGCATTATATATATTAGGGGGAGGTTCATTTGAGAAGAAAAAGAACAAAGGGTACAATTGTAAAACATTAAATAGTTTTTTTCTCATCTCATTTATTATTATTTTTGACTAATTAATTAGTCATTAAGACTATCACCCTCCACACTAAATTTTTTTGCCTTAACACATCAAAATTTATCCTACACGTTTTTTAAATTTATCCTACATATACTGAAATTTATTATTTTTAAATTATTTATTTCTTCTTTGAAAAGATATATATTTTTTTGAAAATAAGTTACAAATTTAATATAGTTAGCTATTAAAAAAGAAGACTAACAATTAATGATCTATCTAATTTTACCAATATACCCTTACACCCATATTAAATACAAAAATTAAATGAAGTAAAATAAAGCATTCTTATTGGTTGAAGTTTGTTCTTTTTTATTCTTACAAAAAATTTCTTCTCTTTTGAACCCTCCACATATATATTATGGATGAGTACGGTATCGGTACCGAAATTCGCCAAATATGGATATCGGTAACGAAAATGTACGGTACGGTACCGGTATTTAAAAGTTTAGGTCAACATTTCTAAGTAGTATAATTTATTGTAAGACCACCCATGTAGCTCACGGGAACTTAGACTAGTAATACATAAATGATTTTGTCTTCACCAAGTGATGTAAGAGATTAGCCAAGCATGGCCTTTCTTTGATAAAAACTCTTACTATCGATCTTGGATCCCGAGACTACTACGCACACTTTAAGGATGGATGATGGATGATGGATGAAAGTGGTGGATGATGGTAGTAGTGGTGGTGGAGTGGTGGCAGATGTGAGCAGTGGCGGAGCTTGACCAAAAATTCCGATGGGGCGTAAAGTGATGGGTCCTAGATTTTTTTTTCCTATCGTTATGTTTCGGGTCGGGTCGGGTCGACTATCGATTCGGGTCAAGTCAAATAATAATAGTTCCAAATAAAACTAAAAAAAATCATTCATTCAAAGGACCCGTTCTTACACATAAAAACTTGCGATTTTATTGTGTGGTGGGTAATCTAGGGTTAAACAAATAAGAGTTAAAATATATTTACAAAACTACCCATCACTTATATAAAAATTATATAAAAAGTGGTAACAAAATTTACTTTAATTTATATATTGTACAAATATTTAGGATATACAAAGTGGTAACAAACTTTACTTTAACTTATATATCGTATAAATATTTAGAAAAAATAATTGGGGGGAGGCGATCCTATATAATTTTTAAAATTTCTGGACGAAAAATCAGAACCTATACACTTCTAACCGAAATATTGGGGTGGGCGGGTGCACCCCCGGGCACCAAGTAATCTTCGCCTCTGGATGTGAGATAAGTGGTTTGCCAAGGGATGAGTTGCAAGTAAGCCAAGCACCTCCTTTTATAGCTGAAAACAGTGACTTCACACGGCCACGTGCCTGGTGGGCACGACCCTGTGTCCTTCTCCGTCTTCATTTGATGATGTTGTCAGCCCATCTGCTCACACAGCCCCGTATTTCAACGGCACGGCCCTGTGTCTTCAGTTTGAATTAATTTCAGATTTTTGGCACCGAACATGAATATGCAATTCAACTCGGTTTTGATTCAGTTCAGATTTTAGAGTGATATGTTGGAACCCGAATTTTCAACAACAACAAAAGGCAGTGTTGGCGGGCATAGTGCCTACCGTCTATTGGAGGAAATGGGCGGCAAGGGGGAATAGTGCCAGGCAGCTGCCTGTCACTCTCCTATTGGCCCAACAAATTTACGGTTTTATCCCGCTTTAAAATTACGATTTTCCCATCAGTTCAAAAATATGTCTTTGTCTGCAGTTAAAAATAAATTTGCGCTTTTGCTCCCAGCTAAATATTTCGATTTTGCCCCCGGTTCAAAATTACGATTTTGCTCCGTTTCAATTTACAGTTTTGCTATTAGTTTTTTTCCCTTAAAAATACGATTTTTCCATCAGCTCAAAATTATGCTTTTACCCTCAGCCAAAATTACGTTTTCGCCCCAGTTCAAAATAAAATTTTGTTTTTCCCCCGGCTAAAAATTACGATTTTACACCAGGTTATTATTTTATATCCACTTTAAAATTATGGTTTTTCCCCCCTTTAAATTTACGTCTTTGCCCCCCAGTTCAAAATAAAATTATGCTTTTGCCCCCAGCTAAAATTTACGATTTTCCCCTCGGTTCAAAATTACGATATCACCCTCAATTCAAAATTACGTTTTTTTGCCCCCAGTGCAAAATAAAAATACGGCTTTCCCCTAGCTAAAAATTAGGATTTTACCCTCGGGAAAAAATTTGATTTTTCCCCCAAGTAAAAATAAAAATATGATTTTGTCCCCACCTAAAAATCGCGTTAAGGAGCTGCCTAACACTCTTTTTACTTTTTTTAGCAAAACTATGGTACTGTTTTTTTAATTGGTTAAGAATTATTAACCAACCAGTTTATTATATTATATCCATTTTAAATTACGTTTTTGGTCCTGTTTAAAAATACCGTTTTGCCCTCAGCTCAAAATAAAATTACGCTTTTGTCCCCAGGGAATAGTGCTAGGCAGCTTGCCTGGCACTTTCCTATTGGACCAACCCATTTTTAATTTAATTTTATTTCCAGTTTAAAATTACGGTTTTGTCCTTCATTTAAAATTACGTTTTTGCCCCCAGTTTAAAATAAAATTATATTTTCGACTCTAGCTTCAAATTACGCTTTTGCCCCCAGTTCAAAAACCTTTTTTTTTTAATTTTATTCCCAGTTTAAAATTACGGCTTCGCCCTCCGTTTAAAATTACGTTTTTGCACCCAGTTCAAAATAAAATTATGTTTTTCCCTTAGCTAAAAATTATGATTTTACCCTCAGCTCAAAATAACGTTTTTGCCCACAGTTCAAAATAAAATTATGTTTCCCCCTAGCTCAAAATTATGATTTTGCCCTTAGTTTAAAATTATAATGTCGCGCCTAATTCAAAATATATTTACGCTTGTGCCCTCTGTTCAAAATTATGATTTTATTCCCATTTCAAAAATTACGATTTTGTTCCCCACAGTTGCCTGACACTTCCCCATTGGTCAAGCGAAATTACGATTTTTCCCCCGTTTAAATTTACAGTTTTGCCATTTGTTTTGTTTTTTCCCGTCCATCCTAATTACGATTTTCCCTCGGTTTCAAATTTATAGGTTTGCCATTGTTTTTGTTTTTTTTTTCTATCAAATTACGATTTTGCCCCAGTGTAAAATTACAGTCATGCTATCGTTTTAGTTTTTTTTTTTTTTTTACAAATCTATGGTAGTGTTTTGTTTTAATTGTTGACTCGGTGTAATTTTTATTCGTGTCAGGCGGTTGCGTGACACACGCTCATTTGTCCTAAAAAATTACAATTTTGCCCCAGTTAAAAATTATAGTCTTTTATCGTTTTAGTTTTTTTTAGCAAAAGTATTGATAGTGTTTTGTTTTAATTGGTTTTCTCGATGTAATGTTTTTTGAGATCGTGTTATAAGTAGTATGTACAAGTAACCGAAACACAGACGTATATGAACGAGAAATATTTGGCTTAGTGCCCCGCAACGCGGGCGGGGCAAAACCTAGTATTAAACATAAAACACCTCTATCAATCTGCTGAAAGTCTTTCTGTAAGGAACTTTCATGGACCAAATACTATATTTAAAGATGTTCAAAGTCAAAATAGACCTAAATATTAGCTGGGTTTTTTCTTCACAAAAGCCCATAAGAAAAACGGGCTTTTCCTTCAACAACAACCTTGGGGCTTGGTCTTACAATATTTTGTCCAAAGTACCCAAGTTATTGGCCCATAATGCAGCAAACTTTTATAGAAGAATGTTGAAGTGTTATATTTTAGGATATCTAAACCAAATAATCTCGTAACAAGAGGTGCACAAATTGGTTAATATCCGTAACCCTTTCGGTTAACCGGTTTAGACGATTGGTTAATATCCCTAACCGGTTTAGAAGGTTGTTTTCTCATTTTCGCTTTAACCAGTTATTACTTTAACTGGTTCGGTTATTCACTATAATTGATTCGGTTAATAACCGGTTATTTTCAAATTTTAAATTTTCCCGGGTTTTTTCCGGTTAAAAATAACCAATCGGTTATTTCCAAAAAAATCCCTAACCGGTTAAAAATAACCACTAATCAGCTACTCTTCCATTAGTTATCAACCGGTTACGATTTCAGTTAATAATCAGTTACGGTTATTTTGTGCACCTCTACTCGTAACTCATTTATAAAAACATTTTAGAACACTTTTCAAACTATTATTGTGACATCATTTTTTAATCCCCTGCCCCAGTCAAAGATGAAACAAAACGGTCCCACGAGCTTAATCTCTTAACCCGCAAGGTAACTCTGGTTGCGCAACCACAGCTATAGGCGATGAGCCTCAAGTAGAGGTGCACATATCGGTTTTTTTGAAAAAAAAATCTCGACGAATAGTCAAAATGGTCAAAACCATTTTGGCCAATAACCGGTTCAGATAATAACCAGGTCGAAGATGTCTAATACCCAAACCGTCCAAACCGGATAGATTATATGGGATTTGAAAAGTCAAGTTGACTAACGTGTTCGACGGTACAAGAAAAGAAAACTGATTCTAATATATAAATAAACATTTGGCATCATATGTCCAAAACCAACCAAAACACTTATATCTACAAACAAAACATATTCAACTTCCCTACGTTGAACAAAACATCACATCTTCCACCTTCTATCATCCACTTCAAATAAAAGAGGAAGCAAACAAAAACAAAATAATCAAAAATTAAAAATTTAAAAAAAAAAGAAAATAATAATCTTTATATTAACATTCAAAACCCTTCTACACTCGACCGTCGAGCCGAAGACGACGATCTCCGGCTCTCTTGACGGTCCACAACTCCGTCCATCGTAAGATTCGACGCACAGTTTCGTGGCGGCAAGGAAGGGGGCAACACCGGCAGCCTTGGGGGAGGCGGGGGTGAGTAACTCAATCGTGGGGCGGGGTAGATAATCCCGTTTAAGCTTAACGACTTCGCCATGTGTTTCCGGCTGATTGTACCCGGTTCTTGTAATGGAAACCGACACGAGAATTTTATATCTTGTATGATTTTGAGGTGTTCGACTATTGTTCGCATTGTTGGTCTTTCGGATGGATCTTTTTGGAGGCATCTTTGAGCTATGTCCGCCATTGTTCTGGCGGCCCTGGCGGCGTACCAACCTTTTAGTTGCGGGTCCATGATTAGCGATAGTCAACTATCGTCTGTTAAGAACGGTTGTGTTTTATACCATTCTGGTGACTTAGCAATGTCGAGTACCCACTTTTTGAGTGTTTTTGCTAAAGCTTTGTCTTCTAGCATTCCTGTAATCACAGAACTCAGTGAGACCATAACAAGCCATATCCCATCAAATGCATGAAGAAACTTCCACCAATGCCCCAAAGCCTACAACAGGGTCCAAGGCCCAAAAATTTCTTTTTTTATATATATATTTAAAATAAATTCTGTATGTTTTTATAAAAAAAATTAGGGCAATTGGATTTTAACACCTCAAACTTTGAAGAATTGGCCAATAACACCCGCAACTAACACTTTGATCTGTGACACCCCAAACTTTTAGTTTTGTTTGTCATTTCACCACTCAATTAAAAAATGAGTAACTGAGTTAGTCGTCCATCCTAGCTGGCATCCTACGTGGACTATTTTTGATGATGTGGCACATTCATGGGTATAAAACCCATGTTCTTCTTCGATTAACCTTGCACAAACATGATTTTAAGGATGAGGAGCTCAAGGAGTTCAAGGAGTTGTATTGGATTACTTGAATCTGTCATCGAATTTGTTTTCCGGTCACATTCCTTCAACTTTTAGCTTTCTCAAATCATTGGCTGTTCTATCTTTGTCGAATAACAACATCTCTGGTAACAATCCACCGGAGCTTGGCAATTGCTCTGCTCTTCAGGT
This sequence comes from Helianthus tuberosus, assembly GCA_030545235.1. NCBI lineage: Eukaryota > Viridiplantae > Streptophyta > Magnoliopsida > Asterales > Asteraceae > Helianthus > Helianthus tuberosus. Next base: position 3,474,000 of record CM060440.1, read on the forward strand.
TCTTGATTTGGGTTCAAACACATTGAGCGGGAAAATCTCTCCTGATATTTCACATCTCTTGCATTTGACCCAACTCGATTTGAGTAACAATAATCTTTCCGGTGAGATACCACCGGAATTGTCCAGCATCCCATCCTTGAACTCCATTATACTAAACTCCAACCATCTTTCCGGAAACATTCCGGAGTCGTTTCCCCATCTGTCTAACCTCAATTCGCTAGATCTAAGTTCAAACGACTTGAGCGGTGAGATTCCAGCAAATCTTACCGCAATTTCAAGCTTGATGTATTTTAATGTCTCCAACAATGATCTTGAAGGGCCGATTCCAGAGCCATTGGCTTCTAGATTCAACAATGAATCTGTTTATGCAGGTAATGGTGGTTTGTGTGGGAAGCCGTTGGATCGAAAGTGCAAAGGGATAACTAATGGCAGTAACAAAAGAATGATTCGGCTGATTGTTGTAGCTGCTGCTGGAGCTATTTTCATGTCTCTATGTTGTTGCTTCTACACATACAGTCTCTCCAGATGGCGAAGATGGATTCAAGAGAAGTCAAAAGCGGGTGAGAAGAAGAATATGGGTTTTATACCCATGAATGTGCCACATCGTCAAAAATAGTCCACGTATGATGCCAGCTAGGATGGAAGACTAACTCAGTTACTCATTTTTTAACTGAGTGGTGAAATGACAAACAAAACTAAAAGTTTGGGGTGTCACAGATCAAAGTGTTAGTTGCGGGTGTTATCGGCCAATTCTTCAAAATTTGAGGTGTTAAAATCCAATTGCCCAAAAAATTATTAGGCCTGTGTTTAAATGTTACAGGGCCTGTTTATTAAGTTTAAATAGGCCTGTGTTAATGAACTAGTCTTGGATCCACCAAGTCCATCAAACTCTCCTTTTGTTGAAATCAGAATCCAGTCTTGCAGGAAAAGAAGACCATCAGACGTTGTGTTCGCTGTGACGCTGTGTGACCAGACCAGGCGATCATCATCATCGACGTAAAGGGTTTTGTTTAAGGGCGAAATTGAGGGTTAACCAGGATATCATCATCATCATCGGTGCAGGAATTTTTTGGAACATCGAATCAAGGGTTTTGCGAATAGGGCCCAAATTTTTATCTCGCATAGGGCCACTTTTTTTTTTTCATTTTCGGAGACGGCCCTGAGAGGGACTTCTAGACATCACAGCTAGAGAACATAATTCAATACTGCAAGAGAAATTCATTTCACTAAATAAGTATATATAACTATAAACACCAACGCCCCGTTTGCGGTATGGGCATATAATGTATATGTGTGTGGCGCTTGGGGGCAAAAGTGAAAGTGCACTAATTTAAACATTATTTTACTAATTTCGTGAAAATAACGTTAAAAGAGGGGGATGGTTAATCATGCATCATGTGGTGGCGTTGATAGCCAAAAGACGGAGTACATGCACTAATCGGCCTTTATCTTAATTGGTTAGTGTTATATGCCTTATGTCCAAGGCTTAATGCAAAACTACTATCGAGCCGGGAGTCTCACTGGTAGCAGTCTTTCTATTCCTACGGGGTAGAGGTAAGGCTTTCTACATCTTACCCTTCTCAGACACTACCTTCGCTTTGCTATTGGTGGGATTTACTGAGTATGATGATGATGAACTATAAACACCAAAAGGTTATTTACGGTTTTACAATATTAAAAATAGAAGATTATTTGTTATCACTGTAAGACCCTTGATCACCAATACTTACTCCAATATATGCAATTTTCAGAACCGTGCCCGCTGTCTTTCTCATATCAAACGAGCGAGGCGTACTTGATAAGCTTCACTAGTTGGGAGAATGACCAATAGTGATATGACCACAGTCATGGGAATTGCCTAGTAACAAATACCTTTGAGTAATAGTAAAATATAAACAAATGTAAAAACTCTTAATGCTGTAATTACAATACTGTGTCTTTTATACGAATTGAATGAACTCGCCAGTATTTTTCGCTAATCAAATGTTTTTAAAACGCGTTTCAGATAATTTACTGTGAAGAGAAGAAAAAGTGCTATAAGACACTCAAGCTTAAATAAGTGGTTATGTAAACCTGAATAAAATGTGTTTTGTAATCATGGGTTTATTCCGGTGAAAATCCTTTATGTAAATATGGGTTTCATCCCACAATTTATGAAATTAAAATTTTGGTGTTTTGAAAACTCTGATATTTTTCTTGACATCCAGGCCTAATAAATTTCCGCTGCGATAATCTTAATAAACACCGATACCACTTGTATCTGCTCACGGCTCCCACCTAGGGTAGGGTCGAGGGTTGTGACAGGGAGTGGGGATGGATGATAGTCGTGGTTTAGATGTGTAGGTTATATCAAATAATATATATATATATATATATATATATATTATAACATATATTAAATAATTAATTAATTGTTTTAAAGTATTTCTATTTTATTTATTATAATATATATTTTTTAACGTGTAAATTGACCAAATAGCCCTAATGTGCAATGCACATGCCATAGTTAATTGAAAATTTTAACCAGGTTAGGGGCAAAGGACAAAACATGCAACGGGTTTTTCAAATAAAGGATTGTGACTGTAATTATTGAAGTTAAATGTCATCAATTGCAACCCGCTACAAACATAAATGACGGAAAATGTAACAGATTTTCCAAATAAAGGATTGCGACTTGTACATGATATTATATTATATTATATCTATAACAATTGTGAAGTTGGATGCACAGTGTTTTATTTGTTATTTGTTATTTATTTATTTTTTTGTTTTTTTGACTTTTTTTTGCCCTTTTGTCATTTTCTTTTTTGAATTTTATAGTTTTACCTCATAGCTTTTAGCACTAACACTTGCAATCCCTAAACATTTTAAAGATTTTGTAATTGAGTTTTACGTGTTTGTTTTTACGTGTGTGCCGATATAAATACAAATTGGTCTACGTTTTGACGTAAATTTTATTTTCTCTCGAAAAAGAGTTAGGTCGAAGATAATACGTTTTCATGATTATTTTTGTGTATGTATTTAGTTGGTCTACGTTCTGACATAAATTTTGTTCGGAAACGAATCGGGTCAAATATAATATGTTTTCGTTAGACGATATAAATCCGAATCATTTTACGTGTTGATGCCGCCACAATGCGCTGCACCATTTATATAACTCAAAAAACACTAATTTTCCTAAATTCGAGTCATGTATGTTTCAGTTGGTCTACGTTTTGACGTAAACTACAATTAGCAAGTTGTGTAAATAGTGCTTTCATCCTATTGACATTTTTGTTTTAAGTTTTTTTTTTTCTAGACTTTATTATTTTATATATTTACTTTTCTTTATGTTCAATGTTTTAGTTATAGGTTTCTTTTTCATTAACGTTATATTTAAGATAACGTTTACGTTTCCATTTACAATTCATTTGAAATCAGTCCTTCCCGCTGTCCAATTTAAATTTATTTGATTTCGGTCGATGTAAAACATGTGTCAATATTCTTTTTTTAGCATATATCCTATATCCATCGGTTGCTATATTGAACCAAAATAAATCTCGACCGAAACCCCGTAGCGTAGCGCGGGTAATCTTACTAGTGTTTCTTATTTCAAATATTCCTTTTTGTTATTTATTATATTATTATATCTGTTGATGCAACAATTAATAGACCAACGGTAGTAGCTGGATCGGTTAGGCAAAAGAGTTGAAGGGTTCAACTTTGCCTAACGCAGGTCGTGGGGTCCCCCCACGTTTGCAAGACGTGGAAGGAGGTTCACTAGTTTATTGTTGTTGTTTGCTGAAGATCCTCCTCTGAAGTATACTCAGATTCGGATGTGGGAGCAAACGGAATGTGTGTGTTAGATGTGAAAGTGAGTGACTCGCATAAAGCAACTACTCGATATGAATGACCAGAGTTTAAGGAAACAGGCCTGGCCAAGAATGTCTCCTGAAGTAAATGAAGTGTCAATTTATAGGAGAAGACATCTCCCAGAGAAGAATGCCTTTGACTAGTGACCTTGCTTGCAGTGAGGGGCTTACCCTTTCGGGGGTTAAAGCCTTTTGACCCCTGGATAATAGCGTGTGCTCTGCAGACCCGCGTTGCTTTTGCGGCTGGCGAGTTGGTGGAGCTGTCCGGAGATGTGACTTATTTACTGTTCCCGTATTGCTTTACTTCATCTCCTCAGCTTTTCAACCGTTGAACCATTTAACCCTTTGAGCGTTTACATATTTAGTCATTTTATTTAGTCTTGGGCTACCCTCGTCATCAGCCCCCTAAGTCAGAGGTTTTTGGGAAATGAGCTCAAAGACTTCTGACTTCTATACGTGTGTTTTTCTATCCAAAGGCTTCAAGGGTTCGATGCTTGAAGGCTTGAAGGGTTGTAGGCAGTTAATATTTGAATTTTAAATAACTGACAACCGATTTGATTAAGTTACTGTTTGCCATTATTACCCCTATTTTAGGTTATTTTCTTTTATATTTGCATTTCTCATTCACTTTCTACATAATTCCATCAAGTTCTTCTCCTGCAATTTCTTTCCTCTTCCAAGGTTAGTTTCGGTTTCCTTTGCATTTTCCTTACATTCTTCATATTTTCAAAAATGGGTGCTCGTAAGGATTTGGCAAAATCCTTTTCCCGATTAACACAAGAGGAGGTAGACTTATTTTGTGTGGAATATGGTATTAATAAAAAGTTTAACCCAACTGCTCCTGCTTGTGATGTTCCTGTTGATAAACCGACCCCTGGTTCGATTGCTCTTTACTGCCGTCACTTTGAGTTTTCGAATCTTCGTTATCCCTTTTCTTTCTTTGTTTTGAATTTGTTAGAATATTATCGGGTTTCCTTTGGGCAAGTTCATCCGAAGGGTATGGCTAGGGTTTTACATTTTGAGGTTTTGTGCCGTGCCCTTGGATATGATCCCTCATTGTTACTTTTTTGCCGGTTTTTTCGTTTGGCCAAAAATGGCGATTGGTTCACCTTTGAAACATCCAAGGTTGATTCCTGCCTTATTTCGTCTATGGTTACAACACTTGGGACTTGGAAGGATCACTTTTTCTGGGTTTCCGATACTATTGTCCCATTCAAGATGGTGTGGAGGCGACCGGATGCCGTTCTTAATGATCCGGAGCCTTCTAAATCTGAGTTGAATGATGTTTTTCTTAAAGCCATCCGGGAATGCCCTTCGAGGGTTCGTCCCTTTCCTGAACATTTACTAGTTCTTTTAGGGGTTAGTAAAATCTGGGGAAATGTCGATCGGGATCCAGTTCTTATGAGGAGTGGCATGGGTATGCATTTTCCTTTTTTGCCCTCTTTGCATTTTATTGATTTATGCCTTACGTGTTTTTGTTTTGTTATTTGCAGTCATGTCTGCTTTGGATTTCAGTAAGAGTAACGACACTTCTGATGTTGTGTTTGGGGATGTTCCGTCTGTTCCTGGTGAGAATGTTGTGGTTAGGACTGTTAAGCAAAGGTTTGAGGGATCGGGTTATATTAGCACTTCCAATGTCAAAGGTTTCTCTAAGTCTCATGCTCCCAAGTCTTCAACCCATCGATCTTCCCGTAGGTTGTTGAAGGCTGGTCCTCAATCCACTTCTACTGAACCAGTGGATTTGAGTGATGATATTGAAGCTTTGGAAGATCAAGGTGGTGAGGCGGGTGCTGAGAAGGAGAAGGAATTGGTTGTTCATGGTAAGAAGGTTTCAGGAAAAAAGGTTGTTGCTACCCCTGTTCAAGGTTCTTCAAGCAGGGACGTTGAAGGGTTGGATCTGGAAGAGGTTTATGTACCTAATTGGTCAGTGAAAAATGATGACAGCTTTAAGGATGCTGCTGTTTGTGAAGATGCTTTGAGTCACATGGCTCCTCCTTCAGTTCACAAGACCATTGCTGGGATGGATGATGACTTGATGTTGTCCCGCATGATTTTGAGCACTTGCAACCTTGCTGCTACGCTTCCTCAAGGGATTGCTCGTTTTCGTCAGAGGATGCAGGAGTATGAAGAATTTTCTAAGAAGAAGGATAAAATGAAATCTTCCATGGCTGCGATGAAAAAGGAGATAGCTGGTTTTGCTGAGAAGGAAGCAGTGTGGGACAAGAAGGTTAGTGATTTGACTAGGATGCATGAAATTGAGATGGATGACTTGAAAAAGAGCTTTGAGGCTGATCGGTTGAAACTTAAGGCTGACCGGGAAGCTTTGTTTGTTCAGCAGCAGGCTTTTGGTAAGGAGAAGGAGGGGTTGAAAGCTTCAGTTGCTCATTCTACTGCTGACAATCAGTGGTTAATTGAGCAAGGTTTCCAGCAGGTTGTTACTTACCTTTTACATTCCAAGGAGTTCAATTCTGCCCTTGGTGAAGTTTATACTAAGCTGCTCAACCTGGGGAAACACCAGGGCCTCATTGCTGGTTATAAGCTTCATGAATCCGGTCATCCTTTGGAACAATCTCCCCTGTTTCGTCCTGATGCTTCCGATGTTTTTAAAGGCTCCGTTGAGCAAATGGAGAGACTAACCTACCCTTATGTCCATCGAGTTTCTGCTTGTTTTGGTAAGCCTCTTACTGTGTTGCAGGACTTAAAACCGGAAGGCCTTAATGAAAAGGTCTGTGCTGAGATCTTGGGTTCTCTTTCAAGGAAGAGATCCTACTCGGGAGATAGTGATGACACCTTTTCAGGTCAACCGGATGCTCCAAAGGATGCAAGCTTGGAGGCTTCAGCGGTAGGTGGTGATGGAGGTGTTAAGGCTAAGAAGCTGAAGAAAACAAAAAAGTCCAAAGGTGAAGGTTCCGGGGTTTCCAAGTCCTCTGCTGATGCTTAATTCGTAGCTTTCTTAGCACTAAAAACAATTTATGGTTTGTAATGTTAACTTGAACAATATTAGGTTTTCAGGAACCCTTAAGGTTCCTGTTGGTTGTATTTAAGGCCTGTATGGCTGTTTGAACAACAGCTAAATTTGCAAGTTACTAGGACTTGCCTTAACTCTTGTTTGAAAGTCTTTTAGGGCTTTCTTTGATATGGTATGATGTTTAACTATTTTCTTTGTGTTATGTTTTTATACTTGTGCCTGTTTCGTTAAGGCAGTTTGTTTGGCTTTAACCTTCCAAGCCTTTTGGCTATCTGTTAGTAGGTTGAAGCCTTTGAGATTTCGAGTTGTTACCCGGGTGGCTTGAAGCCTTGAAGGCTTCTTAGTTTTGTGATCTGACTTGGTTTGTATCTTTATAATTTTTTGTCTAAGTTGTATTGTTGTCTTTTTCGAGTTTGTGCTTCCCTTATGTTTTTTATACCTTAAAGGGTTCAGTGCTGCAGACACTTAGCCTTGGTATTTTTAACAAGAAGACATAGCACCTATCCTTTTTATCGTTTCTTTTTTATTTTACCACATAAGCCTGTTTGTTGGTTGTATTTCTAAGGCTTAAGGAACATTTGGTCTAGGTTGTTCAGACCTGTCTATGAGACAATTTTGTTTTTTCTTAACAAGTCTCATAGAGTTGTATTGATATAGGAACTCACCCCTTATATAGGCTCATTCAACCATTGAACCTATTGAGCGATGTGGCCTGGGAGCTCATCCCCTTACATGGCCCTTGCCATGGAGTTTTTTGCTAGGTTCTCAACCTGATCTTAGGATAGAAAGACAAGTTTGATAAAACAACTTCATTCATTCAAGCAATACTTGCTTTTTTACAAAAGGTATTCATAGTGTTGTTCAAAATACATTTTGATACAAACCAAACTTTTCTGTCTAAACATGGAACCTTTTCAGGGTTTTGCCATTCCAATGCCTTGGAAGCCTCTTGCCTTCTGAATCTGCTAGCTTGTAGGATCCCCCCTTGTGTGCTTCAAGGATGGTATATGGACCCTCCCATTTTGGACCAAGCTTTCCTTGATTTTCCTTTTTGCTAGCTTCATTGTTTCTGAGGACCAGGTCTCCTGGCTTGAATCGTTCATTCTTGACTTTCTTGTTGTAGTAGGCTTCCATTTGTTGCTTGTATTTGGCTTCTTGGATTGCAGCTTGATCTCGTGCTTCCTCAAGGAGTTGTAAATTCAACATGGTCTCTTTTTGGTTTGTTTCGGGATCCATGTTGACTATTCGTTGGGTTACAACTCCTATTTCAGCTGGGATCACAGCCTCGGATCCAAATACCAAGCTATAGGGTGTTTTCATATGGCTTGTTTTTTCGGTTGTTCTAATTGCCCATAGGACATTAGGCAATTCTTCAAGCCAATTGCTTTCGTATCTTCCCAGTCTTGTCTTGATACCTTCCACTATGCTTCTATTCGTCCTTTCAACCTGACCGTTTGATTGCGGATAAGCCATTGAGCTAAAAACCTGATCGATTTTGTATTCCTTGCACCAAACGCTGAAAGGATTCTTAGCAAATTGCCTTCCGTTATCAGTGACAAGTACTCCCTGTAATCCATAACGGCAAATGATGTTCTCCCAAACAAAGTCAATGACCTGTTTTCCCGTGATCTTAGCAAGTGGTTTGACCTCGGGCCACTTGGTGAAATAATCTATTGCCACCAGCAAGAATTTTACTCCTCCTTTGCTTGGGGGAAATGGACCAACAATGTCCATTCCCCATTTATGGAATGGCCATGCCGAGGTTATCGGGACTAAGTCATGCTTGGGACTTTTTGGGATTGGTGCATGAATCTGGCAAGCATCACATTTCCTTAACTGTTCAGCTGTATCACGATGCATTGAGGGCCAGAAATACCCAAGGTTCATGAGCTTTGCAACCACCGACCTAGCTCCAAAGTGAGCTCCGCATATACCTTCGTGAATTTCTTTGATCAAATACTTACTTTGCTCAGGACCGACACATCTTAGCAAGGGAGCAAGGTAACCCTTTTTTGTAAAGGGTTTCTTCTTGTAGTACGTATTGCCTTGCCTTGATTTCAACCCTTTTAGCTTCTACTTGATCATTGGGTAATTCACCATTTTTAAGGAACTTTTTGATGGGAGTCATCCAGTTTGGATCTTCTTCGGTAACTACATCTTGAACTTCCAATTCATCGATTGATGGAGCCTTCAACACTTCCACCAGCACCTTCTTGGTAAGGTGGGCGAAAGTGAGAGATGCAAGCTTACTTAGGGCATCAGCCCTTTTGTTTTGAGATCTGGGGATCTGTTTGATGTTGCACGCTTGGAAGGTACTCATCAGCTCCTTGGTTTTTTCTCTGTATTTTTTCATGTTGGGCTCTTTAGCTATGTAGTTATCATTTACTTGGCTTGAGACCAGCAATGAATCTGTGAACACTTCAAGCTTTTCAACCTTCATTTCTTTAGCCAGCCTTAGGCCAGCTATTAGTGCCTCGTATTCAGCCTCGTTATTGGTGGTCTGAAAATCAAAACGGAGAGCATATGTGAATTCCAACCCTTCTGGGTTGATCAAAACTAGCCCAGCCCCTGACCCTTCAACGCTTGAAGCCTCGTCGGTAAAAAGCTTCCAGGCTTCAGGGTTTGAAGGTTCAGTGGTGGTAGTGTTTACTTCAGTGATTGCTTGGTTTGGGACTTCCACAATGAAATCAGCCAAGACTTGGGCCTTGATAGCTTTTCTTGGGACATAGGTGATGTTATGCTCACCTAGTTCTATGGCCCATTTGGCTAATCGTCCCGAGTTTTCAGGTTTTTCAAGAACATTCTTGATAGGTTGGTCGGTGACCACTTGTATAGGGTGTGCTTGGAAATACCTTCGAAGCCTTCTAGCTGTTTGAACTAGGGCTAGGGCCATTTTTTCAAGGGGGGATATTTCGTTTCAGCCAATTTTAAAGTTTTGCTGAAAAAATAAACGGGTACTTGGGCCTTGTCTCGCTCAATGGTGAGGACTGCACTGATGGCCTCGTCAGCAATTGAGAGGTACACCGATATTAACTCCCAAGTTTTAGGTGCCGCAATATCTGGTAGGGAAGCTAGGTGTTGCTTCATCTGGTTGAAAGCTTCTTCAGCTTCCTCAGTCCATTTGAAATCCTTCTTATCTGAGCAGTTCTTGAGCGTTTTGTAGAAGGACAGAGATCTTTCGGCCAACTTTGAGGTAAAACGCTTCAAGGCTGCAAGCTTCCCGTTTAAGCTTTCAACCTCCTTCTTGTTTTTTGGTGGTTTGGTTTCAAGGACAGCTTTTACCTTGTTCGGGTTAGCCTTGATGCTTTGTTTCCCGACAATGTGACCCAAGAACTTTCCTTCCTCAAACCTGAATGAACATTTCTCAGGGTTGAGCTTCATGTTAACTTTTCTGAGGTTCTTGAAAGTTTCTTGAATGTCATCCAGCATTTGATACTCCGTCTTGCTTTTGATTACCAAGTCGTCGACGTATGCCTCCGTGTTTTTACCAATTTGGCTTGCAAAGGCTTTGTCAACGAGTCGTTGGTAGGTTGCACCGGCATTTTTGAGGCCAAAAGGCATCTTTTGATAACAAAAGATCCCTTTGTCCGTGTGAAAGGCTGTTTTTTCCTCATCCTCTTCCTTCATGAGGATTTGGTGGTAACCTTTGTATGTATCAAGAAAGAATTTGAACGAGTAACCGGTGAGGGAGTCAACCTTGAGATCAATTTCCGGTAGTGGATAGCAATCCTTAGGACAAGCCTTGTTAAGATCCTTGAAATCTATGCACATCCTCCAAGAGTTGTCGGGTTTCTTGACCATAACCGGGTTTGCAACCCATGATTGGTATTTGACTTCTCGGAGAATGCTGGCTGACACAAGCTTTTCAACCTCTTGGCAGGCTGCCAGACTTCTCTTGGGTGCTAGGCTTCTTTTCTTTTGGACCACAGGCTTGACATCAGGTGGTATTCTTAACTCATGCTCAGCAATGTTCCGAGGGATCCCTGTCATATCTTCTGGACACCAAGCGAATACATCGCTGTAATGTGTTAGCAGCTTTTCGAGATATGAGAGGGTCTCTTGTGAAAGGCTTGGATTGACCCTTATTCTTTGTTCAGGGTACTTAGGGTTTATGACCAACCTTTGCCTGTCTTCTTCACTGTTTGAGCTTTCACCCTCGACCACGTAAGCTTCCAGGGTGGGTTGAAGGGTTGCTATTCCCCTTTCAGTAGGGAATTTGACAGTGCCATGGCATACAGACACAGCCATGTAAAACGTACACTGTCCTGGCCTCCCAATAATCACGTCATAATTTGAGGGGATATTGATAACTACAAAGGTGAGTGGTTGGATTCTTTCCTTCTGTCCTTCACTGAAACGAACATCAAGTGTCAGTTGCCCTAAAGGCTTGAGAGGGATATCAGCGATACCTTTTATGGAGGTTCCCGAGGGTTGAAGCCTTGAACGTTCTTCATTACTCAAACGATTGAAGAATTTCTCGAACATGATTTCGGTAGCTGCCCCAGTGTCTATGTATGCTTTGCTTGTTTGTAACGTTCCCACAGTAGCCTCAACCACAAGAGGGCTTGAAAGAGGGTCTTTTTCCGTGGTGGGAAGCAAACACACTAAAGCTCCCAGGCTTCCAACCGCTGTCTTTTGTGTGGAACCCTTCCATCGAAGTCTACCATGTTGACTTCCTTACCTTTTCCTTCAGCCATTTTATCCTTTACTCCCTTTATCAAGTGAGCAAGTTCTCTGGTCTTAACGGCTTCTTCAATTTTCTTTTTAAGTTGGAAACAGTCATTGGTATGATGTCCCTTTTCTTCATGGAACTCACAATACTGTGTGGAGTTCTCATTTTTCCTGCTTTTGGGGAGAGGCCTAGGAGGCCTGAAGTTCTACTTGACTTCTTCCGTCGCAAGGATTTCTTGAGGAGTCTTTGTGAGGGGTGTGAAGTTTATGCCCTTCTCCCTGGTTGGAGGGTTCCGGCCTTCAGACCTTCGATGGTCTGAACCCTTTTGACGTCTGTCATAGGAGTTAAAGTTCCCTCTTTTTCTGGCTGGGCTGCTGCCCCGCCAACTGGACCCTCTCTTCCTTTGTTCTTTAATATCAACTGCCTCCTCTCCCCGGATGTGGGCTTCTGCCCTTTCGAGAGCTTCTTCTAAGGTCTTGGGCAGGGATTTGTTGAAATCTCTTGTGAGATACTTAGAGGTGATGGCGTTCATGAAGCCGGCCACCCTCATTTTCTCATCTGCCCCTATATATGTAAGACCTTCCTTCTTGTATCGTTCAATGAACTCACGAAGACTTTCATTATCATGTTGTTTTATTTGAAAGATCACAGTGGCATCTTTGACATATCGCCTTTGTTGGGAGAAGTTAGCCAAAAAACCCTTGCTGAGGTCGTCGAAGCTTCGAATGCTTCGAGCAGGTAAATCGTTGAACCAAATTCTGGCTGATCCGACAAGAGTTTGCATGAACATTAGACAACATTCAGCATTTGACCACTTCTCAATCCTTGCTGCACCGGTAAAGATCTGAAGATGGTCCTCAGGATCTTCAGTCCCATCGTATGTTTTGATGTGTGGAGGCATTTTGATCTTTGCTTGAAAATCATAATCAGCTATTTGCTGTGAAAAGCATGAAAGGTTACTTGGCTTATATGGTTTGGCCAAGTCTTATTCAGCCCTTGCACCCATATTATTGCCATTGTCGTTGTTTCCCTGAGTGGCCAGTACTTAATTAATAAAGTGTTGCCACGGGAAGCTGGCCATCATCTGGGTCATAGGGTTGAAGCCTTGGAGGCTTCCAAGTGCGACTGAGCAGCTAACTCCAAGGAGATTGCTCATAACTGCACTTCGTGCTAATGGAAGCACGGACAGGGCTTGTTCCCATGAAGTTGTTGTAGAAGCTGGAAAGCTTGTTACTGGGGACTGTAGGAGCTTATCTAGGGTCAGCTCATGGCCCAGAGGAGCACCACTAGTAGCCGGTTGAGATGAAAAGAGAGGATGCGTTGTAGGATTTGGTCTCACGTACAGATATGGGTTAGGATTTCGAGGATTACTGGGACCAGCCTCCTCCCTAGATGCAAAAGGAGGGACAGGAGGTCCGGGAGATAACGTTGGTTCAGGCTCATCATAATCCAGACGAATCCTCACTCCTTTTTCCCTTTCCCTATTTACATATTGGTTGAGGAGAGATCTCAACTCAAGGAAATTGTTAGCAACCCCCTCAGGGGTGAGCTCAACACGTGTTGGGGTGTCGGAAACACCAACATTGGGGGAAGGGACTCCAGACCTGGACGGAGTTGGGGTGTTGAAAGTGAGAAACTCGGGAGTGCTTCACGGAGTTGAAAAAGAAGTTGGTATAGCCACGTGAGCTTGGCTAGTACCCGGGGTGGAGGCGTTTGGGACCTGATTCACTTCTCCCGGGGATCCACTTTCTGACATTGTAATTTCAAGAGAAGAGAGCTACACAACTAGGTCTTTTTTAGAAGAAATAGTGGCGTAGCCCCACGGTGGGCGCCAACTTGTTGATGCAACAAATAATAGACCAACGGTAGTAGCTGGATCGGTTAGGCAAAAGGGTTGAAGGGTTCAACTTTTCCTAACGCAGGTCGTGGGGTCCCCCCACGTTTGCAAGACGTGGAAGGAGGTTCACTAGTTTATTGTTGTTGTTTGCTGAAGATCCTCCTCTGAAGTATACTCAGATTCGGATGTGGGAGCAAACGGAATGTGTGTGTTGGATGTGAAAGTGAGTGACTCGCATAAAGCAAGTACTTGATATGAATGACCAGAGTTTAAGGAAACAGGCCTGGTCAAGAATGTCTCCTGAAGTAAATGAAGTGTCAATTTATAGGAGAAGACATCTCCCAGAGAAGAATGCCTTTGACTAGTGACCTTGCTTGCAGTGAGGGGCTTATCCTTTTGGGGGTTAAAGCCTTTTGACCCCTGGATAATAGCGTGTGCTCTGCAGACCTGCGTTGCTTTTGCGGCTGGCGAGTTGGTGGAGCTGTCCGGAGATGTGACTTATTTACTGTTCCCGTATTGCTTTACTTCATCTCCTCAGCTTTTCAACCGTTGAACCATTTAACCCTTTGAGCGTTTACATATTTAGTCATTTTATTTAGTCTTGGGCTACCGCCGTCATCAATATCTATATACTTTTCTGTATTTAGTAGACAAATTTAATTAATTTAGTAATTAAAACAAATAACTTTAAGTGGTATTTCTGAGGACGACATCAAAAGTTGATACCACCTTTTTGACAAACAATTTTCCCTGATTTATGGCTATTTCAACTAGGGGACCTAATTTTTTACTTAAGAAGAAAATAATGATATTGTCGTTTTTTATATCCCTTTATAATCATCTCTATTAACGAAAAGATATTCTAATGCAAAACTTAAAAATACGTTTGTTTTCGTTTCTCAAGAGAGAAAATATATTAGCATGACTATGGTATATCAGCTTTAGCAAGAGTAACCGCAATATATTCTAATATTTTATACTAAAAAATAAATAAATATTTTGAAAATTTCAGTAAAATTAACATCATGAGCAAAAAATTGATAGAGACTGGGGTAAAGCCTCACCCATATCACTTAATGTTTGGAAAATTAAGATAATAATTTTTTTTATCTTAAAATGCGTAGTAATAAGAGGTGGGTCAACGAGTATTCGGACAATCTTCTCAACAGATGATAAAATTATGATATGCGGGAAGTAGATGAGACATGTAGCTACATTCTAGGGTTGTTTATGGTTCGGTTTCAAACTATGAAACTGTTTAAACCGGTAATCGGTTTGATTTCACAATCGGTTTTTTTACTTAACTTTCGGTCGGTTTCTATATTTTTGAACGGTAACGAGCGGTTTGATTTACGGTTTATACTGAAAACCAACTATATAAAACCAAACCAGACAATTAGAATTTATTATATTTATTTTTTAATATTCCATGTTATATAATACGTACACAAATTTGACATAATTACACTTAAAATGGTTTTTACTCTAGTGTATGCTAAGATCCAAACTATTTCAGAAAAACTAATCTATATAAAACTTTAACTTATATCATTTGCTTACTCACAATGTATTTATTTGTTATAATAAGTTATATAAATTAAGTGGTGAATTATTAATAAGTTATATAAATTAAGTGGTGAACAATTCATTAATGCCCACTCTACAAGATATTAATGCTACTAAAAAGTTTATTTTTTTAACTTAAGTTATAAAAAGAATTTTATTATGAAAGGTAGTTGTAAAAATTGGTGATAATGTGAAATGTAAGTATCGATAGGGATGCATATAAGGTCGGAGATAAAATAAGTGCTTTTTATGTATATATAAAAATCTGATGTGTGGATGTGTTTGTGAGTGCATTTAGCATATTTCATTCACTGGCTGTGGTGCGGACTAATGGTGGTTGGTGGTGGAGAACGACCATTTACCCCTGAGCTAACTAAGTTTTTTAATTGATGTTAATTTTTTGGACTGAAATAACACGTTTCGATAATTTTAGAGGAGGAAAATTATGATACAACTTTGAAATTTGATCCGAAATGACATAAGTGGATAAATCACATGGGCGTACATGACACTTAATATAATTTAACTAAAAATATTTTTCTAAATTTATCTTTTATTTTTAAAAACCTTTCACATTCCATCTATCATTTTTATGTTTATCTTATTGATTACAAACACTTATTTAATTTTATTATATATTTTTTTATTTTTACATACTCAAAATAATTTTATCATATATAGGGGTGGGGGGTAAAGAAACGGTGGATAGGACGTGAGTTTTTTTATGGATTTTATTAAATTTCAAAAATAGGGTAGAGGTTGATGGATGTGATGTGAATATTCTAACTTTACCAAAGAAGGTACTTCCAACTAGTTTTGATCCTCTCGTCCGGTTCAGTGGTTTGGACCAGGGGCGCACCCGAGGGGTTAGTCTATTTTATAGGTAGAATCCTGATCGCACCCTTTGAAAGTGTCGTTAAACTCTTTGTTCGCACCCCTCAAAATAACGTATCTGTCCACCACTGGTCTGGACCGAATTATGCTAAACTCTGCTGCTCAACCAATAAAGCTAACATGACGAAAATCGGACAACCTCTATAGAATCACATATTCACATCAGAACAAGCACGGGGAATGAGGGATGATCCCCTAGCCAAGCGACCCATAAGCTCAAATTGCTTAAACATCTAAAAAGTTATCTTTGATTAAATCCTAGTACCTTTCCATAAAACTGAAGGAGGGCATTCAAACTAGAAATTTCTTCCACAATATGAACATATTTTATTTTGCCGATTCGAAAAGGAATTAAAAAATTTACTATAAGTCATTCGAAAGAAGGGTGGAGATACAATAGGAAGTTAATTTGACTAGGAAGGCTAGGAAGTGATCTTGACCATCCATTTAGTTAATCAATGGCTAAGATTAAATCAGGGAAATTGAAAAGAAGAAAAGAGGCGCGTGAATTTGTTCAAGGGCATTCTAGTCAATCCAAGCCAATAGTTTCTCTCTCCTCCAATTCCCCCCCCCCCCCAATTTTTTAAATGTTAATAACTCTTTCATACGACATTATTTTTTTATAAAAATTGCACAAAAAAACGAGCGTTTTTTTATCTTTAAAACGAGTATACTATTGCTATATTTAAAAAAAAAAAATTTAAACCCAGTTGTGTAAAACGCAATAGAAAAACCACCAGTTACGTAAAAGGCAATGAAAAAAAAAACCTAAAAAATGACATTTTTCTAAAACGCAATGCACCAAAAACACAAAGAAATGACTTATTTGTAAAATGCAATGGCCAGAAAACACAAAGATAATGTCTTATTTCTAAAACGCAATAGACTGAAAACACATAAAAAAGTGTTTTACCTAAAACGCAATGCACAAAAAACACAAAGAAATGTCTTATTTGTAAAACGCAATTAGCCAAAAAACACAAAGAAATGTTTTATTTGTAAAACGTAATGGCCAGAAAACACAAAGAAATGTTTTATTTGTAAAACTCAATGGCCAGAAAACACTTAAAAATGTCTCATTTCTAAAACGCAATGACCTAAAAAAACAAAAGAAAGTATTCTCTGTAAAACGCAATGGACTGAAAACACCTAAAAATGTGTTTTACCTAAAACGCAATGACTAAAAACACTTCAAAAATGTGTTTTACCTAAAACGCAATGACTAAAGATACTTAAAAATGTGTTTTTTCTATAACGCAATAGCCAGAAAACACATAAAACTCTCTTATTTCTAAAACGCAATGGACACATAAAGCTGTTTCTGAACTGTTTGTGAATTGTCTGAATTGTCTACGAATTACTGTCTTCGAAATGAGCCAATTTCTGGAAAATTAATTTTTCTGATGCGTTTTTAGTACAGCTCAACCCCAGCCAGGGGCTCTGCCCCTTGGACCCCGCCAGGGGCTGCCGCCCCTGGACCCCGCTACCGGGGGCTGCCGCCCCCGGACCCCCGCTAAGATCGTAAAACGCAATAACTAAATAAAAACCCAGATCGTGAAAATGAAATTAAAGAATTTCTTACATGGATCGAAGCCGATTTCTTCATCAATTGACGAAATTTGAAATGATAGAAACACTTATCAGCAATTGAATCGAACAAATCGAGTAATTATCTTCAAAATCACCGGAAAAAACGAGATTTTGTATGAAATTAAACTGGGTTTTCTTCAAAAAAACTGATGAACACGTTGATCGGGGGTTTGAATCATTGATTGGTGATGAAAATCGCACTATAATGTAGTGATTATTGAGATAGAAAGTGAAGAAATTGTTGAAGATGGTGGGTTTTGAAAATGGTGGGTTTTGAAGTTACTGGGTTTTGAAAAAGGAAGAAGAAATGGTTGGATTGACTAAAATACCCATTTTCTTTATTTTAAATGTTGCCACATGTCATCCTCTTATTGCTTCCTATCCTTCCTAGCGAAATTAATCTTCCTATTTGATCTTTTCCCTTCGAAAGAATATAAAACTTTATTTAGGTCTTGAGTTTTAATTTTATTTAATAGCGCCTGTATATATATAGCACTTTTTTTAATTATAGTGGGAACACAAAAACCAGTTAATGTTAGAACTTAAAACAAAATCCAAAATTAAATAATTATAGTGGGAGCAAAAAACAAGATAACTTTAGAACTTAAAACAAAATCTAAAGTTAAATAATTATAGTGGGAGCACAAAAACCAAATAACGTTAGAACATAAAACAAAATCTAAAGTTAAAAGAGTATGCCGAGTAAGGCAGCCTTGCAACTTCCCACGAACATTCCAAACTAGAACACGGAATTCTGAATTATAAAAACACCAAAAAGTGAATATACTCGAACAAAGGCCTCATATTCTATAGAATTTGTGACATTATCATTTGGCATTCGTGCTTGGGCTTCTTGTCCGTCTCTACCTACTTTAATTCCAGTGTTGTTCTGGAAATCTTATTATTTTATTTGAAGTCACCGTCTCCTCTTATTTATTGGTATTTTTTTATCTACATCCAACTAGCTACTTGTGTTGTATGTATCATGTACAATGTGTGATACCTAGCTTTATACCGTTTATATTAATTTGATGCGTGAACTTGTTGTCATGCAGGCTTGGTGTTTAGCCGTTCCTTGACGAACAATGCAATTGTGAGTGTATTATCATCGCTTTTTAAAACTTTCCTTATTTAGAAAGTTGTTTTGTACTTCTATTTCTGGAAACTCGTATTCTGTTGTAATCGTATTTCTTTACCAATCATTGTAATCCGAGGCGTTAATCGTAATAAAACTTGATCTTTTTACGTGAATTATACTTTGATTATACATACTCGTTTTACATTCAAATTAAATAAATGTTTGATACATATTTATCATTCACGCAAACACGTACTTGTTTTACATATAATCAGTTGTAAATACGTGATTAATACTCATTATACATGCAATATACATAATAATACATTCACAATACTTGATTTATGCTTTAATACTCAATTCGTACTTAATTACATGTCCTTTATACAAGTTATACCTCAAAACATCGAACTTACCAAACTTCAGGGACAAAAAGTTGTCACACCCTCAAATTCCACAGGCGGAGTAATACCGCGAGGCGTGCGACTGACCAGGATCAAGCCACTAATCGTATTGAACAGATACAATAATAGTAGAGCAGTTTCACCAAACCAATACGATTAGTGACAGTTAAAGTTTAAGTCCAAAACATTTAAGTTCAACCAACAGTTTTAAGATAATAGCGGTAGCATAAAAACAGTTCAACATAAGTTCATAGTTTGTAATTATTAAAAGAACCCAACATGGGTTAGCATGCCCACTACACTCCCAAGCTGCAAGCTCCAACAATCACTGAGTACCTGCAAAGCATGCAGTAGGGTGTCAACATAAAGTTGGCGAGTCCACAGTTGTCCAGTTTTAGTTTTCGAAAACGTAAGTTGTTTAGATAAACCATTTATAATCACGTTATGGGGAACTACCCCATCTGTAAGCTCACTAAACTGCGGATACCGAAACTGATGACTGTCAAGTTGTTGTGCCCCGTTTGTCAATGTCTATCATCATTGACCACGTCCAAGGCCTACTAGTTCACGCCCGATCCCCCCGGTCACAGTGTGAGATTTGTCAAACCTCATAGCGCTATCAACTAATATCCCGTTCGCCCCTGGCGATTAATCGGTATTATAAGTGGGGACTTTCCATGATAGAGTTTCGTTTAGTTTTGCTAGTTGTGATTTATAAATAATACCCAAACGTATTCCCCCCGGGAATAGTAGTTTATTGTCACAGCCCCCGACCCCACACTGTGAGCGGGAGCCGCGAGCAGTCAAGTGGTATCGGTAGTTATTTTGAAAAGTATTGCAGCGGAAATTTTATCAGGACCATGAGTTAGGAAAATACCAGAGTTTAGAAACACCGGATGTTATCTATTAAACAACGTTAATTGATTTAATTTAATAAAATAAGCCACTTCCTTAAGCATTTCGGTGTCATATCCAACTCTTATTGTAACACCTCGAAAATTCGTGTTCAATGAAATAACGACACGTGTCATGAAAGACAAAAAAACGCGTTGTGAACTCGAATGTAATAAAGATGTTTTGGCAGGATTTAAAAGTGGCGTCATGTTAATTTTTGCCTCTGAACGACCTCAATTATAAATCCCAAGACCCAAGTATATAAATATTAAACATCTAAATCCAGAAATTCTTGACAATAATTCAAATGGAGGATTCCTACGGAGAAAATGCACGGTAAACCTTCTTTAACGGAACTTTCAAAAGGAATTCATTGAAACATACCAAATGGTAGGGTATGTAATAGTACAAGGCACACTTTAAGGGTCCCTAATTGATAAAACAAAGTCCCAAATTCGAAACCCACAAGTTGCCCCTTCAAAGCACCAAAGAACAACCACTTTTCACTTCTGATCAACGGCTTACGGACCGTAAGCCTTACCTTACGGTCCGTAAGGTAGTGCCCAGCGACCAGAAATTTGTTGTTTGCTGTTTAAACGCAAAAACTCACCTTTAAACGAGTTTCCTCATATTCCTTGGCCCCTAAACAACCCCTAAACATGTAGGACACCTGTGGGAATGTTGTGGTCAATGGTAGACTAAGTTGTCAACACTTTATGGTGCCTTAGTTCACTATATAAAGCTCACAAATTGCAACACTTGATCATTCATCCCTCAAACAACTTCTGATCATTTGTGGAGCACAAGAGCACTTTCCAGGCATTCCTAATCAACCATTAGACACTTGTAAGTTTGCTTAACCTTCTTTAATTGAGTTTAGCTTAGTGTATTAGCTAAAAGTCAAACCGTCGTAATTACGGTTTGACTTCGAGATTAGTCAACAATGGCTTAGTCATATCTCGAATTAAAAGTAGATATAAGATGGTATTTATGTGGGTAATAAAACCTCAAAAGGGTTTCCCCTGATCATCATTCTAACCAGGTCAAAAGTCGGGTCAAACCTTTACTTAAAAAGTCAACAGGAAGTCTAAAATGCCATTTATGCATAATTAACATTGTAGATCATATACAACATGTTGGATCATTGTTATAACTTAGTAATAAGTGTAAGAACATGTCTAAACATGTTCAACCCGACAATTTCCTGTTTAGACCCGGTTCGGAACCAAAAGTCACATAGTTTGACTTTCGCTTTGACTTTCAGTTCTGACCCGTTTAGGCATGTTTTAGAAATGCCTCAGAGCTTTAATTGGACTAGGTTACATTTTAGAACAACCCTCTATGATTATACACCTTGGTTCGTTAGTTATCCAATTAATATGCATGTTTCCGTTAATTGCCCATATGTTGACCATTATGCCCTTATTACCTTAAAACGTGATTTATGAAAATGTAAAAGTGTAGAAACCTTAGTTACTGATATATAGACTTTTATGCAAAGTTTGACATCAGTTTGACTTGTAGATTAAGAGTTATGCTCATTATCGCAAAATTAATGCTTTATGTTAATAAAATGGCGTAATTAGCGTATAGCCTACTCAAACATACTTTTTGATATCAAATCTTTTACCCACTGATGTAATATATTATTTTGGGATTTTTAAATATTTTTAATTAATTTTAGGCTGAGCATAACTCATAGTCGTAGGCTTAATTCGGTAAATGTCGGTTTTGCCCTTACGGGCCATAAAATGAGTTTTACACATCTAAACAACCCCAAACCTTTTGCCACTGATTAGTTATGATAAATAAATTATTTTAAGCCTTCTGGAAACATAAAAATATCAGATTTAAGTATCGGACCCGGAAATGGCCTTTAATCGCCTTATTTAGCGTTTTTAGCGCAATGTATGTATTAAAATTATATTGGACATATTCGGGTTGATACCTACTGATATAAGAGGAAAATTATAATATTTTAACAGTAAGCAAAGGTGGATAAACTCAGACTTCAGTTTTGAGCTTTTCGGCTTATGTGAAATTACCAAAATACCCCTACGGGGCATAGTTTGGTTAAAAATGATAAATTTCACATATATGCTTTATCTTACTGTTATAACTCGTTAAATTGAGTATGTTTACTGATTACATCAGACCTGTAACTCAGTTAAACACTTAAACCCTTTTACAACCTTTAAAATGACCAAACTACCCCTACGGGGCCTAGTTTGTGTTTAAACACGTTTCGGGCATAATGAAAGACATCTTACTGATGTCACAACATATTTGAGGCATAATTAACTTAGGAAACCTGTATATAGCTCTCCTGAATACCCGTCACGCTTATTACGCGTACGGTTCGGTTTATGTAACAAGTTTACATAAATTAGCCGAAACGGGTCAAACCTTAATGGTTTTATCTCAAAATCCAGAATGTGAATAATAAACCCATATTAAACAAGTCTTCAAACTTGTCGGGTCTGAATCATATTCTATCCGGTCTTCGCTTAATCGTGCGTACGAACCGTATCTTGAAACTAGCCGGTCTAAGCTTAAGCTTAATAAAAGGCCCGTTAGAATTCTAATAGGTTATTATAAACCTTCGTTCCAGATTAGGAGGACCAGTAAAAGCTACGTGCATTTTGCTTATTGTGATTAATACTTACTCAGGTAAATACTTTTAACTTATTTTCCCTATACGGGCTTGGGTTACGGTATATAGCATACCGCTTGATCGGGCATCAAATTCTCCACCGATTGAGTGGGTAGTTGAATAAATTTGATCGGCTCGTTTAAACAGTCTTGATTACTTAAAGCCTTTGGGGGGTTAATGACCATGTCCCGGATATCCTCGGCATCATCTTACGAGATGGCCACGACCTGAGCACGGGGTGTAGGCGTACACCTGTCAGTGTATAACTCTATGATGTGGTGTGTCTATTGATCTTTAACCCGGACAAGATCCGGGCGACTGAACGCACAAGTAACATGTAATTCGTTCACAAGATTATAATATTGAATAATTCTCCCAAGTTATAAAAGGTTAATTTTGCCTCTGTGCTTTTTTTTATCAAATTATACAAGATATTTTGTGCCACGTGCATCCAAATCAATTTTCTTAAACCATTTTCAAAATGAGTCAGTTAATTGTATTTACCAGTGTAAACTGACGTATTTTCCAAAAAGGCTAAATGCAGGTACTATACGAAATTGGCTGGATATTTCTCTTTAGCATCTATAGAAGTCTCGCAAGCTTAAGATGCCTAAAAGTCTGTTGAACTATTGTTTCCATTTTATGTTCGATCCTTCTGTGGATAAACTTCCGAATATTGTGACATTTGATATTACAATAATAAATTCGGTTGTATTATATTTTCAATTGCTTCCGCTGTGCATATTAATATTGTGTTGTTTGACTATTATGTTGCCAACCATGACGTCACGATACTCCCCACCGGGCCCTCCGGTGACACGTGGAAATCGGGGTGTGACACTTATTCCAATCTACTGTAATCACCTGAAACGCGTTTTAAAAACATTTTATCAGCACGAAATATTGGCGAGTACATTCAATTTGTACAAAAGACACATTGTTATAATATACAGTATTAAGAGCGATTACAATTGCTTCTATCTTATAATTATCTGACTGAGTTGTCACTCGACCGGATCTGTGACTGTGGTCATATCACTAATGGGTCCGTTCACCCAAAAGTGACGTTTATCACTATTTAGGTCCGTTCACCTAAAAGTGACGCTTGATAAGTAGTGTATACAAAACCCCACGTACTGGCAGTAATTTAAGATAACAAAGACTTAATCACTGTAAATATAACGGAAAAACATTTAGGATTTTGTAAAGCACTTTGATAAAAATAGAATGACTCACCTTGTTAGCATATAATCTTGATTAAACAAGCCTCTTGATTCTAAGCCTTCTGATAACTAAGCATCTACTTTATAGTTTTGAATCTTCTGATGATTAAACATCTTGTTTGATAGTAAGTTTATGGATCGGAGTTTTTCTGATAGTTAAACATTTAGTTTAACAGAGTGGAATACGTTTTAGTGTAAAACCATATCAAACCTAACGATGGTCACGAGATCAGAACCTTTAACGAAATTCACAAAGTATAGTCTTATTTAGACAGCACTTTGTCATTCGTTAGTTGGTTCCCGAATCGATCGGACAGAATATGGTATCGGTGATTATTGGTTAGAACACCAACGTATAGAGAGAAGAATAGAAGGAATGAGCAAAGAAAAATGAATCATAAGCTTTCTATTTATAGGTAAGGGATAAGTCTCACCCCATATAAAACTTCCCTAGGTGTTATCTACCCATATACACCTTCCTCAGTTGAACCTTCCCTAGATAAAACTTTCCTCAGATAATACCTTCCTTATATATTATTTTCCTTAGATAATATTTCCTTAGATAATACCTACCCTATATATACCTATTTAGATATTATCTACCTCATGTATATCTTGTTGTTAAATTTTAGCTGTTTAACTTTACTTGAACTGGTTAATTAAGTAACTTACTTAACTGTTTAACTGATTAACTTACTTAGCTGATTAATTAATCTTTACTTAATCTTACTTAGCTGTTAAGTTTACTTATCTATTAAGGTTTCTTGATTGCTAAGTTTACTTAATTACTAAGTTTCCTTAGCCATTAAGTTTACTTAACCATTAAGTTTCCTTAACCATTAAGTTTACTTAACCATTAAGTTTTCCTTAACCATTAAGTTTACTTAACCATTAAGTTTCCTTAATCACTAAGTATTCTGGTTTAGCAGCTCCCTGGTTATGAATTCTAATTTCTAGATACACTGGAACTCGTATTAGCGTATTAACCCAAATTCAACTTTAACGATAATCACGAGATCGAACCCTCACAACGAATGACACGTATAGCCAGATATTGGCAGCACTTAAACATCCACTGGATCGGTTTTAATCGATCGGATATAGTACCGTAACAGTGCTCGAGTTATTACCCTGATATCGCAGCAGAGTTTCGAGACTTTGATTGTAAATTTAAAAGAAATAGAGAACGATCAACGAAAAGAACAAATTTTTCAGTCGAAATGTGAAATCTGAGCAAGTGCCAGACCCCTGGCTTTATAGCCAGTTTTGGTCTCTCCCGCGCGTCCTTTTATCTTTATACCACTTTTCAGGCGGTGTCCTTTTTAACGAATGTTGACAGGCGGTGTCCTTTACTAGGTATTTTGTTGCAAGTTTAGTCCTTTACACCCAACCTAGTTAAAAAACCCTGTTAATTGTTAACAGACGGTGTCCTTTATTAGGTATTTTGCTGCAAGTTTAGTCCTTTATCTAGGTATTTTGTTGCAACTTTAGTCCTTTACACCCAACAATGAACAGAGTTTTTTAACTGAGTTAGGTGTAAAGGACTAAACTTGCAACAAAATACCTAGTAAAGGACACCGCCTGTCAACATTCGTTAAAAAGGACATCGCCTGAAAAGTGGTATAAAGATAAAGGACAAAACTTGTAATTTTTCCTAATAATAATAATAATAATAATAATAATAATAATAATAATAATAATAATAATAATAATAATAAGAAAAGATCACAGAATGACAAAACAAAAACAAATAAGTTTAAATTATATTAATGTGAAAGTTGAAGAAGTGGGTACATTCAGTAAAAACAAGGAAAATAGGTTACGTTTAATACAACTCATTAGTTTTTTAAATAACTAAAAACATGAAAACAAAAATATAATAAATAAATTTAATTCCCCCTACATGATTAGAAACATGGAAACCAAATTTAAATTCTTTAGAGGGGGTATATTCCCAGATTAGGGTTGTTCATGAGCTGAGTCGAGTCGAGCTAAGGCAAGCTCGGGCTCAGCTCGATTATAAATTGAGGTGGCTCAGCTAGGCTCGGATTTGAAACCGAGCTGAAAATCTAAGCTCGGGCTCGGTTTGGTTTTAAAACGAGCTGGCTCGGCTCGGCTTGGTTTGACTCAATTTTAAAAGTAAAAATTAATATATAGCTCTCAAAATTTAGTATTCTAAAATATTATTCAATACTTCAAAAGAATATATTCAAAATAAGTTCAACCTAATACGTTATAAGTCAAAATCACGTTTAACAACACAAAATAAGTTTTATATTATCAACCTTTAAATATGTCATAGATATCAAACTAAAAGCCTAAATACATGTAAATAGTAATCACTTTTTTTAATATATTATATGTATATAAAAATAAAATATATTATAAGCAAAATAATCTGAGCTAAGCCGAGCCGAGCTACCAAGCGAGCCAAACCGAGCGAATTTGGCTCATCACGAGCTGAGTCGAGCTAGCCTCACTTTCTAACCGAGCCGAGCCGGCTTGGCTCACTTTCAAACCGAGCCGTATCAAACGAGCTTTTTCCGAGCTAAATCCAAACAGCCTTCAAGAAAGCTCTAAGCGGCGAGCTTTTTAGATAGCCCACCCCAGATATTAAAAACTTGGAAACTTGAAAACAAATATAAAAATATGAAAATTAGAAACCAATTGAAACTAAATACTTCTGAGTGGAAGCCAAAATACAATTAATAAATATGAGAAGCATGGGGGTATTCGAAGAAAATGTAAATATAATATGTCTAAGTGGAAGACCAAAAAACATAAAAAAATAAGTCTTCATACAATATTAAACTAAAAGCATCAAGTCATAGAGAGGACAACATTCTCCTGTATATTCTCCTATGAATGAAATCAACAGTGAATTATAATATAATAAAATATTATATACAGTTTTTTTATAGTTTTATTATTTTAAGATTGTAATAATTGTTATCTTTTTTACTTTTTAAGTTTGATAAGCTTGGTGTTAACCGGTACTTGTATTGAAAATACCGGTTCGTTATCGGTACATGAAGGTAAAAACCAGCCGTCACACCCTGATATTTCCACATATTACCGGTGGGCCCGGTGGGGAGTATCGTGACGTAGTTGATATCATCATGGTTAATTAACACAAAATAGTACAGCGGAAGTCTTGGAATATAAAATATTATTACAAACCCAAATGTCTGAAAATATCAAAGTATTTATTATAGACGAGCCTGTAATATCAAATCCACAGGTGGATCTTTACAGAATGTATAAAATGAAGTTTATGTTGGTGCATTTATGTCTATCGCCTCTGTCAATTCAGATCGTAGCAGAAACAGATTTATTCTAGCCTTATATTGTCATAATTAGATAGAAAAGGCAAGGTGGCAATATTGTAAATAAGAGGAAAGCTCTTATAAGCCTTGGCCTATAAATAGGACCTTTAGGGCTAGAGTTAAAAACTTTTAAGACTTTTGCACATTTGGAAACTTGGAGAGCTTGGAGCTAGAGAGAGAGTCTAGAGAGAGAAAGTGCAAAAGGTGATTCACGTGATTGTATGATTTCATATCTTTGAATAGAATCACAGATTTAGTACGTTCTCGTGTTCGGTCCACGCACGTGTACGGATTCCGCACGTCACACGTGTCGATACGTAATCGTTCGGGGTCGAAAACCGGTCCTAACAGTTTTGGGTAATAAGGATGGATATGGCATGTTTCTCCACAGTTAAAACGGACTGGGTTTTTCCTCTTGCATTGTTCCTCCTCGCGATCGGGTGAGAGTCCAAGTAGATCCTTTGGGAAAATGTCGGAGTATTCCGATATAGCCGGAATTTCTTTCAGTTTCTTGCCTTTAGTATTAATGATCACTGAGACCATTAATACTATGCCTTACTTCCGTGCATAACTTGCGACTTTTATCACAGATATGAACTTTGTCGGCGTGTCTGTCTTGTCTCCTTGAGATCACTTCTTCTATTGGCTTGCAAATCTCACCAATCACCTTAGGAATCATTGTTGCCATTTGTTCCTTTTTATGAAGCAGACATAATTTCTTTTCTGTCAGTTCTTTTCATTCTTTCCATTTTATGGCATATGTCTTGGTCATGTGTTTCGAAGACCAGGTCTCGCTATCTCAACGTCTTTTTTTTTTAAGCCTACATTACTTCATTCTTATTGGCGTAATAGCGCATATACTACTGGTTAGGACAATTTTAGCCTTTTGCAGCCAATGTATTGCTGCAACAACTCCTTTATTACTGACAATCTTAGTAGGATCAAAGGTGACGAAAGTCTTGGTAGGTACATCTAGTCGTAGGTTACTTTCATCTTCTCAAGAGTTCTTAATGAAAGTAGAATTACTCTCATTAACGTAGATTTTTAGATGTTTTGTGACTAGCACAACTTTTAGTTATAGGTTTCCTACTTGCGTTAATAGTTTAAAGTAACGCATTGGAAATTCTTATACTTTCGATGGCATCCCAACTTAAAGGGTTCCCATCGTTTATATTGTCACAAGAGTTACGAGACAGATGATCAAACGAAATAATAATGTTTGATATCAGAATTATAGATATATGCAAGAGATTCCTGATAAAGAAATCTAGAATTGTCATTGACACACATGCTCGTGAGTTATTCTAAATTGTCAATCCTTATGGTTTTTTTTGGATTTCGTTATAGATATACATATCTATATAATCATATATTTCACACACTGTAATATACATACCATTCATAAGGTCAATGTATTTAACAGATTCATATTTCAAAAAACAGGTCAGACATCAGGTTATGGTACTATTTTAGGGAATTTTGTCACTTGTTTGACATATTATACCCCGTCTTACCCGGTTCTCGTCGGAGAGGTAATCCCATCTTACCCGCTTCTCGCCGGAGAGGTAATTATCATTGTATTTCCTATAAATAGTATCTTTTTAAATCAAGATTTTAAAGGTGTCTCTTTTATTAAGGCTTTCATCAAGAATCAAGGAAATTTGTATTCACATGACGGATCATATTCTAGAAAGTAGTATCAATAGGCAAGAAATAACGACGATCAAGTGTTATTGCTTATTTATTGTACTTACCATGTTCTAGTCCTCATTCTTACGGCATACCAATATCTATCACATTATACTTATACAAGTAATTAGCTCATCTTGAAGCTTATATGAAGGCATCTTTCTTAAGTTCAAGTCTAAATACTATCCTGGGTGCTACCAGATAATATCAATTTCCTAACTCTTCGTTTAAACTTAGGTATTATTACAACACCAAATTGCTTAAACCAGTGGCTCTGATACCACCTTCTGTCATAGCCCCCGACCCCACCCTGGGAGCGGGAGCCGCGAGAAGTCAAGTGGTACCGGTGGTTATTTTGAAAAGTATTGCAGCGGAAATTTTATCAGGACCGTGAGTTAGGAAAATACCAGAGTTTAGAAACACCGGATTTTATCTATTAAACAACGTTACTTGATTTAATTTAATAAAATAAGCCACTTCTTTAAGCCTTTCAGTGTCGTATCCAACTCTTATTCCAATCTACTGTAATCACCTGAAATGCGTTTTAAAAACATTTTATCAGCAGGAAATACTGGTGAGTACATTCAATTTGTACAAAAGACACATTGTTATAATATACGGTATTAAGAGCGATTACAATTGCTTCTATCTTATAATTATCTGACCGAGTTGTCACTCGACCGGATCTGTGACTGTGGTCATATCACTAATGGGTCCGTTCACCCAAAAGTGACGTTTATCACTATTTAGGCCCGTTCACCTAAAAGTGACGCTCGATAAGTAGTGTATACAAAACCACACGTACTGGCAGTAATTTAAGATAACAAAGACTTAATCACTGTAAATATAACGGAAAAACATTTAGGGTTTTGGAAAGCACTTTGATAAAAATAGAATGACTCACCTTGTTAGCATATAGTCTTGATTAAACAAACCTCTTGATTCTAAGCCTTCTGATAACTAAGCATCTACTTTATAGTTCTGAATCTTCTGATGATTAAACATCTTGTTTGATAGTAAGTTTATGGATCGAAGTTTTTCTGATAGTTAAACATTTAGTTTAACAGAGTGGAATACGTTTTAGTGTAAAACCATATCAAACCTAACGATGGTCACGAGATCAGAACCTTTAACAAAATTCACAAAGTATAGTCTTATTTAGATAGCACTTTGGCATTCGTTAGTTGGTTCCCGAATTGATCGGACAGAATATCGTATCGGTGATTATTGGTTAGAAAACCAATGTATAGAGAGAAGAATAGAAGGAATGAGAAAAGAAAAATGAATCCTAAGCTTCATATTTATAGGTAAGGGATAAGTCTCACTCCATATAAAATTTCCCTAGGTGTTATCTACCCATATACACCTTCCTTAGTTGAACCTTCCCTAGATAAAACCTTCCTCGGATAATACCTTCCTTATATATTACTTTCCTTAGATAATATTTCCTTAGATAATACCTGTTAGGGAGAGATTTTTACAGCATGTGGATCATGGATCCTCAAGTGTACCCTGGATCATGGATCCTCAAGTGTACCCTGGATCATGGATCCTCAGTTTAGTATGGATCGAGGATCCTCAGGAGATGATACAGGAAGGCTTAGGATCCAGGATCCTCATTATTATTCTAAACTAACCATTGTTTCCATTGTTTTTAAACTTGTTTTGCAGGTGTATTCGAATGAGACTTGGGTATACCGAGATTCCAGGGGAATATGCTTGACATTTTTGCAAGTGCAATGACTCCATGACCGTTGTGGTGATCGTGGGGAGGCTTGCACCTATTTCGGATAGTTTGTTATTTAGATATTTTCTAATTTTAAAGGGGATAACAAGCTTTATTTAGCAATATTAGTTACACACATTCACAACACTCGAACTCTCTGCAAACTCTTGGCGATTACACACACAAACACTCTAGCAATCTTTGTACCAAGCTTGTTATCATCCGAAGTTGTAAACTTTACTTGTTCAATATAGTTGAGAGTGATAGTTTTCACTATCCGAGGTTTGTTAAGCCGGAGATCATTCATTGATCAAGGGCTTTTTCCTCGTATAAATCCTTGTGTTCATCATTCATTTCATTCATTTGTTGTTCATACATTTGTTCAATTAACCAAGCATCTAACCTCACAAAAATCAGATTTGGTTACATTATCCTTCTGTGATTTTTGACCAAAATAGTTTGGCGCCCACCGTGGGGCAATCGGTGCTTCATTCTTGAAAAATCTTGTTCGTTTCACTCTTTTCTCTTCATTACCTTCAACCACATGGCTTCTCATGGAAAGAACACTTCAAGCTCCATGCCGACGATCACCTCTTCACAGGGCATTCCACCTTTGCCTCCTGTTCCTTCTGGATCCCAGAAGAATGCTGAGAATGCTGCGAAGAAACACACCCCTGTTTTCACAAAAGCAATTACTGCTATTTCTTCTGGTCCTACTAACAATGATCTTTATTCTTTGATTTTGCAGATGAAGGATTACATGCAGTAGCAGGACAAAACCAATGATCGGATCCTTCGCGAGATTGATGAAATTAAGAAATTGAAGAGATCAACGGAGGATCACTCTCCTTTGGTGCCTAGATCACTGGATTTTGGTACTCCAGCCACAACTGCCCAGCATTCCACGGCATCAGGTGTCCAATACCATGGAGGATCATCAAGTATGCACTATGGATCATCGGCAATGACACAGGCTCAAGGATCCTACTTCCAGCCTTCAGGATCCTACTTCCAGCCTTCAGGATCCTCTCTACAGCCTCAAGGATCCTCCTTCCAGCATCAAGGATCCTTCTCAAGTTCAGGAGGATACATGGGGACTCTATCAGCTCAAGGATCCTATTTTCAGCATCTAGGATCCTCTTCGCAGGTTCAAGGATCCTCATCGCAGGTTCACAGATCCATGGATTATCCTCCAAGACCTTCAGCTCCGCTGCATACTGGATCCAATATCTTTCAGGATCAAGGATCCTTAAGGAGTCAACAACCCAGAAGTTCAGAAATTCATGTGGGAGACTTCATCCCTATGCAGACTATTGCCTCATCTGGTCCCACGATCATTCCAGAATCACATCAGTTTGGATTCACATCCAGAATCCCGGCCATGAATCAATCAGGAGGTAACACTTTAAATACATCTTATAATACTAACCATGGCTTTGTGCAGGAACCAGGAATCAACCAAGCCATGGCAAGAGAGTTGCAAAAACTCAAGGATATGATATCCAATGTCCCGGGAGTGGTTAAACCCATTCCCGAGATCCCGGATGGGAGTCACAGAGTGTCACGCTTTGCACCACCAATATGTGATGCAGAGATACCAAAGAGGTTTCAAACACCAAACATGAAGCTCTATGATGGTACAACTGATCCAGAAGAGCATGTAGCTCAATACAGGGAAAGAATGGAGATTAACCCCATTCCTGAAAGGTTAAAAGAAGCATGTCTTTGCAAGGGTTTTGGATCCACACTGACAGGATCAGCTCTTAAATGGCTGCTAAGTCTTCCCCCTTACTCTGTTACTTCATTCTCTAATCTAGTTAACTTGTTCAATAGCCAATTTTCATGTAGTAAGAGATTTGAACGTTTAACTAGTGATTTATATAGGGTAATTCAAGGTCATAATGAATCACTAAGGGATTACATAACTAAATTCAGTAGAGAATCCTTAGAGATTCCCAATCTAGATATTGTCACAGCTGTAGAAGCTTTTAAAATGGGTTTGCTTAAGGATTCACAATTCTATGATGATCTTGTTATGACCCATTGCAGGAATCTTGATGAAGTAAGAAACAGGGCCCTTAGATTCATCCGTTTAGAGGATGATAAAAAGGATCCAGGAAAGCCTGTCAGGATCTTCAAAGCAGGAAAAACAAGAATCCTATTTCAGGAACAACAAATCTAAGCCATACAACAAGTCTGACAATCAAAATGTGCATGCTGTGGAGTAAGAGGAAGATGATGAAGATTATCCTCCTATTTCTGAATATTGCTTTGCTGTTGATAATAGTGAACTAATCTTGGCTATGCAGAATCTAGGTGATAAAGCTAGATGGCCTAGAAAGAATGACAAGCCAGCTGCCACAAAAGACAAATCTAAATGGTGTGCCTATCATGAAGATTTTGGTCATCTCACTGATGAATGTATAGCACTCACGAAAGAGATTGTTACCTCTTAAGTAAAGGATACTTGAAGGAGCTATTTGGAAGAAAGAAATCAAGGATCCAGGATCCTGAAAAAGATTCCAGAAAGGGCTCCTGCTCCTCCAGCTGATGCCCAAATTATCAATTTTATCTCTGGTGGATCAGATATATGTGGCACTTCCTTTTCAGCAGCTAAGAGGCATGCGAAAGAGACAAAGATGGAGAATGGGGATAGGCCTATTCGAAATTCCATCCTTACCCAGGAAAAAAGTCATATCCTTTGATGAGGATGACCGCGTGGATATTCAGGATCCTTATCATGATGGTCTTGTTATTACATTGTTTATTTCTAACCATTTTGTTCGCAGGATTCTCATAGATGGAGGAAGCTCAGTGAACATTATCCAACTTGATGTCCTCAAGAAAATGAACATCCCTAAATCAGAAATTATCCCAAGATCATCAGTTCTTGTGGGATTCAGGGGAGAAACCAAGAACACATTGGGGGACATTAAACTTCCTATTTACATAAAGGGAGTTAATTCTTTTAAAAAATGTGTGTCATAGATTGCTTATCTTGTTGTAATGTTATCCTTGGCAGGCCATGGATACATGATATGAAAGCAGTCCCATCTACGTATCATCAGTGTGTTAAACTCCCTACTCCATGGGGTGTGGTGAAGATAGAAAGTGATCAACAAGAAGCCAAGAATTGTTACACTTCATCAATGAAGCCAACCTTAAGACCTAGGGAGGCATAGCAATTAAAGTATCCTCCAAGGGAAGTCCTGGAGGCGAGAGAACAAGATGTTAAAGACATCCTGATGGATCCTCAGGATCCTGAATCCAAAGTCTTTATAGGATCCGGGATCCTCGATACCATTGAACAGGATTTAATATCCTTCTTAAAAAGGAGAAAAGCTACATTTGCTTGGAAGCACGAGGACATGACAGGTATTTCTAAAGATATTATTACTCATAAACTTAGCATTGACAGGTCCTTCAAACCCATACATCAGAAGAGGAGAAAGTTTGCACCTGAGAGAAATGCCATCATCCAAGAGGAGGTAGATAAACTGCTCAGAGCAGGTATGATTAGAGAGGTAAAGTATCCAAGATGGATAGCCAATGTGGTTGTTGTTCAAAAGAAAAATGGAAAGTGGAGGGTATGTGTCGACTTTACTGATTTAAATAAGGCATGTCCCAAGGATCCTTTCACATTACCCCACATTGACTCCATGGTGGATGCTACAGCGGGTCATGAGTTGTTAAATTTTATGGATGCTTCATCTGGATTCCAGCAAATTCAGATGGAACCATCTGATCAAGAGGATACAACCTTTATGACCCCTACTGGTATCTATTGTTATATTGCAATGCCCTTTGGACTAAGAAATGCAGGTGCTACATACAAAAGGCTAGTAAATATGATGTTTAAAGAGCAAATTGGACACACAATGGAAGTCTATATTGATGACATGGTGGTTAAGTCCAAAAGAGCTCAGGATCACCTTAGAGATTTGGAGGAAGCATTTGATATCCTTGATAAATTCAACATGAAATTGAATCCTTCCAAATGCCACTTTGGAGTGAAAGCTGGCAAATTCTTAGGTTACATGGTGACAAAAAGAGGGATAGAGGCAAGTCCAGAACAAATCAAGGCCATTGTGAATGTTTTGGTAAAAAATCAAGCAATGGTAATGCAACCAAACTTTCTGTTGTGAGGTATAATGCTTGAATCAATGAACAACACTAAGGATCACTCAGAAATGAAATGAATAAGTGACACAAAGATTTATACGAGGAAAAAGCCCTTGATCAATGAATGATCTCCGGCATAAAAAACCTCGGGTGATGGAAACTACCGATCACCAACTCAAATTAAACAAGAAACGTATTACAACTTCGGATGATAGCGAGCTAATTACAAGGATCACTATAGTGTATTGTGTAAAAAAGTGTGTAATCGCCAAGTTAATTATCGAGACCTGGTGAGAGCTGGTGAGAGCAGTTGCAAGAGTGTGTGTTTAGCCAAAAATAGCCAAGTGTTTTCTATTTAGCTCGCTACCCCTTTTAAAGATGGAAAATATCTAAACTAACAAACATTCTGCATTTGGTGCAAGTCCCCCACGACCTCCATAACGTCCATTTCTGCCATGCACGTGCGGAATAAATATGGAATATGCTCCAGGAATATCGCCAAGACCAAGTCCAAGCTCGTGTTCCTGTAAAACATCATCATATTCAAAGTAGACAATCGTTAGTATAAGGATCCTTAAGATGATCCATGATCCTGATCCTGCAACACTTCTGAGGATCACTAATTCAAACAGAAGTGAGGATCACTAAACCCAACAGTAATTGAGGATCACTGATCATTGGAAAATCCTCCCCTAACAATTTCCCCCAAAATATAAGGAGTAATTATGTAAATAAACGACTTACATTTTCTGTTCTTATCCGTAATTAATCAACGGATAACTAGCCGTTGTAATCGGACTAGCCGTTACCATCCTGACGTCACTGAAGTGACTATCCTGCAAGACCATCATTATAAATTGAAGTTAGAGATAGGGATCAATTCGCATTTAAATTCAAGAGAAACTCCCTTTAAATCCACATCCGAAGATCAAGCAGGTATCTCTCTTCCTCTTCTCCCTTTACGTTTTCTTTCTCTGTTCATCTTCTTCTCTACCCTCCTGACCAAGATGATGCTAAGATCCTCTCCGGCTAAGGATCACACAAAAGACGATCCTCTTAAGAGCCAGGGGATCATCAAAGATTCAGCGAAAGAAAGACGCTGCTTCACTGATCCACAAATAGACAGAATCCGCCATTGTTTTCCGGCAAACACCGATTTCAAACCATTTGATCCCACTGTTCTAAGTGATTATATTCTTGAAACATGGGTAGCTTTCCCGGTCACTCATTTCACAATAGGATACTTGTAAAATTTCCCTGAATTCACCCAGTCTTTCTTCTCCCTCACTGGCATCTCCTACATTCAAGCTATGCCAATGATCTGGAGGGTCTTATATACCCTTGAAAGGATCATTGAGCAAGAAGGAATTGCTCTGGGAATGTCGGAGTTGGCAGAGATGTATGACCTCGTAACATTTGGATCCCACCGATATCTACTCAAGCATAAACCCGGTGAAGAACACCCCATCTTCAAAGCCACTAAGAATGATACCAACTGGAAACGGCGATTCTTCTTTGTCAGAAGGGATTCTATCTCTGATGGAAAGGATCTGCCAAGGAAGTGGAGCACCCATGGTAGGATAGAGGATCCTGAGAAGGATCACCAAATGACCTTGTTTTTGTTGAACAATGATGGGTTGTAATAACTTTAGACAACAGTTTCTAGGATGAAGGATCATGGATCCTTGAACAATAGGCAGGATAATGGGTGGTGGATGGATCCTCTGTTTGGGGGATGAAGCCACTCGTTATCCTTCCGTCTTTTATTTCCTGCACTACCAAGACCCGTAAACAATGGACACCCTTTGCCAACCCATGTGGACGGGCCACGTTTTGCTGGTAGAAACGTGGGTTGGCAATTTTGACAACCTTAAAGGGTTTAATCTTTTGTAAATAAAATAACTTTAACTTTTTGGCTATCTCCCGTGTTACTATCCTTGTTAGTACTTTACTTTTCAATTATTGTGATGTTCATTTTGTTTAAATTTATCAAATAAAGAAATACTTAATAAATATCCTCAAAAAGTTTAGGATATGATCAAGGATCACATATCCTATAGTCGACAAGTTCTGAAAAGTAACATATTTTAAGGATCAAAAGTTCAGTTGTCAAAGGATAAGGGTTACTCAAATAAATAATGAGTAAAATCAAAATAGTTAAGGATCATACCTGAGAATCCAAGTTAGGATCCTATCCTTTAACACTTATAATCAGGATAACCCAAAAGACAAACCTTAGTAGAAAGTAAGGATCAAGGATCCTTGGTCGTTTATCTCCAAAAACCTGAAATAGGATACAACTTGGGACTAAGTCAATATAAGATAAGAGTTAGTAACTGGGGACAAGCCCAACAATTCTGAGGACAAGCCCAATATACTGGGGACAAGCCCAAAGGATAACTGGGGACAAGCCCAAAGGATCGTGTGTAAACTGGAGTATGGCCCTCACTGGCGACTATCCAAACTTAGTGACATGAAAATGCCAAAACCTTAGCTAACGTGAAAACGTTAGAAACCATAGGAACGGATGTATGGTACGTCTACCATTATACGTAGGATCCTGAATATAGCCAGTACAATGAAATTGTCAGCCCCTAAAGCGAGTACTGGTCCCATTGCCATGAACTATACCAGGATCATCGTGCGCTACTGGCGAAACTGGGGACAGGCCCAAACTGGGGTCAAGCCCAAATAACTGGGGTCAAGCCCAAATAACAGGGGTCAAGCCCAAATAACTGGATACTTCTGTGGATACTCAATCCTTAGTTAAGGATACCTGAACCTTCAAAACTCAGAATCATGTAAAAGGAGGATAAAGGATGCAGGATCCTTACCCTTATATGAGATAATTAAAGAATGAAATAGTTAGATATCAGAATATTACCAGAAAGAGGATCATCTGTCTTATAAGGATACTTGTCATGTTAGGATCATGGATCCTTGTCACATGAAATATTTCTTCAAATGGACAGCATTCCAAGCTCTTGGTAGCAAATCACCTTCCATTGTTAGCAATCGATATGCCCCCTTTCTTGCCTCAGCTTCAATCAAATAGGGGCCTTCCCATTTTGGTGCCAACTTTCCATCAGCAGGATTGGTAGTATTCTGAAATGCTTTCCTTAATACCATATCACCAACTTGGAATTTCCTGATCCTGACATTTTTGTTGTAGGCTCCAGCCATCCTTTGTTGATAACTAGCCATCCTTATCCTTGCCAAATCCCTGATTTCTTCTATAGTATCCAAGTCTTGAACCAAGTTTTCAGCATTTTCTTCAGGATCACGAATGCTTGTTCTTGCAGTTGGAACCACCATCTCTGTAGGGATCACTGATTCTGCCCCAAACATAAAAGAAAATGGAGTTTGGTCAGTAGCATTCTTGGGAGTTGTCCTATCAGCCCAAAGCACATAAGGTAGTTCTTCTACTCATTTTCCTTTTTTTGGATCCAAGCTTCTTCTTCAAATTGTTGATGATGATCTTGTTGGATGATTCTGCCTGACCATTAGCTTGTGGGTGGACTGGTGTTGAAGTTATCATCTTAATCCCCCAGCTGTCACAAAAGTTAGTGGTTCTATTCCCAATAAATTGGGATCCATTATCACAAACAATTTCAGAAGGGATACCAAATCTAGTAATAATGTTTCTTTTAATAAAGGATATAACTTCCTTTTCTCTGACTTGAGCAAAGGCTTCAGCCTCTATCCACTTGGAGAAGTAATCAGTCATAGCAAGCATGAATACTTTTCCACCAGGTGCCTTAGGAAGCTTACCAACTATATCCATTCCCCACCTAATAAATGGCCAAGAAGAGGATATAGGATGCAAAAGTTCTGCTGGTTGGTGAAGGATATTACTGTGTCTTTGACAAGGATCACACTTCTTGGCATACTCCACAGCATCCTTCTTCATAGTGGGCCAATAGTATCCTGTCCTCAGGATCCTTGAGAATAATGCCCTGCCCCCAGTGTGGTTTCCACAATCTCCTTCATGGAAATCTCTTAGGACTTCTTAGATTTCAGGATCCTCAATGCATCTTAGATATGGTCCTGCAAGAGATCGTTTATACAACATATTATTCAATATTGTAAATTGAGATACCTTAATTTTGAAAGCCCTAGGGTTTTCTCCTGTAGGAATCTCTCCATGTTGTATGTATCTCATGATTGGGATCCATGATCCTGAATGAGATTGAGTATTATCACTAGGGATGATTGCAGAATCCTCTCCTATCTCCATAGCTACATGATCCTCGATAGCAGGGGTCAGGATATGGATAATAGGAATCCTTATATCTTCCGGGATCTTCAAGGATGATCCTAGATTAGCTAATGCATCAGCCTCTGCATTCTCTTCCCTTGGTACCTGTGTCAAACTAAAGGAAACCAAAGAGAGTGCCAATTCTTTGACTATCTCCAAATATTTGATTAGCTTTTCACCTTTAACAACATAGGATCCATTAAAGTAATTAGTGATTAATAATGAATCTACATGTACCTCAAGATACCTGATCCTCATATGCTTAGCAATTTGCAAACCAGCTATCAAGGCTTCATACTC
Organism: Helianthus tuberosus; assembly: GCA_030545235.1. Classification (NCBI taxonomy): domain Eukaryota; kingdom Viridiplantae; phylum Streptophyta; class Magnoliopsida; order Asterales; family Asteraceae; genus Helianthus; species Helianthus tuberosus. Next base: position 3,513,051 of record CM060440.1, read on the forward strand.
AGCCTCATTGTTGGTAGTTTGAAATTCACAAGCTATGAAGTGGGGTATTATGTCCCCCTGTGGCGATTTTAGTAGTATTCCAAGTCCTGTTCCTTTTACATTGGAGGCTCCATCATTGAATAGTATCCAAGGATCCTTGGTTTCTTTACGCTGTTGGACTTCTAACTCAGCCTCCTTTTGCAAATCACTACTAAAATCTGCCACAAAGTCAGCTAAGGCTTGGGATTTGATGGCAGTCCTGGGTTCATATCTTATATCATATGCACTCAGCTTCACTGCCCACTTAGCCATCCTTCCTGACATTTCAGGTTTCCTGAGAACATTCTTAATTGAAAAATTAGTCTTAACAATAATGACATGAGTCTCAAAATAATGTCTTAATTTAGTAGATGCCATAATTAATGCAAGGATAAGTTTTTCTAAGTGTGAATACCTGGATTCATCATCAAGTAAACTCTTACTTACATAATAAACAGGATGTTGTATACCTTGGTGATCCTTAACAAGGACCGCACTTACTGCTTTTGAGGATACTGCTAAGTATAAGGATAATACATCCCCCTTTTCTGGTTTCATCAAGGCAGGGGCTGAGGATAGGTAATCCTTAAGAGCTTTGAGGGCACTTTCATGCTTCTCAGTCCATTCAAATTTCTTGTTCTTCCTCAGGATGTCATAGAATTCCTTGCACTTTTCTGAGGATTTGGATATGAACCTGTTCAAGGCTGCGATCCTGCCTGTCAATCTTTGCACATCCTTAGCATTGGCAGGAGATTTGATATTCACAATAGCCTTGATTTGCTCTGGACTTGCTTCAATGCCCATTTTTGTCACCATATAGCCTAAGAATTTACCTGCCTTAACACCAAAATGAAACTTGGAAGGATTAAGTTTCATATTAAATTTATCAAGGATATTGAATGCTTCCTCCAAGTCTTTAAGGTGATCCTCAGCTTTCTTGGACTTAACTACCATGTCATCAATATAGACTTCCATAGTGTGTCCAATTTGTTCCTTGAACATCATATAGACAAGGTTTTGGTAAGTAGCACCTGCATTCCTTAGTCCAAATGGCATAGCAATATAACAATATATACCAGTTGGGGTCATAAAGGCTGTATCCTCTTGATCAGATGGTTCCATCTGAATTTGTTGAAATCCAGATGAAGCAACCATAAAAGTCAACAACTCATGACCCGCGGTAGCATCCACCATGGAGTCAATGTGGGGTAATGGGAAAGGATCCTTGGGACATGCCTTGTTTAAATCAGTAAAATCGACACATACCCTCCACTTTTCGTTTTTCTTTTGAACAACAACCACATTGGCTAACCATCTTGGATACTTAACCTCTCTAATCATACCTGCCCGAAGTAGTTTATCTACCTCTTCCTGGATAATAGCATTCCTCTCAGGTGCAAACTTCCTCCTCTTTTGATGAATTGGTTTGAATGACCTATCAATGCCAAGTTTATGAGTAATTATATCTTTAGATATACCTGTCATATCCTCATGTTTCCAGGAAAAGGTAGTTTTCCTTCTTTTAAGGAAGGATACTAGCTCCTGTTCGATTTCGCTAAGGATCCCTGGCCCTATGAAGATCCTAGATTCAGGATCATCAGGATCCATGAGGATTTCTTTTACATCCTGCTCTCTTGCCTCCAAGACATCTCTTGATGGATACTTTAATTGCTATTGCTCCCTTGGTCTTGAGGCTGGCTTCATTGATGAGGTATAGCAATTCTTAGCTTCTTGTTAATCACTCTCAATTTTCACTACTCCCCATGGACTTGGAAGCTTTACACACTGATGATAGGTGGATGGGACTGCCTTCATATCATGTATCCATGGCCTGCCAAGGATAACATTGCAACAAGATAAGCAATCTATAACCCAATATTTTTGATAAGAATGCAATCCTTCAATATAGATTGGGAGTTTGATGTCCCCCAATGTGTTCTTGGTTTCCCCACTGAATCCCACAAGTACTGAGGATCTTGGGACAATATCAGACTCTGGGATATTCATCTTCTTGAGGACATCAAGCTGAATGATGTTCACAGAGCTTCCTCCATCTATAAGGATCCTGCGAACAAAGTGGTTAGAAATAAACAATGTAATTACAAGACCATCATGATGAGGATCCTGGACATCAAGACGATCGTCCTCATCAAAAGTTATGATCTTATCCTCGGTGACAGCGGACGTCCGGATGGGTCTATCTCCATTATCCATCTTGGTTTCCTTGGCATGTCTCTTGGCTGCTGAAAAGGAAGTACCACAAATGTCTGATCCACCGGATAGGAAGTTTATAATCTGTGCATCTGCTGGAGGAGCAGGAGCCTTTTCTGGGATCCTTTCAGGATCCTGGATCCTTGACTTCTTTCGTCCCAAGAGTTCCTTCAAATGCCCCTTGCTCAACAAGTAACCAATTTCCTTTCTTAGTGCAATACACTCTTCAGTGAAATGCCCGAAATCCTCATGATATGCACACCACTTGGACTTATCCTTTGTAGCAGCTGGTTTATCACTTTTTCTCGGCCACCTAGCTTTCTCACCTAGATTATGCATTGCAAGGATTAGTTCATTGTTATCAACAGAAAAACAGTATTCAGAAATAGGAGGATAATCCTCATCATCCTCTTCTTGTTCCACTGCATGCATGTTCTGGTTATCAGATCTGTTGTAAGACTTTGATTTGTTGTTCCTGAAGTAGGATCCTTGCTTCTCCTATTTTGAGGATCCTGTCAATCTATCCTGGATTCTTTTGTCATCCTCTAGGCGGATGAACCTAAGGGCCCTGGTTCTTACTTCATCAAGATTCCTGCAAGGTGTCATCACAAGATCATCATAGAATAATGAATCCCTAAGCAATCCCATTTTAAAGGCTTCTACAGCTGTAGCAATATCCAAGTTAGGAATATCGAAGGATTCTTTACTAAACTTAGTGATGTAATCTCTAAGTGATTCATTTTGACCTTGAGCCCCCTATATAAATCACTAGTTAATCGTTCAAATTTTCTACTACAAGAGAATTGACTATTAAACAAGTTAACTAGATTAGCAAATGAAGTAATAGAGTAAGGGGGAAGACTTAGCAGCCATTTAAGAGCAGATCCTGTAAGTGTGGATCCAAATCCCTTGCATAGACATGCTTCTTTTAACCTTTCAGGAATTGGATTGATCTCCATCCTCTCCCTGTATTGAGCTACATGCTCCTATGGATCCGTTGAACCATCATACAGCTTCATAGATGGTATCTGGAACCTTTTAGGTATCTCAGCATCACATAAGGGTGGTGCAAAACGAGATATCCTATGGCTACCATCTGCAATTTCAGGAATAGGTTTAACCACTCCTGGTACACTGGATATCATATCCTTAAGATTTTGTAGCTCCCTAGCCATAGCCTGATTGATACCTGTATCCTGCATAGAGCCATGGTTAGTGTTATATGAATTATTAAAAGTGTTACCTCCCGGAGGATTCATGTTTGGAATTGCGGGTGTGAATCCATATTGACGAGACTCTGGCATGATTGAAGGACCAGAGGAAGCAATGGTCTGCATTTGTATGAAGTCTCCTTGATGACCATCCGAGCTCTGAGGCTGCATACTTCTCAAGAATCCTTGATCCCGAAAGACGTTGGATCCTTGAGGATGAGAGGATCCTTGAACCTGAAAGGATCTGGGACCTGGGAGGATCCTTGGACCTGGGAGGATCCTTGGATCGTGTGCATTCCCAAATATCCTCCTGAGCTGAAGGATCCTTGATGCTGAATAGAGGATCCCGATGGCTGAAAATAGGATCCCTGAGGCTGGTAGTGAGAGCCAAATGCCTGACTCATTGTTGTTGTTCCATGACGTCTTCTTGGTAATTCACCCAAGTGTTGCACATCCGAAGCTGCTGAGTGCTGGGAAGTTATGACTGGAGTGTCGAAGTTCAGCGACCTTGGCATCAGAGGGTAGTGATCCTCCACTGATTTCTTCTGTTTCTTGATCTCAGCGATCTCCCGGAGGATCCTTTCGTTGGTTTTGTCCTGCTCTTGTGCGTGATTCCTTATCTGCAAAATCAGAGCGTAAAGATCATTAGTAGTAGGATTGGTTGAAACAGAAGAAGTTGGTGGTTTTTGGAAAATGGGGGTTTGTTTCTTCGCAGCATTCTCAGCATTCTTCTGGGATCCAAAAGGTGGTGGAGGCAAGGGAGGAACGCCTTGTGAAGAACTGAATGACGGCATTAAGTTTGAAGTGTTCTTCGCTGAGGAAGCCATCTACCTGGTTGTTATGAACCGAAATGACCACAAAGGTATGAATCTTCTTAGGAATGAAGCACCAATTTCCCCACGGTGGGCGCCAAACTTTCTGTTGTGAGGTATGATGCTTGAATCAATGAACAACACTAAGGATCACTCAGGAACGAAATGAATAAGTGACAAAAAGATTTATGCGAGGAAAAATCCCTTGATTAATGAATGATCTCCGGCATAAAAAAACTCGGGTGATGGAAACTACCGACACCAACTCAAATTAAACAAGAAACGTATTACAACTTCGGATGATAACGAGCTAATTACAAGGATTACTATAGTGTATTGTGTAAAAAAGTGTGTAATCGCCAAGTAAATTATCGAGAGCTGGTGAGAGCAGTTGCAAGAGTGTGTGTTTAGCCAAAAATAGCCAAGTGTTTTCTATTTAGCTCGCTACCCCTTTTAAAGATGGAAAATATCTAAACTAACAAACATTCCGCATTTGGTGCAAGTCCCCCACGACCTCCATAACGTCCATTTCTCCCATGCACGTGCGGAATAAATATGGAATATGCTCCAGGAATATCGCCAAGACCAAGACCAAGTCCAAGCTCGTGTTCCTGCAAAACATCATCATATTCAAAGTAGACAATCGTTAGTATAAGGATCCTTAAGATGATCCATGATCCTGATCCTGCAACACTTCCGAGGATCACTAATTCAAACAAAAGTGAGGATCACTAAACCCAACAGTAATTGAGGATCACTGATCATTGGAAAATCCTCCCTTAACAGTGAATATCAAGTCTCTTGCCAATGCCAAGGATGTGCAAAGATTGACAGGAAGGATCACAACCTTGAATAGATTCATCTCAAAGTCATCAGAGAAATGCAAAGAATTCTATGACATCCTGAGAAAGAATAAAAAATTTGAGTGGACTGAAAAGCTTGAGAATGCCCTCAAGGCCCTTAAGGATTACCTATCCTCAGTTCCAGCTTTAATGAAACCAGAGAATGGGGAGATATTATCCTTATATTTAGCAGTTTCTTCTCAGGCAGTAAGTGCGGTCCTTGTTAAGGATCATGAAGGTACTCAACATCCACTATACTATGTAAGTAAAAGTCTACTTGATGCTGAGTCTAGGTATTCTCATTTAGAGAAACTTATTCTTGCTCTAATCATGGCATCTACTAAATTACGTCATTATTTTGAGACTCATCCTATTATTGTTAAAACTAACTTTCCTATCAAGAATGTTCTCAGGAAACCTGAAATGTCAGGAAGGATGGCAAAGTGGGCAGTCAAGCTTAGTGCATATGATATCAAATATGAACCAAGAACTGCCATTAAATCTCAAGCCTTGGCTGACTTTGTGGCTGATTTCAGTAGTGATCTATAAAGGGAAGCTGAATTGGAAATTCAACAACTTGAAGAGACTAAGGATCCTTGGATACTCTTCACAGATGGGGCTTCAAATGTCAAGGGAACTGGACTAGGCATACTACTAAAATCGCCACAGGGGGACATTATACCCCACTCAATTGCTTGTGAGTTCCAAACTACTAACAATGAGGCTGAATATAAGGCCTTAATAGCTGGTTTGCAAATTGCCAAGCACATGAGGATCAGGTACCTTAAGGTACATGTAGATTCTTTTCTAATTACTAACCACTTTAATGGTTCTTAGGCTGTTAAAGGTGAAAGGCTAATCAAATATCTAGAGATAGTCAAGAAATTGGAAGACTCTTTTGCTTCTTTTAGTTTAACACAGGTACCCAGGGAAGAAAATGCAGAAGCTGATGCCTTAGCCAACCTTGGATCATCATTGAAGATTCTAGAGGATATTAAGATTCCCATTATCCACATCTTAGCTCCTGCTATTGAGGATCACACAGCTATGGAGATAGTAGAGGATTCTGCAATCATACCTAGGGATAGCTCACAATCAAATTCATGATCATGGATCCTTCCAATCCTGAGATACATCTGGAGAAAATCCTAAAGCTTTCAAAGTCAAGGTATCTCAATTTACAATACTAAATAACATATTATATAAACGATCTCTTGCAGGTCCATATCCAAGGTGCATCGAGGATCCAGAAATCCAAGAAGTTCTGAAGGATTTTCATGAAGGAGATTGTGGAAACCACACTGGGGGCAGAGCACTGTTCTCAAGGATTCTTAGAATAGGATATTATTGGCCTACCATGAAGAAGGATGCTGTGGATTATGTGAAGAAATGTGATGCTTGTCAAAGACATAGCAATATCCTTCATCAACCAGCGGAACTCCTTCATCCTATATCCTCTTCCTGGCCATTCATGAGATGGGGAATGGATATAGTTGGCAAACTTCCCAAGGCACCAGGAGGAAAAGTGTTTATGCTTGCTATGACTGATTACTTCTCCAAATGGATAGAAGCTGAAGCCTTTGCACAAGTCCGAGAAAAGAAAGTGATATCCTTTATTAAAAGAAACATCATTACTAGATTTGGCATACCTTCTGAAATTGTTTGTGATAATTGATCCCAATTCATTGGGAGTATGTTTTGGTCAAAAATCACACAAGGATAATGCAACCAAATCCGATTTAGTGAGGTGTGATGCTTGATTATATGAACAAATATATGAACAATGAATGAATGAAATGAATGTTGAACACAAGGATTTATACGAGGAAAAAGCCCTTGATCAATGTATGATCTCTGGCATAAAAAACCTCGGATAGTGAAAACTATCACTATCAAGTATATTAAACAAACAAGTTTACAAATTTGGAAGTATTGAGCTTGATACAATGATTTCTAGTGTGTGTGTATTCGAGAGTTGGCAGCATAAATGATGTGTGTTTCGAGAAGTGCAAGTGATTTCTAATAATAAGCTCAATACCTGTAACATTCCTAAATTTATCATATAAATTATAGGTTTGGTTAAATTCATTAACCATTAGTAACTAGTAACTAGTTATTTTTATTCAACCCAAATAGTTTTAAACACTATTTTATATAGTTGGTTGAAATATTATATTAATTAATTGGCCTGTATATGGGTTGACATTTCTATTAAAATAAAAGTATATAAAAACTTATAGTATTAGACGGGTAAGTCGACTGTTAAAAATATGAAGTACCTAGACGAGCCTAGGAACCGTATAATAATTAAATTATAAAAATACATTGTATTTGAACCTACTCTATTTTTAATAAAACTTAGACCCAAATGTAGACAAAAATATTATCGTTCTAAAAACATATTCATTATTTTATAAAACGCCATATTTTAGAAGTTATATGCGCCAAATAAGTAAAGTAGTTGAATTAATTATAATAATAAAATAATATTAAAATAAATGAAACTAAAATATTTGACATCAAAATGGATAGGGATGTATATATGGTGGACGTGTCCTAACCCCAAATAAAGAAATAGAATTTGAAAATTTATGCAAGTGATGTGTTCATATATTTAATGGCATGTGTGTACGTGTATGAACCTTAGCTCAAAGGGTCTTGAATCAAATTACTATAAATACATGCATGAGTAGAAGGCCAAATTTGCTTAGACTCTCATACCTCTCGCCCTCATATATCTCACTCTAAATTTCTATTTTATTTTATTATTTTTTTTATTTACACTATAATAATAATAAAGCCCTGCTACGTTTTAAGTGTTTTAACTCCCAATCACCGCTACCCTTTTCGATTGATCTGAACCCATAACGCATGTCAGGGCTCTGCCCGACTAAGTTGTTGGGATTCGGTCTCGGGACATCGGAACAAGGTTGAATTAGGGGTACTATACTTAACACGAGTGCATTATATATTTTTAATAGCTCAGAAGTTATACCCAAAATTTATACCAGGAGGCTTTCTAGTTGAACCCTAAAGCTACAAAGTGGGTCCATTCTCTTTTCTCACTATTCTATTCCCTTTTTCTTTATGATATAATTATATTAAAAAATGTCCCAAACCATAACAACTCTCACCAAAACTATTATATTTTTGTTATTATTATTATTTATATTTTGTCTAAAAAGAAATCATAATTGAGACACCCAGGTGATTCTGTATAAACCCTTCAGAACAATCAGAATCAGGATCAGGGCCCCTAAAACTCAGGGGGGTATTCCCCATTGATAATTATCATCACAGTTTATTTTCAAAATCAAATTTTCTCGTTCTGTCGACTCACCTAGGCTACAAATGCACGTGGCAACGCTATGTTAAAACTAACCCCCCGCGCCACGCGAAGGGCACTAGAGGACCCCTCGCGCCACGCGAAGGGCACTAGAGGACCCCTCGCGCCACGCGAGGGAGACGTTTTTCCAGTATAAATAGAGGGCAGTGGGACTTGAATTCCTGCGTTGGAGCGACGAACAAATTCGTTTTACACTTTGAGATATCGTCTGATTACTACCAAACACACACTAGCTCGAATTCTGCTACGATACCGGGTATTAACTCGATCGCTGCTACGATTCAATATCCGATCGATTGAAACTATCCGACCAGATGTTTAAGCGCTATCCTTTGTCATTAGTCATGATTCCGACAGGATGTTTGAGTACCACCCGAACTCGGGGAATACTCTATCATTCGTTGTGAATCCGATGGATGTTTAAGTGATTGCACTTTGTCATTTGTCGTGAGGGTTTTAATCTCGTGAGTTATCGTAATTGTTGTATTAAGTTACCTACCTAGTTCATATGCACTAGGTTACAAGGCTAAATCAATAGGCTAAGCTCTGCCTGTATAAATCTGCAATATATCAAGGATTATCTGTAGACTAAACTTTGGCCATATGAATCTGCATCCTTATAATGTGAGTCATTCTCTTTTTATCAAATTGATTTCAAAAGCATGTTTATTTTCAAGGTTATAATTACAGGGATTAAGTTTATGTAATCACCAAATTACAGCCGGTATGTGGGGTTTTGTATACATTACTTGTTCCCGTCACCATTGGACAACGAGTTAGCCAATGGGTGATCTGACCATAGTCACAGAAACGAGTCGAGTGACAAATACTGTGGGTAGTTGGTTGATATCTGAAACATTGTAATCTCCCTTAATACTGTAAATTATAACAAATGTGTCGTTTTAGTAAAATGGATGATTCACTCAGTATTTCCCGCTGACAAAACCTTTTTAACACGTGTTTCAAGTAATTACAGTAGATTGGAGTAAGGGATGGATACAGCACTGAAAGGCTTCAAGAAGTGGCTTATTTTATTAATTAAATCAAATTAAGAAATATTATTTTATGTAAATGGGTTTATCCCTTATTAAAGCTACCATTGTAAAACATGGGTTTATCCCATCTATTTAATAAATAAAATCCGGTGTTTTCTAAACTCTGATATTTTTCCTAACTCACGGTCCTGATGAAATTTCCGCTGCAATATTTTTCAAAAATAATCACCGGTACCACTGGGCTGTTCGCGGCTCCCGATTCCGTCCAGGGTGGGTCGGGGGTCGTGACAATACCCCTTTAATCTTACCACTAATCGAATTCTCCTACAACAATAGCTACCACACCAGCATAAAGGCTGCGCCTTTTGAGGCATTATATGTTAGAAAGTGTAGATCGCCCGTGTGTTGGGCGGAAGTTGGAGATGTCCAATTATCTGGACCGGAGATAGTGTTCGAGACGACGGACAAGATTGTCCAGATTCGTGACCGTCTCAAAGCTGCCCGGGATAGGCAGAAGAGTTACGCTGATCCAAAGCGTAAGGCTTTTCACTTCGAAGTAGGTGATAAAGTGTTGCTCAAAGTATCACCCTGGAAAGGAGTGATGCGGTTTGGTAAGAAAGGCAAGCTAAGCCCGAGATACATAGGACCTTTTGAGGTTATCGAACGTGTCGGGTCAGTTACCTATAAGTTAAACTTACCGGAAGAGCTCAGTGGAATACACAATGTGTTCCACATATGCAATCTGAAAAAGTGCTCCGCTGACGAATCACTGGTTATACCACACACAGATGTGCATATAGATGAGAGCTTGAAATTTGTTGAAAAACCTTTGTCGATTGAAGATCGACGGGTAAAGAAGCTTCGAAGGAAGCATGTGCCTATTGTAAAGGTAAAATGGGATGCCCGTAGAGGTCCCGAATACACGTGGGAAGTTGAATCCACGATGAAAGAAAAGTACCCTTACTTATTTCAGTAAATCTCGGGTCGAGATTTATTTTAAGGGGGTGAGGATGTAACACCTCGAAAATTCACGTCCTATAATGTGTAGACACGTGTCAAATGTTTAAACGTGTGAAAGAAATATTATAGAAGGACTAAAGTTGACAAACATGGAAAGTATGTGAATATACGTATTCTAAGTGTCAACTATGAATAAATATAATGTACATTAACCCTACATGATGCTTGTATCTTCAAACGAATAAATCATGGATCATACGAAGCTAAAAGTGAGATATTTCAAACTACAGGGACTAAATGTGTCAACATGTTTAAATTATACCTCTGAGTGACCTTTTGACAAACCCGAAGCTTTGTAAATGTTAATTACGCTCACTAGAATGCACGATATAAATTTCGTAAAGTTTCGTTGTCGTATGAGAAAGTTATGATCAAATTCGTGCGCGAAGAGTTAAAGCGTAAACGTCGAAAGTTAGGACTTTTCGGGTAACAATAAAGTTACCCGGGGACTTAACAAAGTGGGTATATGTTTTAAAGCCTTTATAGATCAATATTGAGGGTTTACAATGCAAGAAATCAAGTGCCTAATCAAGTTTTGAAGAGCCAAGGATCAAAATGAAATAAATCACAAAATCTGATCAGACAAGGCCTAGCGCGACACGAGGGGGGGGGGGCGTCACGCTAGCCCTGCCCAGCTCCGAGAATTTTGGGTTTTTGCCTGCCATTGCCTTTGTGCGCGACCTATACCCGATTTTCCACATCTCTTGGCCCCTAAAGCACCCCCTAAGCATCTAGGACACATGTGGGAAGCTTGTGGTGTGTGCTAGACCTTGTTGTCAATACATTGTGGTGCTTAAATCCACTATATAAGGCCATGAACTTGCAACTCTTTCTTCACACCATTCTCTGCATGTTCTGATCAATTCTGGAGCTCAAGCCTGCTCTCAAGTGATTATAATTCGTGCATAGGACTCTTGTAAGTGTTCTTAACCTTTCTAAATTGATTTTAGCTTAGTTAATTAGCTAAAAGTCAAACCGTCGTAATTACGGTTTGACTTCGAGATTAATAAATATTGGCTCAGTCAAATCTCGAATTAAAAGTACCTTTAGGTAGGTATTTATGTGGGTAATAAAACCTTAAAAGGGTTTCCCCTGGTTCCCAATCTAACTAGGTCAAATGTCGGGTCAAACGTGTAATTTAAAAAGTCAACAGAATGTTTAAAATGCGATTTATGCATGATTAGCAATGTAGAACATATATAACCTATTTGAGCATTAATATAACTTGGTAATTAGTGTAAGGACATGTCTAAACATGTTCAACCCGACAATTTCCTGTTTAGACCCGGTTCGGAACCGAAAGTCGCATAGTTTGACTTATACTTTGACTTTCAGTTCTGACCCGTTATGGTATGTGTTAGAAATGCCTAAGAGCTTTATTTGGACCAGGTTACATGCTAGTATAACCCTCTGTGATTATACACCACGGATCATTAGTTATCCAATTAATACGCATGATTCCGTTAATTACTCATATGTTGACCATTATGCCCTTATTACCTTAAAACATGATTTTTGGAAATGTAAAAGAGTAGAAACCTGAATCACTGATATATAAACTTGTATGCAAAATTTGACATCAGTTTGAGGTGTAGATTGAGAGTTATGCTCATTATCGCAAATTGAAAGCTTTGTGTTAATAAAATGGCGTAATTAGCGTATAGCCTACTTAAACATACTTTTTGATATCAAATCTTTTACCCACTGATGTAATATATTATTTTGGGATTTTTAAAGATTTTTAATTAATTTTAGGCTGAGCATAACTCATAGTCGTAGGCTTAATCCGGTGTTTGTCGGTTTTGCCCTTACGGGCCATAAAATGAGTTTTACATATCTAAACGACTCCAAACCTTTTGCTACTGATCTCATATGATAAATAAATTATTTTAAGCCTTCTGGAAGTATAAAAATATCAGCTTTATGTATCGAACCCGTAAACGGCTCTTAATCGCCCTATTAAGCGTTTTTAACGCATAGTATGTATTAAAACTATATTAAACATACCCGGGTTGATACCTACTGATATTTTAGGAAAATTAGAATATTTTAACAGTAAGCAAAAGTTGATTAACTCAGACTTCAGTTTTGAGCTTTTCGGCTTATGTGAAATTACCAAAATACCCCTACGGGGCATAGTTTGGTTATAATTAATAAATTTCATATATCTAAAATACCTTACTGTTATAAATCAGTAAACTAAGTATTTTTGCTGATTATATCAGACCTGTAACTCAGTTAAACATTTAAACTCTTTTATAAACTTTTAAATGACCAAACTACCCCTACGGGGCCTAGTTTGTGTTTAAACACGTTTCGGGCATAATGAAAGACATCTTACTGATGTCACAACATATTTGAGGCATAATTAACTTAAGAAACCTGTCTATAGCTCTCATGAATACCCGTCACGCTTATTACGCGTACGGTTCGGTTTATGTAACAAGTTTACATAAATTAGCCGAAACGGGTCAAACCTTAACGGTTTTATCTCAAAATCCAGAATGTGAATAATAAACCCATATTAAACAAGTCTCTGAACTTGTCGGGTCTAAATCACATTCTATCCGGTCTTCACTTAATCGTGCGTACGAACCGTATCTTTGAAACTAGCCGGTCTGAGCTTAAGCTTAATTAACGACCCGTTAGGATTCTAATAGGTTATTATAAAACCTTTGTTCCAGATTAGGAGTACCAGTAAAAGCTACGTACATTTTGCTTATTGTGATTTATACATTGCTCAGGTAAATACTTTTAACTTATTTTCCCTATACGGGCTTGGGTTACGGTATATAGCATACCGCTTGATCGGGCATCAAATTCTCCACCGATTGAGTGGGTAGTTGAATAAATTTGATCGGCTCGTTTAAACAGTCTTGATTACTTAAAGCCTTTGGGGGGGTTAATGACCATGTCCCGGATATCCTCGGCATCATCTTACGAGATGGCCACGACCTGAGCACGGGGTGTAGGCGTACACCTGTCAGTGTATAACTCTATGATGTGGTGTGTCTATTGATCTTTAACCCGGACAAGATCCGGGCTACTAAACGCACAAGTAACATGTAATTCGTTCACAAGATTATAATATTAAATAATTCTCCCAAGTTAAATAAAATGTTTATGCCACGTGCATCCAAACCAATTTTCAATCATTTTCAAAAATGAGTCGGTTGAATGTATTTACCAGTGTAAACTGACGTATTTTCCCAAAAAGACTGAATGCAGGTACTAAACGAAATTGGCTGGATTGTCTCCTTAGCATCGATAAAAGTCTCGCAAGCTTAGGATGCCTGAAGTCTGTTGAACTATTGATTATATTTTGTTTCCGATCAATCTGTGGATAAACATCCGAACGTTGTGATACTTGATATTACAATATTTAATTCGGTTGTATTATATCTTTTAAATTTGCTTCCGCTGTGCATATTAAATATTGTGTTGTTTGACTGTTACGTTACCAACCATGACGTCACGATACTCCCCCACCGGGCCCACCGGTGACACGTGGAAATCGGGGTGTGACATAATGTCACTTAACAACGGTTATCACACGAAATTCTAGATAAAATTCTTATATTTCTTTTTCTGACTTCTGCATATAATGAATTAACTTTCGTGTTTTTATTTTCTCTACTGGTCATCATACCATGAGGATTTCTTTCATAGTAGCAAATATTGATCTATTTCATTTCTTGGTAAATCCATACATTACACATGCCTTGTTTGTTACGCATATGGTTCGTTTGATTTATGAAGACCACTGGAGGGCTTCATTCCGATTTGTTATTTTATTCAAACTCAAATATCATTCCGCTTACTATGAACCGCATTATTGCAAAACGATGACTCTTTGATATCAAGTCGATAAATTTTGTTAAACCATTAAGGTGAAAAATTTATATTTTATATATATATGTATAAAAATTATGTTGAGGTATACTCTTATTTAAGTTTATGTTTAAGTTATTTATTGTTAGTAATTTTATTATTAGTAATAATATATAAATAATAGTAGTGTTATTATTATTTTTAGATACTAGGGTTATTGTCAGGGTAGGTATTGGATAGCCTAGCCTTAGTTAGGCATGGACTGATCACCTATGCTTAAACAAGGCAGCACTAACCAATATCCAACCATGATAATGACTAGTTAATATATATAAATTAAGTCATCATACTTATTTAGTAAATTTTAATTATATTTTATATATATATATATACTTTGTATTGTAAGGAGAAGACATATTTTCATAAAACAATACAAAAATTAGAGGGACGAATAAAATTATATAAATAATTGTCTATCACATGTTTTGTGGTAATTATGTACCGTAACGCTCTGACAAGAAAATGACCATATAAGAATAATATGGTAGTCATCAACTACGTTGGGTTAAGGGAACATTGTAATATATAAGAAAAGTCCCCGTTTTCACTTATTTACAACATTTGTAAATAAATTCACAACGTTATATGGTTTCAAAATGAAAATAAGTAATCACATAGAATCGACCATTAAGTGTTACATATTTACAAAATATTTTACAAATATTTTTGTACAATAAATATTTTTACACCTTTATTTACAACTTTCATTTAACGTTATAAATAATAGTGATTTCTTTTACAAAATCATAATACTAAAATATTTTGTAATGTAATAACTTCATTGCAGTGTTTTGTAATATATATTACATAGTAAATATAAATTATTTTACATAGTATAGTAAAATATTAAAAGTGGTGACCATTTACTTATAAAAAAAAGCGTAACAAATAATATATATTACATAGTATTTATATTTGATATGTAAGATACGGTTGAGACAGGGACACAAATAATATATATTACATTTGCTTTACAAATATAATATAATGGTTGGTCATGCCAGAACAACTTGGAACTCTAAACAATGATACACTAACTCTATTGTCTTTTGGTGTATCTTTACATTTCACTCATCTCAACACTTTGATTTTCTCATATTTGACAAATCATTTTTCATGCTTTTATTTCATTTTGAACCTGTCGATTCTAAGTCTTCCTCAGTTGTCAATCAGAGTAAGCTTTCTTTCGATAAAGAATTTTATTAATTCTAAAAGTCCTTCACATTCATTTTAAATATCTCTTGATCATATATCTTTCGACTTAAACCTAGTCACTTTGGAAATTATATCACTTCATCTCATTCGTCTGTCATCGATTTCTTGAACTAATTCAGTTGAACCATTGAATCCTACTTAATGTACAACTCGTATTCACAAAATTTGATATTTTAATTTTGTATCATCTACTTTAATATTGTTTTTATTGACTAAAATATGACATAAGTCTAAAAGAAATATCGTAACCCAAATCTCGAGGACAAGATTTAAAACAAGGTGGGGAGAATGTAACATTCCTAAATTTATCATATAAATTATAGGTTTGGTTAAATTCATTAACCACTAGTAACTAGTTATTTTTATTCAACCCAAATAGTTTTAAACACTATTTTATATAGTTGGTTGAAATATTATATTAATTAATTGGCCTGTATATGGGTTGACATTTCTATTAAAATAAAAGTATATAAAAACTTATAGTATTAGACGGGTAAGTCGACTGTTAAAAATATGAAGTACCTAGACGGGCCTAGGAACCGTATAATAATTAAATTATAAAAATACATTGTATTTGAACCTACTCTATTTTTAATAAAACTTAGACCCAAATGTAGACAAAAATATTATCGTTCTAAAAACATATTCATTATTTTATAAAACGCCATATTTTAGAAGTTATATGCGCCAAATAAGTAAAGTAGGTGAATTAATTATAATAATAAAATAATATTAAAATAAATGAAACTAAAATATTTGAAATCAAAATGGAGGGATGTATATATGGTGGACGTGTCCTAACCCGAGATAAAGAAATAGAATTTGAAAATTTATGCAAGTGATGTGTTCATATATTTAATGGCATGTGTGTACGTGTATGAACCTTAGCTCAAAGGGTCTTGAATCAAATTACTATAAATACATGCATGAGTAGAAAGCCAAATTTGCTTAGACTCTCATACCTCTCGCCCTCATATATCTCACTCTAAATTTCTATTTTATTTTATTATTTTTTTTATTTACACTATAATAATAATAAAGCCCTGCTCCGTTTTAAGTGTTTTAACTCCCAATCACCGCTACCCTTTTCGATTGATCTGAACCCATAACGCATGTCAGGGCTCTGCCCGACTAAGTTGTTGGGATTCGGTCTCGGGACATCGGGACAAGGTTGAATTAGGGGTACTATACTTAACACGAGTGCATTATATATTTTTAATAGCTCAGAAGTTATACCCAAAATTTATACCAGGAGGCTTTCTAGTTGAACCCTAAAGCTACAAAGTGGGTCCATTCTCTTTTCTCACTATTCTATTCCCTTTTTCTTTATGATATAATTATATTCAAAAATGTCTCAAACCATAACAACTCTCACCAAAACTATTATATTTTTATTATTATTATTATTTATATTTTGTCTAAAAAGAAATCATAATTGAGACACCCAGGTGATTCTGTATAAACCCTAAAATTTTCAGAACAATCAGAATCAGGATCAGGGCTCCTAAAACTCAGGGGGGGTATTCCCCATTGATAATTATCATCACAGTTTATTGTCAAAATCGAATTTTCTCGTTCTGTCGACTCACCTAGGCTACAAATGCACGTGGCAATGCTATGTTAAAACTAACCCCTCGCGCCACGCGAAGGGCACTAGAGGACCCCTCGCGCCACGCGAGGGAGACGTTTTTCCAGTATAAATAGAGGGCAGTGGGACTTGAATTCCTGCGTTGGAGCGACGAACAAATTCGTTTTACACTTTGAGATATCGTCTGATTACTACCAAACACACACTAGCTCGAATTCTGCTACGATACCGGGTATTAACTCGATCGCTGCTACGATTCAATATCCGATCAATTGAAACTATCCGACCAGATGTTTAAGCGCTATCCTTTGTCATTAGTCATGATTCCGACAGGATGTTTGAGTACCACCCGAACTCGGGGAATTCTCTGTCATTCGTTGTGAATCCGATGGATGTTTAAGTGATTGCACTTTGTCATTTGTCGTGAGGGTTTTAATCTCTTGAGTTATCGTAATTGTTGTATTAAGTTACCTACCTAGTTCATATGCACTAGGTTACAAGGCTAAATCAATAGGCTAAGCTCTGCCTGTATAAATCTGCAATATATCAAGGATTATCTGTAGACTAAACTTTGGCCGTATGAATCTGCATCCTTATAATGTGAGTCATTCTCTTTTTATCAAATTGATTTCAAAAGCATGTTTATTTTCAAGGTTATAATTACAGGGATTAAGTTTATGTAATCACCAAATTACAGCCGGTATGTGGGGTTTTGTATACATTACTTGTTCCCGTCACCATTGGACAACGAGTTAGCCAATGGGTGATCTGACCATAGTCACAGAAACGAGTCGAGTGACAAATACTGTGGGTAGTTGGTTGATATCTGAAACATTGTAATCTCCCTTAATACTGTAAATTATAACAAATGTGTCGTTTTAGTAAAATGGATGATTCACTCAGTATTTCCCGCTGACAAAACCTTTTTAACACGTGTTTCAAGTAATTACAGTAGATTGGAGTAAGGGATGGATACAGCACTGAAATGCTTCAAGAAGTGGCTTATTTTATTAATTAAATCAAATTAAGAAATATTATTTTATGTAAATGGGTTTATCCCTTATTAAAGCTACCATTGTAAAACATGGGTTTATCCCATCTATTTAATAAATAAAATCCGGTGTTTTCTAAACTCTGATATTTTTCCTAACTCATGGTCCTGATGAAATTTCCGCTGCAATATTTTTCAAAAATAATCACCGGTACCACTGGGCTGTTCGCGGCTCCCGATTCCGTCCAGGGTGGGTCGGGGGTCGTGACAATACCCCTTTAATCTTAGCTAAAAATATCCTAACTAACTATCCAAAAAATTAGCCCATCACCCACGATCACCATTTATTTTGGTCAAAAATCAACCAAGGATAATGCAACCAAATCTTTTGTTGTGAGGTGTGATGCTTGAATCTATGAACGATTATTTGAATAACTTGCAAATCAAATAAGGAGATGACACAAGGATTTATACGAGGAAAAAGCCCTTGATCAAGAGTTGATCTCCGGCACAAAAAACCTCGGGTGATGGAAACTACCGATCACCAACTAAGATTAAACAGAAAAATATTACAACTCGGGATGATAACAAGCTTGTTACAAGGATCACTAGTGTGCAAAAGTGTTAAAGTGTATGAAATCTCGAAGTAAACTGCCGAGAGCTGTTCGAGTGTGTGTGTTTTTGCTAAATTAGCCAAGTGTTCTCACTCAAGCTTGTTATCCCCTTTTTAAAATTAGAAATAACTAAACTAACAAACTATCCGCTAATTGTGCAAGCCCCCCACGACCTCCATAACGTTCACAAGAGCCAAACACGTGCGGAATATTGAGGGAATATGCTCCACGAATATCGGCAAGACCAAGTCCATGCACATACTCCTGCAAAACGAGCTTACATAAAAGGTAGACAACCGTTAGTGTAAGGATAACAATGAGGATCCTGAATCCTTAAACCTGCAACACATTCTGAGGATCCTAAATTCAAACAGAATTAAGGATCCGTGATCCTGGTAGTACTTGAGGATCCATGATCCTTAGGATTGGAAAATCCTCCCCTAACAATTGCCCCCAAAATATAAGGAGTAAAGTGTAAATTAGCGAGTTATATTTTTTGATCTTATCTGCAACTAACTAACGGATATATAGCCGTTAGAATCTAACTAGCCGTTACCGATCATACGTCATTGAAGCGACATCCCTGCAGAATCATCATTATATATAGGTTAGAGATAAGGACTAATGTGCATTTAAATTCGAGTAATACTCCCTTTAAATCCTCATTTGAAGATCAAGCAGGTACTTCTCTTTCTCCTTTCTCTCTTCACCTTCTTACCCTGTTCTTCTTCGAAACCCTTGAATCACGATGAAGTTACGATCATCCCCTGCCAAGGATCACCAGAAAGATAGTCCTTTGAAAAGCCAAGGGATCATCAAAGATTCTCCGAAGGAACGTTGCTGCTTTACTGATCCTGATATCGACAGGATTCGTCATTGCTTTCCGGCAAACCCTGTCTTTAAACCTTTTGACCCTACCGCCTTGAGTGACTTCGTTTCTGCAACTTGGGTTGCTTTTCCGGCCACCCCATTTCTGATAGGATACTCCTATCCTTTCCCTGCTTTTACCCAGTCTTTCTTCTCCCTTACCGGCATATCCTATGTTCAGGCAATGCCTATGATGTGGAGAGTTTTATATACCCTTGAGAGAATCATTGAACAGGAGGATATAGAGTTGGGAAGGTCAGAATTGGCCGAACTATACAACCTTGTGAGCGATGGTTCACACCGCTTTTTATTCAAACACAAACCCGATGAAGAACACCCAATCCTCAAGACCACCAAAAATGACACCAACTGGAAGAAGCGTTTTTTCTTCGTTAGGAGGGATTCTATCCCGGATAGGAAGGATCTCCCCTTAAAGTGGACCACTCATGGTAGGATAGAGGATCCTTATAGAAGGATCATAGGATAACCCAGTTCTTGTGAGGATAACTGACCCCCTTTGTATCTATTTTGCAGCTATCTCTGTTTCCCATATCATTCCATCACCCGCAACGAAAGAGAGGATCATCGCTTTCTGGAATCTTGATCCTGCAGCAAGATCATTTCAAGCAAACACCAAGGATTCTCAAGAAGTATCCTCAGGCTCTGTCACAATGTCAAGTAAGTATCCGAGTTTGTATATGATTAAATGTTGAAATGCAAATAAAACAAGAATACTTATCTGTTGTTTTGGATTGATAGGTACTGGAAAATCCTCAAGGTCGGCCACCCACTTCAGCGTCAGTGATCTCAGCACTGTAGCTCCCCGTTCCGGGAAGAAGAAAACTGCTGCTAGCCCAAGTACTCTAGTCCCCAAGCCTGTCACCTCCAAGGGGGGAAAGAAAAGGAAGGCCACTGAAGCTGACAATCTTGAAGGCTTGCCTCTTATCCGCCACCAGTTCCAAGAATACTTTGCTGATGTAAGGATCACTGATTCTGCTTGATTATCCTGCCCACTTGAGGATCACAGATCCTGAACTTTACCTTGTCTTTTTGTAGAAATTCGCCGAGGTCGAAATGCTCTTTGATGCATACGTTGAAGAGGCGGAGCAGAAGCATCTGGAGTTCCAAAAGATCTTCCTGGCCAAGGATCAAACCATTTCCTCCCTTGAAAAAGATCTCAATCAGGCAAAGAAGCAGGTGGTCCTGGCCCAGATAAATGCCGATCATGAGAAGCGTGATCTGCTGGAGGATGCTAAAGTCTCTGCTGCCATCACCATGTACAAGATCAAGCTGCAAATGGCCCAGGAGGCTGAGGATCCTGATTTCGACAGGACCACTTGGGACAAGGAGGGCTGGAAGGCGAAGTTGGCTGAGCTAGATGATGAGTAGGAAGCTACCGAGGTCTTGGCGATTGAGGTAAGTGGCAGCGGAAATGATGATGCTGGTGGTGATGATGCTGGTGGTGATGCAGCCAAGGTGTGAGATGCAGAAATGGGCGATGATGGACATTTCTAGACGCGGCCGGAGCCCATTTTTTAGGATTTGGTAGTTTTTTGGTTATGATGTTTTTATTTCGAACAATGATGGTCTGTAATAACTAAACAATAGCTATTAGGGTTGAGGATCATGGATCCTTTGAACAATAGGTAGGATAATAGGTGGTGGAGGGATCCTCTGTTTGGGGGATGAAACAACTTGTTATCCTGCCATCTTTTATTTCCTGCACCTTTAATACCTGTTAACAATGCACACCCTTTGCCAACCCAAGTGGATGGGCCACGTATTGCTGGTAGAAACTTGGGTTGGCAATTTTGACAACCTTTTGAGGGTATAACTTTTGATGAATAAATAAAACTTTAATCTTTTGGCTATTTCTTGTGTTGTTATTCTTGTGAATTCTTCATTTTTCAACTATTGTTATATACTTTCTATGAATTCATAAGTAAAGAATATAGATTTAATAAATCGTGTCAAAAAGTTTTAGGATATGATCAAGGATCAAATATCCTATAATTGATCAATTCAAAAAAGCAGTATAATTCAAGGATCATATGTCCTGTTGCCAAAGGATAAGGGTCACTTATATAAATAGTGAATAAAATTGAAATGATCAAGGATCATACCTGAGAATCCAAGTTAGGATCCTAAAACTTTAACATTTACAATCAGGATAACCAAAAGACAAACCTTAGTAAAAGGTAAGGATCAAGGATCCTTGGCTGTTTGACTTCAAAAACCTGAAATGGAACATAACTTGGGAATAAGCCAATATAAGAGAAAGGTTAGCAATTGGGGACAAGCCCGATAATTCTGGGGACAAGCCCAATATACTGGGGACAAGCCCAAAAAACTGGGGACAAGCCCAAAAAAACTAGGGACAAGCCCAAAAAACTGGGGACAAGCCCAAAGGATCTTGTGTAAACTGGAGTATGGCCCTCACTGGCGACTATCCAAACTTAGTGACATGAAGATGCCAAAACCTTAGCTAACGTGAAAACGTTAGAAACCTTAGGAACGGATGTATGGTACGTCTGCCATTATACGTAGGATCCCGGATACAGCCAGTACAATGAAATTGTTAGCCCCTAAAGCGAGTAGTGGTCCCATTGCCATGAACTATACGAAGATCATCGTGCGCTACTGGCGATACTGGGGACAGGCCCAAAAGACTGGGGACTAGCCCAAAAACTGGGGACAAGCCCAAAAAACTGGGGTCAAGCCCAAACAACTAGGGTCAAGCCCAAACAACTGGAGACTTTTGTGGATACTCAATCCTTTATTAAGGATACATGAAGCTTCTGCAAAACTCAGAATCAAGTGAAAAGAGGATAAAGGATCCAGGATCCTTTTCCTTGTATACAGGATAATTAAAGAATGAAATAGTTTGAGATTAGGTCTTTACCAGAATGAGGATCATCCATCCTCTAAGGATCCTTCGAGGATATCGATCATGATAATGGTTGAGGATCCTGGATCCTTACTACATGAAATATTTCTTCAGGTGGACAGCATTCCAAGCTCTTGGTAGCAAATCACCTTCCATTGTTAACAACCGATATGCCCCCTTTCCAGCCTCAGCTTCAATCAGGTAGGGGCCTTCCCACTTTGGTGCCAATTTTCCATCAGCAGGATTTGTGGTATTCTGAAATGCTTTCCTTAATACCATATCACCAACTTGAAACTTCCTGGTCCTGACATTCTTATTGTAGGCTCCAGCCATCCTTTGTTGATAACGAGCCATCCTTATCCTTGCCAAATCCCTGAGTTCTTCTATAGTATCCAAGTCTTGAACCAAGTTTTCAGCATTCTCTTCAGGATCACGGATGCTTGTTCTTGCAGTAGGAACCACCATTTCTGTGGAGATCACTGATTCTGCTCCAAATACCAAAGAAAATGGAGTTTGACCAGTTGCATTCTTGGGAGTTGTCCTATCAGCCCATAATACATAAGGTAGTTCTTCTGCCCACTTTCCTTTCTTGGATCCAAGCTTCTTCTTCAAATAGTTGATGATGATCTTGTTGGATGATTCTGCCTGACTATTAGCTTGTGGGTGGACTGGTGTTGATGTTATCATCTTAATCCCCAGCTGTCACAAAAGTTAGTAGTTCTACTCCCAATAAATTGGGATCCATTATCACAAACAATTTCAGAAGGGATACCAAATCTAGTAATAATATTTCTTTTAATAAAGGATATCACTTCCTTTTCTCTGACTTGAGCAAAGGCTTCAGCCTCTATCCACTTGGAGAAGTAATCAGTCATAGCAAGCATGAATACTTTTCCACCAGGTGCCTTAGGTAGTTTACCGACTATATCCATTCCCCATCTCATAAATGGCCAAGAAGAGGATATAGGATGCAAGAGCTCTGCTGGTTGATGAAGGATATTACTATGTCTCTGACAAGGATCACACTTCTTGGCATAATCCACAACATCCTTCTTCATAGTAGGCCAATAGTATCCTGCCCTCAGGATCCTTGAGAATAATGCCCTGCCCCCAGTGTGGTTTCCACAATCTCCTTCATGAAAATCCTTTAGGACTTCTTGGATTTCAGGGTCCTCAATGCATCTTAGATATGGTCATGCAAGAGATCGTTTATATAACATGTTATTCAATATTGTAAACTGAGATACCTTAATTTTGAAAGCCCTGGGGTTCCTGTAGGAATCTCTCCATGTTGGATATATCTCATGATTGGAAGGATCCATGATCCTGAATGAGATTGTGTATCATCACTAGGGATGATTGCAGAATCCTCTCCTATCTCCATAGCTACATGATCCTCGATAGCAGGGGTTAGGGTATGGATAATAGGGATCCTGGTATCCTCTGGAATCTTCAAGGATGATCCTAAATTGGCCAATTGTAACACCTCGTAAAATCGTGTCCAATGATGTGGTGACACGTGTAATGAACCCTAATAAAGTCAAACGTTGACTATGAGGGACTAATTTCGTCAAAATCGAAAACTATGAATATAGAAGGACTGAAAGTGTCAACATGCCTAATCTAGGCCTCTGAGTGACCTTATACGATGTCCGTATTCTCAGGCGAGCCACTTGTTGGACAAAAGGAGCCGGTTGCGTAATTATTTGAAAGTTGCGCAATGAAGGGTTAAAAGCGTCAACATGTTAATTCATACCTCTGAGTGACCTTTTAAACCGAGAGCTTCATTATGTTCCATCATATTCTCAGGAATGCCTAATATTGGCTATGCAAGGCTTTTATGCCAATAAGTGAAGTTACGCGCAAGTTTGAAAGTTAGAGGGGTTAAAAGCGTCAATATGTTAATTATACCTCTGAATGACCTTTTAACGAACCCAAAGCATCACGATGTATTATAATATTCTCAAGAATGCCTAACATGGGCTAGATAAGGCTTCGATGCTATTAAACGATGATATGCGCAAGTTTGCGCATTAGAGGGACCAAAAGCGTCAACTTTTGAATCTACGCCTCTCGGGGACCTTTTAAGTGAACCGGAGCATTCTAATAATTGGACATACATTCGGGGATACCCATTATGGGCTATAGAAGGCTTGGATATCATTAAACGGCTTTTCGCGCTACTTTGCGCAATTAAGGGACTAATTGCGTCAAACTACAAAAGTAGGTCGAATCGTTTGATAACGGACCTTCCAGAATATGCCCATGAGTTAATCATACCCTATTTATCCTTTATATAGCTTAGATATAGGCTTAGAGGTGTTTGGTGCGCAAAAATAAACTTTTATGTCATGTAGGGACTAAAAGTGTCAAAAAGTGCACAAGTTTGCACTTTCGTGCATATCTCGCATTCTGAATATCCTCGGACACCCAAAAATTTATGTAAGCACTAAAATATTTTATTTTAGTGTTTGGATTGATAAATTTCCATTCGTCGCGTAATTTGGATCGTTTTTCGCGTCCGTGCGTGTTTCGTCGTAATTCGACGAATAACGTGACCCTACGACCAAACGAACCGACATCCGAGAGTGTTCCGAGCATATTTTGAGTCCTCTAAACATTATTGACCTTGTAGAGCCTTAAACATGGCTTGGCGGGCCTCAGAGGTGTTGAAAATGGCAATATGTAAGTGCAGGGACCAAAATCGCTGAACTGCCAAACTTCTGCCCAGCTGTGACTTTCAGGCGGGCCGCGTGGACTTGGGCCATCCATTTACGCAGGCCGCGAAGCCCCATAGCTGCATATTTTTTTATTTATTTCGTGTTCTAGCTTGGTCTCCACTCCAAATCCGATTCTTGGGCATCAAGCTCGATTCCTTGGGCTCCAAATCAAGATGGCCAGCTGCCATAACACTTGTAGTGATCTGATTAATCCTCTAAACACATGTCTTGATCCTAGAATCACCCCAAAAACTATAAAAGGCGAAGAACCCATCCAATTCATTTGCACATTTTCATTCCTTCTTTGCTTCTCTCAAATCTGGAGTTTTAGGTTCTGAATGGGACTTGTATTCTTGTAGAAAAGATAGCATGGACCATTTGTAAGTGTCCTAGCCCACCTTATAGTTCAGATTTATATTTTAATAACCGAAAAGTCAAGTTATCATGTAATCACTTTGACTTTCGGATTAGACTCTCATGGTCCAGCCACTAACCAAATTAAAAGTGGGTATGAGACCATAGTTAGGTAGGTGGTTAACCCCTGAAAGGGCACCTCCTAATTCCTTCGTTGCTTAGTTAATTGTCGGGTCAAACCATTTAGGTAAAAAGTCAAACTTGGCAGATTTGTGCATATTAATTAAACCATAGATGCAGAGGTTATAAATTATATTTTAACACTCTAATAACTTGGTAATGATTATTAAAACATGTCTAAGCTGGTCCAACTCGACAATTCTAAGTTTAGGGTCGGTTCGCAACCGAAAGTCGCAAAAGCTTGACTTTGCTTTGACTTTTCAGTTCTAGCACGATTAAGCTTGATTCTTCCATGTTTTAAGCTTCCATTAGGACCATATTATTCAGTAGTATAACCCTCTGGAGTTATATTGCATGGTTCCTTGTGGTTTGAATTATACGCTAGTTTCCGCTATTATGCTTATAAACGCCCATTTTGCCCTTTTGACATAAGAATGAGATTTTTAGAAATGTGAGAGGACAAAGACCTTTGTTACTGATATATAAGCTTGTCCCGAAAATTTGACCACAGTTCTTGGTCCCAAATAGGAGTTATGCTCGATATCGTAATTAGAAGCTTTTAACTAAGTAAATTGCGATATCTTGTATAAAGCATGTTTAAACTTGGATTTTGACCAAAAACTCATTACCTACTGTTAAGATATTATTTTTAGGGATTGTTGGAGTTATTGATCAGATTATAAACTGATCATGTCATAGAGTTCTTGTATTATTCGGTAAATGACGATAATACCCTTTTCATGCATAAGATGATATTTACAAATGATTTGAATGCCAAACCTTTTCCTACTGATTTCATATATTAAATAAATTATTTTGAGCATTCAAAAACGGATCAAAATCTCAGATTTCCATAAAACCCCTTAATTATCGTCAATTAGCGATTCTTACGCTATTTAGGTGCATAGTATGGTTTTAAACCATGATTAACACCTAAGACTTGTTACCTACTGAAATTTTAAATAAATTTTAATATTATTTTAGTAGGCATAAGTCGTGAACTCAGACTTCCAAAAATGCCCATAAAAGCATATGTGAAATGACCAAAATACCCTTTCGGGGCATAGTTTGGCCCTAAATGGTAAACCTCACATATGTATGATATCTTACTGATGTAATGAGATAAATTAAATATTTTTACTGATTAGAAAGGACCAGAACTACAGTTGCTCATAAAATCTCTTTTATAAGTATTAAAATTACCAAAATGCCCTTACGGGACTTAAAATGGTTTTAAATACTTTTTGGGCATATATGTTGACATCCTACTGATGTATTGACATATTCTAAGCATAATAACATATGGAACTTGTATATAATTCATTTGGTTACCCGTTACGCATTCTACGCGTTCGGATCGGTTTATGTAACTAGTTTACGTATGTTTGCCGAAACGGGTTTAACCTTATCGTTTTTATCTCAAAATCCGGAATGTGTTTAGTTTACCCATAATATACAAGTATCCAAACTTGTTGGGTCTAAATAACATTCTATTCCGGTCATCGCTTAATCTAGCGTATCGTACAACTTTAGATACTTTAAGCTAGCCGGTCTAAGTCTGCGACTTAAATAAAGACCGTTAGCATTCTGAATTGGTTATATATTACCATCACTCCAGACTAGAGCCACCCGGTAAAAGCTACCTGCATTTAGATAGATTGGATACGACTGAGTTATTTTGCTGTGAATCAAGTATTAGCTCAGGTAAATACTTTTAACTTATTTTCCCTTATATGGGCTTGGGATACGGTAGATTAATACCGCTTGGTCGGGTGTGGATCTATCAAATGCCGGATTGTGGCTAGTAAATCCACAAAACCTGTTTTGATACTGTTCTGTTGATGACTTAAACATTGGGGGTTAACGACCGTGTCCTGGATATATCCTTGGCTCATTCATTTGTAAATGGCCACGACTTATGCGCAGGGTGTAGGCATACACCGAAAAGATGCCAATAATAAATTATTAATTACCCACAAGTTGGGGATAACTCCTTTATAGGTTTTAAAAGTGGTGTGTCGTTTAATCATGTCTCAGTCTCTGTACTGGGCCCCAGATGTACGGTAAACATGTAATTCAGTATACAAGATTTTTATTAAGAATTGTCCCAAGTTATAAAGGTTTTGTGCCTTGTGCACTTAAATCAATTTTCATAAACTCTTTTCAAATGAGTCGGTTAAATTGTATTTACCAGTGAAAACTGACGTATTTTCCAAAGGCTAAGTGGCAGGTACTACTCGTAATAGGCTGGGAGTTGCTCGGTGTCGAAAAAGAGGATCTTGCAAATCCTTAAACATGCCATAAAGTCTGCTAAGCTTCATTTTATATATTCTGTAATGATCCTCCTGTGGATTGATATTACAGACTCGTCTATAATAAATACTTTGATATTTTCAGACATTTGAGTTTGTAATAATATTTTATATTCCAAGACTTCCGCTGTGCTATTCTGTGTGTGTTTGACCATGACGATATCAACTACGTCACGATACCCCACCGGGCCCACCGGTGATATGTGGAAATATCGGGGTGTGACAGGTTGGTATCAGAGCCAACATTGAGTGAATTAAACACTTGTCTTTTGTGTTTAATCTCAATGACACAGTAGCATATTCCTTAGACCTTTTGAGTCTAGACTTAACATAGGAATGCTCTCATCCCTATTAAGTAAACATTGTTTTAGATTTTATGTATTTTAAATAAGTCGCCAAGCAAGGAAGCCGTTGAATAGAGATTTTCCTCATCCGAAGCCAAGGAATACCAAGCTTCACCATACGGCTAGAATAAGCGTGCGACCGGTTTGGAGGAAGATCTTTATGGATTCATTCCCAAAACCAAACCCATTTGATTTGGAATCAGACTTCAGAGTCCATACCGGAGGTCTCTGAGGCTCAAATTTTAAAGTCTGTACCAGTGGAGTCCATACCAGGTGGTCCCTGAGACTCCCGTTTTTGCCAATGACCCTTGTTTCTTACCTTCAAGTTTGGAATCCCAGAGTTGAATTATACCAGTCAAAACCCAATCCGTGATCCATATCATTTTTTAACCATTGAATCCTTGAATTCTACTTCTGTAACGGATCCTGATTGGAATATCTACATTATTCACTGAGGTCTTTTGTACCTTCACCGTGTATAGTAAACCCAGAAGAGAAACAATCGAATAGAGCAAGGAAAGCGTTAGAGAATCCTTCTTTCATAAATTCTTTTAAGTCCTTATAAGGACCTATCTCTTCTATTTAGTCCCTGTGTGGACATACCTTCTACTTAAGACCCTATATGGGCATTTGCTATTTACTCCTCTCCTGGACTTGATATCTCGATATAGTCCTCTTATGGACATTATATTCCTTCATAGTCCTTTCATGGACATGGTATTTCATTAAAAGTCTTTTCATACACATATTATTTTATCAGAGTTCCGTGGCGGACATAATAATTCATTATAGTCCTTTCGCGGACATATTATTTCATCATAAAGTCCCATTCGAGGGCAATTGCATATCGACGTCCCTTCATGGACATGTTATATCATAAAAGTCCTTATACGGACGTATTATAAAGTTCCTTTTCGGACTTATATTTCCCTTTTGGTTCCTGTGTGGACTAGAATTATTTAAAAATCCCTGTGAGGACACCTGTACAGCAAAGCCCTTTTTGTGTGCACGCTGTACCAATATAGTCCTTTTATGGACATGTTATTTCATTAAGATCCCTTTGGGGATATGTTATTTTAAATTAGTTCCTTTTAAGGACATTGATATTTCATTATAATCCATATTTGGATTTGTAAATATTTTATAGTCCTCATACGGACTTATATTTTTCTTTAAGTCCTCTGTGGGCAAATATATTATTAAAAGTCCTGGTTAAGGCACTATTGTAAATTCCTAATAATCTAGGAAGTTTTGAAAATTTTATGTAGGTATTCATTTCGTCCTTTTATCCATCAATAGTCTGAATTTTTAATCGAACTTTATCGATTAGCTGAAAAATTTCAAAAGATCCTCTTAATGGTATAACCTAGCCTATATGTCTATGAACATGGCTGTGATGGTAAAACCCTCTTAAGATAATTAATCCTTGTTAACATCTAAGAACATGTTAACATTCCTGGCTGTGTGACTTGAGAGACCACACTAGCTTCCAAAAGTACTTGGACTTTTCCAAGCCACCTTCATAGCCTATATGATCAATACGAATCATGGCTATTAAACAACAGTATGATGTATACATCAAAACATCCAATTAAGATGTATGCCTATGGGCGAAGGTGTATTCATGACAATGATAGTTCTATTTTATAAACTTCTTGTCAAAAGGCGATGAACTATGTTCGACCCTTAAAGATCACTGATCCAAGAGATCATTGATTATGTTTTAATTGTCCTTGTGACAAGGCCTTTTGTGCCATCTAACTGTCCCTTGAAGCAAGCCTTGTGCTATATGAGGACGTCTCTATGACATTGACATTGTGATCTTTATGATCCCCTGTCCAAGGTAATGAGCTATGCTCAAGCCTAATAGTCTACGTGGTCAATGCGATCATGACTAAAATCATCAAAGCGATGATTAAATCTGACATCCTTAATGATGTTTGGCCTAAGGGCTATATTATATTGTCCATCTGAGACCAGGCAAATGTAATCTTTTGTGATTCTTTGCCCAAGGGGGTGAGCTATGCTCAAATCCCATGGTCTGTATGATCATTGCGATCCTGACTAGTATCATTAATATGATAATCATAATATTAACATCCCTTGTGATGGAATGCCTACGGGCTACACTTTACTCTATTGTCAATAAGACAAAGATAGTGGTGATCCTCAAAATCCCCTATCCAAAGGGTGGGTTATACCCAACCCTAACAATCTATATGATCAGCGTGATCATGATTGATATCATCAAATGCAATGATGATATATGAACATCCATTAGTGATGTCAATTAGTTTACCTTTGTGCCAAATACGTCATCTTTAGAGACAATGACAGTTGTAGTTTATGACTTCTTGTCCAAAGGTGAAGAACTATGTTCAAACCTGGAAGCCCCTAATCCGATAAGATTGCGGCTTATAAACTAATGTCCTTGGTGACAAAACAATGAGATATATTTTAAAGTCATCCATGACAAGTCAATGTACTATAGTTTGACATTCGTGACAACTTAACATGCTAAATGTTAACATTCCTAGTCACAGGCCTTTTGTGCCAGCATTGGTAAATGTCCTCCGTGTAAGGCCTTGATGCCATATCTGATAACGTCATTGTGACGAAGCCACTTTGAGCCATATCTAAATGTCCTTTGTGACAAGGCCTTCATGCCATATAATCCGTTGTGTCTTTCATGACTAGGCTTTATGCCATAATTTTCTACGTCCCTCGCGACGGGCTTCTATGCCATATGTGTGTGTATATATATATATATATATATATATATATATAATAAAAGTCATGTAAGGCTAGCCTTCGAGCTATTCTAATCATCCTTGTGACAAAGACAGTAGTGACGTTATGATCCTCTGTCTAACAGGTAATGGAGTCGCTCTAAACCTTAAGTGCCATTAATGGTCCTTTGGTGACCTAGGCCAAATGTAATGGATATACATTCAAATAACATTCACTAGGAATGTTTGGAAAACAATAGCCCATACGGTTTATGGATGCCGTGGCTGATCTATGTCAGGTCACCAGGATGATGACTAACAAATTCACTAGTACCAAATTTCGAGTATGGCAAACTCGAATGATGTGGATAGCAGTCGCGATACTATTAAGGCGACAAAAGCTAATAATGCTACAAACGTAAGCCTCAATATTAATGGAGTTAATCTCCAAACTGCGATTGACGCAGCAGTTTGAAAGGCCATGGAAAAGGTCATGAAACAATTCAAAGAGCTGAATGCTTCTCGCTCTGAATTTCATTCAAAACCTCAATCAATTGCTCGTGAAAAGAGTTTGTTCGCACTTCGAATGTGAAGGATGAACAAGGGAGGAGGATGACTCCCAGAAATCGAAGAAAAAGAGTAAATTACGGGCTTAATAAGAACTATCATAAGTCAGCAAGAAGCCTGTATGTAAGAATTGCTATAAAAGACACTGAGAACAGTGTCAAATAGATCAAAGACCAAAGCAGTGTGCATTTGCAAAGAAACTGGTCATCAGTCCCATGAATATAGGGACAAAAAGAATATAATCTGTTACGACTGTGGTGAGAAAGGCCATATTAGAACTAAATGCCATAAAGCTGCCAAAGAGGCGCAGCTAAGTCTGGAAAGGCTAAGAAAGGAAATGCCTAAACTCACCTGATGAATGTCAAGAGAGAGTACATGATGTTATCCAGTACTTTTCTTATCATTTGGACAATGATAATTTCTGCCAAGTATCCTGTTTTAAATACAGGCAATAATAAGTCTTTTATAGACCAAAAGCTTGGCAAACTTATGATGGTATTCATAAGAACTCCAGATTCTTAGTCAGGTAGAACTTACCAATGAAACCTGAGAGACCGATTCTCCTATTATCGGCAATAATCTTTCTGTATAATCTAAGAGTACTCTTTCTTTGAATAGAGTACGACAATATATGTTATTTTAATTATTTTCTTTTCTCGTTGATTTCTATCAACTACGAGTGCCAACTATGCTTGACAAAAGCGCCATGTGAGGATTGGCATATCCCAATGCGTCCCATAGATTATGTCCATGCCTGATCAGTATGGAAGTTTAATGCATGGGGCCACCAAGATATTCCAATGGTCATATTGTACTAAAGTCAACTAGAGGTATTCAAAGAAGATATCCATATTAGAAATTCCTAAGTAGGCGTCTCTACTTAAGGCATCCGTGCACTCGTAAATCAAAATGTGTCGTTTGCTTAGCACAAGCGACGATAAGTGAACCAAGGTCGGAGATTGAAGCTACTTCTATCATGTTTGGATAACTTGATTTCTTCTGCATAGAATTTCCCTGTTTGACCCCTTATGAGACAAGGTGGGATTAAGATATACATCCTATCAAGAGCTGTATCTATTGAAGAAGCTCTATATCAGTCAGTATCGATGAAAATGGAAGAACCGAGAACTAACTAGATGAGTTCTTGGAGAGAGGCTTGTACAGCCTAGCTCATCATATTAAGAGCTCTGATTATGATTGACAAAACAAAGCGTAAGGTAATACGCTTGTGCATAGGTTGTTGCAACCTAACTAAGAAACGATTAAGAATCGTTATTAGCTGCCCAGGATCGTCGACTTGTTCGACTAACCATGAGGATAGTTGATTCCTTAAGACTGATTCGGGTAGTAGTTGGAATAACTATCTCACCCTGAATAAGTTCTTTTAAGAAAAAAGCATGATATAAGCATAAAGGTTGCTCCATTGGAGACCTTGTTTAGAGGAAATAGTCAATGCCCCTTTGTTGGGCAGGAGATTGGGAAGGCTCAATTCTCAGGATCTAGAATTTATATTAAAAACGATGGATAGAATACTATGGATCCGTAATCGTCTAAAAACTGCCAATAATTGGCAGAAGAGCAATGCGAACAAGAGGCGCAAATCTCTTAAAGTTCCAAATGGGGAACAAGACTCTCTTGAAAATATCAATATGAAAGAGTGCGATACGTTTCAGTATATAGAGCAAGTTAAGCCTTGGATATATAAATCATTCAATATCATCGAATGTGATGGCAGTATAGCTCATAAGCTAAACTTGCCTAAGGAGCTCAGTGGAATTCACGATGTGTTCCACATTTTTAACTTAAAGAAATGCCTAGCTGATAAATCGCTAGAAATGTATCATGAAGACGTATAGATTGATGAAAGCCTGAGGTTTATGGAAAGACCTATATCAATCAAGGATCGACAGGTTAAGAAACTCCGAAAAGGAACATGTACCTATGGAATAGATCAATTGGAATACCCGTAAAAGTCCCTAAATGACTGTGGAAGTTAAGTTCAGTTTACGACAGAAAGTACTTCCATCTTTTTGAGCAAATCTCGGGGTTGAGATTTCTTTTAAGGGGGTGAGGATGTAACACCTCGTAAAATCGTGTCCAATGATGTGGTGACACGTGTAATGAACCCTAATAAAGTCAAACGTTGACTATGAGGGACTAATTTTGTCAAAATCGAAAACTATGAATATAGAAGGATGAAAGTGTCAACATGCCTAATCTAGGCCTCTGAGTGACCTTATACGATGTCCGTATTCTCAGGCGAGCCACTTGTTGGACAAAAGGAGCCGGTTGCGTAATTATTTGAAAGTTGCGCAATGAAGGGTTAAAAGCGTCAACATGTTAATTCATACCTCTGAGTGAACTTTTAAACCGAGAGCTTCATTATGTTCCATCATATTCTCGGGAATGCCTAATATTGGCTATGCAAGGCTTTTATGCCAATAAGTGAAGTTACGCGCAAGTTTGAAAGTTAGAGGGGTTAAAAGCGTCAATATGTTTAATTATACCTCTGAATGACCTTTTAACGAACCCAAAGCATCACAATGTATTATAATATTCTCAAGAATGCCTAACATGGGCTAGATAAGGATTCGATGCTATTAAACGATGATATGCGCAAGTTTGCACATTAGAGGGACCAAAAGCGTCAACTTTTGAATCTACGCCTCTCGGGGACCTTTTAAGTGAACCGGAGCATTCTAATAATTGGACATACATTCGGGGATGCCCATTATGGGCTATAGAAGGCTTGGATATCATTAAACGGCTTTTCGCGCTACTTTGCGCAATTAAGGGACTAATTGCATCAAACTACAAAAGTAGGTCGAATCGTTTGATAACGGACCTTCCAGAATATGCCCATGAGTTAATCATACCCTATTTATCCTTTATATAGCTTAGATATAGCCTTAGAGGTGTTTGGTGCGCAAAAATAAACTTTTATGTCATGTAGGGACTAAAAGTGTCAAAAAGTGCACAAGTTTGCACTTTCGCGCATATCTCGCATTCTGAATATCCTCGGACACCCAAAAATTTATGTAAGCACTAAAATATTTTATTTTAGTGTTTGGATTGATAAATTTCCATTCGTCGCGTAATTTGGATCGTTTTTCGCGTCCGTGCGTGTTTCGTCGTAATTCGACGAATAACATGACCGTACGACCAAACGAACCGACATCCGAGAGTGTTCCGAGCATATTTTGAGTCCTCTAAACATTGTTGACCTTGTAGAGCCTTAAACATGGCTTGGCGGGCCTCAGAGGTGTTGAAAATGCCAATATGTAAGTGCAGGGACCAAAATCGCTGAACTGCCAAACTTCTGCCCAGCTGTGACTTTCAGGAGGGCCGCGTGGACTTGGGCCATCCATTTACGCGGACCGCGAGGCCCCATAGCTGCATATTTTATTTATTTATTTCATGTTCTTGCTTGGTCTCCACTCCAAATCCGATTCTTGGGCATCAAGCTCGATTCCTTGGGCTCCAAATCAAGATGGCCAGCTGCCATAACACTTGTAGTGATCTGATTAATCCTCTAAACACATGTCTTGATCCTAGAATCACCCCAAAAACTATAAATAGGCCAAGAACCCATCCAATTCATTTGCACATTTTCATTCCTTCTTTGCTTCTCTCAAATCTGGAGCTTTAGGATCTGAATGGGACTTGTATTCTTGTAGAAAAGATAGCATGGACCATTTGTAAGTGTCCTAGCCCACCTTATAGTTCAGATTTATATTTTAATAACCGAAAAGTCAAGTTATCATGTAATCACTTTGACTTTCGGATTAGACTCTCATGGTCCAGCCACTAACCAAATTAAAAGTGGGTATGAGACCATAGTTAGGTAGGTGGTTAACCCGTGAAAGGGCACCTCCTAATTCCTTCGTTGCTTAGTTAATTGTCTGGTCAAACCATTTAGGTAAAAAGTCAAACTTGGCAGATTTGTGCATATTAATTAAACCATAGATGCAGAGGTTATAAATTATATTTTAACACTCTAATAACTTGGTAATGATTATTAAAACATGTCTAAGCTGGTCCAACTCGACAATTCTAAGTTTAGGGTCGGTTCGCAACCGAAAGTCGCAAAAGCTTGACTTTGCTTTGACTTTTCAGTTCTGGCCCGATTAAGCTTGATTCTTCCATGTTTTAAGCTTCCATTAGGACCATATTATTCAGTAGTATAACCCTCTGGAGTTATATTGCATGGTTCCTTGTGGTTTGAATTATACGCTAGTTTCCGCTATTATGCTTATAAACGCCCATTTTGCCCTTTTGACATAAGAATGAGATTTTTAGAAATGTGAGGGGAAAAAGACCTTTGTTACTGATATATAAGCTTGTCCCGAAAATTTGACCTCAGTTCTTGGTCCCAAATAGGAGTTATGCTCGGTATCGTAATTAGAAGCTTTTAACTAAGTAAATTGCGATATCTTGTATAAAGCATGTTTAAACTTGGATTTTGACCAAAAACTCATTACCTACTGTTAAGATATTATTTTTAGGGATTGTTGGAGTTATTGATCAGATTATAAACTGATCATGTCATAGAGTTCTTGTATTATTCGGTAAATGACGATAATACCCTTTTCATGCATAAGATGAGATTTACAAATGATTTGAATGCCAAACCTTTTCCTACTGATTTCATATATTAAATAAATTATTTTGAGCATTCAAAAACGGATCAAAATCTCAGATTTCCATAAAACCCCTTAATTATCGTAAATTAGCGATTCTTACGCTATTTAGGTGCATAGTATGGTTTTAAACCATGATTAACACCTAAGACTTGTTACCTACTGAAATTTTAAATAAATTTTAATATTATTTCAGTAGGCATAAGCCGTGAACTCAGACTTCCAAAAAATGCCCGTAAAAGCATATGTGAAATGACCAAAATACCCTTTCGGGGCATAGTTTGGCCATAAATGGTAAACCTCACATATGTATGATATCTTACTGATGTAATGAGATAAATTAAATATTTTTACTGATTAGAAAGGACCAGAACTACAGTTGCTCATAAAATCTCTTTTATAAGTATTAAAATTACCAAAATGCCCTTACGGGACTTAAAATGGTTTTAAATACTTTTTGGGCATATATGTTGACATCCTACTGATGTATTGACATATTCTAAGCATAATAACATATGGAACTTGTATATAATTCATTTGGTTACCCGTTACGCATTCTACGCGTTCGGATCGGTTTATGTAACTAGTTTACGTATGTTTGCCGAAACGGGTTTAACCTTATCGTTTTTATCTCAAAATCCGGAATGTGTTTAGTTTACCCATAATATACAAGTATCCAAACTTGTTGGGTCTAAATAACATTCTATTCCGGTCATCGCTTAATCTAGCGTATCGTACAACTTTAGATACTTTAAGCTAGCCGGTCTAAGTCTGCGACTTAAATAAAGACCGTTAGCATTCTGAATTGGTTATATATTACCATCACTCCAGACTAGAGCCACCCGGTAAAAGCTACCTGCATTTAGATAGATTGGATACGACTGAGTTATTTTGCTGTGAATCAAGTATTAGCTCAGGTAAATACTTTTAACTTATTTTCCCTTATATGGGCTTGGGATACGGTAGATTAATACCGCTTGGTCGGGTGTGGATCTATCAAATGCCGGATTGTGGCTAGTAAATCCACAAAACCTGTTTTGATACTGTTCTGTTGATGACTTAAACATTGGGGGTTAACGACCGTGTCCTGGATATATCCTTGGCTCATTCATTTGTAAATGGCCACGACTTATGCGCAGGGTGTAGGCATACACCGAAAAGATGCCAATAATAAATTATTAATTACCCACAAGTTGGGGATAACTCCTTTATAGGTTTTAAAAGTGGTGTGTCGTTTAATCATGTCTCAGTCTCTGTACTGGGCCCCAGATGTACGGTAAACATGTAATTCAGTATACAAGATTTTTATTAAGAATTGTCCCAAGTTATAATGGTTTTGTGCCTTGTGCACTTAAATCATTTTTCATAAACTCTTTTCAAATGAGTCGGTTAAATTGTATTTACCAGTGAAAACTGACTTATTTTCAAAAGGCTAAGTGGCAGGTACTACTCGTAATAGGCTGGGAGTTGCTCGGTGTCGAAAAAGAGGATCTTGCAAATCCTTAAACATGCCATAAAGTCTGCTAAGCTTCATTTTATATATTCTGTAATGATCCTCCTGTGGATTGATATTACAGACTCGTCTATAATAAATACTTTGATATTTTCAGACATTTGAGTTTGTAATAATATTTTATATTCCAAGACTTCCGCTGTGCTATTCTGTGTGTGTTTGACCATGACGATATCAACTACGTCACGATACCCCACCGGGCCCGCCGGTGATATGTGGAAATATCGGGGTGTGACACCAATGCATCAGCCTCTGCATTTTCTTCCCTGGGTACCTGTGTTAAACTAAAAGAAACAAAGGAGAGTGCCAATTCCTTGACTATCTCAAGGTATTTGATTAGATTTTCACCTTTAACAGCATAGGATCCATTAAAGTGATTAGTAATTAACAATGAATCTACATGTACCTCAAGATACCTGATCCTCATATGCTTGGCAATTTGCAAACTAGCTATCAAGGCTTCATATTCAGCCTCATTGTTAGTAGTTTGAAATTCGCAAGCTATGGAGTGGGGTATTATGTCCCCTGTGGCGATTTTAGTAGTATTCCAAGTCCTGTTCCGTTGACATTAGAGGCTCCATCAGTGAAGAGTATCCAAGGATCCTTAGTTTCTTCAAGCTGTTGGACTTCTAACTCAGCTTCCCTTTGCAAGTCACTATTGAAATCTGCCACAAAGTCAGCTAAGGCTTGGGATTTAATGGCAGATCTAGGCTCATATCTTATATCATAAGCACTGAGCTTCACTGCCCACTTAGCCATCCTTCCTGATATTTTAGGTTTCCTAAGAACATTCTTAATTGGAAAATTAGTCTTAACAATAATGGCATGAGTTTCAAAATAATGTCTTAATTTAGTGGATGCCATAATTAGTACAAGGATAAGTTTCTCTAAATGTGAATACCTGGATTCAGTATCAAGCAAACTCTTACTTACATAATAGACAGGATGTTGTGTACCTTCGTGATCCTTAACAAGGACCGCACTTACTGCTTTAGAGGATACCGCCAGATATAAGGATAATATATCTCCTTTTTCTGGTTTCATCAAGGCAGGAGCTGAGGATAGGTAATCCTTAAGGGCTTTGAGAGCATTTTCATGCTTTTCAGTCCACTCAAATTTCTTGTTCTTTCTCAATATGTCATAGAATTCCTTGCACTTTTCTGATGACTTGGATATGAACCTGTTCAAGGCCGCGATCCTCCCTGTTAACCTTTGCACATCCTTGGCATTGGAAGGAGATTTGATATTCACAATTTCCTTAATTTGCTCTGGACTTGCTTCAATGCCTCTTTTTGTATCCATATAGCCTAGGAATTTACCTGCTTTAACACCAAAGTGACACTTGGAAGGATTTAGTTTCATATTAAACTTATCAAGGATATTGAATGCTTCCTCCAAGTCTCGAAGGTGATCCTCAGCTTTCTTAGACTTAACCACCATGTCATCTATATAGACTTCCATTGTGTGTCCAATTTGTTCCTTGAACATCATATTGACTAGCCTTTGATAAGTAGCACCTGCATTCCTTAGTCCAAATGGCATAGAAATATAACAATATATACCAGTTGGGGTTATAAAAGCTGTATCCTCTTGATCAGATGGTTCCATCTGAATCTGTTGAAATCCAGATGAAGCATCCATAAAAGTCAACAACTCATGGCCCGCGGTAGCATCCACCATGGAGTCAATGTGGGGTAATGGGAAAGGATCCTTGGGACATGCCTTGTTTAAATCGGTAAAATCGACACATACCCTCCACTTTCCATTTTTCTTTTGAACAACAACCACATTGGATAACCATCTTGGATACTTAACCTCTCTGATCATACCTGCTCGGAGCAATTTATCAACCTCCTCCTGGATAATGGCATTTCTCTCAGGTGCAAACTTCCTCCTCTTTTGGTGTATTGGTTTGAATGACCTGTCAATGCCAAGTTTATGAGTAATTATATCTTTTGATATACCTGTCATGTCTTCATGCTTCCAGGAAAAGGTAGTTTTTCTCCTTTTAAGGAAGGATATTAGATCCTGTTCAATGTTGCCGAGGATCCCTGATCCTATGAAGACTATGGATTCAGGATCATGAGGATCCATAAGGATTTCATTCACATCCTGTTCTCTTGCCTCCAAGACATCTCTTGAAGGATACTTTAATTGCTATTGCTCCTTTGGTCTTGAGGCTGGCTTCATTGATGAAGTGTAGCAATTCTTAGCTTCTTGTTGATAACTCTCAATTTTCACCACTCCCCATAGACTAGGAAGCTTCACGCATTGATGATAGGTAGATGGGACTGCCTTCATGTCATGTATCCATGGTCTGCCAAGGATAACATTACAACAGGATAAGCTATCTATAACACATAATTTTTTATAAGAATGAAGTCCTTCGATATATATGGGGAGTTTGATGCCCCCCAATGTGTTCTTGGTTTCTCCGCTAAATCCCATAAGAACTGAGGATCTTGGGACAATGTCTGATTCAGGAATGTTCATCTTCTTGAGGACATCGAGCTGAATGATGTTTACTGAGCTTCCTCCATCTATCAGGATCCTGCGAACAAAGTGGTTAGATATAAACAAAGTAATAACAAGACCATCTTGATGAGGATCCTGGATATCAACACGGTCATCCTCATTAAAAGTTATAATTTTATCCTTGGTAACAGTGGAGGTTCGAATGGGTTTATCCCCATTATCCATCTTGGTTTCCTTGGCGTGTCTCTTGGCTGCTAAAAAGGAAGTACCACAAATGTCTGATCCACCCGAAATGAAGTTTATAACTTGTGCATCCGCTGGAGGGGTAGGAGCTCTTTCTGGAACCTTTTCAGGATCCTGGATCCTTGACTTTTTTCTTCCCAAAAGTTCCTTCAAGTGCCCCTTGCTTAACAAGTAACCAATTTCTTTTCTAAGTGCAATACACTCTTCAGTGAGATGCCCAAAATCCTCATTATATGCACACCACTTGGACTTGTCCTTTGTTGCGGTTGGTTTATTACTTTTCCTTGGCCATCTTGCTTTCTCACCTAGATTCTTCATTGCAAGAATTAGTTCATTGTTATCAACAGAAAAACAGTACTCAGAAATTGGAGGATAATCCTCATCATCCTCTTCTTGTTCTACTGCATGCACACTCTGGTTATCAGACTTGTTGTAGGACTTGAACTTGTTATTCTTGAAGTAGGATCCTTGCTTTTCCTGTTTCGAGGATCCTGCCAATCTCTCCTGGATCCTTTTATCATCCTCTAATCGGATGAATCTAAGGGCCCTGGTTCTCACTTCATCAAGATTCCTGCATGGGGTCATGACAAGATCATCATAGAATAATGAATCCCTAAGCAAACCCATTTTAAAGGCTTCCACAGCCTTAGCTATATCCAGATTAGGGATATCTAAGGATTCTTTACTAAACTTAGTGATGTAATCTCTAAGTGATTCATTTTGACCTTGTGTTACCCTATATAGATCACTAGTTAAACGTTCAAATTTTCTGCTACATGAGAATTGACTATTAAACAGATTAACTAGATTAGCAAATGAAGTAATAGAGTAAGGGGGAAGACTTAGCAGCCATTTAAGAGCAGATCATGTGAGTGTGGATCCGAAACCCTTGCATAGACATGCTTCTTTTAACCTCTCGGGGTTGGGGTTGATCTCCATCCTTTCTCTATATTGAGCTACATGTTCTTCTGGATCCGTTGAACCATCATACAGCTTCATAGTTGGTATTTGGAACCTTTTGGGTATCTCAGCATCACAAATGGGTGGTGCAAAATGAGATATCCTATGGCTCTCATCTGCAATTTCAGGGATGGGCTTAACCACTCCTGGAACGCTGGATATCATATCCTTCAGCTTCTGTAATTCCCTAGCCATAGCTTGATTGATACCTGTATCCTGCATGGAGCCATGGTTAGTGTTATAAGAATTATTAAAAGTATTACCTCCCATAGGATTTGAGTTAGGAATTGCAGATGTGAATCCATATTGACGGGATTCTGGTATGATCGAAGGACCAGAAGAAGCAATGGTCTGCATTGGAATGAAGTCTCCTTGATGAACATCTGAACTTGGGGGTTGTACGCTTCTCAAGAATCCTTGATCCTGAAAGATGTTGGATCCTTGAACCTGGAAGGAGGATCCTTGAACCTGAGAGGATCCTAGAACCTGAGAGGATCCTTGGACCTGAGAGGATCCTTGGACCTGAAAGGATCCTTGAACCTGAGAGGATCCTTGAACCTGAGAGGATCCTTGGACTGTGTGCGTCCCCAAATGTCCTCCTGAGCTGACGAAGGATCCTTGATGCTGGAAAGAGGATCCCGAAGGCTGAAAATTGGATCCTTGAGGCTGGAAATGAGACCCTAAAGCCTGACTCATAGTTGTTGTTCCATAGCGCCTCTCCAATGGTCCACTCTGATATTGGATGTCCAGAGCTGCAGTTTGCAAGGCGGTTATAGCTGGAGTGTCAAAATCCAATGACCTTGGTATGAGAGGAGAGTGATCCTCCCCTGATTTCTTCTGTTTCTTGATATCACCAATCTCCTGGAGGATCCTTTCATTGGTTTTGTCCTGCTCTTGTATGTGATCCCTCATCTGCAAAATCAAAGTAAAAAGATCATTAGTAGTAGGATTAGAAGAAACAGTAGAAGTTGGTGGTTTTGGAAAAATGGGGCTTGGTCTCTTTGCAGCATTTTCAGCATTCTTCTGAGATCCAGAAGGTGGTGGAGGCAAAGGTGGGACGCCCTGTGAAGAACTCATTGCCGGCATTGAACTTGAAGTGTTCTTTGCTGAAGAAGCCATCTGCTTGGTTGTAATGAACCGAAATGATCACAAAAACAAGAATTTCTTAGGAATGAAGCACCAATTGCCCCACGGTGGGCGCCAAACTGTTTTGGTCAAAAATCACACAAGGATAATGCAACCAAATCTGATTTTGTGAGGTATGATGCTTGGTTAATTGTATGAACGACAAGTATATGAAATCAACGATGAACACCGAGATTTATACGAGGAAAAAACCCTTGATCTTTA
The DNA here is from genome assembly GCA_030545235.1 of Helianthus tuberosus. Lineage (NCBI taxonomy): Eukaryota > Viridiplantae > Streptophyta > Magnoliopsida > Asterales > Asteraceae > Helianthus > Helianthus tuberosus. The sequence goes on from CM060440.1 coordinate 3,555,946, forward strand.
GAAGATCTCCGGCATAAAAAAACCTCGGGTGATGAAACTACCGATCACCAAATATATTGGAAAAACAATAATGATCCTTGTACAACTTTGGAAGAAAACAAGCTCAATACATTGAATTGCTAGTGTAAGTGTGTGTTTTTGCTAAGTGTTTGCAGAGAATTCGAGTGTTGTGTGTTTTTTCTGTGGTGTGTTCGACTTATGCCTCAAATGAGTTCGTTTTCCCCTTAAAAGATAAGAAAAAATCAACTAACTATGAGTCAACTAACTAGCTATAACCGCCTTGCAAACTGCAGCTCCGGACATCCAGTATCAGAGTGGATCATTGGAGAGGCGCTATGGAACAACAACTATGAGTCAGGCTTTAGGGTCTCATTTCCAGCCTCAAGGATCCTCTTTTCAGCCTTCGGGATCCTCTTTCCAGCATCAGGGATCCTTCGTCAGCTCAGGAGGACATTTGGGGATGCACACAGTCCAAGGATCCTCTCAGGTTCAAGGATCCTCTCAGGTCCAAGGATCCTCTCAGGTCCAAGGATCCTCTCAGGTCCAAGGATCCTCTCAGGGTCTAGGATCCTCTCAGGTTCAAGGATCCTCCTTCCAGGTTCAAGGATCCAACATCTTTCAAGATCAAGGATTCTTGAGAAGCGTACAACCCCCAAGTTCAGATGTTCATCAAGGTGACTTCATTCCAATGCAGACCATTGCTTCTTCTGGTCCTTCGATCATACCAGAATCCCTTCAATATGGATTCACATCTGCAATTCCTAACTCAAATCCTATGGGAGGTAATACTTATAATAATTCTTATAACACTAACCATGGCTCCATGCAGGATACAGGTATCAATCAAGCTATGGCTAGGGAATTACAGAAGCTGAAGGATATGATATCCAGCGTTCCAGGAGTGGTTAAGCCCATCCCTGAAATTGCAGATGGGAGCCATAGGATATCTCATTTTGCACCACCCATTTGTGATGCTGAGATACCCAAAAGGTTCCAAATACCAACTATGAAGCTGTATGATGGTTCAACGGATCCAGAAGAACATGTAGCTCAATATAGAGAAAGGATGGAGATCAACCCCATCCCAGAGAGGTTAAAAGAAGCATGTTTATGCAAGGGTTTCGGATCCACACTCACAGGATCTGCTCTTAAATGGCTGCTAAGTCTTCCCCCTTACTCTATTACTTCATTTGCTAATCTAGTTAATCTGTTTAATAGTCAATTCTCATGTAGTAGAAAATTTGAACGTTTAACTAGTGATCTATCTAGGGTAACACAAGGTCAAAATGAATCACTTAGAGATTACATCACTAAGTTTAGTAAAGAATCCTTAGATATCCCTAATCTGGATATAGCTACGGCTGTGGAAGCCTTTAAAATGGGTTTGCTTAGGGATTCATTATTCTATGATGATCTTGTCATGACCCCATGCAGGAATCTTGATGAAGTGAGAACCAGGGCCCTTAGATTCATCCGATTAGAGGATGATAAAAGGATCCAGGAGAGATTGGCAGGATCCTCGAAACAGGAAAAGCAAGGATCCTACTTCAAGAATAACAAGTTCAAGTCCTACAACAAGTCTGATAACCAGAGTGTGCATGCAGTAGAACAAGAATAGGATGATAGGATTATCCTCCAATTTCTGAGTACTGTTTTTCTGTTGATAACAATGAACTAATTCTTGCAATGCAGAATCTAGGTGAGAAAGCAAGATGGCCTAGGAAAAGTGATAAACCAGCCGCAACAAAGGACAAGTCCAAGTGGTGTGCATATCATGAGGATTTTGGGCATCTCACTGAAGAGTGTATTGCACTTAGAAAAGAAATTGGTTACTTGTTAAGCAAGGGGCACTTGAAGGAACTTTTGGGAAGAAAAAAGTCAAGGATCCAGGATCCTGAAAAGGTTCCAGAAAGAGCTCCTGCCCCTCCAGCGGATGCACAAGTTATAAACTTCATTTCGGGTGGATCAGACATTTGTGGTACTTCCTTTTCAGCAGCCAAGAGACATGCCAAGGAAACCAAGATGGATAATGGGGATAGACCCATTCGAACCTCCACTGTTACCAAGGATAAATTTATAACTTTTAATGAGGATGACCGTGTTGATATCCACGATCCTCATCATGATGGTCTTGTTATTACTTTGTTTATATCTAACCACTTTGTTCGCAGGATCCTGATAGATGGAGGAAGCTCAGTAAACATCATTCAGCTCGATGTCCTCAAGAAGATGAACATTCCTGAATCAGACATTGTCCCAAGATCCTCAGTTCTTGTGGGATTTAGCGGAGAAACCAAGAACACATTTGGGGACATCAAACTCCCCATCTATATTGAAGGACTTCATTCTTATCAAAAATTCTGTGTTATAGATTGCTTATCCTGTTGTAATGTTATCCTTGGCAGGCCATGGATACATGACATGAAGGCAGTCCCATCTACCTATCATCAATGCGTGAAGCTTCCTAGTCCATGGGGAGTGGTGAAAATTGAGAGTGATCAACAAGAAGCTAAGAATTGCTACACATCATCAATGAAGCCAGCCTCAAGACCAAAGGAGCAATAGCAATTAAAGTATCCTTCAAGAGATGTCTTGGAGGCAAGAGAACAGGATGTGATAGAAATCCTTATGGATCCTCATGATCTTGAATCCATAGTCTCCATAGGATCAGGGATCCTCGGCAACATTGAACAGGATCTAGTATCCTTCCTTAAAAGGAGAAAAACTACCTTTGCCTGGAAGCATGAAGACATGACAGGTATATCTAAAGATATAATTACTCATAAACTTGGCATTGACAGGTCATTCAAACCAATACACCAAAAGAGGAGGAAGTTTGCACCTGAGAGAAATGCCATTATCTAGGAGGAGGTAGATAAATTGCTCCGGGCAGGTATGATCAGAGAGGTTAAGTATCCAAGATGGTTAGCCAATGTGGTTGTTGTTCAAAAGAAAAATGGAAAGTGGAGGGTATGTGTCGATTTTACTGATTTAAACAAGGCATGTCCCAAGGATCCTTTCCCATTACCCCACATTGACTCCATGGTGGATTCTACCGCGGGCCATGAGTTGTTGACTTTTATGGATTCTTCATCTGGATTTCAACAGATTCAGATGGAACCATCTGATCAAGAGGATACAGCTTTTATGACCCCAACTGGTATATATTGTTATATTGCTATACCATTTAGACTAAGGAATGCAGGTGCTACTTTGGACTAAGGAATGCAGGTGCTACTTATCAAAGGCTAGTCAATATGATGTTCAAGGAACAAATTGGACACACTATGGAAGTCTATATAGATGACATGGTGGTTAAGTCTAAGAAAGCTGAGGATCACCTTCGAGACTTGGAGGAAGCATTCAATATCCTTGATAAGTTTAATATGAAACTAAATCCTTCCAAGTGTCACTTTGATGTTAAAGCAGGTAAAGTCCTAGGCTATATGGTGACAAAAAGAGGCATTGAAGCAAGTCCAGAGCAAATTAAGGCAATTGTGAATATCAAATCTCCTGCCAATGCCAAGGATGTGCAAAGGTTAACAGGGAGGATCGCGGCCTTGAACAGGTTCATATCCAAGTCATCAGAAAAGTGCAAGGAATTCTATGACATATTGAGAAAGAACAAGAAATTTGAGTGGACTGAAAAGCATGAAAATGCTCTCAAAGCCCTTAAGGATTACCTATCCTCAGCTCCTGCCTTGATGAAACCAGGAAAAGGAGATATATTATCCTTATATCTGGCGGTATCCTCTAAAGCAGTAAGTGCGGTCCTTGTTAAGGATCACGAAGGTACACAACATCCTGTCTATTATGTAAGTAAGAGTTTGCTTGATGCTAAATCCAGGTATTCACATTTAGAGAAACTTATCCTTGCACTAATTATGGCATCCACTAAATTAAGACATTATTTTGAAACTAATGCCATTATTGTTAAGACTAATTTTCCAATTAACAATGTTCTCAGGAAACCTTAAATGTCAGGTAGAATGGCAAAGTGGGCAATCGAGCTTATTGCATATGACATTAAGTATGAACCCAGGACTGTCATCAAGTCCCAAGCTTTAGCTGACTTTGTGGCTGATTCCAGTAGTGATCTACAAAGGGAAGCTTAATTAGAAGTTCAACAACTTGAGAAGACCAAGGATCCTTGGACACTCTTCACGGATGGAGCTTCAAATGTTAATGGAACTTGACAAAGCACACTACTAAAATCACCACAGGGGGACATTATACCCCAATCCATTGCATGTGAATTCCAAACCACTAATCATGAGGTTGAGTATGAGGCCTTGATAGCAGGTTTGCAATTAGCTAACAATATGAGGATTAGGTATCTTCAAGTATATGTAGATTTTCTCTTAATTACTAATCATTATAACGGTTTTATACACTGTCAAAGGTGAAAAGCTAATCAAGTACTTAGAAATAGTCAGGAAACTGGCAGACTCTTTTGCTTTTTTCAGTCTATCACAGGTACCCAGGGAAGAAAAATGCAGAAGCTGATGCTTTAGTCAATCTTGGATCATCACTGAAGATTCCAAAGGATGTGAAAATACTCATCATTCATGTCTTAGCCCCTGCTATTGAAGATCACATAGCTATGGAGATAGCAGAGGATTCTGCAATCATACCTAGTGATGGTGCACAATCAAATTCAGGATCCTGGATCCTTCCGATCCTGAGATATATACAACATGGAGAGATTCCTACAGGAGAAAACCCCAGAGCTTTCAAAGTCAAGGTATCTTAATTCACCATACTAAATGACATGTTATACAAGATATCTCTTGCAGGTCCCTAGTTGCGGTGCATTGAGGATCCAGAAATTCAAGAAGTTCTAAAGGATTTTCATGAAGGAGACTGTGGGAACCACACTAGGGGCAGAGCACTATTCTTAAGGATCCTCAGAACAGGATGCTATTGGCCTATGAGGAAGAAGTATGCTGTGGAATACACAAAGAAATGTAATGCTTGTCAAAGACATAACATTATCCTTCATCAACCAGCGGAGCTCCTACATCCTATTATTACCAGATTTGATGGCCAGTTATCAACAAAGAATGGCTGGAGCATACAACAAGAATGTTAGGTTCAGAAGATTTCAAGGTCCCTACTTAATTGAAGCTGAAGCAGGAAAGGGGGCATATCATTTGTTAACAATAGATGGTGACCTCTTACCAAGAGCTTGGAATGCTGTTCATCTAAAGAAATACTTTAAGTAAGAAGGATCAGGGATGCTCAGCGATACCATCATTCTGATTAAGGATCCGGGATCCTCAAAGGATATATGATTCTACATTTGGTAACACATTACTTTCATTTTCATTCATTTTATACTTATTACTTATCATAAGGCAAAGATGTTAAACATTTAACATCTATTTTCATAAAGTTTAAGCTTTTGCAGAGTTATTATCATTTTACAGAAGATCAAAGTGGTTGGCCAACTCTCCAAAGTTTATTTGGGCTTGTCCCCAGTTTTGGGCCTGTCCCCAGTTTCGCCAGTAGCGCACGATGATCCTGGTGCAGTTCAAGGCAATGCGACCAGTACCCGCTTTAGGGGCTGACAATTTCATTGTACTGGCTGTATTAAGGATCCTACGTATAATGGTAGACGTACCATACATCCGTTCCTAAGGTTTCTAACGTTTTCACGTTAGCTAAGGTTTCGGCATTTTCATGTCGCTCAAGTTTGGATAGTCGCCAGTGAGGGCCATACTCCAGTTTACACAAGTTTATTTGGGCTTGACCCCAGTTTACATCCGTTTATTTGGGCTTGTCCCCAGTTTATTTGGGCTTGTCCCCAGTTTGTTGGGCTTGTCCCCAGTTTATGTGGGCTTGTCCCCAGTTTATTTGGGCTTGTCCCCAGTTATTATGGGTTCATTCCCAATTATTTGGCTTTGTCCCAAGTTTGTTTTTCTTACAGGATCTTGGAGCTCTAAAGTTATACAACTTCTGACAATAAGGATCCTGGATCCTGGAAACTTTACTTTTCACACAGTTTATTCAGTATTAGTTTACAAGGATATAGAATCCTAACTTGGATTCTCTGGTATGTTATATTCTAACTTTTTCTAAGCTGCAAGTTGTCTCTTATCCTTTTTGGTTAAGGATCATTGATCCACATTTTTCCCAACACTTCAATTTTTTTGTTAAAAGTTTAACATTATCATCAGATTTCCAATAACTTTCCAGTTGTTTGGCGATGATATCTTTGGAAATAGAAAGCATACATGGAAAATAAAAAGGGAAGAAACAATTACAGATGTAGCTAAAAAAGTTTAATGTTATTACCCATTCATTATGTATCAAAATCATCTGGCCTGGATTTCACCAGCAAAACCGTGGACCATCCACCCAGGCCGGACATGGCTATCTAACTGTTAAAGTGTCTATGCAGATATTAAAGTGCAGGAAGGTTAATAGCGAACGGTGTAGAAGGATCCATTCTCCACAAACAAAAGGATCTTCTGATCTTTAAAGGCACTTGAGGAGTTATCTCTAACTTTTGCAATGATGATTATAGCATGTCTTATCAGTGACGACAGGCAATGTAACGACTAGTTACCAGCAGCAACGACTAGTCCACTTCTAACGAAAATACGACAGCTGTGAATCCTTATCACAACTGCCATATTGGGGGCAATTGTTAGGGCATGGATTTTGTGCTAAGGATCATCTATCCTGAGACTAGGCATGGATCACAGATCCTTAATGGATGATGCAGGGAGTCTGAGGATCACAGGATCCTTAACAGAACTTATGATTTCTAACAATTGTCACGTTTATAATGTTTAAATGTAGATAATGGACGTAGTGGACTACTTCTTTGCTGGAATCTCGTGGAATATGCTTCATAGTCACGTGCTTAATGCAGAAATATGTCACACCCCGACCGCGTAAAACAACAAAGCGCGGCGGAAACATCGGGGCGTGTTGTAATAGAATTGTCGTTTCATAACCATGGGTACAAAAAGTGTTTCGTTTTATTGACTATTAAACATTATCATTGTCTTAAAATAGAACGAACAAGTTACATATCGACTAATATTGTTTTATGTCACTAAGGCCTCGTCCATACGTGACGCATGCATCCTAGTACATCATCATCAAACATCCACACCTGAAACATATGTGAAAACAATGTCAGCAAAGAAATGCTGGTGAGTACATAGGATTTATAGGAGTATTGGATTCATGGCTAGTTTAAACGTTGCAATACTTTATTAAAAACCTTGTTTTGAAAAGAGTATAATATTGCAACTTCATTAACCAACTCAAATCGAGCGGGTTATAGTTTATAAAACCTCGTAGCCATGATTCTTAACCCAAACATAGTTTGTTTTAGAAAAAAAACATCTTGTATAACATCTCGTAAAAACTCGTTAATAAAACTCGTATAGTACTTCGAAAACATCGTTGTGTGACATCGTTTCACCATCGTTTACCCAAGTGAACTAGATAACGCCACGGTATGTAATATGATTAAAATACTTATATATAAGAAGTACCAGCGGCGTATCTACCATATTTTCACCATATTACACCCGTCTCGTTATCTAAACACTAACTAAAAACCAATCGTTTACCCAAATCGTTTAACATCGTTTCTAAATCGTTTATATCGTCCAAATCATCCTCGTTTTAATTGTGAATAACTTATATATGGTCGTCTCGCTAATAACATTCAAACCTTCGTGACTCATCCCTCGTCGCTTCTCGTTCTCGCATTAACAAACCTCCATAGGGTAAGTTAACAATTACAGATTTGGTCGTTACCCACTACCCCCACACATAACCACGGGTGTAGTGAAATAACGGGAATTGTCAGATCCTATGGTACCATAACCTAATACTGGTCGGCTTGATCATTGCTAATGAATGTCAATTGTTATGTAACCCAACCAACAAGTTCGTTCACATTATTGAAATCGTTATTAGTTTTGCATAAACCATCTTAATCGTTTTTGAAACCATTGTTAAAACATCGAAAATCGTCTTTGAAACCATCGTAAAAACCTTGAAAACATTTAGTACATATGAATCACCCCAAAACAATTGAAAGCAGTAAAATAGGGGAACTATGTACTCACAAGAAGTGCAAAGTATCCTCAATCAATAGAACTTCAACAAACTTGAGCAAACCAGAGAAATCAAACAGCACCTAGTAATCGATCCACTAGTCAAACAATATACACCTAAATCGGAAGATCGGACAGAATGAGGTCTTGTAAACCAAATGAGTGTTGGAACTCATGTGATATGGTTTAACAAAGCCTACATTCTAAATCGGAACCTAACCTAAGTGCTTTCGACCCATCGTGACCCATTAAGGTAGCTTATGCTACTTTAACGCGTCGCGCGCGCAAAGCGCGTTCGAGACGTCTAACTAGTCCTATGATAAGTGTTATATGCCTAAACATGTTACATAATCAGTTATGTGACAAAAGTTTAGGTTACATATGCTTAATTACCAATTATACACGAAAAGGGTATTCTGGTAATTTACCTAAGGCATATAAACTACTTATCATACAACTACCTGACTAGGCGACCATAAGGTATAACCTCGGAAGGTTATTCCCTATGCTACTAAACATGTTTGGTCGGATCCTAAGATCGACCAAACGGGTCGTGTTCGAAAGTCTAAGCGGGTGTTTAATCCGCTTGACTTACGACTCTACACAAGCACTAATCTAAAAAGCGACGAGCTAAACATGCTAGAACATGTTTAGAAAATAGGTTTTGATATCAAAACAAACGGTTTTGATATCCTAGAGTAGTTTGGTTACAAAATACGCGTAAATGCGCATTTTGACCGAAACTATGGCTCGTCACTGAGCCTAGATAACGTGGTAATCAGTAGGTATAGCCACTAAGGACTATAACCATCGTGATTACGCTCACGTTATGAAGTTCAAACGAACTTCGCGTTGACCATAAACTGGTCAACGCCAAAAGTTAAACATAGTTTGACTTTCGGACTCGAAAAGCAATAAAAGAACGAAGGAACACTTACAAAGGGTCCCCGAAAGCTTTGATTTCTCAAGTATTCTCAGGTATGAAGTGGTTTCACCTCAACTTAGAGAACTCTCAAGAAATCAAGTGGGTTGTGCAAGAAGTGGGGTAGGGTATTTATAGGATTTCCCGAACCGTTTGGATCGTTTCTTGGAAACCGTGCTTTAATCTTGGCCCTACACCTCAAGAACATGGTTTTAGAAAACCATTTGAGCCCCTTGTATTGAGAAATACCATGTGCAAGGTGGTTTAGTGGGTAAAATAGCTGTTAACAGCCTGTTTAAACATTGAATCTGGTCTGAGATGCTGATGCGGGCCGCGTGAAGGATAGCCCTGGTCTTACGCGGGCCACCTGAGGGTCTTGATCAGACAACAACTTTGCAAAATGACAGTTGCAGTCCCTGTTGGTGTTTAAGGCCATTTCCGGCACTTCTAAGGCCCGTAAAGCCAACTTTAAGGCTCTAAAATGATGCCTAAACATTGTGGACATGAAACATGCTCAAAAATATGTCGGATGTTGGTTCGTTTGGTCGTACGATCGCGGTGTTCGCTTAATTACGACGGAATGCGCAAAAGCGCGAAAAACGATCCAAATGACGCGACGAATGGATTTTTGACAAGCCAAACACTAAAAAATAATATCATAATGCTTACATAAATTTTTGGATGTCCGGATGTATTCAGAACGTGAGATATGCGCGAAAGTGCAAACTTGTGCACTTTTTGACGCTTTTAGTCCCTACTGATCAATAAAGTTTATTTTAGCATACCGAACCCCTCAAAGCCTATTTCTAAGCTATGTAAAGGATATTTAGGGTATGTTTAACTTATGATCAAGTTCCGGAATGTTCGATATCATACGAATCGGTATAGTTTCACAGTTTGACATAATTAGTCCCTGTGATCGAATAGACTTGTTTTCAACACACCAAACCATTCAAAATTTATTTCTAAGTTATGTAAAGGTTATTTAAGGTATTTTAAGCCTATGTCACTATTCTAGAGTGTTTGTTGCATTAAACTGGTTATATTTACGCATCTGTGCGCGTATAACCTTCCAGAAAGCGATTTAAAGCTTGAAATCGGAATAGAATCAAATTGTAAAATCACCAAACATAATTGCACACATAATAACATCAAAACACATATAATAACACCATAGCACATTTTTTTTATTAATAATCAACATTATTTTACATCGTACATCGATTACAGAGTACAGTTGTCACAGTCTCCCCTACTTCAGGAAATTTCGTCCCGAAATTTTAACTAGAGGAAGCTTGTGAAAACAATTGCGGATACTTCGTCTTCATCTGGTACTCACGTTCCCAAGTAAACTCAGGACCACGTTTGGATTCCCAGCGAACTTTGACCAAATGAATCTGTTTGTTCTTCAACTGTTTGTATGTACGTTCCACTATCTCCACGGGTTTCTCGACAAAGTGCATCGTTTCATCGATTTGAATCTCGTCGAGAGGGATGTGAAGATCAGCGTCAGCTAAACACTTTCGCAAATTGGACATGTGAAAAGTCAGGTGAACATTTCCAAGCTCCGGAGGTAGCTCCAGTCGATAGGCAACCTTTCCAATTCTTTCCACAATCTTAAATGGTCCAACATATCGAGGTGCAAGTTTTCCTTTCCTTCCAAATCTCACGAATCCCTTCCAAGGTGAAACCTTGAGTAGGACACGATCTCCGACTTGAAATTCTAAGGGCTTGCATCGTAAATTCGCATATCTCTTTTGACGGAGACGAGCTGTCACAAGATTATCGCGAATTTTCTTGATTTTGTCTGTTGTTTCCAGAATGAGCTCAGGTCCAGTAAGCTGAGCTTCACCGGTCTCGTTCCAACAGACAGGTGAACGACATTTTCGACCGTAGAGAGCTTCGAATGGTGCCATTTTAATACTAGTATGATAGCTATTGTTGTAAGAGAACTCGATCAGTGGTAGATTAGAATCCCAACTACCACCAAAGTCTATTACACATGCTCTAAGCATATCCTCCAAAGTTTGAATCGTCCTCTCAGATTGACCATCTGTTTGGGGATGATAAGCAGTGCTTAGATTTAATTGGGTTCCCAAAGCAGATTGCATGGCCCTCCAAAAATGAGATGAAAATCGTGCATCACGATCAGAAATGATGTCCAAAGGAACACCATGTCGTGACACTATCTCATCAACATAAATCTTTGTAAGTTTATCAGCAGAATAATCCTCGCGAATCGCAATAAAATGAGTTGACTTCGTTAATCGATCGACAACAATCCAAATAGCATCGTGACCTTTAGATGTACGCGGTAATTTAGTGATGAGATCCATCGTAATGTTCTCCCACTTCCAAACCGGTATTTCTGGCTGTACAAGCAAACCAGAAGGTCGTTGATGTTCGGCCTTGACTTTGAGACAAGTTAGGCATTTCGATACATACAAGGCAACATCCTTCTTCATACCAGGCCACCAGCACGAAGTACGAAGATCCTTGTACATTTTATCAGCACCAGGATGGATAGAATATCGAGACTTATGAGATTCGTCCATTACCAAGGTGCGAAGATCGTCCTGATTAGGAATCCACAAACGATCCATGAAATAGAGCAATCCATCGTCTTTCGCTTCGAGTTTAAGCTCAAGTTGATGTGGTAATTCATTACCTATCAAATTTTGTGAGACACAAAATTGCTGAGCTTGCAGAACATGAGTTTGAATATCCGATAGAGTTCGAACAGAATGAAGCTTGACTCGTTCTTTTCGACTAAGCGCATCGGCTACGACATTCGCCTTACCATGATGGTAGCAAATCTCGCAATCGTAATCGTTCAAGAGTTCAACCCAACGTCGTTGCCTCATGTTCAGCTCTTTCTGATTAAGAATATGCTGGAGACTTTTGTGGTCTGTGAAAACCACACACTTCGTTCCATAGAGGTAGTGTCTCCAGATTTTAAGCGTATAGTTCTTCTCGTGAATTTTCAGCTGTCTAGATGCATATGCAATAACTTTACCTCGTTGCATGAGGACGCAACCAAGGCCTAAGTTGGATGCATCGCAGTAGACAATGAAATCATCGCTTCCCTCGGCAGAGATAGAACAGGAGCATTACATAATCTCTGTTTCAGCATTTGGAACGCTCCTTCTTGCTTGGGTCCCCACTCAAAAGGCTTATTCTTCTGAGTCAAAGCAGTGAGTGGAACCGCAATCTTCGAGAAATTTGAAATGAATCGCCGATAATAACCAGCAAGACCAAGGAAATATTGAATCTCGGTAGGCGTCGTCGGTGTATTCTAGTCCTTAATTGCAACAGTCTTGGACGGATCTACATGAATACCCTGCTCATTAACTATATGACCCAAGAATTGAACTTCTTTAAGCCAAAATTCACACTTGGAGAATTTAGCAAAAAGTTGTTCCTTCTTCAGGAGTTCCAATGTTAAGCGAAGGTGTTGTTCGTGCTCGGCTGGAGACTTTGAATAAATCAAAATGTCATCAATAAAAACAATGACGAACTGATCCAAATAAGGCTTGCAGACCCTATTCATTAAGTCCATAAAGATAGCTGGAGCATTTGTCAAACCAAAAGGCATGACAGTAAACTCGTAATGGCCATATCTTGTGCGGAAAGCAGTTTTGGGAATATCTTCTTCGAGAACACGAAGTTGATGATACCCAGAACGCAAATCGATCTTGGAAAAGCATGAAGCACCCTGCAGCTGGTCGAAGAGGTCATCAATTCGAGGTAGGGGATATCAATTCTTGATGGTGAGCTTATTGAGCTCACGATAATCGATACACATTCGAAAAGATCCATCTTTCTTTTTCACGAAGAGGACAGGAGCTCCCCAAGGTGAAAAGCTTGGTCGAATGAATCCTTTATCAGATAAATCTTGAAGCTGCTTCGATAATTCTTGCATCTCAGATGGTGCAAGTCGATAAGGCGCTTTTGCAATCGGGTTGGCATTGGGTACAAGGTCAATATGAAACTCGACTTGACGAACTGGAGGCAAACTAGGCAGTTCATCAGGAAACACCTCTGGATAATCCCGAACAATCGGAATATCCTGAATACTCTTGCTCTTATCTTTCTCCTCGGTGACATGTGCCAGAAAAGCAACATATCATTTTTTCAAATACCTTTGGGCCTTTGTACAAGACATAAGCTTCAATCCGCCAGATGGCTTCTCGCCGCGAATCTCCAGAATATCGCCAGAAGACAAAGGAATACGAACAATCTTATCGAAACAAACCACCTCAGCGTGGTGTTTGGTTAACCAATCCATTCCAACGATAATATCGAAACTCCCAAGTTGCATCGGTGTGAGGTCAATAGGAAAAAGATGGTTATCAAGGTTCAACTGGCAACCATGAATAACAGAATCGAGAATAATAGGTTTACCAGTGGCAATCTCAATAGATAAGGGTTTCCTCAGTTTAGTTCTAGGTATCGCAAGCAAAGGCTCGAATGATAATGAAACAAAACTTCTATCGGCACCAGAATAAAAAAGAATAGATGCAGGTCGATTGTTAACAAGAAACGTACCGTTGACAACCTCGTTGTCGGCCCTCGCTTCGTGTGCATTCAAGTTGTACGCTCGCCCACGAGCGGGATTCACGTTGACGTTCGCATTCGGGTTCGCGTTAGCATTCACCAGTCTCGGACAGTTGTTGCGGAAATGACCATACTCTCCACAATTAAAACATGAACCCGGTGGGAATCTCGCAGCATTCCTCTGACCCTGTGCTGGAACCTGATTTTGTCCAAAACGACAAACATTGGCCATATGCCCAAGTCTACCACACGTCGTGCATTGCCTGCAAACTTGTTGTGCAATGTGATGACCGTTGCAACGAGCACAATGAGGTGCAGTACCAGCATATGCTGTCTTTGCAGGTGGCTGAGCCGGTGGGTTCTGCGGGTTCTGAGCAGTCTGGGCCGTAACAGCAAAATTTTGGGCACCCTTTCGCTTCTTCGATTTCTTCGACGTCTCACCTTCCTTACCCTTACCCTTTTTCTTGTTTTTCTCAGAATCAGTTGCCTTCTTTTTATCACCCTTGTGGGTGAGTTTACCCTTCCTGACTTAAGTCTCAGTCAGGGTAGCAGACAACTCTATTGCTTGGCAAAGGGTAGGAGGATTAACACCGGTCACAATCTCCAGAATAGAATCGGGTAGGACATCGATATATCTCTCGATTGCTTTCTCCGGAGGGGTAACCATGGTGGGGCACAATAGGCTGAGTTCCTCAAAACGATTCGTGTACGCAAGGTGTTCAGCCCCATCTTGCTGTAAGTCGTCAAACTCTCATTCCAAAACTCGAATCTCGTGACGGGGACAAAACTCCTTCATCATGAGAGCCCGAAGCTCTGCCCATGTTTGTGCTAATGCCACTTCGGCACCCCTGTCGCGCATAATACCATTCCACCAGGTAAGCGCTCGCTTCTCAAACACGCTTGAAGCAAATTCAACCTTACGCGCATCCGGACACTGCACATGTCTGAATGTGCTCTCGATACTCTCAAACCACTGCAGGAGCGCAGTTGCTCCTTGCGACCAAGAAAACTTAAGCGGCTTCGCAGAATTGAAATTCTTGAAATTACACTGTGCGTTATTGTTGTTGTTATTATTGATGTTGTTGAATATCTCGTGGACTTGGGTTACAACGCCGGGAAGCACCGCAGCCACTTGCTGAGAAACCAGGGCTGCGATTTCTCCAATAGTAAAAGTTCGAGGATCGCGTCGAGGAGGCATTGTCTAACAAGGAAACAAGAGAGTCGAGTGAGTTTGAAAATCAGGAAAAACAAAAGAGGTATCGACAAAACATAAGGAAGGCGATCATTTGTTCGTTACCTCGAACAAACAAATGACACGCAGTGACTAATCAAAGTAAATGAATCAAAATAATGTATCGCGAAGACATGCTCGCTTATAAGTGAACACTCACCCCAAGAGTTCCTAGGTAAGAGTGACTGGTCCGATTATGTGGATTTGTACGAACACTCTAGCCTTAGACAGAAAACTCAGGGTACAGGCACTCACTCTTCCAGTTTGCACGTGTTCACATTATTTAGACCCAAACTTTGACGAGATTTCGAAAACTTAGAGGGTTCAAAACCTTGTAATCAATCATCCTAGAACGGATGATTAATTTTCGAAGCGGATTCGAATTTGTGTTCTCGTTATGGTTATCACCTAAGGATAGGTGACAGTTTTATTTTTTAAAATCTAAACACAAGTAAACTTGTGTTGGAGTCCTAAAGTTATAGTCTAGGTCAAAGCATTACTAATAACCTAATTACCTATAACCATTGGCTCTGATACCAACTTTTCTGTCACACCCCGACCGCGTAAAACAACAAAGCGCGGCGGACACATCGGGGCGTGTTGTAACAGAATTGTCGTTTCATAACCATGGGTACAAAAAGTGTTTTGTTTTATTGACTATTAAACATTATCATTGTCTTAAAATAGAACGAACAAGTTACATATCGACTAATATTGTTTTATGTCACTACGGCCTCGTCCAGATAATACGTGACGCATGCATCCTAGTACATCATCATCAAACATCCACACCTGAAACATATGTGAAAACAAAGTCAGCAAAGAAATGCTGGCGAGTACATAGGTTTTGTAGGAGTATTGGATTCATGGCTAGTTTAAACGTTGCAATACTTTATTAAAAACCTTGTTTTGAAAAGAGTATAATATTGCAACTTTATTAACCAACTCAAATCCAGCGGGTTATAGTTTATAAAACCTCGTAGCCATGATTCTTAACCCAAACATAGTTTGTTTTAGAAAAAAAACATCTTGTATAACATCTCGTAAAAACTCGTTAATAAAACTCGTATAGTACTTCGAAAACATCGTTGTGTGACATCGTTTCACCATCGTTTACCCAAGTGAACTAGATAACGCCACGGTATGTAATATGTTGAAAATACTTATATATAAGAAGTACCAGCGGCGTATCTACCATATTTTCACCATATTACACCCGTCTCGTTATCTAAACACTAACTAAAAACCAATCGTTTACCCAAATCGTTTAACATCGTTTCTAAATCGTTTACAATCGTTTATATCGTCCAAATCATCCTCGTTTTAATTGTGAATAACTTATATATGGTCGTCTCGCTAATAACATTCAAACCTTCGTGACTCATCCCTCGTCGCTTCTCGTTCTCGCATTAACAAACCTCCATAGGGTAAGTTAACAATTACAGATTCGGTCGTTACCCACTACCCCCACACATAACGGGAATTGTCAGATCCTATGGTACCATAACCTAATACTGGTCGGCTTGATCATTGCTAATGAATGTCAATTGTTATGTAACCCAACCAACAAGTTCGTTCACATTATTGAAATCGTTATTAGTTTTGCATAAACCATCTTAATCGTTTTTGAAACCATTGTTAAAACATCGAAAATCGTCTTTGAAACCATCGTAAAAACCTTGAAAACATTTAGTACATATGAATCACCCCAAAACAATTGAAAGAAGTAAAATAGGGGAACTATATACTCACAAGAAGTGCAAAGTATCCTCAATCAATAGAACTTCAACAAACTTGAGCAAACCAGAGAAATCAAATAGCACCTAGTAATCGATCCACTAGTCAAACAATAGACACCTAAATCGGAAGATCGGACAGAATGAGGTCTTGTAAACCAAATGAGTGTTGGAACTCATGTGATATGGTTTAACAAAGCCTACATTCTAAATCGGAACCTAACCTAAGTGCTTTCGACCCATCGTGACCCATTAAGGTAGCTTATGCTACTTTAACACGTCGCGCGCGCAAAGCGCGTTCGAGACGTCTAACTAGTCCTATGATAAGTGTTATATGCCTAAACATGTTACATAATCAGTTATGTGATAAAAGTTTAGGTTACATATGCTTAATTACCAATTATACATGAAAAGGGTATTCTGGTAATTTACCTAAGGCATATAAACTACTTATCATACAACTACCTGACTAGGCGACCATAAGGTATAACCTCGGAAGGTTATTCCCTATGCTACTAAACATGTTTGGTTGGATCCTAAGATCGACCAAACGGGTCGTGTTCGAAAGTCTAAGCGGGTGTTTAATCCGCTTGACTTACGACTCTACACAAGCACTAATCTAAAAAGCGACAAGCTAAACATGGTTGAACATGTTTAGAAAATAGGTTTTGATATCAAAACAAACGGTTTTGATATCCTAGAGTAGTTTGGTTACAAAATACGCGTAAATGCGCATTTTGACCAAAACTACGACTCGTCACTGAGCCTAGATAACGTGGTAATCAGTAGGTATAGCCACTAAGGACTATAACCATCGTGATTACGCTCACGTTATGAAGTTCAAACGAACTTCGCGTTGACCATAAACTGGTCAACGCCGAAAGTCAAACGTAGTTTGACTTTCGGACTCGAAAAGCAATAAAAGAACGAAGGAACACTTACAAAGGGTCCCCGAAAGCTTTGATTTCTCAAGTATTCTCAGGTATGAAGTGGTTTCACCTCAACTTAGAGAACTCTTAAGAAATCAAGTGGGTTGTGCAAGAAGTGGGGTGGGGTATTTATAGGATTTCCCGAACCGTTAGGATCGTTTCTTGGAAACCGTGCTTTGATCTTGGCCCTACACCTCAAGAACATGGTTTTAGAAAACCATTTGAGCCCCTAGTATTGAGAAATACCATGTGCAAGGTGGTTTAGTGGGTAAAACAGCTGTTAACAGCCTGTTTAAACATTGAATCTGGTCTGAGAGGCTGACGCGGGCCGCGTAAAGGATAGCCCTGGTCTTACGCGGGCCGCCTGAGGGTCCTGATCAGACAACAACTTTGAAAAATGATAGTTTCAGTCCCTGTTGGTGTTTAAGGCCATTTCCGGCACTTCTAAGGCCCGTAAAGCCAACTTTAAGGCCCTAAAATGATGCCTAAACATTGTGGACATGAAACATGCTCAAAAATATGTCGGATGTTGGTTCGTTTGGTCATACGATCGCGATGTTCGCTTAATTACGACGGAATGCGCATAAGCGTGAAAAACGATCCAAATGACGCGACAAATGGATTTTTGACAAGCCAAACACTAAAACATAGTATCATAATGCTTACATAAATTTTTGGATGTCCGGATGTATTCAGAACGTGAGATATGCGCGAAAGTGCAAACTTGTGCACTTTATGACGCTTTTAGTCCCTATTGATCAATAAAGTTTATTTTAGCATACCGAACCCCTCAAAGCCTATTTCTAAGCTATGTAAAGGATATTTAGGGTATGTTTAACTTATGATCAAGTTCTGGAATGTTCGATATCATACGAATCGGTATAGTTTCACAGTTTCACATAATTAGTCCCTGTGATCGAATAGACTTGTTTTCAACACACCAAACCATTCAAAACTTATTTATAAGTTATGTAAAGGTTATTTAAGGTATTTTAAGCCCATGTCACTATTCCAGAGTGTTTGTTGCATTAAACTGGTTATATTTACGCATCTGTGCGCGTATAACCTTCCAGAAAACAATTTAAAGCTTGAATCGGAATAGAATCGAATTGTAAAATCACCAAACATAATTGCACACATAATAACATCAAAACACATATAATAACACCATAGCACATTGTTTTATTAATAATCAACATTATTTTACATCGTACATCGATTACAGAGTACAGTTGTCACAAAATAACCGTTAGTGGTGATCGTGGGTGACTTCCACCTTTTTTGGAAAGTTAGTTAGTTGATTTTTTCTTATCTTTTAAGGGGAAAACGAGCTCATTTGAGGCATAGGTCGAACAAACCACAAAAAAAAACACACAACACTCGAATTCTCTGTAAACACTTAGCAAAAACACACACTTACACTAGCAATTCGATGTATTGAGCTTGTTTTCTTCCGAAGTTGTACAAGGATCATTATTGTTTTACCAATATATCTGGTGATCGGTAGTTTCCATCACCCGAGGTTTTTTATGCCGGAGATCTTCTAAAGATCAAGGGCTTTTTCCTCGTATAAATCTCGGTGTTCATCGTTGATTTCATATACTTGTCGTTCATACAATTAACCAAGCATCATACCTCACAAAATCAGATTTGGTTGCATTATCCTTATGTGATTTTTGACCAAAACACCTGTATCCTGCATGGAGCCATGGTTAGTGTTATAAGAATTATTAAAAGTATTACCTCCCATAGGATTTGAGTTAGGAATTGCAGATGTGAATCCATATTGACGGGATTCTGGTATGATCGAAGGACCAGAAGAAGCAATGGTCTGCATTGGAATGAAGTCTCCTTGATGAACATCTGAACTTAGGGGTTGTACGATTCTCAAGAATCCTTGATCCTGAAAGATGTTGGATCCTTGAACCTGGAAGGAGGATCCTTGAACCTGAGAGGATCCTAGAACCTGAGAGGATCCTTGGACCTGAGAGGATGCTTGGACCTGAAAGGATCCTTGAACCTGAGAGGATCCTTGGACTGTGTGCGTCCCCAAATGTCCTCCTGAGCTGACGAAGGATCCCTGATGCTGGAAAGAGGATCCCGAAGGCTGAAAAGAGGATCCTTGAGGCTGGAAATGAGACCCTAAAGCCTGACTCATAGTTGTTGTTCCATAGCGCCTACCCAATGGTCCACTCTGATACTGGATGTCCGGAGCTGCAGTTTGCAAGGCGGTTATAGCTGGAGTGTCGAAATCCAATGACCTTGGTATCAGGGGAGAGTGATCCTCCCCTGATTTCTTCTGTTTCTTGATATCCCTAATCTCCTAGAGGATCTTTTCATTGGTTTTGTCCTGCTCTTGTATGTGATCCCTCATCTGAAAAATCAAAGTAAAAAGATCATTGGTAGTAGGATTAGAAGAAACAGTAGAAGTTGGTGGTTTTGGAAAAATGGGGCTTGGTCTCTTTGCAGTATTTTCAGCATTCTTTTGAGATCCAGAAGGTGGTGGAGGCAAAGGTGGGACGCCCTGTGAAGAACTCATTTCCGGCATTGAACTTGAAGTGTTCTTTGCTGAAGAAGCCATCTGCTTGGTTGTAATGAACCGAAATGATAAAAAAAACAAGAATTTCTTAGGAATGAAGCACCAATTGCCCCACGGTGGGCGCCAAACTGTTTTGGTCAAAAATCAAGCAAGGATAATGCAACCAAATCTTTTATTGTGAGGTGTGATGCTTGAATCTATGAACGATTATTTGAATAACTTGCAAATCAAATAAGGAGATGACACGAGGATTTATACGAGGAAAAAGCCCTTGATCAAGAGTTGATCTCCGGCACAAAAAACCTCGGGTGATGGAAACTACCGATCAACAACTAAGATTAAACAGAAAAATATTACAACTCGGGATGATAACAAGCTTGTTACAAGGATCACTAGTGTGCAAAAGTGTTAAAGTGTATGAAATCGCCAAGTAAACTGCCGAGAGGTGTTCGAGTGTGTGTGTTTTTGCTAAATTAGCCAAGTGTTCTCACTCAAGCTTGTTATCCCCTTTTTAAAATTAGAAATAACTAAACTAACAAACTATCCGCTAATTGTGCAAGCCCCCCACGACCTCCATAACGTTCACAAGAGCCAAACACGTGCGGAATATTGAGGGAATATGCTCCACGAATATCGGCAAGACCAAGTCCATGCACATACCCCTGCAAAACGAGCTTACATACAAGGTAGACAACCGTTAGTGTAAGGATAACAATGAGGATCCTGAATCCCTAAACCTGTAACACATTCTGAGGATCCTAAATTCAAACAGAATTAAGGATCCGTGATCCAGGCAGTACTTGAGGATCCATGATCCTTAGGATTGGAAAATCCTCCCTAACACCATTAACGGTAACTAGCTTGTGCACATGTTGAAAATGGAAAGTATATTCCCCTGGAATCTCGGATGGAATAAGTCTTCTTCGAAACATACCTGCAAAACAAGCCAAAAGGTGATGGAAACAATTGTTAGTTTAGAATAACAATGAGGATCCTGGATCCTTATTCTCGCAGCGTCTCCTGAGGATCCTTAATTCAAACTGAACTGAGGATCCGTGATCCATGCTACACTTGAGGATCCGTGATCCACAGGCTATGAAATTCTATCCCTAACAATTGCCCCCAAACATGACTAGTTGATATCGAATTAGATAGTCATGTTTTAATGAAATTCAGACTAGCCGTTAGTAAGAGATATAGCCGTTACAGGCTGATGTCATCAACAGTCACCACCTACAACAACAATCATTATATATAGGGTTAGAGATAAGTACCAAATTGCATTTAAATTCGAGACTTCTCTCCTTTAAATCCTCATCCGAAGATCCAAGCAGGTATTCTCTTCTCCCTTTTCTTTGATCTTCTCTTCTCTGATCCTCTATTCTCCAAGCATTCATGGCGAAGATGACCCTCCGATCCTCACCTGCCAAAAACCCTGATCACAACAGCCCATTGAAGTATCAGGGTTTAACCAAAAACCCTTCAATGGAGCTATGCCGATTCACAGACCCTGATGTCGATCGGTTACGCCCCTGTTTCCCTGATGGCACAATATTCAGGCCCTTCGACTCCTCCACCAATAGTGACTGTGTCTCAGACACATGGATCACTTTTCCAGCAACCCCTTTCTGATCGGATTCACCTACCCTTTCCCTGCTCTCACACAGGGATTCTTCACACTTACTGGCTTATGCGACATACAGGCCATGCCAATGGGGTGGAGGATCCTATACACACTTGAGCACATAGTTGAGCAAGAGGTCATCGAGATAGGGATGTCTGAGTTGAGTCAGTTATACAATCTTGTGAGCCATGGTTCATACCGATCCTTTTTTAAATCCAAACCTGATCAGCCTCACCCAATCTTGAAAGCCACCAAAAACGACACTAACTGGAGGAATCAATTCTTCTTTGTGAGGAGGGATTCTGTTCCAGATGGGAAACACCTTCCCAAAAAGTGGAACACCCAGGGTAGGATATGGGATCCTTGGACCAGGACCATAGTAGGGTTCTTTTTTGTTAAGGATAACTGATCCTTCTTTTTTGCTTTTGTTGTGCAGCTATCTCACTTTCTCACATCCAAGAGTCTCCTGTTACAAAAGAAAGGATTGCTGCTTTTTGGAAGCTTGATCCTGCAACCAGAACATTTCAAGCCAAAACAAAGGATTCTCAAGAAATCTCCTCCGGTTCCTACACAATGTCAGGTAAGTATCCATATCTATGTGTAAATAAATGTTTAAATAAATATAACGTATGAATACTCATCTATGTTTTGTATTTGTAGGCACTGGAAAATCCTCAAAGTCTGCTACCAGGTTCAGCTTAAGTGATCTCAATGAAATCGCCTCCTCAAGGTCTCTCAAAAAGGAGCTGACTGCAAGCCCAAGCATCCCGAATCCTAAGGG
Source organism: Helianthus tuberosus (assembly GCA_030545235.1). Taxonomy (NCBI): domain Eukaryota; kingdom Viridiplantae; phylum Streptophyta; class Magnoliopsida; order Asterales; family Asteraceae; genus Helianthus; species Helianthus tuberosus. Next base: position 3,578,349 of record CM060440.1, read on the forward strand.
CATGAGCACACGGGGCAAGGGTGCCAAAAAGAGAAAGACCGCTGAGCCCACTGAAGGCCTCCCTCTCATTCAACATCAGTTCGAGGAATACGTTTCCGAGGTAAGGATCCTGAATCCTTAAGTCTGAACCTTCCTTTCTGAGGATATGGGATCCTGATTGTTAATTTTCTTTTTGCAGAAATTTGCTGAAATCTAAATGCTCCTTGATCACCATCTGGCCGAAGCTGAGCAGAAACACCTGAACTTCCAGCAGATGTTCCTGGCCAAGGACAAAAAGATCTCTTCCCTTGAGAAAGAGATAAACCTGCTGCAGAAGGAACTGGTCTTGGCTCAGATCACAGCCCAGCAAGAGAAGGCTGAAGTCATAAAAGGGGTTAAGCACTCCGCTACTGTCCCCATGCTGAAGATTAAGCTGCAAATGGCTAAGGAGGCTGAGGATCCTGCCTTTAACAAAGCTGAATGGGATCAAGAGCGTTGGAAGCAAAGGTAGGCTGAGCTGGATGATAAGGATGAAGCTGAGGAGGCAGCAGCTGATGGAGTCGGAAGCAGTAGGGTGAAGGATCCTGTGGAGGAGGCAGTTGGTAAAGGTGGTGGGGATGCAGCAAAGGTTTAGGCTGTAGTAATGGGCGATGATGGATATATCTAGATGCGGCCGGAGCCCATTTTTTATGGTTTTGTGGTTTTTGTTTGATGGTGTCTTAAACAATGATGGTTTGTAACTAAACAATAGTATTTAGGTTTAAGGATCACGGATCCTTGGGATAATAGGTAGGATGATAGTTGGTGGAGGGATCCTCTGTTTGGGGGATGAAGCCACTATTATCCTGCTTTCTTTATTTTCCTGCACTTTAAGACTTGTTAATATGGACACCCTTTACCTACCCCAGGGGAGGGGCCACATATTGCTGGTAGATGCTCGTGGTAGGTAATTTTGACAACCTTTAAAGGGTTTTAACTTTGGATAAATAAATAAAACTTTAACATTTCGACTATCTTTGTGTTGTTCATTTTGTGTATATTTGCCTTTCAATTCTTATTGTATAATATTTTGAACTTACAAGTTATTTGTGAAGGTATAAACATCAGTTTATGTCAAAAGTTTAGGATATGATCAAGGATCAAATATCCTATAATTGAAAAGTTTAAAAAGTGAGACGATTTTAGGATCATATATCCTGTTGTCAAAGAATAAGGGTGATATTGATAAACCAAGAATAAAATTAGAGCAAGTAAGGATCATACCAGAGAATCCAAGTTAGGATCCTATATCCTTAACACATACCATTGTGATAACCAAAAGACAAACCCTTGCATAAAGTTAGGATCCATGATCCTTAACTGTTTAGCTTTGGAAACCTGAAATGAGACATAACTTGGGACTAAGCCAACTGTAAAAGAAAGAGTTACTATATGGGGACAAGCCCATCAATCTGGGGACAAGCCCAAAAACTGAGGACAAGCCCAAAGGCTATAATTGAAAAGTTTAAAAAGTGAGACGATTTTAGGATCATATATTATGTTGTCAAAGAATAAGGGTGATATTGATAAACCAAGAATAAAATTAGAGCAAGTAAGGATCATACCAGAGAATCCAAGTTAGGATCCTATATCCTTAACACATACCATTGTGATAACCAAAAGACAAACCCTTGCATAAGGTTAGGATCCATGATCCTTAACTGTTTAGCTTTGGAAACCTGAAATGAGACATAACTTGGGACTAAGCCAACTGTAAAAGAAAGAGTTACTATCTGGGGACAAGCCCATCAATCTGGGGACAAGCCCAAAAACTGAGGACAAGCCCAAAGGATCTTGTGTAAACTAGAGTATGGCCCATACTGGCGACTTTCCAAACTTAGTGACATGAAGATGCCAAAACCTTAGCTAACGTGAAAACGTTAGAAACTGGTGCGTGTTTATGTACACATATTATTTACATTGATTTTACACACACTCGTGGGTTTTAATATTTATAAAAATGGTTTATACCTTAACATTAAAACACACACAAAAAAGGACAAGTGTATCCCGCCATATATGCAGTAAAGTATTGGTAAGAGCCAGATATCGATCCATGGAACACGGGCGTTATTAAGTACTAAATCTTTGTGATTAAGTTACCAGATAAAAGGATAAGTGAATGGTTGTTTAACTAAGTTATCTAAATTATATCTAAAACATAAATATACTATTATCTTGTTTCACAAACAACCTAAACATGTTATCTATCAGATATGTCACAAAAGCATTTAATCAATTTTCCAATTTCAAGACAGTTAGTCATCCGCTAGGAGTTTTCTAACATGATGATTCTTCGGAAAGTTAACGCGATAAACACACGTTAACCACCTAAACTCATTCTTTAGCGAGCTATTGATATTCATTCATGTGAACCTTTAAAGATAGATTAGTAACCCGCTAGGAGTTTTCTGACCTCACTTATCAAAGAAAGCAATACCGATGGTCACAATACAACCACGAGGATAAGCATTTAAGTAGATCATATAGCAACATATTTCACCTTTACAAGTCTTGAACACAAATCTACCATGTCAGCAATTTCAGACCAAAACTACTAAACAAGGATCATAAACCACATGCAAGAACATGTAATCAACACTATATAATTCGTTAGAACCCTTATGTGTAAGAAAGCATTCCTAATCAAAACAAGATATATCTTAGATAAAACCAATACCCGTCTCGAGTCTCATGGTGTAAACAAGTTTACAAACAAGTGATTAATTAAGAAATAGTTACCATCCCACTAACCATAGATTCATTATCCAAGATAATCAAACATAATCAGGAACTCAACATCAATGAAACGTTCATTATATAATCATGAAGATTCAAACATGAAAAAGTACTAAAGTTTCATACAAACAAGATTACAACATAAAGATTATTCAAGAAACAAGTTCATTACTACTATTACATAAACTACTTTAAACATAAACTAACATCAGCTCATAACTTGCAAAATGATCAGAATACATGTTCAAGAGCAAGGAATCGAACCATAAACAAGCAAGGAATTGATGGGTTGGACCGGTTATGCTTCCACTCGATCTTTAAGCGTAGAATGGGTCTGATCAGGACTACTTCGGAACCCAGAAATCGCCCAGAAACATGGAGAAAAACCCAACACTTGAATCAGTAGCGAATGCTGCTATTTATAGGAGATTTCTTGATCGGCACAGTCGTGCCACCGGGTCGCACGGTCGTGCGACTGGTGTTGTCGGGTGACGTCAGTTTCTACGATCCCAAGTCAGCCAAGTGGACTAGTGGACAAGTTGCCTGGGTCATCAGATCGGCACGGTAGTGCCGCTGGTTGCACGGTAGTGCGGCGTCATCAGATTGTTGATCAGAAACCTTGGTCAAGCCTTGGCACGGTCATGCGACGGGTCGCACGGTAGTGCGGCCCGGGAAAACATCGGCAATGGCTGCTGCACTGGCAGTGCTTCCGAGATCGGAGGATCGGCACGGTAGTGCCGATGGATGGCACGGTCGTGCCACACCTGGCAGTCATCAGAATTTTGTTCTTTTCATCAGAAATACATCAGAATTTGTCCGTTTTCATCAGATTTTTCTTTTGTGCTCTGTTTAAGGCCTGAAAATACAAAAGTACCGAATTTGGTACCTAAACATCGTGTTTTCGGTCAAAACTGCTTAAAACAGAAGTGTTTTGGGGTATAAAAACATGTATAATTTAACGTATATCAAACATCCCCACACTTGAACTTTGCTTGTCCTCAAGCAAACTTAAAATAAAACACGGAATCAAATCTGAATATTTACAAGGTTACTAATTTGTTTGGTGGTCAAATTGGTTTTCAAAAAGTCATCATAAAGATTTAAAATAAACAAGCTTTGTTAGATGTATGAAAGGATAACCATAAAGCAATGACTCTACGTTCGATTGACTTAGCATGCAAATCTTTACATTTCTCACAATGTTCACACACACTCGGTTAAATTTCTGAATCATACATATAATGTGTATGTAAAACACTCGATGCCTAGTCAATGAATCATGCAATACCATAAGCTTGTCAAAAGATCTAATCTCCACCAATTAATATGTGAAAAACATAAATCAAGAGGTCTTTAATGGGTTGTAATGATAGGCTAAGGTTTAGGGTATGGAATGGATTTTTGAAAGTGGCAAGAAAGGTTAAAACTTGGCGATTTATTTTATAGGATTCTGAACACGTTGCTAAGCTACTTGTGTAGGTCTTCAGAGTTTATTCTTTTTTCACTTCTACTCTCTATTTTCTTTCTTGATAGTTTTTCCCTAATTTCCTTAGAGAGTTTTGACAAACGTTTTTTTTTTTCAATGGAGATTTTAAATCAATATAGAAAGCTTCGGCCGAATTTTAACGAAAAGGGGTAAATATGAAAGGGTTATATTTTGGTTAAGTGGGCTTAATATTTAGGTAAAGTTAGAAAAATACGGAAAATAGGCTCAACATGGCGAACTAATGGATAGTTTTGGGTGCGTGATATAAACAAAGAAAAAGGCTGACAAAGGGGTATCCTAAATGGCTCTATTATTTCTATGTAATTTTACATATTCATGGTTTTGAAAAGTATACAAATTGCAAGTTCTAAATTACATAAGACATTCGGCTCACTCATTTTTCCGCAAAAACAAAGAAGCATTTGACAAGAAAGCTGTAAAGACTCAAAAATATGCTCACGTAAACGGAAGGAATGGGTATAAATATAAAGATAAACATGCAAGTTTTTCGTTTTGTTTTATCATGCTTTTTAGTTATCTTTTTCAAAAATCAATTTGGCTTGTCGATTTTTATCAAATTTGATGCTTTCTAAAGAACACAAATTGACCATTTTTGTTTTATTTTTCGAAAATATATACAAAATTGAGAACAATCAAGGACAAACAAAGTTTAAAACCTTTTAAAACCCCTCCCCACACTTGAACTTCACATTGTCCCCAATGTGAAATACATATTACTTAAGCAATTAGGAAGAGCTAAACTAATAATGTGAAAATGGGAAAGATGTACTCCCTCAGAGTTGGAGTTGACTTGTTTGAGTAAACTTTGATTGAAGTCGTCTCAACTCTGTGTGCATTTCTTTTCAAATCTGCCAAGTATGTCACTTGCTAAAGCATTCAACATTACCATTGATCAAAATGTTAGATAACCAAACCATATCCATTATTTAAACAAAGCAAACATACTACTTAAACATTTAAAAACAAACATAAAGTTTAAAAATTCCAAACAAAGTACTGAATAGAAATAAGATAAAACATTAGTTTCTGAACTGTTTCGCCCTACCTCCTCCTCCTACTCCTCTTCATCATCATGATCATGGTGGCGTGTTCCAGATGAACCCGCCCCATAGTTACCTGTGTTTCCAAACGGAAACTGTGGAGGGTTACCGAAGTGGCTGGGATATACGCTTTGTAGCTCTCCGAAGATGTAGGAAAAACCTGCATACATTTCCTCCCTCATTGTGTGTTGAGATGCCCATATAGCTTCTTGGTCGGCTCTCATAGCGTCTTGAGTTGCTCGCATAGCCTCCTGGTTGGCTCTCATAGTGTCTTGAGAAACCTGCATATGCTGGAACTGCTAGTACAACTCAGGGTAGGAAGATATACCTGGAGGCCAGTTTGGCTGATATTGATACTGGTGCTGGTGCTCTTCATGCTGTGGCTGATCGTGTGGTGGCTGGTTGTGTGGTGGCGGCTCTAATACCTGATGCTCCTCCATGTTGACGTTTTCATCCTGTGGTGGTAGCGGATCCCATATCTCCCCATTTAGACCCCTTAGCCTCGGGCCATTGTCTGTATCCACTACTAGTCCCATCGCTCTCAATGATCTCATATCTACGTCTCCTCCTGCATGAACCATTGTGAGGCCACTGACTACATCATCTGTCATAATACCCAAATTGTATGCCAACTGAGTCACATATTCACCACCATTGATTTCACTGCTTGTAGTTCTCCCCGCACTTTTTACAAAAAATTCAGCCATTCTAGCTGCGAGGTTGACGTGCACTCCATTCACTATGGAATATAAGAAAAGAAGATCTGGAGTGGGACAGTTTCCTGCACTGTCCATGCGTTCACAAATGGTATGACTCATGACCTGATGAATAACCCTGAGTAGTGGGTCTCATAGTCGTGAAGCTTTAGCTTTTTTAGCTTCATAGGGTGGTTCAACTGCCACTTGTGCCTAAAAGTTAGCCCGTTGCTGATCATTATCAAACTTGTAGATATTGGTGAAAAGTTCTGAATCGATGTCTTCAGCTGAGTATATTCCCAATCTTCTTCCAAGTCTAGCAACTGACCACTTATGCCACTTTGTACCCAACCTGAATTGTATCGTCTCCCTGTTTTTAAAGTCTGGATTTTCGCTTCTTGGTTTGTCATAAGTGCATGAAGCGAAAAATTCCAATGTAAGCTCGAGATATACCGGTCGTGCAATGTTCAACAACCTTAACATCGGATACGAAATCATATTGGATAGCCTCTCTTCTTGGTTTAGGGCTGTTAAAGTGTCCCAGTTGATTCTTCTCGGTTCACCGATTTATCCCCGTCTATTCCATAAAGCTTCTAATCTTGCAATACAGGGTTGTTCTTTCATTTTGTTTTCGCTGAACTGGAGAAATCTGTGGTTCATCTGCATACAGGAATACAACAAAATAAGAGTAGAATTTAAAATTTTTATTGCCGCCACCGGAACAGGCTGTTTATGACGTTCTGTCGTCGTTTCAGCAACCGCACGGTCGTGCGGTTGGTCGCACTACCGTGCCACTCCCTGATCGGTCAGTTGCTTGTTTTCGGTAAATCATGTCGCACTGCCGTGCCGATTTGGCACTGCCGTGCGACTCGACATCGCAGTCCTAAATCGTTGATCTGACCTTGATTTCTGACCGGCACTACCATGCCGTTTCAACGGCATGACCGTGCGACTTCAAAACTCATCAGAAAACAGCCCTATTCACTGATTTGAACCTTTATCTTTCAAATTTTAATTTGTAATCAGTGAATAGACTTCGAATCAAGGATCAGAACTACCGATTTAGCAACTAGTACTCAAGAACAAGGGTTTATTTGCTTTTTATGAAGAAAACCCCAAAATTTCTTGATTCAAACATCAGATCTACATCAGAAACTAAGTTTAATCTGCAAAACAAGTAGGAAACATACCTTGGAAGATGATTGAAGTGAAATCTATGCAAAAATTGGTTGATTTTTGGGTGGTGGCGACCTGGAACTCCCGTGCGGCTGCTTGGGTTTCGAAAAAATGATTGGTTTTTACTGCAGAATCGTTTTTATACCCTGTTTTTACTATGCAGATTTTTACTCGCACGGTCGTGCCATCCCGGATCGCATTCCTGGTTTGACTGATATTACCGGGTTGCACGGTAGTGCATCGGGTCGCACGGTAGTGCGAGCCGATGACTGCCCTGTGTACGAGTTCTTGGTCTGTTTTGATTACGGAGTGCACGATCGTGCCGATTTGGCACTACCGTGCGGCACCTGGGCCTTTTTGGTTTATTTTTAACAGTAAGCTGTTAACTTCAAAATTTCACCCAATTTTTCCATTTTTGCACTATTTCATATATTTTAACAATTAATCAACTTCAAAATTCCAAAAGTGATGGATCAAGCTTGTATGTACCTACTTTTAAAACCGAAAAATTAACGAATTACGAAATAAATATGACAGTCTAATATTTACAAAGTTACCCTTAGCGTGTGAAAACACGCTCGCTAAATTTTTCAGCGAGTCGATAGCTAGACTCATTCTCCCCACACTTGTTTTAAGTGTGCGGGACGTGGAGTTTGAGAATTTCCTCCACCGGGTCAACCGGTCCGTTGATGTAACTTTTGAGTCTATGACCGTTGTCTTTGAATGTTTCCCCGCTTAAATTTTCGATGATGACGACTTCGTACAGAAATATTTCTTTGATCGTGTATGGACCCGTCCATCGAGATCTTAACTTCCCAGGGAAAAAACGCAGGCGTGAGGAGTACAATAAAACAAGATCTCCAACGCGGAAATCTTTATGTTCTCTCAATCTTTTGTCATGAGACCTCTTGACTCGTTCTTTATATCTGCTAGAACATTCATAGGCATGGTTTCTTAGCTCCTCGAGCTCGTGGATTTGTAGAAAACGGGCTTCACCTCCGCTCTTCAAATCCATATTTGCCGTCTTCAAGGCCCAGAATGCCTTGTGTTCTAGCTCGACAGGTAGATGATAGGCTTTTCGGTAAACCAACCTAAAGGGTGTGGTCCCGATAGGTGTTTTGAATGCCGTTCTAAAAGCCCACAAAGCGTCATCTAGCTTGTCTGACCAATCCTTTCGGTTGTTATTAATGGACCGCTCAAGGATTCTTTTCAAACCCCGATTTGTGACCTCCACTTGCCCGCTTGTTTGAGGGTGATATGGCATAGCCAATCTATGATGAACACCATAACGGGACAAAGCTCGTTCTAACTGCGCATTACAAAAATGCATTCCACGGTCACTGATTAGTGCTTTTGGAGCACCAAATCGGGCAAATAAACTTTTTAAGAACCTCGCGACTACCCTAGCATCGTTTGTAGGCAAAGCTTGAGCTTCGGCCCATTTTGAGACATAGTCTACAACAACTAGGATGTATTTGTTACCTCGTGAGGCTAGAAATGGTCCCATGAAGTCGATACCCCATATATCAAAGACTTCACAGACTTGCATTGGATGTTGAGGCATTTCGTTACGTGTGGAGATATTCGTTGCCCTTTGACAAGCATCACACGCTCTAACCCATTCATGCGCATCACGAAAGATTGTGGGCCAGTAAAACCCAGAGTCTAATACTTTCTTTGCAGTGTAGTTTGCTCCATGTTGACCTCCGGTTGGCCCTTCGTGACAGTGGCGCAAAATGCTAGCTGCCTCCTCTCCAAATACACATCTTCGGATCACCTGATCGGCTCCGATTCTAAACAAGTATGGTTCATCCCAAATGTAATACTTCAAATCTGCAAAGAACTTCCTATTTTGCTGATATGACAATCCTTTGATAAGGATTCCACATGCGAGGTAGTTTGCAAAGTCGGCGAACCATGGTGACTCTTCATTCATCTCGATGCTTAAGAGGAATTCGTGGGGGAAATTGTCGTTTATTGGTTCCTCCAACGAATTTTCAGAACTGCCATGCTCAAGTCTCGAGAGATGGTCGGCTGCAACATTTAAAGCTCCCTTTTTGTCTTGGATCTCAATGTCAAATTCTTGCAGTAACAAGATCCATCTGATAAGACGCGGTTTTGCGTCCTGTTTGCTAAAAAGGTATTTGATTGCTGCATCATCCGTATACACAATTGTTTTGGACAACACAAGGTACGACCTGAATTTGTCGAAAGCATAAAATACTGCCAAAAGCTCTTTCTCTGTAGTTGTATAATTCTCTTGAGCATCATGTAGAGTTTTGCTGGCATAGTATATAGGATGAAAATGCTTCTCCCTTTGTTGCCCTAAGACTGCTCCTATTGCGTAATCACTGGCGTCGCACATTATCTCAAATGACAATGCCCAATCTGGTGCAACTAAAATAGGGGCTTCGATAAGCCTTTGTTTCAGCTGCTTGAAAGCTTTCATGCATTCGTCTGAAAACACAAATGGAGCATCTTTTTCTAATAAACTGGTCATAGGTCTTGCGATTTTTGAAAAATCTTTTATGAATCGCCTATAGAACCCTGCATGACCCAGGAAACTTCTAATCGCTCTGACCGAGGTGGGGGGAGGAAGTTTAGAAATAATATTCACTTTTGCTGGATCGACTTTCAACCCGGCTTCAGAGATTTTGTGTCCAATAACTACCCCTTCTTTCACCATGAAGTGGCATTTCTCCCAGTTAAGCACAAGATTAGTTTCCTCACATCTCATTAACATTCTTTTCAAATTTCCAAGACACTGATCGAAAGAACTCCCGAAAACAGAGAAATCATCCATGAATACTTCCATGGAGTCTTCGATCATGTCATGGAAAATAACTACCATGCAACGCTGAAATGTGGCTGGTGCATTACATAGCCCAAAAGGCATATGCCGGTAGGCGAATGTGCCGAAAGGACATGTGAAAATAGTTTTTTCCTGGTCCTCAGGAGCGATAGGAATTTGAAAATATCCAGAGAACCCATCCAGAAAACAGAAAAATGACTTCCCCGACAGACGTTCCAACATCTGGTCGATGAATGGAAGCGGGAAGTGGTCCTTACGGGTGGCATCATTGAGCTTACAATAATCGATGTAAACTCGCCATCCGGTGATGGTACGGGTAGGAATAAGTTCATTCCTATCGTTTGGAACTACAGTAATACCACCTTTCTTGGGTACTACTTGCACTGGACTTACCCAAACAGAATCAGATATAGGATAAATCAGCCCTGCATCTAATAACTTAATTACTTCTTTCTTCACCACGTCTTGCATATTAGGATTCAAACGCCTTTAATGTTGTGCACTAGGCTTGTAATCGTCTTCCATGAGAATCTTATGAGTACAAAAAGAAGGATTAATGCCTTTGATATGCATAATCTTCCACACCATGACTTTCTTGTGGAGTGTTAGAACTTCGAGAAGCTGTCTCTTTTCCTCTTGTGCTAAAGACGCTGAAATGATGACTGGCAAGCGACGCTCCTCGTCTAGAAATGCATATTCGAGATGTGGTAGGAGTTCTTTTAACTTCAACGACGGTGGATCTTCAACCGACGGTTTTGACTTTTCTTCAATTTCACGGTCAATTTCCACAAATTGATCTGGACCTTGGGAACCATCATCACCGATTTGGCAGACTGGCTGCTCAGCTTTGTGGCCCTTCTGTGAAATACCATTTTGGTTCTCACACAAAAGATGTGTGTCCGTATCAATTTCTTCGATCGTACCTTGGAAATGAGAGCTTACACAAGTATCGACAATGTCGACATAGTAAAGCATGTCATCGTGACTTTGCGGATGTTGCATTGATCTTTTAATACCAAAAGTCACGTGCTCGTCATTTACTCGGAGCGTGATTTGGCCACCTGCCACATCAACAATCGTCCTCGCAGTATTGAGGAATGGTCGCCCAAGTATTAATGGCACTTTTGAGTCTTCGTCCATGTCAAGAATAACAAAATACACGAGGAAAACAAATTTATCGATTTTAACAAGCATGTTTTCAACGAATCCACGCAGATACTTGATTGAACGATCTGCAAGTCGAATGCTCATTCTAGTGGGCGAAGGTTCACCCAGATCTAACTTAGCAAAAACCTTATAAGGCATAAGGTTTATGCTAGCTCCTAAATTGGCTAATGCGTGATTGACAGACATGCTGCGAATGAGACAGGGAAGAGTAAAACTGCCCGAATCTCCCTTCTTTTCAGGTAGACGGTTTTGGAGAAGGGCTGAACAGTTTTCATTCATCAACACACAAGACAAGCTTTCGAGTTTCTGCTTGTTTGTGAGGATGTGTTTTTGTAACACCTCAAAAATTCACGTCCTGTAATATGTTGACACGTGTCATAAAGTTTAAACGTGTGAAAGAAATATTATGGAAGGACTAAAGTTGACAAACATGGAAAGTATGTGAATATACGTATTCTAAGTGTCAACTATGAATAAATATAGTGTACAATAACCCTACACGATGCTCATACCTTCAAACGAATAAATCATGGATCATACGAAACTAAAGGTGAGAGATTTCAAACTACAGGGACCAAATGTGTCAACATGTTTAATTTATACCTCTGAGTGACCTTTTGACAAACCCGAAGCTTTGTAAATATTAGTTATGCTCACTAGAATGCACTATAAAAATTTCATAAAGTTTCGTTAACGTATGGGAAAGTTATGATCAAATTCGTGTGCGAAGCGTTAAAGCGTAAACGTTGTATGTTAGGACTTTTCGGGTGACAACGAAGTTAACCGGGGACCTAACAAAGTGGGTATATGTTTTAAAGCCTTTTTAGATCAATATTGAGGGTTTACAATGCAAGAAAAACAAGTGCCCGATCAAATTTTGAAGAGCCAAGGATCAAATCGCAATAAATCACAAAAGCTGATCAGGGAGGGCCTAGCGCGACGCGAGGGGGGTCCTAGCGTCACGCTAGGGGTGCCCAGCTCCGAAATTTTTGGGTTTTGCCTGCTGAGTGCAATCTGATCGACCCTTACCCGTTTTTCCACTTCTCCTGGCCCCTAAAACACCTCCTAAGCCTCTAGGACACCTGTTGATCAATTGTGGGAGCTTGTAGACTTGTTTGTCAAGCACTTATGGTGAGTGAAACCACTATATAAGGCACTTCAATGTCATAACTCTCCTCACACCTTCTCCTGCATTTGTGGATCATTTCTGGAGCTATCAAGCAGCCTCAAGTGATCAATCTCGTGCATAGGACTCTTGTAAGTCTGCTAGTTCTTGTTTAGTTGAGTTTAGCTTGTTTAATTAGCTAAAAGTCAAACCGTCGTAATTAAGGTTTGACTTCGAGATTAGTCAATAATGGCTCAGTCATATCTCGAATTAAAAGTAGTTATGAGTTGGTATTTAAGTGGGTAATAAAACCTCAAAAGGGTTTCCCCTGATCACCACTCTAACCAGGTCTAATGTCGGGTCAATCTTTTAATTAAAAAGTCAACATAATGCTTAAAATGTCATTTATGTATAAATAGCTATCTAGAACTTATATAACCTGTTTGATCATTGTTATAACTTAGTAATTAGTGTAACAACATGTCCAAACCTGTTCAACCCGACTATTTCCCGTTTAGACCCGGTTCGGAACCGAAAGTCACATAGTTTGACTTTCACTTTGACTTTCAGTTCTGACCCGTTTAGGCATATTTTAGAAATGCCTCAGAGCTTTAATTGGACTAGGTTACATGTTAGAACAACCCTTTGTGATTATACACCTTGGTTCATTAGTTATCCAATTAATATGCATGTTTCCGTTAATTGCTCATATGTTGACCGTTATGCCCTTATTACCTTAAAACGTGAATTATGAAAATGTAAAAGTGTAGAAACCTTAAATACTGATATATAAACTTGTATGCAAAGTTTGATATCAGTTTGACTTGTAGAATAAGAGTTATGCTCAATATCGCAAAACTAATGCTTTATGTTAATAAAATGGCGTAATTAGCGTATAGCCTAGTTAAACATACTTTTTGGTATCAAATCTTTTACCCACTGATGTAATATATTATTTTGGGATTTTTAAAGATTTTTAATTAATTTTAGGCTGAGCATAACTCGTAGTCGTAGGCTTAATTCGGAAATTGTCGGTTTTGCCCTTACGGGCCATAAAATGAGTTTTACACATCCAAACGACTCCAAACCTTTTGCTACTGATTAGTTATGATAAATAAATCATTTTAAGCCTTCTGGAAATATAAAAATATCAGATTTAAGTTTCGAACCCGGTAATGGCCTTTAATCGCCTTAATTAGCGTTTTTAACGCATAGTATGTTCTAAAATCATATTAGACATACCCGGGTTGATACCTTCTGATATATGAAGCAAATTATCATATTTCAACAGTAAGCAAAGGTTGATTAACTCAGACTTCGGTTTTGAGCTTTTCGGCTTATGTGAAATTACCAAAATACCCATACGGGGCATAGTTTGGTTAAAAATGATAAATTTCACATACATGCTTTAACCTACTGATATAACTTAACAAATTGAGTATGTTTGCTGATTACATCAGACCTGTAACTCAGGTTGTCACTTAAACTCTTTTATAAACTTTTAAATGACCAAACTACCCCTACGGGGCCTAGTTTGTGTTTAAACACGTTTCGGGCATAACGAAAGACACCCTACTGATGTCACAACATATTTGAGACATAATTAACTTAGGAAACCTGTATATAGCTCTCATGACTACCCGTCACGCTTGTTACGCGTACGGTTCGGTTTATGTAACGAGTTTACATAAATTAGCCGAAACGGGTCAAACCTTAACGGTTTTATCTAAAAATCCAGAATGTGAATAATAAACCCATATTAAACAAGTCTTCAAACTTGTCGGGTCTGAATCACATTCTATCCGGTCTTCGCTTAATCGTGCGTATGAACCGTATCTTGAAACTAGCCGGTCTAAGCTTAAGCTTAATAAAAGACCCGTTAGAATTCTAATAGGTTATATTAAACCTTCGTTCCAGATTAGGAGAAACAGTAAAAGCTACGTGCATTCTGCTTATTGTGATTTATACTTGCATCAGGTAAATACTTTTAACTTATTTTCCCTATACGGGCTTGGGTTACGGTACATAGCGTACCGCTTGATCGAGCATCAAATCTCCACATTAAGTGGGTAGTTGAATAATTTGATCGGCTCGTTTAAACAGTCTTGTTTACTTTACAGCCTTTGGGGGGTTAATGACCATGTCCCGGATATCATTGGCATCATCTTACGAGATGGCCGCGACCTGAGCACGGGGTGTAGGCGTACACCGTCCGTGTATAACTCAATGATGTGGTGTGTCTATTGATCTTTAACCCGGACTAGATTCGGGCTACTGAACGCATAAGTAACATGTAATTCGTTCACAAGATTATAATATTAAATAATTCTCCCAAGTTAAATAAAATGATTTATGCCACGTGCATCCAAACCAATTTTCAATCATTTTCCAAAATGAGTCAGTTGAATGTATTTACCAGTGTAAACTGACGTATTTTCCCAAAAAGACTGAATGCAGGTACTAAACGTAATCGGCTGGATTGTCTCCTAAGCATCAATAAAAAGTCTCGCAAGCTTAGGATGCCAGAAGTCTGTTGAACCATTAAATGTTATTTTGTTTCGATCCTACTGTGGATAAAACATCCGGATATTGTGACTCTGATTACAATAAATAAATTCGGTTGTACCTTATTTTAAATTTGCTTCCGTTGTGCATTATTATATTGTGTTGTTTGACTATTACGTTGCCAACCATGACGTCACGATACTCCCCCACCGGGCCCACCGGTGACACGTGGAAATCGGGGTGTGACAGGTTGGTATCAGAGCCAACACTGAGTGAATTAAACACTAGCCTTTTGTGTTTAATCTCAGTTACACAATTGCACATATCTAAACCTTCGAGTCTAGACATATAACATAGGACAAATTCTACCTTATTCGGGTTTTTGTTTTATCCTTTTAATTTTATATTTGTTATTGTTATCTTATGCCTTATTGACAGGAAAATCAAAATGCCTCCAAGATTTTTCCGGAGACGAGGACGAGGCAAGGGGCCAGTCACCGCCCCCAATGACCATGAAGCTGGACCGTCCAATGTACGAGCTCCATCTGCGACGGAGAGTGACGATCCACGCCAAAACCGAAGAAACCTCTTCGAACCGGCTAGACGGTCGGTTTCGCATAGTTCAACACCTCCTGTTCTAAATCCTTATGAGCCCAATAACCCTCAACCATCCTACATACCACTTCAGCGATCTGTATCGCATAATTCATATGATGACCCCACACCCATCTTTCGAGGCCAATTTAATCCGGCCAACTATCTTCAAGAACCCGTGGGTTTCAACCCACTAGGACCAGACGATCACTTCTCGGGTGATAATGCAGACGACATGGACGAGGATACGGACCCCGTCATGCCAGCGAGTGGTACTCCAAACCATCCGATCGAAATTTCCGACGGATCATCCTTCCACGGATCACCCTACGGTGGTCCAGACAGTTTCCAAGCCATGTTCACTCGGCACGAGTGGTATTATACGCCATCTCACCACTCGTCGCCTCATGAGCAGCAACAGGAGCCACAGCCGCATCATCAAGATTCATCTGAGGATCACCGATTTGTGGCAGTTACGCCACCACCTCCACCGCCACCAGTTCAGCCGGCACCTCCTCAACCGCCAAGGCGTAGAAGAACCGGTGCACGCATGTCTTCGCGAGCGGGAGATTTCCATTTCAGTTCCCCACGACAGTCAAGTGCTAGTCACTACCCGCCACTCCAGGAGGACCCACAAATGGGTGGACCTTCCAACCCTGCGATGCCGCAGCCACCGCCAATGGGTTTTGACAACCCAATCCCAGCTTATACCGGTTCCATGGCTTATAACCTGTTCGAGCCGCCAGTCCACAACAACTACGGGTATGCAGAGGCCGACCCCTACTTGATGGCAACTAACTACAATGCCCTGCAACCAGAAGGACCATACGGAGCTCCATGGGGAGTTGGGTACCCAACGCAAGGGTACCAGATACCACCTAGGCCCATCATACGGACTCAATCGCAGCCGCCTAGGTTCTCCCCACCGGAGCATGAGGAACTCCTCCAGAGGCTGGATCAGGTGGAACGGGAAGTGCACAGGGACCGTAGGGAGAGACAGACTTTCTTCCAAGGATTAGTAGGATTGATCAAGGGGAAGAACAAGAAGGATCATTGAATCCTTCCATTATCTGTAAGCCCCTGCGTGGGTGTATTTGGTTGTTAAGCCCCTATGTGGGTATGTGTGTTGTATGTTTGTTTTGAGCCCCTGAGTGGGCCTATCTTTCCATAAACCCCTACGTGGGTAAGTAGGTGTGATGATTTGACCCCTGCGTGGGTTTGTTTTCCGTTAACCCCTGCGTGGGTATGATGTTTATATGTGTAAGTCCCTGTGTGGACTATTGTGTTTGTTTATTTGGTCCCTGCGTGGACTTATGTTTTAGCCCTGCGTGGGCATATCTTTCTGTAAGACCCCTGCGTGGGCAAATACTTGTTTAAAACCCCTGTGAGGGTAAGTTTGTTTGAAAAGACCCGTTTAGGGCAACATGTAACCTATGTATAATTAATGGAATGTTGTTTTTATAAATTTCATGTTTGCCATTTTGTGCATAAATATTTACAAATGAAACAAATAAATTAAAAATCATTCCTTTTAAATTAACCTGCCTATGTAATTATTTAAGTAAGGATCTTAAAGTGTGAAACCTAGCCTCGTGTCAAATATAAGACCGGGCCAAAATGGTAAGACCTGTTTAAAAGATTCGATTCCCTGTTAACATCTTAAAACATGTTAACACTCCTGGCAGAAGTGATTCGTTAAACTAACATGTCATTCTTATATGTATAAGGATTCTTTAGAAGATTCCAAACCCAGTTATATGATCTCTGAATCATGGGTTAAGATCATCAGTTAAGATGATCATATTTTACCATACGTGGTAATGTGATGCCTACGGGCCCAGCTCACTCCCATATAAGCCAAAAGACAGTGGTAGCTATGACTCCCTGTCTGATAAAGGTAATGAACTAGGTTCAAACCTTAAAAGCCTTGATTCTCTGAAATCATAGCTTATAATTAAATTGTCTACGTGACTAAGCCTTATGTGCTAATATGTATTAATATTGTTTATAATTAGGATAAGTTTTGATTGAAATCCTAATCGAATACAATTAATAAATTAACCAGATATGGTCTCTGTTTACCATGGTTAATGAATTACCCTAAGGGGCAATTCCATAGTAAACTCCCAAATAAAATATTGTTCTTGTTTTCTGCAACAGTTCAATTCAAATGGCTGAATCAGATGAAATAAATAGCCCTCCAGTGGAGCCAAATGAGAAAGCCCAGATTACGTTAACTGGTGCCCAATTAAAAGCGATCATAGACGGCGCTATTACACAGGCTTTGGATAGGCAGTATGAGGAATACAGTGGTACTAGAAGTAGGACCCACTCTGCAACACATTCAAAGCCCAAGACACATTCTGAGGCTCATAGCAAGCCTCCTCCCAAAAAGGATGGACCCAAGAAAGATGGTGATGACCGTCAGTCCACCAACCATCAAAGTGTCCCATCTCAGCAATTGGTACTGCATCAAGAACCCCGTAACAAGGGTTGCTCCTATAAGTACTTCGTGTCTTGTAAACCCAGGGATTTTACTGGGGAAAAAGGAGCCGTCGACTGTATGACTTGGCTGGACGAGATGGACACGGTGGTAGATAACAGCGGGTGCGCTGAAAGGGATGTAGTTAAGTTTGTGTCACAGTCCTTCAAGGGCGAAGCGTTAGCATGGTGGAGATCTCTGATGGAGGCCTCCGGAAAGATCCCATTGTATAATATGTCGTGGGATCAATTCATCGCCCTAATCAAGGAAAATTTATGCCCTCAACATGAGGTGGAAAAGATAGAATCTGACTTTCTATCGCTGGTGATGACGAATCTCGACTGTCAAGCTTACCTGACAAGCTTCAATACGCTGTCCCGGTTGGTTCCTTACTTGGTAACCCCGGAGCCAAAAAGAATCGCTCGCTTTATTGGTGGTTTAGCCCCCGAGATCAAGGCAAGCGTAAAAGCTTCTCGGCCTGCTACCTTCAGGTCCGTAACGGACATTTCCTTATCCCTCACTCTGGATGCGGTCAGGCAGAGATCGCTGAGGAATAAGGAGGCCGAGAAGAGGAAGCGGGAAGATGATGGTTCAAGAAGGTCGAACAAGAAACACCGTGGGAACGGTGATAACAAGAAGGGATCTGAGTCGAGGAAGGATGGGCATAAGTCTGATGAGAAGCCCAAGTGTAAAATTTGCAAGAAGCAGCACTATGGAAAGTGCAGACTGGAGTCGAACTCTCAGACTCAGTCAAAACCCTTTGCTTGCGGAATTTGCAAGTCCACGGATCAAAAAACCCTGGATTGCAAAAAGCTAAAAGACGCAACGTGCTACCGTTGCAATGAAAAGGGGCACATCAAGACCAACTGCCCGAAATACAACAAGAAGCCTGAGGAGGCTAAGAAGACTAATGCCAGAGTCTTCAAAATGGACGCGAAAGAAGCTGTGCAGAACGATAATGTCATAACAGGTACATTCCTTGTAAATGATGTCTTTGCAAGAGTACTTTTTGATTCAGGCGCAGATAAGTCTTTCGTAGATCATAAGTTTTGTAAATTGTTGAATTTACCTGTCAAAACCCTAAGCGTAAACTATGAGGTAGAGTTAGCAGATGGTACCATAGAAACCGTCTCTACTGTGTTAGATGGATGTGTTATATCCATTAAGAACCATTCTTTTCCTCTGTCTCTGCTTCCCTTTAAGTTGGCTGGTTTTGACATAGTTCTGGGTATGGACTGGTTATCTCATAACCAGGCTCAAATTGTCTGTAACCAGAAACAAGTGGTAATAAAGACTCCATCTGGTGAATCACTTACCATTCGGGGAGATACCCAGTATGGGCTGCCGGAGCAGGTGACTATGCTCAAGGCTTCCAAGTGCTTGAAGAAGGGGTGTGTCATCTACATGGCGCAAGTGATTATTGATGAGCCTAAACTGAAGTTAGAAGACATCCCTGTCATTTCTGAATACCCAGAAGTATTTCCTGAAGATCTACCTGGTCTACCACCAGATAGACAAGTCGAATTCAGGATTGATATCATCCCCGGAGCCGCACCAGTTGCTAGAGCACCATACAGATTGGCACCCACAGAAATGAAGGAGTTGCAGACGCAGCTAGATGAATTGCTGGCTAAAGGTTTCATTAGACCTAGTTCATCTCCTTGGGGAGCGCCAATCTTGTTTGTCAAGAAAAAGGATGGGTCGATGCGTCTGTGCATCGACTATCGCGAGCTTAATAAAGTCACGATCAAGAATAGGTATCCTCTGCCCAGAATCGACGATTTATTCGATCAGCTTCAAGGGGCAAGTTACTTCTCGAAGATTGATTTGAGGTCAGGCTACCATCAATTGAAGGTCAAGGATGAAGACGTTCACAAAACTGCATTTAGGACTCGTTACGGTCACTACGAGTTCCTAGTGATGCCTTTTGGGCTCACTAATGCACCAGCCGCGTTCATGGATCTCATGAATCGCGTCTGCAAGCCTTACTTAGATAAATTTGTTATCGTCTTCATCGATGACATCCTTATTTATTCTAAGAATCAAGCTGACCATGAGAAACACCTTCGTTGTATTCTCAAACTTCTGCATCAAGAGAAGCTCTACGCCAAATTCTCTAAGTTTGAATTTTGGCTACGAGAAGTCCAATTTCTTGGACACGTGGTTAGTGAGCGTGGTATCCAGGTGGATCCCGCTAAAGTTGAAGCTGTTATGAATTGGCAGGAGCCAAAGACGCCTACGGAGATTCGTAGCTTCCTGGGATTGGCAGGATATTACAGGCGTTTCATTGAAAACTTTTCAAGGATTGCTGCACCCCTAACTTCCCTAACCAAGAAGAAAGTGAAGTTCGTTTGGGGACCTAAGCAGCAAGAGTCCTTTGATGTTTTGAAACAAAAGTTGAGCAACGCTCCTGTGCTTACCTTACCTGAAGGCGCTGAAGAATTTGTAGTTTATTGTGATGCATCACACACTGGCATGGGGTGTGTGCTTATGCAGAATGGCAAGGTTATTGCCTATGCATCACGACAGTTGAAGGTGCACGAAAAGAATTACACCACCCACGACTTGGAATTGGGTGCCGTTGTATTCGCACTAAAACTGTGGAGGCATTACCTATATGGAATCAAGTGTGTGATTTATTCTGATCACAAGAGCCTCCAGCATCTGTTTAATCAGAAAGAGCTAAACATGAGGCAACGCCGTTGGATGGAGACCTTGAATGATTACGATTGTGAAATCAAGTATCATCCCGGCAAAGCGAATGTAGTCGCTGACACCTTGAGTCGGAAGGAAAGGGTTAAACCTATCCGAATTTACGCCAAGCGTATGGAGATAAAGAATAATTTGATGGAAAAGTTGTTAGCTGCACAGAAGGAAGCTGTGTTGGAAGCTAACTATCCTAATGAAAAGTTAGGAGTGACTGAGGAGCAGTTAACTCTTAGCAAGGACGGAATTTTACGATTAAACGGACGAATATGGGTTCCAATTTATGGAGGGCTTCGAGATGTCATCCTCCAGGAAGCCCATAGTTCCAAATACTCCGTTCATCCTGGAGCGGATAAGATGTACCAGGATTTGAAGGCAAATTATTGGTGGATAGGCTTGAAAAAGTCTGTAGCCGCCCATGTAGCAAGATGCTTGACATGCGCGCAAGTCAAAGCCGAGCATCAAAAGCCGTCAGGCTTGCTACAACAGCCTGAACTTCCTACGTGGAAGTGGGAGATGGTAACTATGGATTTTATTACCAAGTTACCCAAGACAAGGAAAGGCAATGATACAATACGGGTTATAGTTGATAGACTGACCTATAACTCAGGTTGTCACTTAAACTCTTTTATAAACTTTTAAATGACCAAACTACCCCTACGGGGCCTAGTTTGTGTTTAAACACGTTTCGGGCATAACGAAAGACACCCTACTGATGTCACAACATATTTGAGACATAATTAACTTAGGAAACCTGTATATAGCTCTCATGACTACCCGTCACGCTTGTTACGCGTACGGTTCGGTTTATGTAACGAGTTTACATAAATTAGCCGAAACGGGTCAAACCTTAACGGTTTTATCTAAAAATCCAGAATGTGAATAATAAACCCATATTAAACAAGTCTTCAAACTTGTCGGGTCTGAATCACATTCTATCCGGTCTTCGCTTAATCGTGCGTATGAACCGTATCTTGAAACTAGCCGGTCTAAGCTTAAGCTTAATAAAAGACCCGTTAGAATTCTAATAGGTTATATTAAACCTTCGTTCCAGATTAGGAGAAACAGTAAAAGCTACGTGCATTCTGCTTATTGTGATTTATACTTGCATCAGGTAAATACTTTTAACTTATTTTCCCTATACGGGCTTGGGTTACGGTACATAGCGTACCGCTTGATCGAGCATCAAATCTCCACATTAAGTGGGTAGTTGAATAATTTGATCGGCTCGTTTAAACAGTCTTGTTTACTTTACAGCCTTTGGGGGGTTAATGACCATGTCCCGGATATCCTTGGCATCATCTTACGAGATGGCCGCGACCTGAGCACGGGGTGTAGGCGTACACCGTCCGTGTATAACTCAATAATGTGGTGTGTCTATTGATCTTTAACCCGGACTAGATTCGGGCTACTGAACGCATAAGTAACATGTAATTCGTTCACAAGATTATAATATTAAATAATTCTCCCAAGTTAAATAAAATGATTTATGCCACGTGCATCCAAACCAATTTTCAATCATTTTCCAAAATGAGTCAGTTGAATGTATTTACCAGTGTAAACTGACGTATTTTCCCAAAAAGACTGAATGCAGGTACTAAACGTAATCGGCTGGATTGTCTCCTAAGCATCAATAAAAAGTCTCGCAAGCTTAGGATGCCAGAAGTCTGTTGAACCATTAAATGTTATTTTGTTTCGATCCTACTGTGGATAAAACATCCGGATATTGTGACTCTGATTACAATAAATAAATTCGGTTGTACCTTATTTTAAATTTGCTTCCGCTGTGCATTATTATATTGTGTTGTTTGACTATTATGTTGCCAACCATGACGTCACGATACTCCCCCACCGGGCCCACCGGTGACACGTGGAAATCGGGGTGTGACAGTTTTAAGAACCTTGCGTATTTAGGCATTTGAGCCAACGCCTCAACAAATGGTATGTTTATGTGTAATTGTTTAAACATTTCTAAAAACTTACCATGTTGTTCATCGTTCTTCTACTTCTTCAGTCTGCTAGGATATGGAACTGGAGGAATGAAATCTGCAACTGGCTCCTGGAGTTGTGCTGTACTTGCTGGGACTCGCCTAGCGTGCACCTCGTCTAAAGCGTCAGTTTGGACCATATCAGTTAGGGCTGTGCAACAGTTCGAAACCGGACCGAACCGAACCAAACCGAAACCGAACCAGAACCGATGATTGCTAAATTTAAGAACCGGAACCGAACCGTATTATAACGGTTCTGGTTCGGTTCCGAACCAGTTAAACGGTTCTCGTGTAAACGGTTCTCGCGGGAACCGTTTGACAATTAAATTGTAAAATTAACAATTCGATAAAAACAAATCAAACCATTTAAAACGTTAACTAAGAGTTGCAACATTCAAAATTTAAACCAACCAAAATAAAAGTAGCAAAGCAACAATAAAAAATTTCAAGCCATAAAATAAACTCTAAATAAAACTATTACAACCATCGTGTTAACAATTAAAACAAACATCTTCAAACTTCATTCGATCTTCATCCTCTCAATCTTCTCATAAACATCTAAATGAAACCAAGTGTTAGCAATTAAAAAAAATAAACGAATAATGCATCTACTGTATTTGGTTCACGTGAATAAATTGATCAGTAATGCATCTATTGTATTTACCAAGCGATACACTATTTATATACACATTTACAATTTGATCAACATTGATTTGATTATTTTTGTTTAATTTTTATTTTCACATACAGAAAACTTTATGTATTAGAAAGCAAACATCTAGAAAGAAAATATATGCAATCATAAAAAAAGGTCATGTAGAATAGCGTACGTCGTATTTGTAGGGTGTTGATGGAGATAAACTTGTATGATAGCAATTAGGGTTAGGGTTGAGAGATGGAGAAGAATTAGAAGATGAAAGATGAGATTATGGAATGAATATAAGAAGAGGGAATAAGAATTAGGATGGTCGTATGATGTTGAAAAGCCCATTAATAAAATATGGTTTTAAATATTTATAATCACAACTGGTTCTAGCGGTTCCTTAACCGGAACCGTGGTTTTAACCGGAACCGAACCGGGAACCGTTTTTAACCAAATTTAAGAACCGGAACCGGACCCTATATACAAAAATACGGTTTGGATCTAGCGATTCCGGTTCGGTTCCCCGGTTCTAGCGGTTCCGAACCGTATACTGCTCAGCCCTAATATCAGTGATCGGTGGTGAGTTCGATTTGTCAGGTCCCGTGGCTTTACCACTCCTCGTCATTACTGCATTAGCGTGCCCTATCGGGTTTGGTTCTGTGTTACCTGGAAGACTACCTTAGGGTCTTTCAGACAACATCTTGGCCAATTGGCCGACTTGATTCTCAATGGTTTGTATTGAAGCCTTCTGGCTCCGCATTTCCCCTTCCTGTGCCATGAAACGCTCCTCATGCTGTTGGTATCGCTTCTCAGATATTTGATTGGCATTGTTGGAGTTGTCTAAAAGTTGTGCCACCATCTCCTCTAGTTTGGAGTTATTTTGAGAGGTTTGTGGCTGGGAAGTGCTTCCTGGACTTAAATTATTGTAACGTGGTTGAAAGGTTTGCCCTGATGGCTGAAAAGATTGTCCCGGGGCTGAAAGGATTGCCCCTGAGGCTGTTGTGGCGTGGGAGCGTGTTGAGCGTATCCGAGTGGGTTTTGGTTATTGGGATTAGCTTTCCACCCAAAGTTTGGGTGATTCCTCCAACCCGGATTGTACGTGTTGCTATAGGGGTTATTTTGGGGCCTAATTTGATTGCCTAAATAGTCCACCTCTTCGTGGCCTGTAAACATAACACCCTGCTCATAGGTACCTAGCTCGTGTGACACTCCACACAGCTCACATGATGATTGTACCTGCGAAACGTTCTGAGCTTGATCGAACCTTGCTGCCAAAGCTCCAATATGTGCTGCAAGAGCCGTATATGTATCCACTTGATGACCTCCAGGAATTGATGATGCTTTACTTCGCACTCCACCATGATGAGAACTCAACTTCAAGGTAGCTTTCTCTAAAATTGCGTAGGATTCATTGGGTGTTTTTGTTCCAAGGTTGCCTCCTGCATATACATCTAAACGTTCTTGTGAGTCGTAGTTAAGTCCTTGGTAGAAGTTCAACACAAGTTGCCTTTTGGACAACCCATGATGTGGAACATCGACCAGAAGATCTTTGAACCTCTCCCAAGCTGCGTGTAGAGATTCTCCTTCGTCCTGTTTAAATGTCATGATACGATTCTTAAGCTTAGCTGTCTTTTCCGACGGAAAATATTTTTGCATAAAAAGATCTGTCATCTCGTTACAAGTCGTGATGGACCCTGTTGGAAGTGACAAAAGCCAAGATCGGGCTTTATCTCGCAAAGAAAATGGAAAGAGTCACAAACGAATTGCGTCTTCAGAAACGTCTCTAATTTTGAAAGTTGAGCACACCTCAAGAAATGAAGCGATGTGCCGACCTGGATCTTCGTGATCCTTCCCATCAAACTGCACAGAATTTTGTAACATGTTAATAATACTATATTTAATTTTAAAACTCGGTGCTGCTATCGTAGGCCGGGCGATGCTCGGTAGCAAGCCCTCTCCTCCTGGACGGTCGGTCTCATTCAAAGGTTGGTCGTCCTCCGCCATAATGCTTCCTGTGTCGTCCTCTGAACTCTCGCTGTCAGAAAGTATCACAGGTTCATCGATTGCGGCCGCAATCCTTTGTGCAACAACAAGTGATCTCTCGCGAAGCCGCCTACTTCTTCTTAGATTATTTTCAGGTTCGTTGGCTAGCTCAGCATTAGCGGGTGCAGGGGGTGTAGACATTAGCCTGCAATATAAAAAGGAAGGCATTACACAGAAAAAAGAACATGATAATAAGATATGAATAATAATACTAATGTATAACATACATATATACACACGTAACGAAACAAAACTATTTAAATATTTACTGGTTTATTTACTTATTTACATCCAAAAACTGTTTTTGGTTGTTTACTAGAATTTCTGATGACAATCATTAGAAACCCGAGGAAACTTTTTATATATCAGAAAATCTGATAAGGTCTGATAAAAATCTGATGAAAAATTTTCATTCCATCAGAATTTCTGATAAATCCATCAGAATTACCAGAAAATCTGGTAAATGCATCAGAAATGAAAATTGTTGTTTTTAGAATATCTAATGGGTTTATCAGAATCCGTCAGAAAATCTGATAAATTCATAGGAATTCATCAGAAAATCTGATGATTTTATCAGAATGTTATATTTTATTTTGTGGAGTAAATAAATAAACAAATGAGTACAATAATTAAATGAATAAGTGGTTAATTTAAATAAATAAATGGACAGAAATAAGTAAGTGAAAAAAACTGAACGTAAATAATTAAATGCAGAAATGAAATAAATATAATATATATAAGTGGTTCGACGTGCGAACACGAACATAAATATAAGCAAAAACAGAAATGAAAATACTGAAATGAAAATAAATGAAATACTGAATTAGAAATACTGAAGTGAAATAAATAAATGAATGAAGTACAGAAATGAAATGACTGGATTTAAAATAACTGAATTGAATAAATCAAAGTAAATGGTTCGATTCCGAACACATAACTGAATTAATAAAAATGGAATAAATGTTAGTCGAACAATAAAATAAGAAGTTAGGATGTTAGTAAGGTTAGTTGGTTAGCAACTAGCTGGTTAATAAAACAGAAAAAGAAAAGTTAGTCAAACAGTTAGATATTAACAAGTTAGAAAAAGAAAACAAATAAATACAAAAATTTACAAGTATTCACAGTTTGTACACCGGTAAAATAATGACTCGGATTGTTCCATTAATTTCGCCGTGATCCCCGGCAACGGCGCCAAAAACTTGGTGCGTGTTTATGTACACATATTATTTACATTGATTTTACACACACACGTGGGTTTTAATATTTATAAAAATGGTTTATACCTTAACATTAAAACACACACAACAAAGGACAAGTGTATCCCGTCATATATGCAGTAAAGTACTGGTAAGAGCCAGATATCGATCCATGGAGCACTGGCGTTATTAAGTACTAAATCTTTGTCATAAGGTTACCTGATAAAAGGATAAGTGAATGGTTGTTTAACTAAGTATCTAAATTATATCTAAAACATAAATATACTATTATCTTGTTTCACAAACAACCTAAACATGTTATCAATCAGATATGTCACAAAAGCACTTAATCAATTTTCCAATTTCAACACAGTTAGTCATCCGCTAGGAGTTTTCTAACATGATGATTCTTCAGAAAGTAACGCGATAAACACACTTTAACCACCTAAACTCATTCTTTAGCGAGCTATTGATATTCATTCATGTGAACCTTTAAAGATAGATTAGTCATCCGCTAGGAGTTTTCTGACCTCACTTATCAAAGAAAGCAATACCGATGGTCACAATACAGCCACGAGGATAAGCATTTAAGTAGATCATATAACAACATATTTCACCTTTACAAGTCTTGAACACAACTCTACCATGTTAGCAATTTCAGACCAAAACTACTAAACAAGGATCATAAACCGCATGCAAGAACATGTAATCAACACCATATAATTCGTTAGAACCCTTACGTGCAAGAAAGCATTCCTAATCAAAATAAGATATATCTTAGATAAAAACAATACCCCTCTCGAGTCTCATGGTGTAAACAAGTTTACAAACAAGTGATTCATCAAGAAATAGTTACCGTCCCACTAACCACAGATTCATTATCCAAGATAATCAAACATAATCAGGAACTCAACATCAATGAAACGTTCATTATATAACCATGAAGATTCAAAAATGAAAAAGTACTAAAGTTTCATACAAACAAGATTATAACATAAAGATTATTCAAGAAACAAGTTCATTACCACTATTACATAAACTACTTTAAACATAAACTAACATCAGCTCATAACTTGCAAAATGATCAGAATACATGTTCAAGAACAGGGAATCGAACCATAAACAAGCAAGGAATTGATGGGTTGGATCGGTTATGCTTCCACTCGATCTTTAAGCGTTAAATGGGTCTGATCAGGACTGCTTCGGAACCCAGAAATTGCCCAGAAACATGGAGAAAAACCCAACACTTGAATCAGTAGCGAATGCTGCTATTTATAGGAGATTTCTTGAACGGCACGGTCGTGCCACCGGGTCGCACGGTCGTGCGACTGGTGTTGTCGGGTGACGTTAGTTTCTCCGATCCCAAGTTAGCCAAGTGGACTAGTGGACAAGTTGCCTGGGTCATCAGATCGGCACGGTAGTGCCGCTGGTTGCACTATAGTGCGGTGTCATCAGATTGTTGATCAGAAACCTTGGTCAAGCCTTGGCACGGTCATGCGGCGGGTCGCACGGTAGTGCGGCCCTGGAAAACATCGGCACTGGCTGTTGCACTGGCAGTGCTTCCGAGATCGGAGGATCGGCACGGTAGTGCCGATGGATGGCACGGTCGTGCCACACCTGGCAGTCATCAGAATTTTGTTCTTTTCATCAGAAATGCATCAAAATTTGTCCGTTTTCATCAGATTTTTCTTTTGTGCTCTGTTTAAGGCCTGAAAATACAAAAGTACCGAATTTGGTACCTAAACGTCATGTTTTCGGTCAAAACTGCTTAAAACGGAAGTGTTTTGGTGTATAAAACATGTATAATTTAACGTATATCAGAAACCTTAGGAACGGATGTATGGTACGTCTACCATTATACTTAGGATCCTAAATACAGCCAGTACAATGAAATTGTCAGCCCCTAAAGCGGGTACTGGTCCCATTGCCTTTAACTGCACTAGGATAATCGTGCGCAACTAGCGAAGGTAGTAGATACCTTAAACTGGGGACAGGCCCAAAACTGGGGATAAACCCAAAACTTAGGAGAATTCAATGGATACTCGATCCTTTGCCAAAGATGCACTAACTTCTGCAAAACTTAGAATTTAGTGAAGAAGGATAAAAGATCCTGGATTCTCCTCCTTAAAATCAAATAAATTAAAGGATTAGATAAATTAAAATCAAACCATTACCAGGATGAGGATCACAAATCCTCTAAGGATCCTTAGTGTATATCATATATGAAGATGGCCAAGGATCCTGGATCCTTCTTACATGAAGTATCTCTTCAAATGGGCAGCATTCCAAGCTCTTGGTAGCAAATCACCTTCCATTGTTAACAAACGGTATGCCCCCTTTCCTGCCTCAGCTTCAATAAGATAGGGGCCTTCCCACTTTGTTGCTAACTTGCCATCAGCTGGATTTGTGGTATTTTGGAATGCTTTCCTCAACACCATGTCACAAACTTGAAACTTTCTGATCCTGACATTCTTGTTATAAGCCCCAGCCATCCTTTGTTGATAGCTAGCCAATCTTATCCTTGCCAAATCCCTGAGTTCTTCTATGGTATCCAAGTCTTGAACCAAGTTTTCAACATTTCTTTCAGGATCACGGATGCTTGTTCTTGCAGTAGGGACTATCATCTCTGTAGGGATCACGGATTCAGCTCCAAACACTAAAGAAAATGGAGTATGGCTAGTAGCATTCTTTGGAGTTGTTCTATCAGCCCATAACACATAAGGTAGCTCTTCTGCCCATTTTCCCTTCTTGGATCTAGGCTTTTTCTTCAAGTTGTTGATAATGATCTTGTTAGATGATTCTGCCTGACCATTAGCTTGTGGGTGGACTGGTGTTGATGTTATCATCTTAATCCCCCAATTGTCACAAAAGTTAGTAGTACTATTCCCAATAAATTGGGATCCATTATCACAAACAATTTCAGAAGGTATGCCAAATCTAGTAATGATGTTTCTTTTAATAAAGGATATCACTTCCTTTTCTCTGACTTGAGCAAAGGCTTCAGCTTCTATCCACTTGGAAAAGTAATCAGTCATGGCAAGAATAAACACTTTTCCTCCTGGTGCTTTTGGAAGTTTGCCAACTATATCCATTCCCCATCTCATGAATGGCCAAGAAGAGGATATAGGATGCAGGAGCTCCGCTGGTTGATGAAGGATATTGCTATATCTCTGACAGGCATCACATTTCTTTGCATAATCCACAGCATCCTTCTTCATAGTAGGCCAATAGTATCCTGTTCTAAGGATCCTTGAGAACAGTGCTCTGCCCCCAGTGTGATTTCCACAATCTCCTTCATGAAAATCCTTTAGGACTTCGTGAATTTTAGGATCCTCGATGCACCTTAGATATGGACCTGCAAGAGATCGTTTATATAACATGTTATTTACTATTGTAAATTGAGATACCTTGACTTTGAAAGCTCTGGGGTTTTCTCCTGTAGGGATCTCTCCATGTTGTATATATCTCATGATTGGGAGGGTCCAGGATCCTGAATGTGACTGTGCATCATCACTAGGTATGATTGCAGAATCCTCTACTATCTCCATAGTTGTATGATCCTCAATGGCAGGAGTCAAGATATTGATAATGGGAATTTTAATATCCCCTGGAATCTTCAATGATGATCCAAGGTTGGCCAAAGCATCAGCTTCTGCATTTTCTTCCCTAGGTACATGTGTCAAACTAAAAGAAGCAAAAGAGTCTGCCAATTTCTTGACTATCTCTAGATATTTGATTAGTCTTTCACCTTTAACAGCATAAGAACCATTAAAGTGGTTAGTAATTAATAATGAATCTACATGTACCTCAAGATACCTGATCCTCATGTGCTTGGCAATTTGCAAACCAGCTATTAAGGCTTCATACTCAGCCTTATTATTAGTAGTTTGAAACTCACAAGCAATTGAGTGGGGTATTATGTCCCCCTGTGGCGATTTTAGTAGTATCCCTAGTCCAGTTCCCTTGATATTTGAAGCCCTATCTGTGAAGAGTATCCAAGGATCCTTATTCTCTTCAAGCTGTTGAACTTCCAACTCAGCTTCCCTTTGTAGATCACTACTGAAATCAGCCACAAAGTCAGCTAAGGCTTGGGATTTAATGGCAGTTCTTGGTTCATATCTTATATCATAAGCACTAAGCTTTACTACCCATTTTGCCATCCTACCTGACATTTTAGGTTTCCTGGGAACATTCGTAACTGGAAAGTTAGTCTTAACAATAATTGCATGAGTTTCAAAATAATGGCGCAATTTAGTAGATGCCATAATTAAAGCAAGGATAAGTTTTTCTAAATGTGAATACCTGGATTCAGCATCAAGCAAACTTTTACTTACATAATATACATGATGTTGGCTACCTTCGTGATCCTTAACAAGGATTGCACTTACTACCTTAGAAGAAACTGCCAAATACAAGGATAATATATCCCCCTTTTCTGGTTTCATTAAGGCTGGAGCTGAGGATAAGTAATCCTTAAGGGCTTTGAGAGCATTCTCATGCTTTTCAATCCACTCAAATTTCTTGTTCTTTCTCAGAATGTCATAGAATTCCTTGCTTTTCTCTGATGACTTTTAGATGAACCTGTTCAAGGCTGCGATCCTTCCTGTCAATCTTTGCACATCCTTGGCAGGAGACTTAATATTCACAATCGCCTTGATTTGCTCTGGACTTGCCTCTATGCCTCTTTTTGTTACCATATAACCTAGGAACTTGCCAGCTTTTATGTTGGTGCATTAGATGTCTGTTAACTTTGTCTTGTATCAAGTCATGTATAGATTAGGGCACGGAAATCGAGAAAACAGTATTTTAGGGTAATTCCGCTTGAAAGGTGCTTGAAGACATTTCAAACGGAATTAGAGTTTCAAGCAAGATTAACTAATTCCGCACGGAATTAGGTAATTCTGTTTGAACTGGTAATTCCGTTTGAGACAGTTTCAAGCGGAATTAAACGCCTATAAATACTGAAGTGCTGTGTTCATTTAAAACGGAATTAGACCATAGATTCAGAGCCGAGGTGCTGTCCGTTTGTCATTTGAATCTATAAAAGCTCAGAATCGGTTAATAAGAAGATAATTAAGGGAAAACAAGCTGTGTTATGTTGATTTCATTGATTTCGCCTTTGATTTTGACGTTGAACTCTTCAGATTGACTTGTTAGGGTCACACGATGATCCAACAAGTGGTATCAGAGCTCAGGACGAGGAGTTCATACCAATTCGGCTTGATTTCATCGGATTCTCTCACTTCTACTCATTCTTTTCTGATTTTAACAAGATTGAACGAATAAAATGGCCTGATTTTCACATATAATAAGCGAAACATAGTGTTAACTAATCCTTGAAAGAATTGGACTAAAATTCGATCTAAATTGGATAAAATTGCTAATTCCGCTTGAAAATCTGTTCGAATATGCTGATGTCATCATAATTCCGTTTGAAAAGTATTGCTGAGTTCACACGGAATCACTAATTCTGTTTGAAAATATTGCTGTTTCATACGGAATCACTAATTCCGTTTGAAAGTGACTAATTCCGTTTGAAAGTTCAAACAAACTTAGTAATTCCGCTTCAAAGTGACCTTATTCCATTTGAAAGGTTATTTCATGTGAACAAGTTAATTTTGTTTGAGCAATTCCGCTTGAACTGATTCCGTTTGAAACTGCTATTTTTCAAAATTTCAAAAAAAAAAAATTCTAAGTGTTTGTTGATTGTTTCAGGTACTTGAAAGATGGATGATTTCATGAATCTTTTTTGTGATGTGTTTGCATTTACTAGTGGTTCGGGTGATGGCACACCAAATAACACGAATGAAACTACACCAACACCGAGTGCAAAGAAAATTCTTTCTGATGCTATGAGTGTAGACAGTGCATATGGAACATACAATAAGCCGCCCAAGTTGATGGCAATTGAAGATTACAACAGGTGGGCTACAAGATTTGAAGAATGGCTTCAGGCGTTTGCATATCCCAGTTGGAAAAGTTTAAAAAATGGTTTTGATTTGGGGAGAACAGATTATGAAAACTTAGAAGAAAATCAAATAGAAAGATATGTTGCTGAACAAAAGTGCATTGCTCTGCTAAACCAATCTGTCAGAGATGACATTATCTCACTGATCGAGTACAAAGATTCGAGAGACCTTTGGGAAAAATTAAAAATAAAATGTATTGGTAGTGTTGAAATAGTTAAGAACAAAAAGAAGCTGTTACGTAAAGAGTTTGATTTGTTTGGTTGTTTAAAGAACGAGTCTGTTTCCAAGATGATTGAAAGATTCGGGCATCTGAAGATGGAGCTTGCAAGACATGACATCATTTACACTCAAGAAGAGCTGGTAGACAAACTATTTGATTCACTACCGAATGAGCGAGACTGGCAGTATTTCGCATTGATGCTGAAGAATACGATAAAGTAAACTGATTTGAAGGTTGATTTACTAATCGAAAGAATGGAAAGCCATGAATTGGAGATCAAAAATCCAATAAATTAAATAACACATCTTATCAGCAGAATGTGGAGCTGTATTACAGAGGTAGTATGTTCCCAAAGACTGCATCTCCGAAGACAGCTTTTTCAGCAGAAAGTTCAAACACAATGAATCAAGAAACTCCTAGCAGTGGCTATCATGGTGGTTTATCGTCAAATACTTCAAATCAATCTGCACCAAAGAATCTATTTCAATGCAACATTGTTGTGGATCTGAAGAATGGTCAGAATTATAGTGAAGAATCTACCAAACAACAGATGGTGTTTTTAGCGTCTGTGTTAGAATCGTACGAAAGCCTCGTTGCAGGAAAGATTGGAAACACCAACCTAACAAAAGAAGACTACGATCAGATTGATCCTGAGGAGATGGAATTGATCGATATAAGGTGGTGTACGGCGAGTGCAGTGAGAAGAGCGCAGCGATTCATGGAGATTACTGGAAGACAGTCTATTGGTGGACCTTCTACCAAGTTAGGCTTTGACAAATCAAAAGTCACATGTTTTAAATGTAAACAAAAAGGTCATTTTAAGCGTGAGTGCCGAAATGCTTACACTGATGATACTGCAAATCCTTTTCGAGAGGATTATTACAAAAGAGCAATTTATCATCAAAATAAAGCAGAACCTCCAAGGATGAAGCAGATAGAGGAGGCACCCAAAGAAAAATCCAGAGCACTTGCTGTTTTTCATGATGATGAAGGTTATGATTGGAGTGATATTTTTCCTGAGGAAGATGCAGTTGGATATGCCTTTACAGCAGCAAAGATTGTTCCTTTTAAAGACAACAGATCTAAAGAAGTAAAGTACGTCAACAGGAAGGCAACAGCTCAATTCATGAAAAGCAAAATCTATCGTACATGGAAGGAAGCTGTAACACCTCGAAAATTCACGTCCTATAATGTGTTGACACGTGTCATATGTTTGAACGTGTGAAATAATGTTCTAGAAGGTCTAAAGTTGACAATCATGGAAAGTATGTAAAAATACAAGTTCTAAATGTCAACAATGAATAAATGTATTGTACATTAGCCCTACATGATGCGCATACCTTCAAACGAATAAATCATGGATAATACGAAGCTAAAAGTGAGAGATTACAAACTACAGGGGCTAAATGTGTCAACATGTTTAAGTTATACCTCTGAGTGACCTTTTTAGCGAACCCAAAGCTTTGTAAAGATTAATTATGCTCACTAGAATGCATGATTAAAATTTCATAAAGTTTCGTTATCGTATGAGAAAGTTATGATCAAATTCGTATGCGAGGGGTTAAAGCGTTAACGTTGAAAGTTAAGACTTTTCGGGTTAACCGGAAGTGTCCAGGGACTTGGCAAAGTGAGTATAAGTCCTAAAGCCCTTGTAGGTAAATAATAAGGGGTCAAATTGCAAGTATTAAGCTTAATTGACCTTTCGGATGACCAAGAGCCAAGGATGCAAACTGAAAAAGGGAGCTTTAGCCCTGATAACATGCTTGCGCACCTCAACAAGAATAGCCTTGAGGTGCGCAAGGCATGCCCAGATGCAGCGGATTGGCTGTTGGCTGTTCTAAAGGTTGCAACTGATCTTTAATCGATTTTCCTCATCACCCTTGGCCCCTAAACAACCCCTAGAACATCTAGGACATGTGTTGATGAGTTGTGGTGGGTTGTAGGCTTGTGTGTCAACAAATTGTGGTGATTAAAACCACTATATAAAGGACCATAAGTTGCAACATACTTCACACCATTCATTCTTGAAATCTTATCATTCTTGGAGCTTCAAGGCACTCCCAAGTGATCACTAATCAAGCTTAGGACTCTTGTAAGTTTGCTTGACCTTTCTTAATTAATTTTTAGCTTAGATTTAGCTTAAAAGTCAACCGTCGTAATTAACGGTTGACTTAACGATTAGTCATTGTTAGCTCAGTGATTAGTCGAAGTGAAAGTAGTTATAAGTTGGTAATTATGTGGGTAATAAACCCTCAAAAGGGTTCCCCTGGTTCCCACTCTAACTAGATCGTTTGTCGGGTCAAACTTAATCCGAAAAAGTCAACAGAAGTATAAAATGCATAATTAGCAATCTAGAAGGCGTGAAACCTGTTTAATCATTATTATAACTTGGTAATTAGTGTAAGAACATGTATAAACATGTTCGACCCGACAATTTCCTGTTTAGACCCGGTTCGGAACCGAAAGTCACATAGTTTGACTTATACTTTGACTTTCAGTTCTGACCCGTTTAGGCATGTTTTAGAAATGCCTAAGAGCTTTATTTGGACCAGGTTACATGCTAGTATAACCCTCTGTGATTATACACCCCGGTTCATTAGTTATCCGATTAATACGCATGATTCCGTTAATTGCCCATATGTTGACCATTATGCCCTTATTGCCTTAAAACGTGATTTTTGGAAATGTAAAAGAGTAGAAACTTTAATTACTGATATATAAACGTGTACGCAAAGTTTGACATCAGTTTGAATTGTAGATTAAGAGTTATGCTCATTATCGCAAAATGAATGCTTATGTTAATAAAATGACGTAATTAGCGTATAGCCTACTTAAACATACTTTTTGATATCAAATCTTTTACCCACTAATGTAATATATTATTTTGGGAATTTTAAAGATTTTTAATTAATTTTAGGCTGAGCATAACTCATAGTCGTAGGCTTAATCCGGTACTTGTCGGTTTTGCCCTTACGGGCCATAAAATGAGTTTTACATATCAAAACGACTCCGAACCTTTTGCTACTAATCACACATGATAAATAAATTATTTTAAGCCTTCTGGAAATATAAAAATATCAGGTTTAAGTATCGAACCCGGAAATGGCCTTTAATCGCCTTATTAAGCGTTTTTAGCGCAAAGTATGTATTAAAATTATATTGGACATACCCGGGTTGATACCTACTGATATAGGAGGAAAATTAAAATATTTTAACAGTAAGCAAAGGTTGATAAACTCAGACTTCAGTTTTGAGCTTTTCGGCTTATGTGAAATTACCAAAATACCCCTACGGGGCATAGTTTGGTTAAAAATGATAAATTTCACATATATGCTTTGTCTTACTGTTATAACTCATTAATTTGAGTATGTTTACTGATTACATCAGACCTGTAACTCAGTTAAACACTTAAACCCTTTTACAACCTTTTAAAATGACCAAACTACCCCTACGGGGCCTAGTTTGTGTTTAAATACGTTTTGGGCATAATGAAAGACATCTTACTGATGTCACAACATATTTGAGGCATAATTAACTTAGGAAACCTGTATATGGCTCTTATAATTACCTGTTACGCCTCTTACGCGTACGGTTCGGCCTATGTAACTAGTTTACATAAATTAGCCGAAACGAGTCAAACCTTATTGGTTTTATCTCAAAATCCAGAATGTGTATGAAATACCCATATAAGACAAGTCTCTGAACATGTTGGGTTTAAATCACATTCTATTCCGGTCTTCGCTTAATCGTGCGTACGAACCGTAACTTTCCGTAAGACTAACCGGTCTAAGCTTAGGCTTAATTAAAGACCCGTTAGCATTCTAATTAGTTATTTATACCATCATTCCAGACTAGAGCCTTCCGGTAAATGGTACCTACGCTTACTTAAGTGAATACGGCTGAGTTATTAATTCTTGCTATTTAAGACAGGAGCTAGCTCAGGTAAATACTCTTAACTTATTTTCCCTATACGGGCTTGGGATACGGTACTATAAAAGTATCGCTTGGTCGGGTGTATGTAATCATTTAAATCGGATTGTGATTGATGTATTTACATAACCTGTTTAATATGTATTATTTGGTGTATGGCCTTTGGGGGTTAATGACCATGTCCCGGATATCCTTGGCATCATTTTACGAAATGGCCACGACCTAAGCACGGGGTGTAGGCATACACCTGACAGCTGCATATGTAAAAATTGGTAATCAACTTCGAGGTATCATCCTTGTGGGCATTATACCGGAACTGGTAATCCACTTAGAGGATGATAGCCTGTGGGCATTATACCTGTGGCGTGTCAGTTAATCTAGTCTGGCCCTACAAACCGGCCCTAATGGACGAAAAATAAGTAAAACTGTATACAAGATTATATACAAATAATTTTCCCAAGTTAAAAAGGTTAATTTTGCCTCTGTGCATTTTAATCAAATTATAAATGATATTTTGTGCCACGTGCATTCAAACCAATTTTCTTAAAATCTTTTCAAATGAGTCGGTTGAGTGTATTTACCAGTGAAAACTGACGTATTTTCCAAAAAGGTTAAGTGACAGGTACTGAACGAAATTGGCTGGAAGCTCAGGGCGCTAATAAGGAATCTTGCAAGTTCTAGGCGTCTAAAGTCTGTTGAACAAATGATGTGTTTTAAGATCCGCCTGTGGATCCTTTACTTTCCGTTGTAATACTGGATATTACTTTATATTCGGAATGTAATAATATTTATCTTTTGCTTCCGCTGTGCATTTATATAATTGTGTTGTTTGACTATTATGTTGCCAACCACGTCACGATACTCCCCACCGGGCCCACCGGTGACACGTGGAAAGTCGGGGTGTGACAGAAGCAAAGAAAGCAAATTGATGGGATCCTGATAGAGAATGTTATCTCGATCCTAATGGAGACATAGCTGTTGATCCAGATACGGTTGATGTTGAAGTTCTCACAAAACAAATTGTTGATGAGGAAGAAGCCAGGCAAAGAATGTGGTGGGGAGGAGGAGAAGCTGATGAGAAAGAGAAAGAGACAGAAAAAGAACTGCAGCCTAAGAAAGTTGATGACGGAATTATTGATACGTCACAAGAGTTTACTGCTGAAAACTTGAAGAGGATGGCTGACAAAGTGCTTGCTGCAAAAGAACTAGAGGTAGTTTCTGGTTCTGGAACTGAGTCCAAAAACAAGGTCAGTTCAAATGATACACATGAGTCAGGTAAGAAAGCTAAATCTGAGAATGACTGCAAAAATTGCATGAAAGAGTGCAAAGTTTGTAGTACAAATGCTTACCTCAGTGGTAAGAAGGTTGAAGAACTGACTGGTAGAGTCAGAAGTGTTGAAGATCAGATCTTAAACCGTGATAAACTGTTAAAAGCTTTGAAAGACAAATTAAAAGAATTAACTGAGAAAATTGAAAATGATGTAGAAAGAATTAGGAAAGAAAATGAAAAATTGATTCTTGAAAATCGTCAAATTTCAGAAAATTTTGAAAAATTAAAACGAACGGTAAAAGATTCTGATGAAAGAAATGGTAAAACAGACAAAGAAAATCTTCAGCTGACCGGTGTTCTTAGAGTAAAAGAATAGTTAATCAATCAACAACTGGATGAAATTTCTAAGTTGAAGCTTCAGTTTCAAGAAGCTAAAATTGAAAATGAACGCATCCAGTTGAAACTGAACAGTTACAACTCTGCAAGCTTTGTTTTACAACACATTGTTCCCAAACCCATTGGAAAAAACAAAGCAGGCGAAGATGTATACTTTAATGGAACCGGGGTTGGGTTTCACCAGGTTCCACCACCAGTGTTAAATAATTTCTCAAAGAAGAAATCCGGGTTGGTAAATGATGAAGAAGAAAATCAAGTTAAGCTTCCAGAGTCAATTGATGTCATATTCACCACATCATCTGATGAAGATAGTGTCCAATCTGAAATTGTTAAAAGTATGGCTGAAAATGTTTTAAAGTCTGAAAGCGACACTACTGAGGATGATGAATGTTTTTTGGATAAATACATTCCAAAATCAAAATCCAAAAACAACTTAAGTGATGAACCACATCTTGTGATGTACAAGATGGTAGGATCAGATAAGTTGTATTCGGGTCGTGATTTTCCGTTGGAGAATGTGAATGTTGGAAAATTGAGAATTGATTGAGATTGATGTGTCTAAGATCGAAGGTTTGAAACATTCAAAGAGGCAAATGAATTTCGAAAAAGATAAAGCTTACTACAAGAAACCAGTTGTTCCACCACGTTTTTATAACAACAATCAAAACAAATGGTCAGGTAGATATCAGGGTGGTAAGAATTATCAGAAAAAAGAATGTTCAAAACAGAAAGTTTGCCGAGAAAAAGGTGTTTGTGAAAAGTTCAAGTTCGAGTTCACTTTCTGATGAAGAATCTAAAATTTTTTCAAAATCAAACAAAGAGTTCTTTGAGAAAAAGGCCTCACAGCCTCAGTCTGAAGGCACAAGTCGGGTAGTTGACACCCGAACATGCTTCAAATGCAATCAAGTTGGACATATTGCATGAAAGTGTACCAACTTGAAGCCTAAGACTGAAGTTGTTGAGATTCAGAAAAGGAAAGTTGATGTGAAAGGAAAAGCTCCAATGGTTGTTGAGAAGAAAGTTTTGAAAAATGAAAACAACAAGAT
This sequence comes from Helianthus tuberosus, assembly GCA_030545235.1. Classification (NCBI taxonomy): domain Eukaryota; kingdom Viridiplantae; phylum Streptophyta; class Magnoliopsida; order Asterales; family Asteraceae; genus Helianthus; species Helianthus tuberosus. The sequence continues at coordinate 3,617,596 of CM060440.1, forward strand.
CAAAACTAAACCCGTAAAGAATGTGGTAACTAAAACTGACAAATTTTACAAACGGGTTGCTTCGCCTCAACAAATATGGAAGCCAAAAGTTGTTGAAAAGAAGTCAAGTTCTCCAAAACCAAAGGTTTCAGAGTCAGAAAAACAATCGTCTTCTACCACACCGGTAAAGATGAATGTTCCTTTGGACTATTATGAGAAACTTGAATCACAAGAGGCTACTACTTCTGAAAAGAAGAATTTACCAAAGAAAGACCAATCATCTGGTCAACCTTCTCAAAATGATTTCTTTTTATACAAAAAGGTTGAGATTGGGTCTGAGGAGAGCTTAAAGATGAATGACAAGAATTTTCCGCCACTTTACATTGCAAAAACTCACCTAAATGTCAAGTTACCCGAGTCGAAAGAGGCTTGGGTGGCATCAAAATCTAACTAAATAGTTGTGATATGTGCAGGAGCTTCCAAGATCCGTTTCACGTTGGATTATGGATAGTGGAGCTTCTCGGCACATGACAGGGAAGAAAACCCTACTTTACGATGTTCGTGGGTTTAATGGAGGATATGTGGGATTTGCAGGAAATCAAGGTGGTCGAATAGTTGGTGAAGGAACTTTATCGAATGGTATTATCACATTTGAAAGAGTAAACTACATCGCCGAGCTTGAAAATAATCTTCTGAATATTTCTCAGATCTGTGATAGGATGTATACAACGCACTTCACAGACAAAGAATGTTTGATCTTGAAACCAGGATTTGTTGTTCCCGAAGAATGGGTTATCATGAGAGCGCCCAGAGTCAATGATCTATACGTGTTGGACATGAGTGTAGCAACTACAACCACGAGTCAGGCTCATTGTTTTATGTCAAGAGTAACAGAATAAGAATCACAGTTATGGCATCGAAAGATGGGTCATATTCACTTGCGAAAAATGAATCACCTGGTGCATAACGAATTAGTAATTGGTGTTCATGTGAAAGGGTTTCATCTTGAGGGGGAGTGCATTAGCTGTGTCAAAGGCAAGCAAAAGAAGAAATCTCACCCTGGGAAGAAAGAAAACTCAATTTTGAAACCTTTAGAGAGACTCCATGTGGATCTGTTTGGTCCAGTGAACGTCAAAAGCATAACTGGGGATCTCTATTGTCTAGTAGTTACAAACGATTACTCAAGATTTTCATGGGTATTATTTTTGAAGTCGAAAGATGAGACGTTTGATCGTTTGATGATGCTTTTCAAGAAGATAGAAAACTTGTACCAAACCCGCATCAGAAGATTACGTAGTGACAATGGTACTGGGTTCAAGAATATCAAGATGGAAGAGTATTGCGATGAAAGAGGTATATTGCATGAATTTAGCGCGCCTTACACTCCGCAGCAGAATGGAGTAGCTGAAAGAAAGAACAGGACGCTAATTGAAACGGCCAGGACGATGCTTGCTGATTCTAAACTACCTGTCAATTTTTGGGCAGAAGCAGTGTCAGCCGCATGTTATACGCTCAACCGGGTTCTCACTGTAAAGAAATTCAACAAGACATGTTTCGAGTTGATCAATAACCGCAAACCGAACATGAAGTATTTAGAACCGTTTGGGTCTCCCTGTACAGTTCTAGAGCCTTTTGGAAAGTTTGGTCCAAAGAGCATCGAGGGTATATTTGTGGGTTACTCAAGTCCTTTGAAATGAGTCTTTGTTCCGAGCTTAAAGCGGATTATTGAGGCACATAATGTTGAATGTCAAGGCTACACAATGCCACCGTAAAATCCCGGCGATTCATGGCGTTTTCACTATGACATTTTGTGGAATTCGTTTGACATGGAAGAGGAAGAAGAAGAAGATTTCTTTGATGAGTTGGATATTCTCAGAGAGTATGAGTCATCGCAGGAAAGGTTCCCAGATGAGTCTTCAAGGCGTCAAAGGCATACTTCAAATGACGATGAAGCAGGTCCAAGCAATGCTGGAGAACATGATGATATTCAACAAGATGAAGTTGCTCATGATAATCAGACGGTAGTCAATGATAATCAAGAATCTGATAATATGCCTGTATTTGATCATGGTGATTCATATTCTGAGGGGGAGCAGATCCAGAATTCAAATCAAACTATTCCAGTCAGTGAACAAAGTGCAGATCAAAATATCACAAATTTGGAAGGAGAGGTAGATGTTTCAGGCGAAGTGATGCCGAGAACTCTTTCATACCATCCAGAAGAGTTGATTATTGGAGAATTGCAATCAGGCGTTCGCACTAGACGACAAATTGATCAAGGGCTTACTTGTTTTTATTCTACAATAGCTCCGTTACAAACTGAGTTTTCACTTAGTTGTTTTATCTCGCAGATTGAACCTAGAACTTATAAGGAGGTACTTACTGAAGATTCTTGGGTCAATGCGATGCAGGAGGAACTGAGCTAGTTCGAGAAGTTAGGAGTGTGGAAGTTAGTAGATTTGCCTGATGGTCACAGGAAAATTAACACAAAATGGGTGTTTAAATGCAAGAGAGATGATCAAGGGGTTATTATTCGAAACAAAGCTCGACTCGTAGTCTAGGGTTTCAGTCAGCAGGAGGGGATAGATTTCACCGAAGTATATGCTCCCGTGGCTCGACTAGAAGCAATTAGGATCTTTCTAGCATTTGCATCTTGGAAAAATTTTAAAGTTTATCAGCTAGATGTGAAATCGGCGTTTCTCTACGGGAAGGTAAAAGAGGAGGTATATGTCGGACCGCCACCGGGCTTCACCGACACAATCCACAAAGACAAGGTCTATTTACTGGATAAGGCGCTGTATGGTTTACACCAGGCCTCGAGAGCTTGGTACGAGACATTGTCTCAACACCTGTTAGCCAACAGCTTCATTCGAGGAAAAGTGGATGCCACTCTCTTCACCAAAGAAGTCGACGGACATCTTCTGATAGTTCAGATATACGTGGACGATATTATATTTGGGTCAACGAATGAAAGTTTGTGCAAAGACTTCCAGTGGCGTATCCACCATGCTTCAACCACACGCCTTTGCCCCGTGAATAGATGTCACACTTGTCGACATGGTTAAGACGCTTATATATAGGAAGTACCAGCGGCGTATCCACCACGCTTAACCATGCTTTTTAACGTTATGGCATCATTGGAACTTATTACAATTTTCGTGCACTGACCAAAATAATCCCGTGTGCACCCGTGATTAAGTTGTCCCTTGCACGTTTATCGTAACTAATTTCAAGAACGCATGGTGAGGGTAAAACACATTATATCGTGATATAGTATATAATATTAGTATTATCGTGTCGTGTGAACTTAAACTAAGTGCAAAAGAGAAAGAGAAGGGGAGAGAGAGAGAGAGAGAGAGAGTCAACATTGTTACGAGTAATAGAATAGGTACACAAAAGTTTTCATCGAATAAAACTTCAGTACAACATTATTCTATGCCTGGTTGGCAGTTAGTGTTGTAGACTCCTGCTGAGATCGCGGTTGCTGCGGGTGGTGTAGTCTGCGTTGGCGGAGTGGAGAGTACTAGCGTGACTCAAATTCGTGGCCCTGTGAAAAAAGTGATGGGTGTGGTGACCAAGACAGTTGCAGTTTGTGCAATAGCGACAATCGGATTCTGCTTGGTGGTGGTAGGTGCATTTGTAACACAGGGGATGAGTTCTGGTGTAGGCGCGCTTCAAGTGAACTGGAACCGCTTGGAGAGGTTCTGGTTGCGACAGCTCAGTTGTTGAAGAGTTTGGACTCGAGGTCTTTCGTTTGCGGCTGAGCTGAGCTTCTTGAGGCGGTGCGGTGTCGTCAGAGGATTCGTCTGAGGATTCGTTGGAAGAATCGTCGGAGGAATCATCAGAAGAATCGTCGGAAGAGTCGATGACGATTGCTTGATGAGCCTGTTTGACAGGATTCTTGGAGAAAATCCTTCCATGACTCGTTTTTCGTTGATCTCCGCAGCTAAGCGGTAGATTTCTTCGATGGTAGCAGGTCTCGCAGCTTCAACAAAATCGCCCACACACTCAGGCAAGCCACGAATGTACTTCTTGATGGCTTTTTTCTGAAGTGTCAGCTTGACTTAGGCAAATAATGCTAAGTTGTTTGAACCTTGCTGTAAAGCCAGCATTGTCACCTTCGACTTGCTTGATTTCCTAAAATTCGTCTTCTAGCTTCTGGACTTCGTGGGGAGGGCAGTACTCTTTCTTCATGAGCTCCTTCAGCTCATCCCAAGAGAGGGCAAAAGCTACGTGGATCCCACGTTTGTTACGTTCGGTTGTCCACCAGTCGAGTGCTCGCGATTGAAAAACTCCGGTAGCGCATGTGGTACGAAAGTGCTCGGGGCACCCACTCTGACGAAGGGTCACCTCGATGGCATCAAACCACTGGAGTAACTGAGATACACCTCCATCACCTGTGAAAACCATTGGGTCACAGGCCTTGAAGTGCTTGTAGAGGAAAGCAGATTGCGGCGCTTCGGTCTTAGAATCTTCCACGGTTTGAGAGTTGCTGAGGGATTGAACCTGAGTGACGATTTGAGGGATCACCCTGGCCACTTCCCTGGCCACAAGTGATGCGATCCTCTTATCGGCGCTTTTTCGGGCTCTTCTCCTAGTTGTTCGTCTCGAGGTAGAATCGTTCGAAGACATCTAGACAGAGAGAGATTTGGGAGTGAGATTCGATCATAATGATTTTGCGTTAGCGATGCGATTGAGCGCGTTTTAAAACTGTTGCAGGTAGTATAGTAATGCGTAATCACATAGGAGACACAAGATTCCTAAGTTCTCACGTATTCACATAAGCGAATTGTTTGTTTATATATATGTGTAGTGTGTACTTATATATATATAGTTGTGTAGATAGTGTGAGGACGCGATAATGAGGGAGCGAGCAAGTCGCTAGCTTTTAGTTTTTGTTGCGAATATTCGGCTTTCGTTTTAGATTGCGATGGTTGTGCGAGTTGTGCGTTTATAAAGCGGGGAGCAAAAATCGGTAAATCGAGAAATCGTTAAAGCGTAAAATTTAAATTGTCAACATATAAGCGTAAATAAGTTCGATGAAACGTAAAATCGGCGATCGCAGGCTAGAAAATAGGTAGATAGAGTGCCTTGGGTGTTTAGGCGTCGACTACCCAAAGTAACTCGACTATTCTCAATAAGTTCACGCACGCGCTTTGGCTTACTAGACATGCCTCCACCGGGATGCAGCTACGGCAATCGTCCTTCGAGTCATCACGTGGCTCGAGTCATTGATACAATCGTGACTTTGGTGAGAGCTTTTATAAATCATTTTAGGGAATGGAACGGGTCATTAAGGTACGGGTTTCACCCCTGACTTAACAACTTCGCCCCTAGCTGTGGTTGTGTTCACCGAGCAAACTCGGGAGTTCCACTAGATTGAATTGGAGATTTCTGTTGAGATATGGATGTCACTCCTAGCTCAACGAAAGGTTCTCGTGCTAGAATAATGCGCTGAGTGAGCGATCTTATCGAAAGTTCTTGGTTTTCACACCTAATCTCATCTTGACCACTCGGTTGTGTTATGCAGGTATTTTCGAAAACGTGTGTATTGTGTCAGCCTTAGGAAAGGCAAAAAGTCTTAAGCCTTAGGAAAGGCTTCCCTCATGCGGAGTTGTAGTATGCGGTGTTCGCACAGAGGTGCAGTTTTAGCGAGTTCGAATGAGAGTAGCAAGTAGGCCCGTACATACCCCACTGGGTTCGCACGAGACGGCCTGTTGGTACTTAGACTATAGACTAGGTCAATTCTAAGACATCAAAACCCGGACTAGGTCGTGTCTTTCCTAGTTCCCTATAGTTATGGCTCTGATACCAATCTGTCACACCCCAACCGATGGCGGAATCATCGGGGCGCGGCACTAGGTGAATCAGATTGCACAAGAGAATCCATAACAACTAAATAGTGACAATATTTAAAGCGTTCATTATCCCATACTAATAAACAAATACAATCACATAAGCTATCACGAATTTCTTGTTTCTCCCAAATAATACAAATTCGATGACCTAGATTTTAGGTGTGTTTCTAGACTTCCTAGCTTTAATTTGATGTAGACTGCGACTAAACCTGCAACATACGTTAAAACAACGTCAATACAGAAGTATTGGCGAGTATACAAGTTTTGATGAAGTAGCATAGTAGAATAAAAAGTGTTGCGAATTACCACATACATAAACGAGATACACAACATATATACAAGACAGATACTACCAGCTAAGTCACTCGAGCTGTGATTTAACTAGACCCCGTCGGGTGCTATAGTACTATACTAGTTAAGGCGGGACGTCGGGAGTAAAAGTCCTAGCACATATGTAACTAACATCACATGTCAATATGTAAGTCAGTCATTCGCAAGTTATAAAAAGTCTAAACAGTTGATTTGCTTTGATAAGTGCAATTTTGATATAAACGTATGTTACACCCAAAAGTGCGATAAAAAGGGTTTGAGTATACTCACGGTAGGTGTTCAACAAGTAAACACAACTTGCTTGGATTGATTGAGAGCGCGTCTAAGTTAGCCTGATCATGGAACGATAGCGTGAACGATGGACGATGCGTTAAACGGTGAAGAGTGAACCAAGTGACGAATGGTCATCCGATCGGATGACAATCTGAACGGATGGTCATTCAATCGGATGTCAATTCGTTCGAATAGTCATCTGGTCAGATGGCCATTCGGTCGGATTGGCATTCGTTTGGGATGGATATGTTTGTGTATGATGGCTTTGAAGTTTTCTTGTAGCATTTTAAAATCAGAGAAGTGTCTCTACCTTTCAGGTCGTTCAATCGAACGGTCATCCGATCAGTGAGATAATTCAGTGAGAACAAGTTCACAGCAGGATGGTCATTTGATCGGGTGGCATTCCGATCGGATGGCCATTCGCTGGTTTTGAATATCTTTGAAAATTGGTGAAAAGTTGAAGACCAAGTGCAATCCGATCGGACGGCAATCCGTTCGACCACCTGATTGTTTGAAGTTTGATACATTTTGCTAAGTTTGAAAAGTTTTGCGGTTTGACCGAGACGGTATGACAACGTGTTAAACAACGGAACCCCATCACGTCCGAGTCATCCGATCGAAGTGGGATTCACCCCAGCCTGATCAGTTAACTGTTCATGTCGGTTGCCCATTTTCAACCCGCTAAGTCGGTTATCTCGTTGATAGCAATCAGTTCTCAGACCAACACATCACTAGAGAATGAGTGGAAGGCCTGAATGAGCTTCGATTCTATCGGTTTTGAGTAAAAAGTTAAGAAAGTTTGAAGAAAGTTGAAAAATGCTTAGGTTTAGGTGAAATCGGTGTCAAAACCTTGTAGAAATCCTTTAGATCTGAGTTATTCTTGGTGGAATGAGGTCACACCTTGGTGTTCATGAGAGCCCATGATGACATCATCCTAGAACAGCCCAAATCCACCGATTTCATGGTGAAAGGTTGAGATTTGTTGGTGAAATTGATAAGAAAGTGTGTGTAGATCATAGAAGTACAAGATTTGAGGTAGAAACTTACAAGGATCGCGAGGAATCGACAGAAAATAGCCCAAAGGTGTGTTGGTCGAGTGAGAGTTGTCACATCACTTGAACAGTGATGTGACTGCTGGTATTTATAGGTGAGTGAGGAGAAGGCGGTGCACATGATGGATCGGATGGCCTTTCGATCGGATGGCCATCCGATCAGATGGTCATCCGTTCGGATGACCATTCGATCGAATGGTCATTCGATAGAAGGGCTTGGCAAGTTGGTTTTCCGACTTTTCGTTTCGCGTGTTGAGCGTTGCGATAGTTTGTTCACACATATCCCCCCCCCACACACACACATATATATATATATATATATTATAATTAGTCATCAAAAGGCCGTATATAAGTATCCACATTTCCAAGTTTGCGATGCGATAATCGAGTTGCGTGTGATTGCGAGTGCGCGTTCGAGTCTGCGTTATGTTGTGATGTGCGATAAGCGTAGCGAAAACATGTGTTATATGCGATAATAATGTTGTATGTGACATAGTTACATTATGATCCGAATCTCTGGTGCTAGGCGTAACGAGTGAAGTGAGTAGTAACAATGCACGAAAGTGCGGGTTGTTACAATACGATCCTCATTCTGGTAATGATTTCATTATTATTTCTCTTATTCTTTAATTTATTTAATTATAAGGAGAAAGATCCAGGATCCTTTATCCTTTTTCATCAAGCTCTGACTTTTGCAAAAGTTGGTGTGTTTTTAACAAAGGATCAAATATCCAATCATATCTCCAACGTCTTTGGGTTTATCCCCAGTTTATTAGGCTTGTCCCCAGTTTAAGGTATCTATTACCTTCTACGAATCAGGTTCTTACACCTTCGCCGGTTGCGCACGATTATCCTAGTGCAGTTAAAGGCAATGGGACCAGTACCCACTTTAGGGGCTGACAATTTCATTGTACTGGCTGTATTTAGGATCCTAAGTATAATGGTAGACGCACCATACATCCGTTCCTAAGGTTTCTAACGTTTTCACATTAGCTAAGGTTTTGGCATTTTCATGTCACTAATTTTGGATAGTCGCCAGTTTGGGCCATACTCCAGTTTACACAAGATCCCATGGGCTTGTCCCCAGTATTTGGGCTTGTCCCCAGTTTTTGGGCTTGTCCCCATCATATTGGGCTTGTCCCTAGATTGTTGGGCTTGTCCCCAGATGCTAATATTTTCTTTGGCAATTGGCTTAGTCCCAAGTGATATGTCTTTGCAGGTCTCCAAAGCTAAACAGTTAAGGATCCAGGATCCTAACTTTCTACCGGATTTTATCTTTTGATTGTCACAGTTGTAAGTGTTAAGGAAATAGAATCCTAACTTGGATTCTCTGGTATGATCCTTATTAACTTTAACTTTATTCTTGTTTTATTAATTATACCCTTATTCTTTGACAACAGGATATATAATCCTTGATCATATAGTGTTTTATCTTTTGACTTAAACCAATTTCAATATACATTTGATATTCTAAAAGTTATAAATCCTAAGATTTTAGAATGGAAATTGACACATAAATGTATATGAAATAACATCAGAACACAAAATCAATAACATAAAGTTAAGGTTTTATTTATTTATCAAGTTCAACCCTTTTAAAGGTTGTCAAAATTGCCAACCCAAGGTTCTACCAGCAAAACGTGCCCCGTCCACTTGGGTTGGCAAAGGGTGTCCATATTAACAAAGTTCTAAGTCATGCAGAAAATCAAAAGATGAGGGGCATTAAAGGCTTCATCCTCCACAAACAGAAGGACCCATCCACCTTTGCAACCCCCTATTGTTCTAAGGATCAGTGATCCTTAACCCTAAAACTATCGTTCAAAGTTATTACAGACCCATTGTTCAAAACACCATAACCATAAACAAACTACCAAATCATAAAAAATGGGCTCCGGCCACGTCTAGAAATATCCATCATCGCCCATTTGTGTAGCTCAAACCTTCGCTGCCTCATCCACCTTCTCTTCACCACCCTTGCCACTGCCACCAGCCTCTGCCTCTTCAGGATCCTTGACACCTGTGACAACTGTACTCTGTAATCGATATACGATGTAAAACAATGTTGATTATTAATAAAACAATGTGCTTTGGTGTTATTATATGTGTTTTAATGTTATTATGTGTGCAATTATGTTTGGTGATTTTACAATTCGATTCTATTCCGATTTCAAGCTTTAAATTGCTTTCTGGAAGGTTATTCGCACACAGATGCGTAAATATAACCAGTTTAATGCAACAAACACTCCGGATTAGTGACATATACTTAACATACCTTAAATGACCTTTACATAACTTAGAAATAAGTTTTAAAGGCTTTGGTATGGCAAAAACAAGTTAATTCGCTTACAGGGACTAAACTTGACAAACTGTGAAAGTATGCCAATCTGAACTGTAACGAACATTCCGGAACTTGATCATAAGTTAAACATACCCTAAATATCCTTTACAAATCTTATAAATAGGCTTTGAGGGGTACGGTATGCTAAAATAAACTTTATGACTCATTCAGGGACTAAAAGTGTCAAAAAGTGCACAAGTTTGCACTTTCGCGCATAACTTACGTTCTGAATACATCCGAACATCCAAAAATTTATGTAAGCACTAAAATATTTTATTTTAGTGTTTGGCATAAGAAAAATCCATTCGTCGCGTCATTTGGATCGTTTTTCGCGCTTGTGCGCATTCCGTCGTAATTAGCCGAACAACGCAACCGTACGGCTAAACGAACCGACATCCGAGATATTTTTGAGAACATTAAGTTCCCTTTACTTTAACTTCATTTTAGAGCTTTGAAATGGGGTTAACGGGCCTTAAACGCGTCGGAAAAGGCCTTATTACACTACAGGGACCAAATCTGCCATTTTTGAAACTTTTTGTGCAGAAACATTGAATCTGGCCAATACCACCTTTGTACATGGTTTTGGGCAATACTATGGGCTGGTTTGGTGTGCACATGGTATTACAATACCATGGGTGCAAGTGTATGGCCAAGATTGAAGCACTTTTTCCAAGAAACGATCCTAACGGTTCGGGAAATCCTATAAATACCCCATGCCTTCATTTGCAAAACCCACAAGAATTTTGATTTGGGAAACTCTAAGTTGAAACCATTGTTTCATACCTGAGTTACTTGGATCGAGATTAGCATTCGGGGACCCTTCGTAAGTATTCCTTCGTTCTTTTATTGCTTTTCGAGTCCGAAAGTCAAACTTTGTTTGACTTTCTGCGTTGACCAGTTTATGGTCAATGCGAAGTTCGTTTGAACTTCGCAACATGATTGTAATCACGATGGTTATAGTCCCTTGGGACTATGCCTACTGATTACCACGTTGTCTAGGGTCGTAAGGGTAAGCGATCTGATAAATCGCTTATACCTTCGAGCCCGACCCATTTGGTCGATCATTAGGATCCGACCAAATACATAAGGTGACCATAGTATATAGGGAATAACCTTCCGAGGTTATACCTTATGGTCGCTTCGTTAAGTAGTTGTATGATAGGTAGTTTATATGCCTTAGGTAAATTACCAAAATACCCTTTTCATGTATAATTGGTAATTTAGCTTATGTAACATAAACTTTTGTACATAACTGATTATACAACATGATAAAACATGTATAGGCATATAATACTTGTCATAGGACTAGTTAGACGTCTCGAACGCGCTTTGCGCGCACGACGCGTTAAAGTAGCATAAGTTACCTTAATGGGTCACGATGGGTCGAAAGTACTTAGGTTAGGTTCCGATTTAGGATGTAGGCTTTGTTAAACCATATCACATGAGTTCTAACACTCATTTGGCTTACAAGACCTCATTCTGTCCGATCTTTCGATTTAGGCGTCTATTGTTTAATTAGTGATTCGATTACTAGGTACTGTTTGATTTCTCTGGTTTGCTCGAGTTTGTTGAAGTTCTATTGACTGAGGATACTTTGCACTACATGTGAGTACATAGTTCCCCTATTTTACTGCTTTCAATTGTTTTGGGGTGATTCATATGTACTAAATGTTTTCAAGGTTTAAACGATGGTTTCAAAAACGATTTTCGATGTTATAACGATGGTTTCAAAAACGATTAAGACGATTTATACAAAACTAATAACGATTTCGATAATGTGAATGAACTTGTTGGTTGGGTTACATAACAATTGACATTCATTAGCAATGATCAAGCCGACCAGTATTAGGTTATGGTGCCATAGGATCTGACAAATCCCATTATCACACTACACCCATGGTTATGTGTGGGTGTTGTGGGTAACGACTGAATCTGTAATTGTTAACTTACCCTATGGAGGTTTGTTAATGCGAGAACGAGAAGCGACGAGGGATGAGTCACGAAGGTTTGAATGTTATTAGCGAGACGACCATATATAAGTTATTCACAATTAAAACGAGGATGATTTGGACGATATAAACGATTTGTAAACGATTTGGAAATGATGTTAAACGATTTGGGTAAACGATTGGTTTTTAGTTAGTGTTTAGATAACGAGACGGGTGTAATGTGGTGAAAACATGGTAGATACGCCGCTGGTACTTCTTATATATAAGTGTTTTCAACATATTACATACCGTGGCGTTATTTAGTTCACTTGGGTAAACGATAGCGAAACGATGTCACACAACGATGTTTTCGAAGTAACATACGAGTTTTATTAACGAGTTAATACGAGATGTTTTACAATTTTCTTTACTAAAACAAATTTTTTTTGGGTTAAGAATCATGGCTACGAGGTTTTATAAAATATAACCCGCTCGATTTGAGTTGGTTAATAAGGTTGCAATATTATACTCTTTTCAAAACAAGGTTTTTAATAAGGTATTGCAACGTATAAACTAGCCATGAATCGAATACTCCTATAAAACCTATGTACTCGCCAGCATTTCTTTGCTGACTGTATTTTCACATATGTTTCAGGAGTTGATGCTTGATGATGACACTAGGATGCATGCGTCACGTAGGATCTGGACAAGGCCTTAGTGACATAAAACAATATTAGTCGATATGTAACTTGCTATTCTATGTTAAGACGATGTAATGTTTAGTATTATCAATAAAACGAAACACTTTTGTATCCATGGTTATGAAACGATAATTCTGTTACAACACGCCCCGACGTTTTCCGCCACGCTTTGTTGTTTTACGCGGTCGGGGTGTGACAGAAGAGTTGGTATCAGAGCCAATGGTTATAGGGAATTAGGTTATTAGTAATACTTTGACCTAGACTATAACTTTAGGACTCCAACACAAGTTTACTTGTGTCTAGATTTAAAAAAAAAAAAACAAAACTATCACCTATCCTTAGGTGATAACCATAACGAGAACACAAATTCGAATCCGCTTCGAAAATTAATCATCCGTTCTAGGATGATTGATTACAAGGTTTTGAACCCTCTAAGTTTTCAAAATCTCGTCAAGGTTTTGGGTTTTAAATAATGTGAACACGTGCAAACTGGAAGGGTGAATGCCTGTATTCTGGGTTTTCTGTCTAGGCAAGCACTTCGTATATATCTCATTAGATGCGAGACCAGTTGTGCTTACCTGGGAATTCTTGGGATGAGTATTCACTTATAGGCGAGCATGTCTTCGCGATATATTATTTTTGATCTATTTACTTTGATTAGTCACTGCGTGTCGTTTGTTTGTTCGAGGTAACAAACAAATGATCGCTTTCCTTATGTTTTGTCGATACCTCTTTTGTTTTTCCTGATTTTCAACCTCACTCGACTCTCTTGTTTCCTTGTTAGATAATGTCTCCTCGACGCGATCCTCGAACTTTTACTATTGAAGAAATAGCAGCCCTGGTTTCTCAGCAAGTGGCTGCTGTACTTCCCGGCGTTGTAACCCAAGTCAACGATATATTCAACAACATCAATAACAACAACAACAATAACGCACACTGTAACTTCAAGAACTTCAATTCTGCAAAGCCTCTTAAGTTTTCTGGGTCGCAAGGAGCAACTGCGCTCCTGCAGTGGTTTGAGAGTATCGAGAGCACGTTCAGACATGTGCAGTGTCTGGATGCGCGTAAGGTTGAATTTGCTTCAAGCGTGTTTGAGAAGCGAGCGCTTACCTGGTGGAATGGTATTATGCGCGACAGGGGTGCCGAAGTGGCATTAGCACAAACATGGGCAGAGCTTCGGGCTCTCATGATGAAGGAGTTTTGTCCCCGTCACGAGATTCGAGTTTTGGAACGAGAGTTTGAAGACTTAAAGCAAGATGGGGCTGAACACCGTGCGTACACGAATCGTTTTGAGGAACTCAGCCTATTGTGCCCCACCATGGTTACCCCTCCGGACAAAGCAATCGAGAGATATATCGATGGCCTACCTGATTCTATTCTGGAGATTGTGACCGGTGTTAATCCTCCTACCCTTCGCCAAGCAATAGAGTTGTCTGCTACCCTGACTGAGACTCAAGTCAGGAAGGGTAAACTCACCCGCAAGGGTGATAAAAAGAAGGCAACTGATTCTGAGAAAAACAAGAAAAAGGGTAAGGGTAAGGGTAAGGAGGGTGAGACGTCGAAGAAATCGAAGAAGCGAAAGGGTGCCCAAAATTTTGCTGTTACGGCCCAGACTGCTCAGAACCCGCAGAACCCACCGGCTCAGCCACCTGCAAAGAAAGCATATGCTGGTACCGCACCTCATTGTGCTCGTTGCAACGGTCATCACGTTGCACAACAAGCTTGCAGGCAATGCACGACGTGTGGTAGACTTGGGCATATGGCCAGTGTTTGTCGTTTTGGACAAAATCAGGTTGCTCAGGTTCCAGCTCAGGGTCAGGGGAATGCTGCGAGATTCCCACCGGGTTCATGTTTTAATTGTGGAGAGTATGGTCATTTCCGCAACAACTGTCCGAGACTGGTGAATGCTAACGCGAACCCGAATGCGAACGTCAACGTGAATCCCGCTCGTGGGCGAGCGTACAACTTGAATGCAAACGAAGAGAGGGCCGACGACGAGGTTGTCAACGGTACGTTTCTTATTAACAATCGACCTGCATCTATTCTTTTTTGATTCGGGTGCCGATAGAAGTTTTGTTTCATTATCATTTGAGCCTTTGCTTGCGATACCTAGAACTAAACTGAGGAAACCCTTATCTGTTGAGATTGCCACTGGTAAACCTATTATTCTCGATTCTGTTATTCATGGTTGCCAGTTGAACCTTGATAACCATCTTTTTCCTATTGACCTCACACCGATGCAACTTGGGAGTTTCGATATTATCATTGGAATGGATTGGTTAGCCAAACACCACGCTGAGGTGGTTTGTTTCGATAAGATTGTTCGTATTCCTCTATCTTCTGGCGATATTCTGGAAATTCGCGGTGAGAAGCCATCTGGCGGATTGAAGCTTATGTCTTGTACAAAGGCCCAAAGGTATTTGAAGAAAGGATATGTTGCTTTTCTGGCACATGTCACCGAGGAGAAAGACAAGAACAAGAGTATTCAGGATATTCCGATTGTTCGGGATTATCCAGAGGTGTTTCCTGATGAACTGCCTGGTTTGCCTCCAGTTCGTCAAGTCGAGTTTCATATTGACCTTGTACCCAATGCCAACCCGATTGCAAAAGCGCCTTATCGACTTGCACCATCTGAGATGCAAGAATTATCGAAGCAGCTTCAAGAGTTATCTGATAAAGGATTCATTCGACCAAGCTTTTCACCTTGGGGAGCTCCTGTCCTCTTCGTGAAAAAGAAAGATGGATCTTTTCGAATGTGTATCGATTATCGTGAGCTTAATAAGCTCACCATCAAGAATCGATATCCCCTACCTCGAATTGATGACCTCTTCGACCAGCTGCAGGGTGCTTCATGCTTTTCCAAGATCGATTTGCGTTCTGGGTATCATCAACTTCGTATTCTCGAAGAAGATATTCCCAAAACTGCTTTCCGCACAAGATATGGGCATTACGAGTTCACTGTCATGCCTTTCGGTTTGACTAATGCTCCTGCTATTTTCATGGACTTAATGAATAGGGTCTGCAAGCCTTATTTGGATCAGTTCGTCATTGTTTTTATTGATGACATTTTGATTTATTCAAAGTCTCGAGCCGAGCACGAACAACACCTTTGCTTAACATTGGAACTCCTGAAGAAGGAACAACTTTTTGCTAAATTCTCCAAGTGTGAATTCTAGCTTAAAGAAGTTCAATTCTTGGGTCACATAGTCAATGAGCAGGGTATTCATGTGGATCCATCCAAGATTGCTGCTATTAAGGACTGGAATACACCGACGACGCCCAAAGAGATTCGATCTTTTCTTGGTCTTGCTGGTTATTATCGGCGATTTATTTCAAATTTCTCGAAGATTGCGGTTCCACTCAGTGCTTTGACTCAGAAGAATAAGCCTTTTGAGTGGGTACCCAAGCAAGAAGGAGCGTTCCAAACGCTGAAACAGAGATTATGTAATGCTCCTGTTCTATCTCTGCCCGAGGGAAGCGATGATTTCATTGTCTACTGTGATGCATCCAACTTAGGCCTTGGTTGCGTCCTCATGCAACGAGGTAAAGTTATTGCATATGCATCTAGACAGCTGAAAATCCACGAGAAGAACTATACGACTCATGATCTTGAGTTAGGAGCTGTGGTTTTCGCGCTTAAAATCTGGAGACACTACCTCTATGGAACGAAGTGTGTGGTTTTCACAGACCACAAAAGTCTCCAGTATATTCTTAATCAGAAAGAGCTGAACATTAGGCAACGACGTTGGGTTGAACTCTTGAGCGACTATGATTGCGAGATTCGCTACCATCCTGGTAAGGCGAATGTCGTAGCCGATGCGCTTAGTCGAAAAGAACGAGTCAAGCTTCATTCTATTCAAACGCTATATGATCTTCAAACTCGTGTTCTTCAGGCTCAGCAATTTTGTGTTTCACAAAATTTGATAGGTAATGAATTACCACATCAACTTGAGCTTAAGCTCGAAGCGAAAGACGATGGATTGCTCTATTTCATGGATCGTTTGTGGATTCCTAATCAGGACGATCTTCGCACCTTGGTAATGGACGAATCTCATAAATCTCGATATTCTATCCATCCTGGTGCTGATAAAATGTACAAGGATCTTCGTACTTCGTGCTGGTGGCCTGGTATGAAGAAGGATGTTGCCTTGTATGTATCGAAATGCCTAACTTGTCTCAAAGTCAAGGCCGAACATCAACGACCTTCTGGTTTGCTTGTACAGCCAGAAATACCGGTTTAGAAGTGGGAGAACATTACGATGGATCTCATCACTAAATTACCGCGTACATCTAAAGGTCACGATGCTATTTGGGTTGTGGTCGATCGATTAACGAAATCAGCTCATTTCATTGCGATTCGCGAGGATTATTCTGCTGATAAACTTGCAAAGATTTATGTTGATGAGATAGTGTCACGACATGGTGTTCCTTTGGACATCATTTTCGATCGTGATGCACGATTTTCATCTCATTTTTGGAAGGCCATGCAATCTGCTTTGGGAACCCAATTAAATCTAAGCACTGCTTATCATCCCCAAACAGATGGTCAATCTGAGAGGACGATTCAAACTTTGGAGGATATGCTTAGAGCATGTGTAATAGACTTTGGTGGTAGTTGGGATTCTAATCTACCACTGATCGAGTTCTCTTACAACAATAGCTATCATACTAGTATTAAAATGGCACCATTCGAAGCTCTCTACGGTCGAAAATGTTGATCACCTGTCTGTTGGAACGAGACCGGTGAAGCTCAGCTTACTGGACCTGAACTCGTTCTGGAAACAACAGACAAGATCAAGAAAATCCGCAATAATCTTGTGACAGCTAGATTACGTCAAAAGAGATATGCGAATTTACGACGCAAGCCCTTAGAATTTCAAGTCGAAGATCGTGTCCTACTCAAGGTTTCACCTTGGAAGGGAGTCGTGAGATTTGGAAGGAAAGGAAAACTTGCACCACGATATGTTGGGCCATTTAAGATTGTTGAAAGAATTGGAAAGGTTGCCTACCGACTAGAGCTACCTCCAGAGCTTGGAAATGTTCACCCGACTTTTCATGTGTCCAATTTGCGAAAGTGTTTAGTTGACGCTGATCTTCACATTCCTCTCGACGAGATCCAAATCGATGAAACGATGCACTTTGTCGAGAAACCTGTGGAGATAGTGGAACGTACATACAAACAGTTGAAGAACAAACGGATTCATTTGGTTAAAGTTCGCTGGGAATCCAAACGTGGTCCTGAGTTTACTTGGGAACGTGAGGACCAGATGAAGATGAAGTATCCGCATTTGTTTTCACAAGCTTCCTCTAGTTAAAATTTCGGGACGAAATTTCCTGAAGTAGGGGAGACTGTGACAACTGTACTCTGTAATCGATATACGATGTAAAACAATGTTGATTATTAATAAAACAATGTGCTTTGGTGTTATTATATGTGTTTTGATGTTATTATGTGTGCAATTATGTTTGGTGATTTTACAATTCGATTCTATTCCGATTTCAAGCTTTAAATCGCTTTCTGGAAGGTTATACGCGCACAGATGCGTAAATATAACCATTTTAATGCAACAAACACTCCGGATTAGTGACATACACTTAACATACCTTAAATGACCTTTACATAACTTAGAAATAAGTTTTAAAGGCTTTGGTATGGCAAAAACAAGTTAATTCGCTTACAGGGACTAAACTTGACAAACTGTGAAAGTATGCCAATCTGAACTGTAACGAACATTCTGGAACTTGATCATAAGTTAAACATACCCTAAATATCCTTTACAAAGCTTAGAAATAGGCTTTGAGGGGTACGGTATGCTAAAATAAACTTTATGACTCATTCAGGGACTAAAAGTGTCAAAAAGTGCACAAGTTTGCACTTTCGCGCATAACTTACGTTCTGAATACATCCGGACATCCAAAAATTTATGTAAGCACTAAAATATTTTATTTTAGTGTTTGGCATAAGAAACATCCATTCGTCGCGTCATTTGGATCGTTTTTCGCGCTTGTGCGCATTCCGTCGTAATTAGCCGAACAACGCAACCGTACGGCTAAACGAACCGACATCCGAGATATTTTTGAGAACATTTTAAGTTCCCTTTACTTTAACTTCATTTTAGAGCTTTGAAATGGGGTTAACGGGCCTTAAACGCGTCGGAAAAGGCCTTATTACACTACAGGGACCAAATCTGCCATTTTTGAAACTTTCTGTGCAGAAACATTGAATCTGGCCTATACCACCTTTGTACATGGTTTTGGGCAATACTATGGGCTAGTTTGGTGTGCACATGGTATTACAATACCATGGGTGCAAGTGTATGGCCAAGATTGAAGCACTTTTTCCAAGAAACGATCCTAACGGTTCGGGAAATCCTATAAATACCCCATGCCTTCATTTGCAAAACGCACAAGAATTTTGATTTGAGAAACTCTAAGTTGAAACCATTGTTTCATACCTGAGTTACTTGGATCGATATTAGCATTCGGGGACCCTTCGTAAGTATTCCTTCGTTCTTTTATTGCTTTTCGAGTCTTTTCGAGTCCGAAAGTCAAACTTTGTTTGACTTTCTGCGTTGACCAGTTTATGGTCAATGCGAAGTTCGTTTGAACTTCGCAACGTGATTGTAATCACGATGGTTATAGTCCCTTGGGACTATGCCTACTGATTACCACGTTGTCTAGGGTCGTAAGGGTAAGCGATCTGATAAATCGCTTATACCTTCGAGCCCGACCCATTTGGTCGATCATTAGGATCCGACCAAATACATAAGGTGACCATAGTATATAGGGAATAACCTTCCGAGGTTATACCTTATGGTCGCTTCGTTAAGTAGTTGTATGATAGGTAGTTTATATGTCTTAGGTAAATTACCAAAATACGCTTTTCATGTATAATTGGTAATTTAGCTTATGTAACTTAAACTTTTGTACATAACTGATTATACAACCTGATAAAACATGTATAGGCATATAATACTTGTCATAGGACTAGTTAGACGTCTCGAACGCGCTTTGCGCGCACGACGCGTTAAAGTAGCATAAGTTACCTTAATGGGTCACGATGGGTCGAAAGTACTTAGGTTAGGTTCCGATTTAGGATGTAGGCTTTGTTAAACCATATCACATGAGTTCTAACACTCATTTGGCTTACAAGACCTCATTATGTCCGATCTTTCGATTTAGGCGTCTATTGTTTAATTAGTGATTCGATTACTAGGTACTGTTTGATTTCTCTGGTTTGCTCGAGTTTGTTGAAGTTCTATTGACTGAGGATACTTTGCACTACATGTGAGTACATAGTTCCCCTATTTTACTGCTTTCAATTGTTTTGGGGTGATTCATATGTACTAAATGTTTTCAAGGTTTAAACGATGGTTTCAAAAACGATTTTCGATGTTATAACGATGGTTTCAAAAACGATTAAGACGATTTATACAAAACTAATAACGATTTCGATAATGTGAACGAACTTGTTGGTTGGGTTACATAACAATTGACATTCATTAGCAATGATCAAGTCGACCAGTATTAGGTTATGGTACCATAGGATCTGACAAATCCCATTATCACACTACACCCATGGTTATGTGTGGGTGTTGTGGGTAACGACTGAATCTGTAATTGTTAACTTACCCTATGGAGGTTTGTTAATGCGAGAACGAGAAGCGACGAGGGATGAGTCACGAAGGTTTGAATGTTATTAGCGAGACGACCATATATAAGTTATTCACAATTAAAACGAGGATGATTTGGACGATATAAACGATTTGTAAACGATTTGGAAACGATGTTAAACGATTTGGGTAAACGATTGGTTTTTAGTTAGTGTTTAGATAACGAGACGGGTGTAATGTGGTGAAAACATGGTAGATACGCCGCTGGTACTTCTTATATATAAGTGTTTTCAACATATTACTTACCGTGGCGTTATTTAGTTCACTTGGGTAAACGATAGCGAAACGATGTCACACAACGATGTTTTCGAAGTAACATACGAGTTTTATTAACGAGTTAATACGAGATGTTTTACAATTTGCTTTACTAAAACAAAGTTTTTTTTGGGTTAAGAATCATGGCTACGAGGTTTTATAAAATATAACCCGCTCGATTTGAGTTGGTTAATAAGGTTGCAATATTATACTCTTTTCAAAACAAGGTTTTTAATAAGGTATTGCAACGTATAAACTAGCCATGAATCGAATACTCCTATAAAACCTATGTACTCGCCAGCATTTCTTTGCTGACTGTATTTTCACATATGTTTCAGGAGTTGATGCTTGATGATGACACTAGGATGCATGCGTCACGTAGGATCTGGACAAGGCCTTTAGTGACATAAAACAATATTAGTCGATATGTAACTTGCTATTCTATGTTAAGACGATGTAATGTTTAGTTTTATCAATAAAACGAAACACTTTTGTATCCATGGTTATGAAACGATAATTCTGTTACAACACGCCCCGACGTTTTCCGCCGCGCTTTGTTGTTTTACGTGGTCGGGGTGTGACAACACCACTGCCTCCGGCTTCAAGAGCTAGCACCTCCTCAAGTTCATCCTCGTCTCCAAGTTCAACTAGCCTTTGCTTCCAAGCCTCCAGGTCCCATTCAGACCTATCAAAGGAAGGATCAGCAGCTTCCTTGGCCATTTGCAACTTGATCTTCAGCATGGCGATGGTAGCAGAGAGTTTGGCCCCATCCATGATCTCCATCCTCTCTTTTTGGGCTGAGAGCTCAGCAAGAAGCAGCTCCTTTTGCAGCATATTGATGTCCTTTTCTAGTGAGGAGATCTTCTTGTCCTTGGCTAGGGTAATCTTTTGGAGGTCCAAGCTTTTCTCATCAGCTTCAGCCAGGCATTGGTCCAGAAGGATCTGAACTTCAGCAAATTTCTGCACAAGGAAAACTCAACAGTCAGGATCCTATATCCTTAAGAGGAGTACAATTTCAGGACTTGATATCCTTACCTCGAAGACGTAGTCATGAAGCTGGCGTTCCATCAGAGGCAGCCCTTCGGAGGATTCAGTGGGCTTCTTCCTCTTGGCTCCCTTACCCCTAGTGCTTACACCCTTAGGTTCAGGGTTGCTTTGGCTTACAGCCAGCTCTTTCTTAAGGGACCGTGGGGATGTAATATACTGAAGATCAGCAATGCTAAACCTAGAAGCAGACTTGGAAGATTTGGCAGCACCTACAAACACAACACACAGATAAGTATTCATATTTCAATTTTTATTAAATAATTGTATATGCACATATATGGATACTTACTTGACATGGTGTAGGAAGTGGATGAAATTTCTTCTGGATCCTTTGACTTTGGAGGAAATGTTCTGATGGCAGGATCAAGCTTCCAGAAAGCTTCCACTCTCTCTTTGGTGATAGGTGATTCTTGAATATGTGACAGGGTGATAGCTGCATAGACAAAAAGAAAGGATCAGTTATCCTCAACAGAAAGGAAGGATTCTTACCGTTGTCCTAATCTAAGGATCCTATATCCTACCATCTGTGTTTCATTTCTTGGGAAGATGACTCTCGTTTGGAATGGAATCCCTCCTCACAAAGAAGAATTGATTCCTCCAGTTGGTGTCATTCTTTGTGGTTTTTAAGATCGGGTGAGGCTGCTGGGGTTTGGATTTGAAGAGGTATCGATAGGAACCATGGCTTACAAGATTGAACAGTTGGCTCAACTCAGACATCCCTAGGTTTATACCTTCCTGTTCTACGATGTGCTCTAGTGTGTATAAGACCCTCCACACCATTGGCATAGCTTGGATGTAGCATAAACCGGTCAGTGTGAAGAATCCCTGTGTGAGAACAGGGAAAGGATAGGTGAACCCTATCTGAAAAGGGGCTGCAGGGAAGGTGATCCATGTGTCCGATACACAGTCTCTTTTGGTTGAGGAATCAAAAGGCCGGAAAATGGTACCATCAGGAAAACAGGGGCGAAACTGATCAACTTCAGGATCAGTGAATCGGCAAAGCTCCATTGAAGGGTTTTTGGTGAGACCCTGACTCTTCAATGGGCTGTTGTGGTCAGGATTCTTGGCAGGGGAAGAACGGGTACTCATCTTCGCCATGGATTTTTGAAGAACAGAGGATCGAAAAGCAGAAAGATTAGAGAGAAGGAAGAAGGAAATACCTGATGAGATCTTCGAATGAGGGTTTAAAGGAGAGGATCTCGAATATAAATGCATATTACAATCCTTATCTCTAACCTATTTATAATGATTATTGTTGCAGGAGATGACTACCGCTGACATCATCGCTGTAACGGCTATATCCACTTGAAACGGCTAGTCCAAAATTTGTTCAAACATGACTATCTAATCAGATATCAACTAGTCGTGTTTGGGGGTAATTGTTAGGGATAGAATTTTACAGCATGTGGATCATGGATCCTCAAGTGTAGCCAGGATCATGGATCCTCAGTTTAGTATGGATCGAGGATCCTCAGGAGATCATACAGGAAGGCTAAGGATCCAGGATCCTCATTATTATTCTAAACTAACCATTGTTTCCATTGTTTTTAAACTTGTTTTGCAGGTGTATTCGAATGAGACTTGGTCATGCCGAGATTCCAGGGGAATATGCTTGAAATTTTTGCACGTGCAATGACTCCATAACCGTTGTGGTGATCGTGGGGAGGCTTGCACCTATTTCGGATAGTTTGTTATTTAGATATTTTCTAATTTTAAAGGGGATAACAAGCTTTATTTAGTAATAATAGTTACACACATTCACAACACTCGAACTCTCTGCAAACTCTTGGCGATTACACACACAAACACTCTAGCAATCTTTGTACCAAGCTTGTTATCATCCGAAGTTGTAAACTTTACTTGTTCAATATAGTTGATAGTGATAGTTTTCACTATCCGAGGTTTTTTATGCCGGAGATCATTCATTGATCAAGGGCTTTTTCCTATTATAAATCCTTGTGTAAATCATTCATTTCATTCATTTGTTGTTCATACATTTGTTCAATTAACCAAGCATCTAACCTCACAAAAATCAGATTTGGTTACATTATCCTTGTGTGATTTTTGACCAAAACAATACCTACCCCATATATATACCTATTTAGATATTATCTACCTCATGTATATCTTGTTGTTAAATTTTAGCTGTTTAACTTTTCTTGAACTGGTTACTTAAGTAACTTACTTAGCTGATTAATTAATCTTACTTAGCTTTTAAGTTTACTTATCTATTAAGGTTTCTTGATTGCTAAGTTTACTTAATTACTAAGTTTCCTTAACCATTAAGTTTACTTAACCATTATGTTTCCTTAACCATTAAGTTTACTTAACCATTAAGTTTTCCTTAACCGTTAAGTTTACTTAACTATTAAGTTTACTTAATCGCTAAGTATTCTCATTTAGCAACTCCCTGGTTATGAATTCTAATTTCTAGAGACACTGGAACTCGTATTAGCGTATTAACCCAAATTCAACTTTAACGATAATCACGAGATCGAACCCTCACAACGAATGACAAAGTATAGCCAGATATTGGCAGCACTTAAACATCCATTGGATCGGTTTTAATCGATCGGATATAGTACCGTAGCAGTGATCGAGTTATTTCCCTGATATCGCAGCAGAGTTTCGAGACTTTGATTGTAAATTTGAAAGAAACAGAGAACGATCAACGAAAAGAACGAATTTTTCCGTCGAAATGTGAAATCTGAGCAAGTGCCAGACCCCTGGCTTTATAGCCAGTTTTGGTCTCTCCCAAGCGTCGCGCACGGTTCGGCCATCCCTGGCGCGTGTCGCGAGGAGGGTCGACCTGGCTTAGACCTGCCACGTCTCCAGTATAGGCCTGACATGTGGCGCCTCGTCGTGACACGTGTCCTCGGCCGCCTTTTTCGCCCAATCACGCGTTTTCTCGATTTTGTGCCGATACTTATCGCGTATGCTCGGGTCTTGATTCCATTTGGTTCGGTTTTTATGTGTGAATCTAATAAAGGTACTTTTGTGTGGTTTCGTCAAGTTTTCAAGTTTCGTCGCGCACACTTCTGGTTTTGATTAAGGTTTGTTGTCGAGAATATTTTTGAGGGTTGTTACATTTATGTACACAGTCGTATTCCCACTGGGAATAGTAGTTTAAAAGTATCCTTTACAAGAATAGTAGTTCGTTCGTGTCTCCCTGGGACGCATGCTTTTAGTGTGTGTGAACTCACCTTGGTTTGCTCGGTAGATTGTTTACTTGTTTTATCGTTTTAATCAACCACGTCCTATTTCACGGTTTACCAAGTTTAGTCAATATGTATATGAATATCTCACACATGTATACAGATAACACATAATTCACATAAAACAATCACTTGAACCGTATTATTTTACATTACTACAGAATTGCATATCATGACATATCACCTTACAACTTTTGGGGCCACAAAGGAACCTATTTCCTACCATTATTAGAACAATAAACTTACCTTATTATATAAACGTTTAAGTGTGTGGTTGGAAGTGAGCTGGTCCAATTAATTTCATAAATCCATTAACGGACAACTCTTTGGCCCATGTGCATGTGGCCCAAAATGGAGTTTGTGTGCCCAATTCCAATTGTGCGTTTGGAAGTTGAGTGTGCGACCATAGTGTATGGTTTCACCAAAAGACAAAGGAAGACACAGACGTTAAATGTGGGTGGCCCCCACTGTACGGTTCTCATAACTAAATTTAGTGTGCGACAAGCTTGGTTGTGTTGTACACTATGCGCCTAAGATTGTACATTCCATACCCATCCAATAATCAAACTTTTCCAATGGCATATACACACTTTAGGATCAAATGAATAGGAGAAACAAATTTCAAATCTTTAAACTTTCAAGTGGATTGTACCCTAAGCTTGTTTATTTGTACCCTTCATGAATACACAGTATCAATCCTTCAAATGGTGATATCCATACACAATCAAACATCTATTTCCACGAACATGGTCAACATACATTTACATCATCTTTATCACCTAATGCACTAGAAGATTATATCATCAAGCATGTGAACATCTAGTGTCAAAACAGATTCATTGTCATCACCATCTCTATTACTCAGGTTTGTACAGTCAATAGCCATATAGCATCAAGAATTTCAACAAATTCATACGAGGAGTATTGTTATTACTAACGGATTCAACTAAATGAATTATGGTCTTTTATGATCCACTGATTTCATAATGTACACACTTTAAAGCAAGTTTTATAAATATCATTTCTAGACCCACTACCTAATGTATCATCACAAGACCTAGATTCATCAGCATGTATGTTATTTATTACACATCAACAGATTCAATTCTTATACAAAACACCATATATTCAACACTCATTCATGTATATCATGTATCACTGTTTTATTAATAAACACCCATTAATCATTCTAACTTGGATTCGAGATCGTAACAGAGTGTGGGTTGAAGTAGAAGAAAAATGGAGTTCCGAGTCAGAGGGATGTGAGCTTCCGTTGGTGTGTTCAGAGTGAGCTGATGTCGGAATGGATGGAGTGGGATGAGGTTGACATCGTCGGATAATCAGAACGGGTATGGTTTTCCGATAATGGCGGTGAGGATGCTTGGAGGTTGCTTTCGAGAAGAAGGAATTAGGGAGAGAGAGGGGTGTCTTGGGATTGTTGTGGATAATTTGGTTGCCAACATTACCTTTTCTCGGCTGAATGTTTTTATACCCCACCTAAAAAGACGCACACTATAGTCTCATATGTTGTATACACCGTGCGATTAACATTAGGGTAAAATGAGTGTGATATGGGCTTCTGTTGGGTCGAGTAAAAGGGGTGTGCAACCTAATAATGGGTCCAAGAAAGAACAGCCCAAGTCTAATGTGAATGATAAGATAGTTATCGAGTCATGGTGTGCCAGTCCAAGATCGCTAGTGTATGAGGACAAGAACAAGTGTTGCGGATGGGTTTCATTTAAACCTCGTTCAAAATTAGAAAAATAATCACATTTACGTATATGTATATACACACTTATGCACTTTCAGCAACACATAAAATATTTATAAATTCCACTTAATCACATCGTACAATAAAGTAGTGTGGGAGAACCGGAAGTGTCACATTATCCCCAAGTTTCAAGAACTTTTGTCCCGAAAGTTAAAGCGCAGCCACTGAAGAGCTAGTGTGATACAATGTTTCCGCGGGGTGTCACATCATCCCCCTGTTAGTTTGGAATTTCGCCCCAAAATTCCGCGGTAGCTTCAGTTCTGGGAGTTTTGTGTGTAAACAACTGGGGATACTTGCGCATCATCTGGTCTTCCCATTCCCAGGTGACCTCTAGACCACAGCGCAAGTTCCAACGAACTTGTACGATAGGTATCTTGCTACGCTTGAGGGTCTTGGTCTCTCGATCCATGATCTCAACCGGTTCCTCAACGAAGCATAGCTGGTCATCAATATTGAGTTCCTTAAAAGGAACGATAAGCGTTTCACTGACAGACACTTCTTTAGATTCGATACATGAAAAACGTTGTGTACTGCACTCAGCTCTTCAGGCAGGCTTAGTCTGTAAGCTACCTTACCGATCCTCTCGGTAATTTCGAAAGGTCCAACGTATCGTGGATTAAGCTTGCCCCTTTTGCCAAAGCGTACCACACCCTTCCAGGGTGAAACTTTTAGTAGAACCCGGTCCCCAACCTGGAATTCTAGAGGTTTCCTACGCTTATCAGCGTAGCTTTTCTGACGGTCTCGAGCCACCGCCATGCGTTGTCGTATCTGGGCAATCTTATTCGTAGTGTTGAGTACAAGTTCTGGGCCGGTAATTTGACTCTCGCCAACTTCCGCCCAACACAAAGGTGACCGGCATTTACGACCGTATAATGCCTCAAATGGTGTTGCCTTAATGCTGGTGTGATAGCTTTTGTTATAAGAGAATTCGACCAGAGGTAAGTGTCATTCCCACCCGTTTCCAAAGTCGATAACACATGCTCTCAGCATGTCTTCAAGTGTCTGGATAGTGCGTTCAGTCTAGCCATCCGTCTGCAGGTGATAAGCGGTGCGCAAGTCTAACTGTGAGCCAAGGGATTTGTGCATATTACTACAATTCGGAGGTAAAGCGTGGGTCACGATCAGAGATGATAGAAGTTGGCACCCCGTGCCTAGCAACTACTTCTTTCAAGTAGACAGCTGCAAGTTTCGAAAACTTGTCGGTTTCCTTGATTGCGAGGAAATGAGCAGACTTTGTCAAATGGTCTACGATTACCTAGGTGGTATCGTTTCGGCTTTGGGATCTTGGTAAACCAGTGACGAAATCCATGGAAATCCGTTCCCATTTCCATGTAGGCAGCTCTGGTTGTTGCAGCAAGCCCGACGGCTTTTGATATTCGATCTTGACTCTGGAACAGGTCAAGCATTTGCTTACATACCTTGTGATGATAGCCTTCATGCTAGGCCACCAATACAGGGCCTTGAGGTTGTGATACATCTTATCAGAACCAGGATGTATCGAGTAGCGAGACCTGTGTGCTTCATCCATCACAAGCTCTCGGAGGTTTCCGTAAAAGGGAACCCAGATACGTTCCATGAAGTAGTGTATACCATCATCTTTAAGTTTGAGCTGCTTTTCCATGCCCCACATGGATTCAGTTGGGAGGTTTTCCACTTTCAGCGCTTCGATCTGGGCGTTTGGATCTGGTTAGGGAGATTCGAGTGGATAGTAAGCTGTAAAGCACGAACGTGCTTAGGTTTGGTTTCCTTCCTGCTGAGGGCGTCGGCCACAACGTTTTCCTTTCCAGGATGATACTTAATCGCGTACTCGTAGTCGTGTAGGAGTTCGACCCATCGGCGTTGCTGCATGTTTAACTATTTCTGATCCAATATGTGCTGGAGACTCTTCTGATCGGTGTAGATCGTGCATTTGGTACCGCACAAGTAATGTCTCCAAATTTTGAGCGCGAAGACTACTGCTCCCAGTTCAAGATCATGCGTCGTGTAGTTTCGTTCGTGAATCTTGAGTTGTCGGGAAGCGTAGGTAATAACTTTCTCGTGTTGCATCAACACGCAACCGAGTCCCTGAATAGATGCGTCGCAGTAGACGACGAAGTCGTTGGTACCTTCAGGTTATGAAAGAATAGGAGCACTGCAGAGGTTCTCCTTTAGTTTCTGAAACGCTAACTCTTGAGCATCGTTCCACTTGTATGCAATACCCTTCTGGGTAAGAGTCTTGAGAGGTTAAGCGATCTTCGAAAATCCCTCGATGAATCTACGATAGTATCCTCCCAATCCCAAGAATTGACGAATTTCGGTTGGAGTTTTCGGTGTAGGCCAGTTCTTGATAGAATCAATCTTGGCTGGATCAACGTGAATCCCGTCCTCATTGACCACGTGCCCAAGGAAATGGACTTCGCGAAGCCAAAAGTCGCATTTTGAGAACTTGGCGTAGAGTTGTTCGTTACGTAAGAGTTCTAGAATAAGACGTAGGTGATGCTCGTATTCCTCTCGATTCCTCGAGTAGATTAGGATATCGTCGATGAATACAATCACAAACTTGTCAAGATATGGTTTGCACACTCGGTTCATGAGATCCATGAAAACCGCATGTGCGTTTGTCATTTCAAAAGGCATGACTAGAAATTCGTAATGACCATAACGAGTTCTGAAAGCAGTTTTAGTGATGTCCTTGTCGCGGACTCTCAACTGATGATAACCCGATCGTAGATCGATTTTGGAGTAATAACTCGACCCTTGCAGCTGGTCGAACTGATCATCGATACGTGGGAGTGGATAACGATTCTTGATAGTTACCTTGTTCAGCTCACGGTAGTCGATACACATACGGAATGTGCCATCTTTCTTTTTGACAAAAAGTACTAGGGCTCCCCAAGGTGATGAGCTAGGACGAATAAAACCTTTTACCATAAATCATAGAAAGTTAAAACCATCCAGAAAACTTTATAATCACATAAGTTTTAACATCTATAGTTAGTATCAAGTATTGATGAAAACAAATGCTATCAATAATTTTACACAAATCGATGAAAAACATCCTCTTATCAAGCGAAGAGAGATCAAAAGGCAATTTACCAAAAAAAAAAAACACACCAGAACACAACATTACATCCAAAACCACAAACCCTAGCTTCTCAAACCCCCAAACTTCCTCAAATCCTCACCGTTTCAACCTGTAAAACCACAAAAACGTAAAAAACCCAACATAAGTACCTCTTATATAACCGAATTGAAAAATAGCAAATAAAACAGGATTCCCGACCAACTCAGATTTATACGGATCCGTCATATGAACCAGAAAGCCACGTTCCATCCTGCAAAGAAAAAAAAATAAACATACACACCAATATACTGAAATTAGAACAATGTTATCTTCTACAAAGCAGAACTAAAACTTTGTTTTATTAAATTTTTTTATTCTGTACTAACATGCTAACCTAAATCTATCTCTATTATTAACAAACGCGATTAGGGTTTATGATCTAATGAATGAAAAGGAAAAGTAACAAAACAGGATTAAGCTGACACAAAAACAAATATATTAGGGTGTATAATAACATCAAAAAACACACAAATTATATTCAAATTAGAACAATGAACTGCTTAAAACCGCATATAAAAAACAATTAACGGCCTAATCAAGAGCAACAACATAACAAATCATACAACCAAATTAGGGTTTTCTTATATCAAATACAAAATCACAAACAGAGATGGAATCCAACTTTCCGATGCTTCAGTTTCGAAGGATGATCAAGATAAAACAAAACAGGCGACTGGAATCGTCCTTTGAATCCTCCAATTAAAAGCCGTAAACTGTATATAGGCGGTAAAATTGGAAACGCTTCCATATTTTCGCAAAAGATCTTCCGGTAATTGATGATTTATTCAAGTTTCCATATAAAATCAAAGGAGCGTTTGAAATCCGAATGAAGGAATTAGGAGGCAGTATATGAATTGAAGGAGAATAGAAGGAGAATTGAGAGATTGGCGCTCAAATAGCAATTATCTGGCTAAAGACCTATGCCACATCATGGTCAATTGGTCAATTAATAAAGCTATTTTGCTTTAATATAAAAGATAAATATTGAAGAGTAGGAATTTCTTTTGCAAGTTGCTACGGAATCCTAAAGCGTGCACACTGAGAGCCAAACTAGAAACAACAAACCAAGAAAATTACATTTGAGTTTTATAATAACCATTCCATTAATAAAATTAACTTTTATGTTCATGGTACTAGCGATTCTAAATGTGAACTGTACTATAACTTAAACTTTTTAGTGGACCATATAACATTCATTTATAGGTCTAAAATATTATTGTTTTTTTTCTTCAATTAAATTACATTTTAAACCTGGATTTTAATATAGCTATCATACAACATATAAACTCTAATAATTCCTTTTTTATATAAACAATTTACGTTTATACCCCCAATCTTCAATAGATTTAACATACGGAAGCTTAATAATAATTCTTTTTTCTATAGACGATTTATATTTCAGTCCTCAAACTTTAATAGAGTTATCATACACAATTAATTTCTTTTTAACAAATATTTGTTCTTTTATATTTTTTTATGTTTAATCTTTTTTTTGTTTTACTTAATATTTAATTAACTTGTTATAATTAAAACTAACTTTTAACTCTGGATATATCGTGTTGATTGCTTATTTTTACCGTCATTTATATTAAAGCATGTATGGTATAATAACTCATTGATATATCATGTATCAAATATATCCTCGCCAGCACCGCCCTACGTCCCCGCCACGAAGCGAGGGCTCCAACACTAGTTTATAACTAAAAGTTAAAACGTGTACGCGGGTAGGTCTTCCATGAAAGTTATGTCAACGGAAAGTTTTTTTTGTCATCAAACTAGGTGATGCCCCGTCCGCGTTGCGGGGCGATAACCGAATAATTCTCAACCAATTAAAAAACAGTACTATAGTTTTGCTAGAAAGAAAAAGTAAAAAGTGTGTTAGACAGCTCCTTGACACAATTTTTAGCTGCGAGCAAAGTCATATTTTTATTTTTGCTTGGGAGAAAAATCAAATTTTTTTCCCGAGGGTAAAATCCTAATGAGTTAATTACTGTTTTCGTCCCTGTGGTTTGTCAAAAATCACAATTTCAGTCCATTAGTTTAAAAATTGCGATTTCAGTCCCTGTGGTTTCACTTTCGTAACCATTTCAGTCCACCTCAGTTAACCCCATCCATTTATTCTGTTAAGTACACGTGAATTGACCATAATGCCCTTATTAATAAAAAACAAAAGGATATCTAAATGAGTTAATTATTGTTTTCGTCCCTGTGGTTTGTCAAAAATCACTATTTCAGTCCCTGTGGTTTAACTTTCGTAACCATTTCAGTCAAGTCTTCTAACACCGTCTATTTTACCGTTTAGTTTTTAATGAAATACCTAAATTACCCTTGTGTTAATTAAATAAAAAACCATGGAAATTTAAAAGATTGTATTCTAGGACCCACTTGTTAAAACACAACTCTACGCTACCCCACCCCACCCCACCCCACTCCATTCCTGCTCTCATTTCCGGCAAAAGTTTCCGGTCATCTTCTCCGGCATCACAACCCCACCCTCTTAATGTCCGGCGACCCATTACCCCACCCCAATTAATATCTTCCTAGCAGCATCAATTAACATACTAACTTTGAAAAATAACGCTTACCTGGACATGGTGGGTCGAACCCTACAATCCAATTTAAGTCCATATGTCATACAACAATAAAATCATATAAATCCAATAATAAAATCATATAAGTCCATATTTAATTAACACAATGGTAATTTAGGTATTTCATTAAAAACTTAACGGTAAAATAGACGGTGTTAGGAGACTGGACTGAAATGGTTAAGAAAGTTAAACCACAGTTACTGAAATCACAAATTTTAAACTAATTGACTGAAATAGTGATTTTTGACAAACCATAGGGACGAAAACAGTAATTAACTCATTTAGATATCTTTTTGTTTTTTTATTAATATGGGCATTATGGTCAATTCACGTGTACTTAACAGAATAAATGGATGGGGTTAACGAAGGTGGACTGAATTGTTAAGAAAGTGAAACCACAGGGACTGAAATCGCAATTTTTAAACTAATGGACTGAAATAGAGATTTTTGACAAACCACAGGGACGAAAATAGTAATTAACTCAAGCCTAATTTTTAGCTAGGGGAAAACCATATTTATATTTTGCACTGGGGGCAAAAAAACATAATTTTGAATTGAGAGTGATATCATAATTTTTAACCGAGGGGAAAATCGTAAATTTTAGCTGGGGAAAAAAACATAATTTTATTTTGAACTGGGAGCAAAGACGTAATTTTAAACTGGGGGCAAAACCGTAATTTTAAAGTCGGTATAAAATAATAAACTGATGTAAAATCGTAATTTTGAGCGGGGGGGGGGGCAAAATTTTATTTTGAACTGGGGCGAAAACGTAATTTTGTCTGTGGGTAAAAGCGTAATTTTTTTACCAAGAGCGAAATCGTATTTTCGGTTTAGCTGGATTTAAAGTCATATTTTTATTTTGAACCGGGGGAAATCATAATTTTTAACCGAGGGTAAAATCGTAATTTTGAGGTAGGGGAAAACCATAATTTTATTTTTAGCTAGGGGCAAAAAAGTAATTTTAAAATGAGGGTGAAATCGTAATTTTGAACCGAGGGGAAAATCGTAATTTTGAGCTGGGGGCAAAAGCATAATTTTATTTTGAACTGGGGGCGAATACGTAATTTTAAACTGGAGGCAAAACCATAATTTTAAAGCGGGTATAAAATAATAAGCTGTGGGTAAAATCGTAATTTTTGAAACAATGCCAAAATCGTAATTTTGACCTCCTGGCAAAAGGGTTATTATATTTTTAAGTTGGGAGAAAAACGTAATTTTAAACTGATGGCGAAACCGTAATTTTAAAGTGGATATAAAATAATAAACTGGTTGGTCCAATAGGGGAATGTCAGCCGTCCATTTCGACCAATGGCAGAGAAACACTATTCCCTGCCATGGTGTATGTTGAATTATTCCCTGCCATAGTCTTTGTATATGTTGAATAATGTGATCAGCCAATAGAATATATACGGAAGTTGCACTATGAATGATGTCAACGGAAAGTCTCAAAACACCATACAAACTGATATCACCCAAGGAAAGCTCTCATACTCGATGGAAGTTGCACCAGCTTTTCGTATTCGGGATAGGGCTTTGTGTCCGTCTCTAGCGACTTTGGTTCCGGTGTTCTTCTGGAAAGATTACATGTTTATCTACGATCGCCGTCTCCTCTTTGTCATTGGTAATTTTCAGTGGTCTCTGAATCCATCGATCTAGTTGTGTTTTGTGCATCACCGACATTTGCTTAATTTTATGGACACGTTTTCTTTTGTCATACAGGCTTGGCGTTTAGTCATTTGTTGACGGAAAATGCATTTTTAACTGCATTGATATGGTATTTTTCATTCATTGGACTTGGTGTTGTGCAGTCTGCAATAATGGGCAACGCATATCTTTTATTAAGTGAAATTATTGGGATATTTATGGATTATGCAGCTGCCTCGTCCATTGGGAGATACAAAACAGTCTTCTTTTCAAGCATTGCGTATATCATAGTAAGTATTGGTTATCAATGGTGTCATAACTAACTTTTTTTTTTAAAGGTAAATTTCATTAAAAAACGGCCGGCCAAGCCAAAAAAAACGCAAGACCGAACCGCACCAACTACAACATATACAACGGATAATTACACCACTCTTTCCATACAATGTTTCTATGATTGGATCTACACTTTAACCAAAGAAAAGCTAAAGACTTCACCTCCCCGAAATTCTCTTCACTGTTACCTCTGCCGTTTGAGAAGAATTTAGCGTTCCTAGCTTTCCAAATACACCAACAAGTCACCATGACGAGACCACGAACGATCTCTTTAGCCTTCCAATCCACGCCGGCACCGTTATGGAGGGTAAGAAGATCCCTGAAAGAAAAGGAGAAGATCGGCGGTAGCCCAGTCACTTAACCGGCACCAAACCGAAGACGAAATTTATCAACACCTTAGACTCAAGACTCATAATATTCTTCCAAACACCAGTCAAAGCAGAGTTAGAAGGAAAAAACGACCACTTTCTACTTCTACCGTGACAAGCCAATATGACTCTCCTCCAAAGACTCTCTCCTTCCACCCGGTATCTCCAAACCCATTTCGAAAGGAGAGCTTCATTCACAGTTTTGAGCTTACAAATACCTAATCCACCGTATTTTTTTGGGCGAGTCACTACATCCCACGCAACCCAATGCATTTTTCTCACATCCTCCGCACCACCCCATAGGAAATTCTTCATGAGAGATTCTAACCTATCAACAACTTTGGCCGGCACTTTAAAGATCGAAAAATAGTATATAAGGAGGCTTTCAAGCACCGATTTGATGAGGACAACCCGACCACCTATGGAAAGAGAATGCGCTTTCCAGGACGACAGAAGATTTTGGAAAATCTTTACAATAGGGTCCCAATTTTTAACTCTATTCATGTTATCACCTAGAAGAATTCCCAAATACTTAAAAGGAAAAGCCCCTTTTAAACATCCCACAACCTCCGCTATATGACTAATCTCTTCCTCTTCCACACCCATTCCAAAGAGGTTAGATTTGTGGAAATTAATTTTCAACCCTGAACACGCAAAGAAAACCCGAAGAATTCTAGCAACCACATTGATATTCTCCCTCGACCATTCTCCAACAATCAACACGTCATCCGCATAAAGAAGGTGCGAAACGACCGGACCCACATTAGGTAACTTAATCCCCTTCAGTTTCCCTGTCTCACAAGCTTTAGCTACAATACAGGAGAAAACTTCCAAAACAATTAGGAAAAGGAAAGGAGAGAGGGGTCACCTTGCCGAATACCCTTTTGGCATTGAAACTCGAACATCGGCGAGCCATTGACCAACACTGAAGATCTGGCCGAGACGAGCACCCCTTTCACCCATTTGCACCAGGAGGGGGAGAAACCCATTTGAGCCATCATCTCTAACAGAAAGCCCCAGTTGACGTTGTCGTATGCCTTTTCGAAGTCTATTTTAAAAACGAACGCCTTCCTACCCGTTTTCTTAAGGCATGGCCAAACCTCACTGAGGATAAGAGGACTATCCAGAATGTACCTATCTCTTAAAAAAGCCGATTGAGACTCCGACACAACTTTCACAATCACCTTCTTAATACAGTTCGCTAAAATCTTCGAGATAATTTTACTAATTAAACCGACAAGATTAATCGGCCGATAGTCCTTCAGACCAATCGGGTCGTCAACTTTAGGAACAAGCGTAATGAACGAAGTGCTAGATCCCCTATCAATCGAGCCCGTGTCGTGGAAATGGTTCATAGTTTCTCTGAAGTCGTCCTCGAAAAGCCTCCAAAAATGCTTCAGAAATTTAAAATTGAAACCGTCAGGGTCTGGGGCTTTGTCAGCCCCTCTTTCAAAGACCGCCTCTTTTATCTCCCTAACCGAGAATAGACCCGAGATACCATTGGCCTACTCCATCGTAAGCTTCTTCACACCAGGACAAAATAGCACCGTCTGTTGCTAACCTTTTCAGAAAAATGGTTCCTGAAGAATCCCAGAATTTCTTTCTTGACTTCCTTCGGCTTAGAAACCCAATTATCCCCTACGTTGAGCCCCGGGATACTGTTTTTCTTCTTTCTGTTATTAATAAGTCTGTTAAAGTAAGCAGAATTCTCATCACCCTCCACCCCCATCGACATCACGATTTTTGTTTAAGATCCATGGAAGCTAACCGGTCCCGTACCTTAATATTTTTAAGACATTCCTCCTTAATCCAGCACTCTTCTTCACTGAGATCCCTAACGTCACTCAGATTGTCCAAATTCGTGAGCTCATCCATGTCCCTAAGCAAATCTTCCTTAGCTTTATTTTTCACAGTGTTACGCCAGCTTTTAATACTATTCCTTATGTGTCTAAATTTTAGGGTAAGATTCACATCGGGCAGAACCCCACTCCTGACGTAAGACATGGCCGCATTCTCAACTACACTCTCGAATCCATCCAACTCCAGCCAAGAATTGAAGAACTTGAAAGGTTTAGGCCCGAAGTTATACCGATTAGTTTCCAAAATTATCGGGCAGTGGTCGGAGTGAATACGCGGTAACGCCCTAAGACAAGCATCCGGCCAAGTCTCGAAAAAACCTTTACAAACCAACATACGATCGATTTTACTGAGTTTATTAGAGTTCGGACCAAGGTAAGTGAACCTACGACCCCTCATACTATACTCCACCAGGTCTGACAAGTCAATGAACTCGTTGAAATCGTGAGCACTTGAACTATTAAACACTGAATTCTTTCTCTCTTCAGGGAATCTGACTGCGTTAAAATCTTCAACTAAAATCCACTGCCCCGACCCAGCACTGATGACCTCCCGGAGGTTATCCCACAAAATTTTTTTCTCCGAAATTCTCTGCGGGGCGTAAATATTCATAATATTGATTTCCTGGTTGTTACCGACCATACGTCTGTTAATTAGCAGGTAATGTCTCTACTTAGAAACCCCCTGCACCCGAAAGACTTGCGAGTCCCAGCAACATAATAAACCACCTGATCTGCCAGAAGCCCCGACGAACTCCATGTTGAAATTGTTACCACCCCAGAATTTAGCAACCAAATCAGAACACACCGACTCCATCTGAGTCTCTTGAATAGCCACGAAATCCACCTTATGATCCTGCCTGAGCTCTTTAACCCAGCCAGCCTTCGAAGCTCCTCCCAAACCCCTTATATTTATAGAAAGATAATTCATAACTTACCCGGTTGGACTCCTTCTCCCCTAATCATCTCTTCCACCAGGTCCTTGTGTTGTTGCAGGTCAACTCCCAGATCTTTCATCATATCAATTGTACTCTCAACTTCTCGGGTCAACGGATTCTCCTCCATAGGCGGCTCCTCCCTGTTCCTTGTCTCTGTAACCTTGTCGTCAGGCTGTTGCACTACTTCTACTTCTTGATCCACAACCTTCGAAAGAGCTGGGGAATCCTCCTGTGCCCTAATATTTAGATTCAAAGACCTCAAGGGAACTCCAGCGTGTCTGTCTTCTAACTCCGCATCTTTAAGTTCCTTATCCACTGGGCTATCAAAGTTAAAGAAGCCCAAAGGGTCATCCAACCCCCTTCTCGTTTTAGAAATGGGCTCCTCGATGTTGCTAATATACGTATTTTGGGCTTGTGACTTTTTAACAACTTGATTTTTATGGGCCCTAACATTATTGGGAATACCTTTGATAATAGGCTGGACAGAGACATTCCTTCCCACATTAAATGCAGCCGGGATTTCTCCCTCCTCCATGTTTTCAAAATTTGCCCCTCCATCACTGGGAATCAAAAATGGCACATTCCCACTGCCATCAAACCCCATGTTCCTGACATAATTATGATCCAACTTATCACCTTCCGAACCGCCAGGGGCAACGGAAACTTTCTGGCTGCCTGTCTTTACCACTTCCGGTGATATCGGAGAAAATTCCGACTGTCTATCAATCGACTCCGAAGAAGAAGAGTCATTACCGTCACTATCCTCCCCCATCCCACTGTCCGGGACCGACATATCCTCCCACTTCTCATCGTCGATGATGCAGTCCGGAACCCAGTCCCCTAACAACTCTTCTATCTAGACCTTGAACTTTCTCTCCTTCCAGTTCAAGGTAATGGAATCACGGATTCTATTACCATCCCCAACAAGGACGCCAATCAAATCGAACGTAAAATCTTTATCCTCCTTAGACAATAAAGAAGCATGCACAACTTTGCCGAATAATCTCCCAACAGAGTCAAACACTTCATTATCCAGAAGATGAAGCGGGACTCTAGTAATTTTAAGCCATGCTATACGCTCAAACGGGAGAGGTTGACCGTTCCATACTTCGAGCCAGGAGAACTAAACTCTAACGTTGGGATTGGAATCTTTAAAAGCGTTCATCTCATCCTGGTTCTCAAAAATCAGTAACATATACAAGCCACCCACATATTTGAATGAGATGTTAGAGCCATCAGCTTCCAAGACAAGCTTGTCCAGCTTGACGAGGGTCGTGAGATCCGTAGTTCTAACGATTAAACTCTTATCGACCCAATCACCCAACGGTTTCACAAAAGAAGAGACTTCAACCACTTTCTCAGCCTGCATATTACCCCTTGAACTACCCACCAGAGAATCCCTATAAGCCGTACCCAAAGGATTTGGTATGAAAGATCTCTTGTCCTGAAACTTGTTGCCACCCCTAAAAGCATCGTTAAAACCATGCAAGTGGGAACTGAAAGTCTCTGACGGCCACTGAACATCCTTATTTTCCGTTGCGAATCTAGCTACGTTGACAACAAGTTTGTGGCTACCCATCTTAACATCCTTCATCCTCAATTCCAGCTCCCTCTTGTCTCTCACCCCTTTGATAGAAACGAAACCAAATTTGTTCCCCATCTTATCCCTCTTTCTAGCAACGTAAACGCCTATAACTTCACCAAAATGACTAAAGAAATCCCCAATCTCCTTGGAACTGATTCTCTCCAGCAAGTTGGACACAAAGAACTTAGTTAAGGCTTGTTGTTTTCCCCCATACTGACGACCGAAAACAACACGAACCCCGATCTTTAAAAGGTTAATAGGATTCGAACCAATCAAGCTAAACAATACGAAGATAACCGCGATCGATCTCAGACCTACTAAGCATCAAGATCAGAGCCATGTTTATTCTAGAGAGAGAGGAAGTTTGGAATGTGTCATAACTAACTGATCTTCTATTTTTGGATAAAAAAATAGATCTAGATTTAGAAACTTAAGGTGGGAGCTATGGATTGATTTCAATATTAGAGACATTGTGTGATTTTGTTTGTTTGCTCAGCTTCAATTCTTGCAGCTGGTATCCTCTATTTTTATAATAGAACTTGCCCTTCAAAAAAAAACTAATCTTCTACTTAATATCGTAAAATCATTAATTAGAAAAAAATTACTAGCCAAAGAAGAAATATATTCAAACAACAAAAGAACTTCCTTAGCAAGCTGCTAAAGGAAGCCGATACAAACACCAATGTCCAAACACAAAAGAACACCAAAACACAACAAAGAAATTAAACAAGAGACAATCCTTCAAATTTGCTCAGCTTTCCATCGTTAATCCAACCAGTTTAGATTCACCATCATCAGACAGAAGCTATTTTCTTTGATATTCTCCACTACAGTAATAGCAGATGGAAACTTCCCTTTAAACACCTTCTTGTTCCACATCGTCACTAGAAAAATCGCATATACCACTTCTTTCCTCCTCGCCGGCATGTCAATACAAAATTATAATATAATAATAATGATGATAACATTGGCGAGCCGAGCTTTGGCTCGTTTACGCGATATTGAAGCAAGATCGAGCTGAGCTTTTAGCTTGTTTGAGGTTGTTCTCAAAATAGGTCGAGCTCAAATAAGTAGGCTCGAACCAAGGCGAGCTCGAGCTCAAGCTTCATAAAAACATGACGAGTCGAGCTCGGGCTTGGCCCGACTTGTTTACACCCCTAGCTATATAGATAAAGCTTCTCTCATCATTACTCAATCACTAAGGTGTGGTTTTATTGTTAACTTACAAATTATTGAATAAAGCTTTTCTCATCATTACTCAATCACTAATTTCATTTTAATTTTGATTTATTTTAGTTTTATAAACTTTATAAAATCATAATAAAATTACATAAATTCAAAAAATATTTAAGATAAAACATTAAAAGTACTATATTATAAAAAACAACCACTAGTCCATGTTTCCATGTTTTGATATTTAGCTCGAATTCGTTGTTTCTGAGCTTTAAATATTGCCTAGTCTTTAGGCAAGCAATGCGAAAAGTCTTTCTCAAGAACCCTGAAATATTTTCCCATTTTCTTTGCATTTGCAATTAATGCTCTTGTTCTTTGATCGATAGCAAATGAGAGATTTTTTTCATCCTACTTCGATGGGCCCGAGGGATTAATCGAACAGGTTGATCGGGCCCTTGCTAGTTCCTTGCTTCTTTCTCTCTCGGGCAGCAATGGAACTTTTATGGTTCTTCATAAACGAAGTCGTTGTTTAGGTTTAAATAGGAACTAGCATCCGATGGGCCTTGAGAGCCAGTCGGTTCGGGTCTGCTAGAGCTTGTTTTCGACCGTTTAGACGATCGGAAGTTGTTGGCTTAAATGGTGGTACAAGATGTATTTTGGATAATTTTGAAAAAGCTCCTAACAAGGCATCACTGTAAACACGGATCCGTTATGGATTCCATATTCATTATGGGCAATAGTCATGATGTCCACATCGTTTGAACCGCTTGCTTGTACATAATTGTTCGAAATGTGGTTGTAAATATTATTGAAGTTGGAGATTTGGGTTCTCATTACGGTCCATTTGTGTAAGAATGAATCCGTGTATGGTATTTACCGCGGTCCATAGCAGCGAAAAATTTCTTACGATACGCCTCCAAAACACGACTTGGTCTTGGACATTCCCTAGTTAAAATATTATAAAGTTAGTTGACAAAAAAATATTATTTATTACTTGAACAACAAATATTATACGCTACTTGAAAAAAAAAATATACGATAGTTGACAAATATATATATATATATATATATATATATATGACGGTTCAAATGAGAAGAAAAATTTTGTAAGAATAAAAAGAATAAGTTTTAAACCAATAGAAATGCTCCGTTTTACTTCATTTAATATGTGTATTTAATGTTATTAATAAGGAAATATAGGTAAATTTCTAATTGTAATTAATTAGCTAACTAATTAAATTTGTAAATCACTTTTAAATATACTCTTTCAAAATAAAATAATTTAGGGTGAATGACAATTTCTGACATGTGTAGGATAAATTTTAGTATGTGTAGGATAAATTCTTAAATGTGTAGGATAAATTTAGATATGCGTAAGGTAAATTTCGGTAAGTGTAAGACATTTGTAGGATAAATTATGAAATGTGTAGGATAAAATGTTTTTTGCTTTATTAATGAGAGATAACATAATTAATGGGATGAGTTATAAACTATTTAATGTTTTACCATTATGCTCTTTCTTCTTTTTCTTCTTACATTAAATTTCTTCTCAAATGAACATATATATATATATATATATATATATATATATATATGGGAGCGCTAAAATGAGAACCACCTCCAGTTGTAAGAACCATGAGAACTTTTTGATCCGGGGCGAGTTGGACCAAAAAATTTTTTCATAAACGTAGATGCTTGTATTATAAACACATTTGTAAAAAAAAAATTCAAAAAAGAAATGTCGTGTGTGCAGTTTTGAACACCACAAGTTTGTGTTTACGGGTACCGTAAATTTTAAATAAAATTTAAAAAAAAAATTGCTACTAAAAGTAGCGATTTTAACATAAAAAATATTAAAAAAAATTTGTGTTTTTTAGCTATTTTTAGGCATTTTTGGTTGTGTTCACATTGGTTCTCGCGGTTCTCGCAATAAGGGGTGGTTCCTAACGGATCGTTGTCCTATATATATATATATATATATATATATATATATATATATAGGGGCTGGTTAACGTACAAATGCGCTTATCGTACATTACGTACGCCACAATCTCAGCCGTCAGATCATCTTCCCGCATTGAAAATCGCATGTTGTTTTTTTTTACCACATGCGAAATTGTTACAAAAACCAACATGCTATTTCATCAAAATTATCACATGCGAAATTGAATTACCACATGCGAAATTGTTACAAAAAAACAAACTGCTATTTCATCAAAATTATCACATGCGAAATTGAATTACCACATGCGAAACTGTTAAAAAAAAACAACCTTCTATTTCATCAAAATTATCACATGCGAAATTGAATTACCACATGCGAAATTGTTACAAAAAAACACCTGCTATTTCATCAAAATTATAACATGCGAAATTATTACAAAAAAAAAAAAACAACATGCGATTTTCATTGCGGGAAGATGATCTG
Organism: Helianthus tuberosus; assembly: GCA_030545235.1. Lineage (NCBI taxonomy): Eukaryota > Viridiplantae > Streptophyta > Magnoliopsida > Asterales > Asteraceae > Helianthus > Helianthus tuberosus. The sequence goes on from CM060440.1 coordinate 3,660,035, forward strand.
ACGGCTGAGATTGTAGCGTACGTAATGTATGATAAGGGAATTTGTACAGTACCATTTACCTATATATATATATATATATATATATATATATATATATATATATATATAGGGAGGGGCTCATGCGAGAACCACCCTTATTGTGAGAACCTTGAGAACCAATGTGAACACAACCTAAAATAGCTAAAAAAACCTAAAAAAACCTAACCCCCACCCCCCCCCCCCCAAAAAAAAAACCTAAACCCCCCCCCCCCCCCAAAGCTAAATGCTAAAAAAAACCTAACCCCACCCCCCCCTCCAAAAACCTAAACCCCCCTCCCCCACCCCCCAAAAACCTAAGCCCAACCCCCCCCACCCCCAAGCTAAAATGCTAAAAACTAAACCCCCAAAAAATCTAACAAAAATCTAAAAAAATAAAAAAAAAAATCTAAAAATTTTTTTTTGATTTTTTTAATATTTTTTAGGTTAAAATCGCTACTTTTCGAAGCCAAAAAAAAAATTTTTTTGGCTTCGAAAAGTAGCGATTTTAACCTAAAAAATATTAAAAAAATCAAAAAAAAAAAATTTGTGTGATTTTTAGCTATTTTTAGGCATTTTTTGTTGTGTTCACATTGGTTCTCGCGGTTCTCACAATAAGAGGTGGTTCTTGCATGATCTTCTCCCTATATATATATATATATATATATATATAGGGGAGGGTTTAAGTGAGAACGCTAAATATTGTGAGAACCGTGAGAACAAATGAAAAAACCGCGAGAAATTGGTCAAAAACGAATCAAATTCAAAAAAAAATTCTACACTTATCATTATTATTCGAATACAATGTTATAAATTTAATTTAGACGTTTAAATTTACGTGAATTCGTAAATAAAGAAAATTTACACGTGTAAGTTTGCCATTTACACATTTGTAAATCTGTTATATTTACACATGTGTAAAAAATCTAAAAAGAGTGATTTTTGAAAGGAGAAATTGATTATTTGATGTTGTAAATTCTTGTTTTGATGTTGTATCTTAATTACAATGAGGTTTGTATTAAAAAATTGGTTTTGATTGGTGTTCTCATTCGTTCTCACGGTTCTCGCAATATTTAGCGTTCTCAAAATAACCCTCCCCTATATATATATATATATATGGTAGGGTTCTAGAGTGAACAACCTCCCAAGAGTGAACTGTGTGAACTGATCATAGCCCTTGATTATCTTTTTTTTTTTTTGTTGAAAAGGATAGGATTGTAATTGTACATTAAGTTATTATTAATTTTTTATTTTAATTAATCTATGGAAGTTACACTTTCCTATTTTTTGTGATTACTCAAAATATATTTTAAATCTAAACAAGATCTATATCATAATCACCATTTAAAACAATCCAGTTTTTTTTTTTTCAATCGAGCAGTTCTTCATCATCATGTATTTTTTCTTCATCGATAAAAAAACAAAGATTTCGATTACGTACACACATGCATGAATCCCGAAGTACACATGCGGATGATTCACTGATTCCTTCAAATTACCAACTATAAAACACAAATACGTTTACACATGTCAATGAATGTCTTAGATAAATAAAAAGACCAATCCTGTATACACAGGTGTACACCCAATTTACACAAGTGTATACACAGTTTATATCTACAATCAATTTGCATACACATGTGTACAACAAATATACAAACACTGTATACACATGTGTATACCCAATTTACATAAACAACAGACACAAGTTTTTGAAATATCACATAACTACTACTATACACAGGTGTATACCCAAATTTGCATAACAGAGTACACATGTGTACACCGACCTGAAACACGAAACTAAACCCTAACCCCCAATCAGTCTCGTAGGCACATACACACTCAACATCAACAGGATCGAAACAAATTCTTGCAAAAATTAAACACTAAACAACTTAATCGGAACCGTCATACACCAGTAGATCAGAAAAACAAAAAAAGGATATTGAATAGATGTATCGAGTAATGTTCAGGCGAATCGGCTGAAGATTCGTCGGCGGCGCCCTGTTTAAATCGCCTGAAGATTCGTCATACACCAGTAGATCGGAACCGTCATACACTAGTAGATCGGAACCGTCGAACGGTAGTTTTCTTCTTCGTCGGCGGCACCCTGTTTAAATCGCTTGAAGATTCATCGGCGGCACTCTGTTTCGTCGGCGCAATCTTCTGGTTGTATCGAGTAATGTTCAGGTGAATCTTCAGGCGGCACTCTGGTACTTGAATCTCCACCAGTAATGTTCTTCTTTGGAACTTCATCACTTTCTTGATTTCTATGGTCACCTCGAAACGAAACCACCATGTTTTTGTGTACGGTGACATGATAATGGATCCAGGAGGAATGAGGAAGACGATGTTAAAACAATTCAATGGAAAATAATTTGATTAGTTGATTAGATTTTAATATAATGGAAACAATTTAGGTTTCCTGTTTGAATTCTTTTGATTGTGTAATTACACATATACCCTTTTGTATTTAATTAAATGGAAAAAATTAACCCAATAATTACCATCATACCACTCATTTAAATCTCAAGATCATAAAAATCAAGGGTCTAGATCAGTTCACACAGTTCACAAACAATGATGTTGTTCACTCATGAACCTAACCCTATATATATATATATATATAGTTGACAAAAATAATGTATAAATTTAGTTAAGAAAAAAATATTACCAATAATCAGGTCTTCCGAAGCATTCACATGTGACAAAGCTAGTTCTTCAGTAGGTGTCCACCTCTCGACTGACTTCGAAGCACGCTTTTGATCCGAACCATTCTTATGATGTCTATGACTCTTGGATAAAGTCGTTTGGGTTTCGGTACATGTTGGGTTTCGGGTATGGGTTGTGTTTCGGGTACGAATTGTGCGATCGTGACGAATACGGGAATCGTGGAGAATGTTTCGCCAACTGTGGCAATTTAGTGGAATAGTAGATGAAACCAGGTAGCGGTGATGACGGATGCGGCGATCGTGGAGGTGGCATGATCAGATAGTACTCGATGTCACCTGTTTGTGGGTTTATTTGGTACGGGTCGTTGGGGTCCATCGGTTGACGCTTTGCAAAAAAAAAAGGGTGGTTCATGCTAAACGTGTTTATGTTGTTCTTGTTGGGGAACATGGGGAAAGGAAAAAAAAGTTGTAGAATAGAATGGTTTTGTAGAATGGATTGTGTGGTATACGTTGGTTAAAAAATGTGGTTTTATATATAGTAGATTTTTTAATTCTTTTTTTTTATAAATTGTTACTATTTTCCAACAGTTGAATTACTAAATGGCCCCACCGATATACTCGTTAGCCTTCCTTATTGCCTTTGCGACACACTCCATAACTCCCCCCTATAGTGCCTCCTAAGTGGTGTTGTGGGCGCAATAGTGTAGATTTGGACAATGATGCGAGCCCACGCTAGGGCTGTTCACGAGCCGAGCCAAACCGATCGGATCTTTGCTCATGCTCGGTTCGTTTACAAATTGAATCGAACTGAGCGTTTTTTCAACCGAGCCAAAGTCGAACGAGCGCCTTTCTATCCGAGTATTTCTCGAACGAGCGTCGAGCGAGTATCGAGCATCACATAACAAATAAAAAAGTGACGATGGGGTTGTTAGCATTTAGAGTAAAGTGCAGTTTTCGTCCCTAAGATTTCGTCCAATTGGAACACAAGTATAAATTTACGAAATAACAAGGAATAGAAAAAAACACTCAACTGGTTCTACTGAGATCATCTAAGTGGAAAGATGAATCGTCGATCGATTGAAGCAGACCTTTGATCTATGAGAAGTTTGAAATCGAATGAACCAATTGAAGCAAAACCTTTGGGAGTTGGCATCTTGGCGACGGAGAATTTGAATAATGATGGTTGATGTGGGGTTTTAATTAGGATTATGTACTTCTGAATTGAATGGTGGGTTGACACTTGAGTATCGATCAACGCTTCACATTTCGGTATTTTGACTCAATTACTCTGGATTAATAGATAGTGGACTATTGGTATCAGCCTTCAATTCTATAATTGTATGGGCTCTAGTTGGATCTTAGACCAACCAGTGTTAATATGCGCCTCTAGTTATTTTATTAATATATACCTATATATATTAAAAAATAATTCAAGCCAACCACACTGAGTGGACCTTTGCTCTTGCTCGGTTCGTTTCAAATGAACGAATCCGAACCGAGCGCCTTTTTCAATCGAGTAGAATCGAACGAGCAAATTTCGAACATTTTTCGATCAAGTATCGAACGAGTCTCGAGCGTCGAGCAATTTGAACAGCTCTAGCCCACACCACCCGACATTATAGTCACACTTATTAAGGGGAGCCGTATCATTGGGGTTGGTGGCCCAATGAAAAAAAAAACAAAAAAAAAAACTAAGTTTCTAGGAGGATCTAAACTAAGGAGGTCATGAGTTCGAGTCACACAAAGAATAAAAAACAAATAGGCCAAAAAAAATTAGGGGAGCCACCCTTCTTAATAAAACAGGTTGTGGTCCTAAACAAATTTAGGGGTCCAATTTAGACCCGATCCGAAATGCTATTAGAAAATAATCTATTTTTTGGTTCTTATTTAACCTCGACAACGTATTTGATAAACCTGTTAACCCAGTTAAGTTTAAGAATTTTTCGAAAAGTATATATATCGGTTTCTAAAAGGTGTTAAGGTTTAAAGTTTGATACATAATTTTTTTTATGAAATTAGTATACGTTTGAACTCTTCTCCAAGTGCAAAGGCATATTTAAACATTATTTAAATGGTACTTATTTATCATGTGATTAGAGTCTTGCATGTAGTAATGAATTATGTTCTCTGTCACGTCTAGTGTGTTTACATGGTTTTTTTTTTTTTTTTTTTGTTACAGGGTTTGGTGCTTTTTTGGAAGCTTTATCAATATAATACAATATGGCTTCCTGTGGTCTCGGTGATTCTCATGGCTTATGGAACAGCAGGAAGCACAATTTTAGAAGATGCACTTGAAAATTTGGTACATGACATTGATAAGTCTCCAGATCGAGATGTAGAACGATCTATTGATCGTGCACAAATTTGGTCAGGTGCAGTAAAAATGTCTAGTTCCATATTTGGAACATTACTGTGGGTTGCACCAGTACGTAATGCTATTGGTGGTTTTGATTCATCTTGGAAAAGTTCATTCTTTATATGCATAATCACAATTTTATTAGCTTCGATTATATCCGGATTTGGTCATAAAGCTTTTCATAGTGAGCCTTTAAGTGTACCTTTCGTCTTCTCGGGAATACTTCAAGCGTGTTTTAAAAAGCTACTCAAGTACATCTCTGGGTACGTTTTCATTCACTCTTCCTTCGTAACATAATCTCCAAGCATATAAAAATTAAGGCTATAAGGTGTGGAGGAGTCCCATCCTTAAGAGATGGGCCTCCACGTAGGCATCAACGTCATCAGGTGTGAATGATGAGCCCCAAAAGATGAGCCTAGGGTGTGAGGGATGAGTCCATTGTATATACAAGATGTATGTAAGTATATGTGTGTGTGTGTGTGTAGAGAGAGGCTCGTCGAGAACGTCGACGAGGGAACGGGAGGACGGGACGAGGCTGAAGGGGGCGGTGTGGATGGCCCTAGCCGACCCTCGATGGCCCTAGTCGTCCCCCACACCGCATGGCCTAAAAAACACTACACCTTTTGTTTTTTTTTTTTTTCCTCAAAAAAGTCACTCAACAATTTTTTCTAAATAAAAAAGCATGTACTTTCTATTTTTGTTACAAAAGTATTCAACAAACTTTTTGCACCTATAAGGCCCTTCCACATGTTAATTTGAACAAAACTATGACATAACTTATAATAACTTGTTTGTTTCTTATGTTAGACATATGCAAGATATACCATGTTGGCATGGATAGTCTATGTGTAAAAATTGATACATAAGCACAATATATGGACATTTCTTTCTTTTGTGATGTTATTTTTTTTATACTTTGTAGTTACATGTTTATTTTTGTAACAAATTATGACAAAAAAACCTTCGTTGTAGTCAAAATAATATTAGTTTCGCTAATTTAAATATTCATACAATTCTTAACAAAGAAAACAATTTATTAAATAACACATTAGCCATGGTTTTTTAATCGTTGTAAGAATTTCAAGTGCTTAACTTTCTTGTAAAACAACTTTATTACTTTGAATTCTTTTTTTTTATGGATAAAAATACATAGGCCACTATGAAATAAAAGAACATGCAAGCAAACACAGCCGTATGTTCAGGTTCTAGGTTATTTGAAATATAAAATCTCAATTTTATTCAAAATTGTAAAAAAAAATGTAAGATCTAACAAGAACACAAGATGTATCAACAAAACGTGATGGAAAACTTTTATTTCTTCACCCAAACCAGAAAACACCCAACCAAACCCTAGATCTTAAAAGTTATGAGATCTCGAATGAATAAAAGACCAGTATCAACCAACTGATTAACACAATCAGTTGATAGATCTATGGAAAATACAACAAAAACGAATACAGAACGATCAAGATCACAACGATCTCAAACCCCCCTTTTTACTGTTTTTAAACATTTTTTTATAATTTTAGTTTTTATTAAAAAAGCTTCTACATGTATTTATATGCAAAAGCTCCGAAAAATATTTAAAAAAAATGATTTTTAACATGTTAAGTTGATTTTTTAACATGTTAAATGCATGGTTTCTCACTTTTTAGTGTTCCTTAATGGGCCCTATATACATATATACAGGGAAAGGGCAAAATGAGAATCATTTTTTGTTCTGAGAACCATGATCAATGTTTCAGAACCGGATCGGGCGTTGAACCGCTCTCCTTACCGGTTCACGGGTCCAACCGGTCGAATCAGACGTAAGAACCAGGAGGTGTCGTATATATTATAAAAATTAAAAGGGTTAAATCTGAAAAATATATAAAAAAAGATCCAACTCCTTTAAAAACCGGTTCGGCCGGCCGGTTTCTCGGTCCAACCGTTGGGTCACCGGTTTAATCTTCAGTTCAATGTTATTCCGGTTCGACACCCTGACCCGGACCGGCCAAACCTTCGATTCCTGGTCTGAAATCAGTGATCATGAGAGCATACCTTCCTAAAGGTTTTCTCAAAAAAAATTCTCAAAAATTAAAAAAAAAAAACACTTGTTCCAACGAAAAAATAAAACAAATGTCGCGTGCAAAAATTTACATTGGGTGTAAAAAAAATTATTGGTGATGTAAAAAAAATTAAATCGACATAAAAAAATTTACATTAGGCGCAACTACCGTCTCGACAAATTTTTTTTTACAGATGTCTTTATAATATTTTCATCTACGTTCGTGCAAAAAATAGTGGCCCAATTCGCGCAGAAAGTTAGAGTCCTTATGGTTCTCACAACTTATGGTGGTTCTTAATTGAACTAAATCCTATATATATATTATAATAAAAAGGTTATTTTTGTCTTTTCACAAAAGTTAGCAAGAGCAAGGGCGTTAAAATTTGCAAGCAACGAGGATGAAATTTGTAGTTTACTCTAACGTAAATATATTAATTAACAAATATGTAATAAATTAGATGTTTGCGTAGTGTTTAACTACACTATCTAATTTTTATCAAAAAAATATTAGTCAGCTTAAAAATATATTTAAAGACTGTATATTTTAAAATACGCAAAGTTGTTATTTTATGATATTAACCTGATTTATAAAATAATAAAACAAATTAAATTTGTTTAAAAACGATTTTTTGAGGATTGATATTGTATTTGCATTTGACATTCTTTGAAATTGTTTATTAGAAATAGGATAATAGTGTTTCTCGTATCTGAATATTTAGAAACAATTAAATATTTGTTCAAATTCTGAAAATTCATTACTTAAATCTTGTTCAGTGACAAGAAATTTTTGATAACAAAATTGTTGTATTTCACAGATATATTTTCTGTAAGTTATTATTAACTGATTGGCGTATGAATGAGTAGATAATTAGTTCTAAACAAATTTAAATTTAAAATGTGTGGGTAAATGATGTCTCTTTACATTCACAAGTATCTGAATCACAACGTATATGCTTTGTAATTGAGTAGGTGTATAGACAAATTTCCAAAAAAAGGCGGACCTACAAAGAATTTGGATACAGAAAAGGGAGAACATGAAGAGATTAAACGGGAAATTACGCTACACTTAGACACCAACGAGAAAGAAGAAAAAATGAATAGTTCTTCTAAACAAGAAGGTAACGTGGCTCTGAAGAGCCTTTTAAAAATGCTTCCCATGTGGGTAGTGTATTCTGGAGTGTGGGCAGCAAATGGGGAAACATTCTTTATTCTACAATACGACAGCCTAGACACCTCCAACAGTGCAGCAATACAAATGTACATCTTGGTTCAGAAAGTTTCAACATTTGCTATCCCGTATATATATTCATGGATTCCTTGTTTCCCAAAAAATGAGAAGGTCAAAATTGGTGCAGGAATGCTTTGTGGAATTGTAAGTTGTATTTTTGCATGGCGACTAGAGGTTTATAGGTTAAAAGAAGTCAGACATCTGGTTGATGAAGAAGATACAAACACTTCCGTAAGTTTTCTTTGGTTAGTACCTCAATACTACGTGTTAGGGTGCATGGAAGGACTTATTGATGATGGGCTATTAGAGTTTTACGAGTCACTAATGAAAGTAGAGAGATATTCACATGGTTATCGTGAGCAACTTAGTTGTGCTATGGGCATAGGAATATTGCTAAACATTTTTCTTATCTTAATACTTCATAGATGGTTTGGGGACACAGTCAATGACAGTCGGCTAGACAAGTATTATATGGTTTTGGTATGTTTTGGTTCACTAAACTTCATAATCTATTGTTGCATTGCAAAGTTTTATTACAAGAGCCAAGTGTTTGATAATGATGATGACGACTTATATAGTGACGATTTACAACAAGAACATATGATGCAACAATTTACCGACATTTTGCAAAGCGAAGACCTGGGTAACGATGATCAGAAGCAAGGTAATCAGGAGTTCACTGATGAAGACCTGCAACAAGATCATCACATAGAGCAATCTAGTGAAATTGAACTATGTCGTGACTGATGTGATAGTTGTTGGAAATAATCACTCTATCCTTGCCCAACAAACTTATGGGTCGTTTAAGTGTATATGCAATTATTATTGTATTTAGAGTCTAATGTGTATGTAATTAAGTACAAGGGTCATATGCGTCAAAATGGACGTACATAACTGTATGATGTATGTGTGTGTCGATTATACACTATAACGAAAAGGAGCAATGGTTGCGACTCTGGTCGCTGCTAATACCCCGCCGCTAATCGGCTGTTAGTCGCCACTAATGCTAGTCCCCCCTAAAGGCCTTTTTCGCCACTAAAAGAGTCGCCCTAAAGGTGAAATACCACCAAAACAGTTTTTTTTTGCGTTTTTCTGCTAATTCCAGTTTTACCCAAAAGAAACAATGGTTCAAACATTTGAATTTATTTATCAAAGTCCATTACATGTCTGCAACTCTTGTTTGTAATTCTGGGCCAACAGAATCGCCACCTTGCCTTTTCCTACATATTACAATATAAAGTCTAGAATTAATCTGTTTCAACTACGAATTGGATTGACGAAGGCGATAGACATTTGTTGAAATAAAATTAGTCATTCATCTACTATACAAGTTCTGGGCTAATATATTGAAGTGGGTCATTAGTTGGGTCTGTTGTTGGGCCAGTTTATTGGGCTTAAATAAGGCTGGTGGTTGATACGGTTGTAACAAAAATTTGTTACCGGTTATTGTTGCTCAGGGGTGATAAGTGTATTATTATTCAGTTAAAAGGGGCAAAGTGTTTATTTGTTTCTTGCAGGTATATAAAAGGAGTTAGGGTTTCCAGATGCTTCTTTATCTCATTCATTCACTCGTTTTACTCTCTCATCTCACCTACCACAAGTTGGTTATTATTGTTCGAGTTGTTGAAGTTGTTTTCAGTTCCGTTGTTGATCCAGTATGGATTCGATTAGTTGTTGATCTGCTGTGAATAGCCTGCTGATGGTATATTGAAGATTTGTTGAAAATTAGTTTCTTCGGTTTTTTGTCTCGGTTTGTATTACAGATCCTGCGGATCATCATTGTTCAGGTTGTATTGTTTCATTTTTTTGTATTGTTTCGTATAATCAACTGATCGATATCAGTTGATTACGTACCTTGGTTTGATTGATTTCTGATCTTACTGTTTAGTAAGATCTTGGGTGATTTGGGTGTTTTTCGGGTTGGTAAGTAATAAAAATTTTGCGTCACGTTTTGTCACTATATTTGGTGTTATTGTGTTGTGTATGTTAGATCTATACCATTTTAACATGGTATCAGAGCCCAGTGGCTCTTGTTGAGTTCGATCCGGTATTTCCGCTGTGATTCTGTTACTGATCTTTTCTTGTCTGTTGTATCTAGGGTTTCTGGTTTTGGAAACTGCTGGAGTTGAGATCTGGTAGAATTTGCTTTATTGAAGAGGTGTTGTTCATTGTTGAAGACGAAACCCTAACTTAGGGTTTGGTGTTCTGTTTGGAGTTTTGTTGCTCAGATCTGCGTTGGTCTCTGTAGTCCAAGAAGATTACAGGGCAAACCAACCAGTCTGATTAGCTTGGCGTTTGCACTCTTTGTGAGATCTTTCCTGTCTCTTGTTTCTTTAGTTTTTTGTTTTTTTGTTTTTAGCATCATTTATTTTTCGAGTCTTATCTGCTATTTGTTGCATTGTCTTGGTCTGTTTGTTATCTGATTTGTCTTTTTTTTCTGTTCAAGTGTTATTGCTTATTTGTTGTTTCTTTTACTAGTTTTTTTTTGGCTCCTGTGTAAAGGCTTGTCCAGGCACCATAGAGTGACGAACCTGGAATCTAGTCCCTGACACAGCTTCGCCTTAGGGTATTGATTCTGTTGTGTTTTATCTGTGCTTATTGTCTGTTTGTTCTTGTTTACTTGTTCATTATGGGTGACACTGGTAGTACTTCTCAGACCTTAATAAGTAAACTGGATATTGGTGATCCATTATACTTACATCCTAGTGATTCTAGTGCTTTGACAATTGTTAGTGTTAAGTTGAAAGGTACAGAAAACTATTCTGTCTGGTCTAGTTCTATGAAGTTAGCATTAGAAGCCAAGAATAAGTTTGGCTTTATAGATGGTAAATGTGAGAGATCTACTGATGATCATGTGCTAGCGAGTCAGTGGGATAGATGTAATTCGGTTGTTTTAACATGGCTTTTAAATTCCGTATCTGAAGAATTGTTCTTAGGTCAAGTTTTTTCTAAGTTTGCCTCAGAAGTGTGGGATGATCTGAGGGAAACTTATGATAAGGTGGATGGTTCTGTTGTATATGATTTATACAAAAAGATTAACTGTATATCACAAAATGGCAGCACAGTTGCAGATTATTATAACAGATTAACAACTATGTGGAAGCAGTTTGACGCTATGCTCAAACTGCCCACCTGTTCTTGTAAAGCGGCTAAAGATTACAATGATTTTTCTATGTTAATAAAACTCATGCAGTTTCTCATGGGGCTTGATGATATTTATCAGCCTGTGAGAACAAATTTACTTACAAGAGAATCATTTCCATCTGTTAAAGTTGCTTTTTCTGTTGTGTCAAGAGAGGAGTCTCATAGGTTGTCCAGTGGAGGTTCTAAAAGTCAGAATGTGTCTTTTGCTTCAAAATCTAATCAGTCATTTGATTCTAGGAGGAAAAATGTTAGAGGACCAAATTCTAATCTAAAATGTACACATTGCAACATGATAGGACATACAGTTGATAGATGTTTTGAGTTGATTGGTTATCCTCCTGGTATGAAAAAGAGATCAGGAGGACAGTTTGTTAAAAGAGATAATAATACTAGTTATAATAATAAATCAAATGCTACTGTGGGTGCTTCTAGTTCTTCTCTTCCTTTTACTCCTGAACAGATTTCTAGGTTGTTGAGTTTGGTGAGTGATAAGTCTGGAGGGGATCAGTCAAAGTCAAACATGGGAGGTGAGTCATCTAGTATGCATTGTGTTGTTAATTCTTTTGTTAGTTGTTCAAGTGTTGCTAGTCTTGAACATGAATATAATTGGATTGTTGATTCAGGGGCGAATCAGCATATGATTAAAACAGATAAAGATATGTTTAATTGTGTAGATGTCTCGGAATGTGGTTTAAAAGTTAGTCATCCTAATGGAACAAGTGTTAAAGTTTTAAAAATAGGAGAGTTAAAATTGATCAACAATGTTATTTTAAAAGATGTATTCTATGTTCCTGATTATAGTGTTAACCTTCTATCTGTACATAAACTTGCTAAGGATAATCAGATTACTGTTTTGTTTAATGAGAATAATTGTATGCTTCAGGATTTGAACACAAAGAAAATCCTGGTGATTGGTAGTCAAGATAATGGTCTGTATCTAATTGGTAAAAATGGTAATTTTGCTAATTTGTGTTTTAATAGTGTATTGAAATCTAACATGTGGCATACTAGACTAGGTCATCCATCTGATCAGGTTCTGGCTGTTTTAAAAGAAAGTCTAGGTGTTGGTTCAGCTGAACATGATCCCTGTGAGGTTTGTCATAGGTCTAAACAGGTTAGGGTACCATTTCCTTTAAGTGAACATAAGTCAAAACATGTAGGTGATTTGATTCATTTAGATCTATGGGGGCCTTATAAAGTCAGCAGCTATGAAGGATATAAATACTTTCTAACTGTGGTTGATGATTTTTCAAGGTCTGTTTGGTGTTTTCTGTTAAAATCTAAAATGGATGTATTAGAAAATCTAAAAGTTTTTTATGAATTGATTTTTACTCAATTTAAATGCAAAATAAAAGTTTTTAGAAGCGATAATGGAACTGAATTTGTCAATAGTCAAATGGATTCTTTTTGCAAAATTAAGGGTATAATACATCAAACCTCATGTGTTTACACTCCACAACAGAATGGTGTTGTGGAGCGTAAACACAGACATCTTTTAAATACTGCCAGAGCTTTGATGTTCCAAGGTGGATTGCCACTTAAATTTTGGTCTGATTGTATATTAACTGCAGTATATTTAATTAACAGGTTACCCTCTTCTGTGTTAGGTGGTAAGAGTCCATATGAGGTTATGTTCGGTTTTAAACCCTCTTTGTCACATTTGAGGAACTTTGGGTGTTTGGCTTTTAGTACTGTTTTAGATGAGACTGATAAGTTTGCTTATCACGCTGATAAGTGTGTGTTAATTGGGTATTCAAATGCTAAAAAAGGATATAAACTGTGGAATCTGGATGAGAAGAAGGTCTTCTTTTCCAGAGATGTAAAATTTTATGAGCATGTATATCCTTTTAAAACCAAACAGTTTGATGATCAAATTATGTTTGATAAAACATTAAATCATATAAATTTTTTTGATGAAACATACACACCTGAAGTTCCACCTCGTCCCAATGATGAAGAGGGTGTTGATAGGTCTCAAGATATTTCTTGTGATGATCAGCAATCAACTCCTTCTACATCTGCCACTCCTGGACGAACTGAGTCAGACCCTTGCTTAGAGTCTAGAGGTGTTAGTAGTAGTAGAGAGGAGGTTGATAGGGCAGAGGACACAGAAGTATCACATGTTGAGACTAACCCATCTGAGGGACAAGAAACTATTTTTAGAAGATCTACAAGAAATACTAATCTTCCTAAAAGATTGAGTGATTTTGTGTTAGATGATAAAATAAAATACAGTATTAATAAAGTTGTCAATTACTCTTGTTTGTCGCATGATAATTTCTGTTTTGTGACTAGTTTAAATAAAATGATTGAACCGAATTCTTATGAAGAAGCTTCTAAGGATCCTTTATGGGTTGAAGCAATGAATACTGAAATGGAAGCTTTATATAGAAATAATACGTGGGAATTAACTGAATTGCCTGTAGGTAGAAAACCTATAGGATGTAAGTGGGTGTTTAAGATAAAATATAAATCAAATGGAGAAGTAGAACGATATAAGGCAAGACTTGTTGCCAAAGGTTATAATCAAAGAGAGGGTGTTGATTTTGGTGAAACATTTTCACCGGTGGTGAAAATGGTGACTATTAGGTGTGTTATTAGGTTGGCTGTTGAAAATAAGTGGACGTTACATCAGTTAGATATAAATAATGCTTTTCTGTATGGTTCTATAACAGAGGATGTTTATATGTCTTTACCTCAGGGTTATTATTCTAATAACGAAAACAAAGTGTGTAAATTAGTAAAATCGTTATACGGGTTGAAACAAGCCCCTCAAAAATGGAATGAAAAACTAGTTGAAGTGTTAAGTGATATTGGTTTTGCTCAAAGTGTTTGTGATCATTCTTTATTTGTGATGAAACATGATTCTGTGTTTGTTGTTCTGTTAGTGTATGTGGACGACATAGTCATTACTGGTAATAGTGCTGATGAAATTAGTAAGATTAAAAGGCTGCTGAGTGAAAAGTTTAAAATAAAAGATTTAGGGAAATTAAAGTATTTCCTAGGAATTGAAGTGTTATATGAGAACACTGATATTTGCTTAAATCAAAGAAAATACTGTATGGAGCTGTTACATGAGTTTGGTTATTTGGGCTGTAAACCAGTAAATACTCCGATAGAGTTAAATTTTGTTCTAAACCATAAAATAGACAAAAATAATGTTCCTCTAAAGAACATAACAAGTTTTCAAAAACTGGTTGGTAAATTGATATATCTGTCCTTAACCAGACCAGATATTAGTTATACTGTCCAGTTTCTGAGTCAATTTATGCACTCTCCGTTGGAATGTCATCTGGAAATTGCTTTAAGATTGCTTAGATATCTAAAGCAATCTCCTGGTAGTGGTTTAAATTTCAAAAAAGGTGAAAATTTTGAGTTAGTCAGTTATGTCGATTCGGACTGGGCTAAATGTTTGAACACTAGAAAGTCTATAACAGGGTATTGTGTATTCTTGGGGGGAACATTAGTTTCTTGGAAAAGCAAGAAACAAAGCGTGGTTTCTAGATCAACAGCAGAAGCAGAATACAGAGCAATGTGTTCTGTTACATGTGAGTTGATTTGGATTAAAAATTTGTTAAGTGAGCTAGGTGTTGAGTGTAAGTTACCATTAAAGGTGTTTTGTGATAGTCAAAGTGCAATTTCAATTGCAATGAATCCTGTCTTTCATGAGAGGACCAAGCATTTTGAAATTGACCTTCACTTTCTTAGAGAAAAAATCGCAAATGGGTTAATTGTTCCTGTTAAGGTTGAGGCTGAAAGTCAAGCAGCTGATGGTTTGACTAAAGGTTTGAGTGCTGCACAACATTTACAGTTTTATAATTCACTTGGAATTATTGACTTGTATAACAAATGAATGATGGGGGGATGTTGAAATAAAATTAGTCATTCATCTACTATACAAGTTCTGGGCTAATATATTGAAGTGGGTCATTAGTTGGGTCTGTTGTTGGGCCAGTTTATTGGGCTTAAATAAGGCTGGTGGTTTATACGGTTGTAACAAAAATTTGTTACCGGTTATTGTTGCTCAGGGGTGATAAGTGTATTATTATTCAGTTAAAAGGGGCAAAGTGTTTATTTGTTTCTTGCAGGTATATAAAAGGAGTTAGGGTTTCCAGATGCTTCTTTGTCTCATTCATTCACTCGTTTTACTCTCTCATCTCACCTACCACAAGTTGGTTATTATTGTTCGAGTTGTTGAAGTTGTTTTCAGTTCCGTTGTTGATCCAGTATGGATTCGATTAGTTGTTGATCTGCTGTGAATAGCCTGCTGATGGTATATTGAAGATTTGTTGAAAATTAGTTTCTTCGGTTTTTTGTCTCGGTTTGTATTACAGATCCTGCGGATCATCATTGTTCAGGTTGTATTGTTTCATTTTTTTGTATTGTTTCGTATAATCAACTGATCGATATCAGTTGATTACGTACCTTGGTTTGATTGATTTCTGATCTTACTGTTTAGTAAGATCTTGGGTGATTTGGGTGTTTTTCGGGTTGGTAAGTAATAAAAATTTTGCGTCACGTTTTGTCACTATATTTGGTGTTATTGTGTTGTGTATGTTAGATCTATACCATTTTAACAACATTACTGCACTAACAAGCCCCAAGGCTATTGTTGATGAACAAGCCCATTTTTCTTAAGGACTTTTGTGAAGAAAAAGGCCAGCTAATACTTAAGTCTCTTTGTACATCTTTAGTGTATCGATGGACGGTAGAGGTGTTCAAACATTTGTGTTCAAACTCATACTCATCGTTTGTATATCTCACTAATAGCAAAGCTAAGGTTTGGTCTGAGGGGGTTCGATGTAGACACCCTCACCTCTACCTCGTAGGAATAGAGAGGCCGCTTACAGTGAGACCCCCGACTCGATAGTAGTTTTGCATCAAGATTTGGACATAAGGCACATAACACTTAGCAATTGAGACAAATGCCGATTAGTGCATGTACCCCTTTATCTTTCGGCTATCAAGGCCACCACATGATGCATGATTAGTCATCCCCTCTTTTAACTTTATTTTCACGAAATTAGTAAAATACCGTTAAAATTAGTGCACTCACTTTTGCCCCCGAGCGCCCACACATATATACATTATGTGCGCATATCGCAAGCAGGACGGAATTCGCGTTCAAATTGATTACACCAAAATATGAACTAGATCGGAACCGTTTTAAACCAAAATAATTTACATGTTCGGGCTTGGTGCAAAAAAAAAAAAAAAACTGAATTTGGTTCACATACTGAACACATAACAAATAATAATGGCTACTTGAGTTTTGTCATTTAACTTTTTAAGTAATTTATTTGACTAAACATAAGCGTATAAAGAAAAATAAGCATATACTTTTCATCGTCATTAGTTAGTCGAAGTGCGTAAATATAATCTGCCAAAATTACCGATCTAAGGACGTGCGAAAGGCATTAATGATACAAAAATTATTTACTTTGCTTACAACTTCATTATCAACAAAATTTATAACGAAATGGGAAAAATACAAACAAAAGTGTATATTTTGAAGTTTTATCAAAGCTAACAAACAAAAGTTATTAAAATCACAATCCAAATGATAAAAAAAATGTTAACAATTTTAAAAGCACATGATACAATAACTATTTACTAAACATAAATAGTTTGATGATGATGGTAGGTGGCGGTTAGGCTGGACGGTATGGGGGACGTCCTCATCCGTCCCGGATCGGCGACGACGCCAACACCACGCCGCTCCCCTTCGTCCTCGTCCTCACCGTCGATCAAAGGACGTTTGAGACGGTCCATATGAAGACAAAAAAAGTGTGGGTTTCGAGAGTTTGTGACCGTTTGAATAAAAAAAAATTAAATTCCTTTTCACCTTTAACATTCCAACGGCCATATTTTAAATATTTACCAAATTCATTCCAAATTTTATAAATACTCACTACTTTTACACCATTTGTCACACCTTTTCACCCACTACAATCTCATATCTCTCTCACATTTTATAAACACTCTTCCCTTTTTATATAAAGTCAACATTTTTTATACCATTTTTACCCACTACCACCCCATCTCTCTCTCAAAATTTACCATGTCTTCACCTTCTTCCATTTCTTCATCTTCTTCGTCTACGTGGTATTCATCATCTTCGGAAGAGAATGACGCATTTTTCGAAAACATGATTATGTACGCGGCTCAGATCTTCATGGCGGATGATGAAGCGTCGTCACAACGGCTAACTAGACGAGCAAAATTAAACCGAGACAAAGAAGGTACTTTACTTTTTTTTCCGTATGTTTATTTAAATTTGAAAATGTATTTTATAATTAATTTGATATGTTTTTTGTTTTAAATATATAGCCGCCCACGATAAACTAGTGGCCGATTATTTTGCCGACGAACCCGTGTACACAGACAAGATGTTTCGACGTCGGTTCCGCATGAGTCGTAGATTTTTTTTACGTATCGTAGACGACATGGCCCAGTCTGATCCGTTTTTTACACTACGATACGACGCTAGCGGGCAAAGGGGTTTCACTAATTTACAAAAATGTACGTCGGCCATTCGACAACTGACATATGGTTACGCACCCGGTGCATTAGACGAGTATTTAAGGATGTCCTAAGGAACCACACGTCTATGTTTGCACAGGTTTTGCGAATGGGTTGTCAAATTATATAGCAAGAGCTACCAGCGGAGACCAAACGCAAACGACGTTCAAAAATTATTTCAAGCACACGAACAAGTACATGGTTTCCCAGGAATGCTCGGGAGCATTGATTGCATACACTGGCCATGGCAGAACTGCCCTACTGCCTGGCAAGGTCAGTATACTAGGGGAGATCATGGTCATCCCACTATTATTCTAGAGGTTGTTGCGTAACATGATCTCTGGATCTGGCATGCTTTTTTTGGTCTACCTGGTTCGCTTAATGACCTTAACATCATATACCAGTCACAGATATTTGACGATGTACTGGCGAGAACAGGTCCAGACACAAGTTTTACGGTTTCAGGGGTGGAATACAGGCGAGGTTACTACCTTGCAGATGGAATATACCCAACGTACTCGACAATCGTTAAAACTATTCCGCACCCGACAGACGAAGAAAGAAAAAAATTTGCGAAGTATCAAGAGGGTGCGAGAAAAGATATTGAACGAGCTTTTGGGGTACTACAAAAAAATGGCATATCATTGAACATTCAGCACGTTCGGCTACACCAAAGAGGTTACGACACATTATGTACGCTTATATCATCCTTCATAACATGGTCATTGAAGACGAAGGTAGAGCGATATGCGAGTACGACGAAAACGCGTCTACCTGAAATTCTGTTCCAATTAGTTTGGAACAACAAGATTTGAACATGTTCTCTCTACGTAACGAGTACACACATCATAACCTACAAGCGTACTTGGTGGAGTACATTTGGAACAACGCTCAAAACGAACCAGACGACCACATGCAGGACGAAGACTAGTAGCATTTTTTAATATTTTTTTAATGCTTCGCTTTTTTTTAAGTTTTTTTAACTTTATGTTTTTTTTTAATTAATTAGGATTTTTTTTAAGTTTATGTTTTTTTTAAGTTTATGTAATGTTGTTTAATATTAATGAAAATATTTTCTTATTTTATTTGTTAAATGTTAAAAAAAAGTGGAAGATTTAAAAAATAATAATAAAGTGGTGGGGTAGGATCATCCTCCCATTTCCACTAATTTTGTGGGATGGACCATCCTCCCAAGGATGGTGATGTGGCGCCTAGGTGGCGGATCATCCTCCAAGGGAGGATCATCCCCATACCAAAGAGAAAAGTGTTAAACTAAAACTTAGAATTAGCAAGAAACAACGCTTTAACAAATATGAATATTATGAGATGAATTCGGAAAGTGATTAGTATCAAAGAATAAAGATCTTGACACTGACAGGTGCAAGGTGGTACATTCGAGAGAAAGATTTACGGTAATGGAAAGTAGAGATAAACTTAATGTAACACCTCGGAAATTCACGTCCTATAATGTGTTGACACGTGTCATATGTTTAAAACGTGTGAAATAATATTATAGAAGGACTAAAGTTGACAAACATGGAAAGTATGTGAATATATGTATTCTAAGTGTCAACTGTGAATAAATATAATGTACATTAACCCTACATGATGCTCATACCTTCAAACGAATGAATCATGGATCATACGAAGCTAAAAGTGAGAGATTTCAAACTATAGGGACTAAATGTGTCAACGTGTTTAAATTATACCTCTGAGTGACCTTTTGACAAACCCAAAGCTTTGTAACTGTTAAATATGCTCACTAGAATGCACGATATAAATTTCATAAAGTTTCGTAATCGTATGAGAAAGTTATGATCAAATTCGTGTGCGAGGGGTTAAAGCGTAATCATTGAAAGTTAAGACTTTTCGGGTTAACCAGAAGTGTCCAGGGACTTGGCAAAGTGGGTACAAGTCCTAAAGCCCTTGTGGGTAAATATAAGGGGGTCAAAATGCAAGAAATAACCTCGGTTGCCCTTTCGAAGAGCCAAGGGTCAACTTTGCAACAAATAGAAAATTGAAAATCTGAATTTCAGGCCCAGGCGGCCCGCGTTAGGATCGGTTAAACATGAGGCGGGCCGCGTCAGGCGCCCAGAACCAGAAAACTCGACCAGCCTCCTGGAAACGCGGAAAATCGATCTTTAAACGGCATTTTAACATGGTGGGCGACCCCTAAACTGTTCTAGAGCACTAGGGACATGTGTATACCAGTTGTGGTGTGTGCTAGACTTATTTGTCAACCAATTGTGGTGCTTGAATCCACTATATAAGGGCCATGTATTGCAACTTTGCAAACACACCTTCATCTGCATTTGTGGATCACTTCTGGAGCTCCCAAGCAGCCTCAACTGATCACATTTCGTACATAGGACTATTGTAAGTCTGCTAATCCTTCTTTAATTGAGTTTAGCTTAGTTGTTTAGCTAAAAGTCAAACCGTCGTAATTATGGTTTGACTTCAAGATTAGTTAATAATGGCTCAGTCAAATCACGAATCAAAAGTAGATATAAGTAGGTAATTATATGGGTAATAAACCCTTAAGAGGGTGCCCCCTGATCACCACTCTAACTAGGTCAAAAGTCGGGTCAAACTTGCTAAGAAAAAGTCAACAGGATACTTAAAATGTCATTTATGCATAATTAACATTATAGATCATATACAACCTGTTGGATCATTATTATAACTTGGTAATAAGTGTAAGAACATGTATAAACATGTTCAACCCGACAAATTCCTGTTTAGACCCGGTTCGGAACCGAAAGTCACATAGTTTGACTTTCACTTTGACTTTCAGTTCTGACCCGTTTAGGCATGTTTTAGAAATGCCTCAGAGCTTTAATTGGACTAGGTTACATGTTAGTACAACCCTCTGTGATTATACACTTTGGTTCATTAGTTATCCAATTGATATGCATGTTTCCGTTAATTACTCATATGTTGACCATTATGCCCTTATTGCCTTAAAACGTGATTTTTGGATATGTAAAAGAGTAGAAACTTTAATTACTGATATATAAACGTGTATGCAAAGTTTGACATCAATTTGAATTATAGATTAAGAGTTATGCTCATTATCGCAAAATGAATGCTTTATGTTAATAAAATGGTGTAATTAGCGTATAGCCTACTTAAACATACTTTTTGATATCAAATATTTTACCCACTGATGTAATATATTATTTTGGGAATTTTAAAGATTTTTAATTTATTTTAGGCTGAGCATAACTCATAGTCGTAGGCTTAATCCGGTAAATGTCGGTTTTGCCCTTACGGGCCATAAAATGAGTTTTACATATCTAAATGACTCCAAACCTTTTGCTACTGATTAGTTATGATAAATAAATTATTTTAGACCTTCTGGAATAATAAAAATATCAGCTTTAGGTATTGAACCCGTAAACGGCTCCTAATCGCCTTATTTAGCGTTTTTAGCGCATAGTATGTACTAAGACTATTTTTAAACATACAAGGGTGATACCTACTGATGTTTTGGTTAAATTATAACATTTTAACAGTAAGCAAAAGTTGGTTATCTCAGACTTCTATTTTGAGCTTTTCGGCTTATGTGAAATTACCAAAATACCCCTACGGGGCATTGTTTGGTTATAATTGATAAATTTCACATATATGTTTTATCCTACTGATATAACTTAGTAAATTGAGTATGTTTACTGATTACATCAGACCTGTAACTCAGTTAAACACTTAAACCCTTTTACAACCTTTAAAATGACCAAACTACCCCTACGGGGCCTAGTTTGTGTTTAAACACGTTTCGGGCATAATGAAAGACATCTTACTGATGTCACAACATATTTGAGGCATAATTAACTTAGGAAACCTGCCTATAGCTCTCATGAATACCCGTCACGCTTATTACGCGTACGGTTCGGTTTATATAACAAGTTTACATAAATTAGCCGAAACGGGTCAAACCTTAACGGTTTTATCTCAAAATCCAGAATGTGAATAATAAACCCATATTAAACAAGTCTCTGAGCTTGTCGGGTCTAAATCACATTCTATCCGGTCTTCGCTTAATCGTGCGTACGAACCGTATCTTTGAAACTAGCCAGTCTAAGCTTAAGCTTAATTAAAGACCCGTTAGGATTCTAATAGGTTATTATAAAACCTTCGTTCCAGATTAGGAGTACCAGTAAAAGCTACGTGCATTTTGCTTATTGTGATATATACTTGCTCAGGTAAATACTTTTAACTTATTTTCCCTATACGGGTTTGGGTTACGGTATATAGCATACCGCTTGATCGAGCATCAAATCTCCACAGTTGAGTGGGTAGTTGACTAATTTGATCGGCTCGTTTAAACAGTCTTGATTACTTAAAGCCTTTGGGGGGTTAATGACCATGTCCCGGATATCCTTGGCATCATCTTACGAGATGGCCACGACCTGAGCACGGGGTGTAGGCGTACACCTGTCAGTGTATAACTCTATGATGTGGTGTGTCTATTGATCTTTAACCCGGACAAGATCCGGGCTACTGAACGCACAAGTAACATGTAATTCGTTCACAAGATTATAATATTAAATAATTCTCCCAAGTTAAATAAAATGTTTATGCCACGTGCATCCAAACCAATTTTCAATCATTTTCTAAAATGAGTCAGTTGATTGTATTTACCAGTGTAAACTGACGTATTTTCCCAAAAAGACTGAATGCAGGTACTAAACGAAATTGGCTAGATTGTCTCCTTAGCATCAATAAAAATCTCGCAAGCTTAGGATGCCTGAAGTCTGTTGAACTATTGTTTCTATTTTATTTCGATCCGTTCTGTGGATAAACAATCGAACGTTGTGATACTGATATTACAATAATTAAATTCGGTTGTATTATATCTTTCTAAATTGCTTCCGCTGTGCATATTAAATATTGTGTTGTTTGACTATTACGTTGCCAACCACGTCACGATACTCCCCCACCGGGCCCACCGGTGACACGTGAAAATCGGGGTGTGACAGGTTGGTATCAGAGCCAACACTGAGTGAATTAAACACTAGCCTTTTGTGTTTAATCTCAGTTACACAATTGCACAATTCTAAACTTTCGAGTCTAGACATATAACATAGGACAAATTCTACCTTATTTGGTTTTTGTTTTGTCCTTTGAATTTTTATACATGTTGTTTGGTTATCTCATATTATAATGACAGGAATTAAAAATGCCGCCAAGATTCTTCAGGAGGAGAGGACGAGGCAAGGGGCCGATTACCGCCCCCAATGACAATGAAGCTGGACCATCACATGCGCGAGCTCCGTCTACTACCGAGAATGACGACCCTCGGCAGAACAGAAGGAACTTGTTCGAACCAGCCAGACGATCGGTGTCACACAGCTCTACACCTCCGGTCCGCAATCCTTATGGGCCACAACCGGAGTACGAGCCCAACAACCTTCAGCCCTCGTATATACCATTACAGCGATCCTTATCGCATCATTCTTTCGGGGATCCCACACCTGATTTCAGGGGCCGGTTTAATCCGGTAGGCTACATCCAAGAACCCGTGGGTTTTAACCCAGTAGGGCCAGAGGATCATTTCTCTATTGATCACGCGGATGACATGGACGAGGATACAGACCCCGTCGAACCTGCAAGTGGTACACCAAATCATCCCATTGAGATCTCCGACGGATCTTCTTTTCACGGATCACCCTACGGTGGTCCAGACAGTTTCCAAGCCATGTTTAATCAGCACGAGTGGTACTATACACCTTCCCACCATTCGTCGCCTCACCAACAGCAGCCGCAGCAGCAACAGGATCCCTCTGTGGATTCAAGATTAGTGGCAGTCACGCCACCGCCGCCAGTGCAGCCGGCACCTCCGCAACCGCCGAGGCGAAGGAGAACCGGTGCGCGTATGTCGTCACGAGCAGTGGATTTCCATTTCAGTTCCCCACGTCAATCCAGTGGCAGTCACTACCCGCCACTACAGGAGGACCCACAAATGGGTGGACCTTCACAACCAGCTGTGCCACAGCCACCGCCAATGGGTTTTGACAACCCAATACCAGCATACACGGGTCCCATGGCATACAACCCGTTTGAACCACCGACTCACCACAACTATGGTTACGCGGAGACCGATCCCTACATGGTAGCGGCTAATTATAACGCTCTTCACCCGGAGGGACCATACGGAGCTCCATGGGGAGTAGGTTACCCAACACATGGGTACCAGATACCTTCCAGACCTATTATACGAGCGCAATCGCAGCCGCCTCGGTTTTCTCCCCCAGAACGGGAGGAAATTCTTCAAAGGCTGGATCAGGTTGAGCGAGAAAATCGCCGCGACCGCCAGGAAAGACAAAGCTTTTTCCAAGGATTGGCAGGCTTGATCAAGGGGAAGAACAAGAAGGATCGCTGAATCCTTCCATTATTGTTGTAACATCCTTTTATCAGTTTAGCCCCTGCATGGGCATGTATTTGGTTGTTAAGCCCCTACGTGGGTATGTATGTTAGTTGTTTGCTTTAAGCCCCTGCGTGGGCCTATTTTTCTATAAACCCCTACGAGGGTATGTTATTATTTAAAGTCCCTGCGTGGACTATTATGTTGTATGTGTAAGTCCCTGCGTGGACTATTATGTTACTGCTTAACCCCTGCGTGGGTAAATGTTTGTTTGAAAAGACCCGTTTAGGGCAGCGTGTAATATGTATAATTAATGGAATGTTTGTTTTATAAATTTCATGTTTGCCTTATGTGCATAAATAATTTATATATGAAATAAATAAATCAAAATCATTCCTTTTGGAAATAATCTGCCTATGTAAATTTTTAAAATAAGAATCTTAAAGTGTGAAACCTAGTCTGAGTGTCATTATAAAGACCCGACCATGATGGTAAGACCTGTTAAAAGATTCAAATCCCTGTTAACATCTGAAAACATGTTAACACTCCTGGCAGATGTGATTCATTTGAAATCACACACATTATTATTATGTAAGAATCTTTCTAAAGATTCCAAACCCAACTTAATGATCTCTGAATCATGGGTTAAATCATCAATTAAGATGATCATATTTTTACCATACATGGTAATACGTGCCTACGGGCCCTGCTCGTTTCCATATGAGCCAAAAGACAGCGGTAGCTATGACTCCCTGTCTGATAAAGGTAATGAACTAGGTTCAAACCTTAAAAGCCTCGATTCTCTGAAATCATAGCTTATAATTTAAAAAAAAAATTGTCCATGTGACTAAGCCTTATGTGCTAATATATATTGTTATTGTTTATAATTAGGATAAATTATAATTGAAATCCTAATTTAATACGATTAATAAATTAACCAGATATGGTCTCTGTTTACCATGGTTAATGAATTACCCTAAGGGGCAATTCCATAATAAACTCCCAAATAAACTATTGTCCTTGTTTTCTGCAATAGTTCAATTTAAATGGCTAACTCAGACGAGGGTAATAGTCATCCAGTGGAGAATAACGAGAACGCCCGGATTAATTTAACGGGTGCTGAGTTGAAAGCAATAATAGACGGCGCAGTTACACAGGCTTTGGAAAGGCAGTACGAGGAGTATAGTGGGACTCTTAGTAGGACCCTATCTACACAGCCTTCAAAGCCACCGTCCAAGAAGGACGACTCAAAGAAAGATGATGATCGACGCTCCTCGAACCACAGTGTTCCATCTCAGCAGGTTATACTAAAATAGGGACCCCGTGACAAGGGTTGCTCGTATAAATATTTCGTTTCCTGCAAACCCCGGGATTTCACTGGGGAGAAGGGAGCCATTGACTGTATGACATGGCTGGATGAGATGGATACGGTTGTAGACATCAGCGGATGCGCTGAGAGAGACGTGGTCAAGTTTGTGTCGCAGTCTTTCAAGGGTGAAGCTTTAGCATGGTGGAGATCTCTGATTCAAGCCACCGGGAAAATCCCATTGTACAATATGTCATGGGATCAATTTGTTGCCCTAATCAGGGAAAATTACTGCCCTCAACATGAGGTGGAGAAGATAAAGTCTGACTTCCTATCCTTGGTGATGACAAACCTCGACTGTCAAGCTTACCTGACGAGCTTCAACACTATGTCTCGGTTGGTTCCATATTTGGTAACCCCGGAACCAAAACGGATAGCTCGTTTTATCGGTGGTTTAGCCCCCGAGATCAAGGCAAGCGTTAAAGCTTCTCGGCCAGCTACCTTTAGATCAGTAGCTGACATTTCCTTATCCCTCACTCTGGATGCGGTCAGGCAGAGATCGCTGAGGAATAAGGAGGTTGAGAAGAGAAAACGTGAAGATGATGGTTCACGAAAGTCGAACAAGAAGCACTGTGGGAACGGTGACAACAAGAAAGGATCGGAGTCAAGGAAAGATGGGCATAATTCTGGTGAGAAGCCCAAATGCAAAATTTGCAAGAAGCAGCACTTTGGAAAGTGCAGACTTGAGTCAAACTCACAGACTCAGTCAAAACCCTATGCTTGTGGTATTTGCAAGTCCACGGATCACAAAACCTTGGATTGCAAGAAGATAAAAGACGCAACGTGTTACCGTTGCAATGAAAATGTCACGGCCCCCGACCCACCCTGGACGGAATCGGGAGTCGCGAACAGCCCAGTGGTACCGGTGATTATTTTTGAAAAATATTGCAGCGGAAATTTCATCAGAACCGTGAGTTAGGAAAAATATCAGAGTTTAGAAAACACCGGATTTTATTTATTAAATAGATGGGATAAACCCATGTTTTACAATGGTAGCTTTAATAAGATAAATTTGATTACATAAAACAATATTTCTTAATTTGATTTAATTTATAAAATAAGCCACTTCTTGATGCCTTTCAGTGCCGTATCCATCTCTTACTCCAATCTACTGTAATTACCTGAAACGCGTTTTAAAAAGGTTTTGTCAGCAGGAAATACTGAGTGAATCATTCATTTTGCTAAAATGACTCTTTTGTTATAATTCACAGTATTAAGAGAGATTACAATGTTTCTGATATCAAACCAACTACCCACAGTATTTGTCACTCGACTCATTTCGGTGACTGTGGTCATATCACCCATTGGCTGCCCCAAGGGTAACGAATATCACTAATTAGGTTCGCCCACCTAAAGTGATAACAACAGTAGTAATGTGCACAATACCCCACATACTGGCTGTAACTTGGTGATTACATAAACTTAATCACTGTAATTATAACCTTTGAAAATAAACATGATTTTGAAAATAATTTGATAAAAAGAGAATGACTCACATTATAAGCATGCAGATTCATACTGGCAGAATTTAATCTACAGATAAGCCTTGATAGATTGCAGATTTATACAGGCAGAGCTTAGCCTTTTGATTAGCCTTGTAACCTAGTGTACACGAACTAGGTAGGTAACTTAATACAGCATTTACGATAACTCACGAGATAAAAACCCTCACAACGAATGACAAAGTACAATCACTTAAACATCCATCGGATTCACAACGAATGACAGAGTATTCCCCGAGTTCGGGTGGTACTCAAACATCCTGTCGTAATCACGACTAATGACAAAGGATAGCGCTTAAACATCCAGTCGGATAGTTTCAATCGATCGGACATTGAATCGTAGCAGCGATTGAGTTAATACCCTGTATCGTAGCAGCGTTTCATAATCGTGTGTGTTTCTGTAGTATTTGGACGATATCTCAGTGCCTGAATCGAATTTTGACGTCGAAACTTGTAACGTCCGTTTTTGCGTCTAGAAGAAATGACATCCTAAGACGCTAGAAAACATAAACTTTTAAAATATACGAATCTTTCACAACTCAAAAAGGTAAATTACTTACTAGAGTAATTTAATAAACATCAAAAATACCAACTTGAATACATAATTAAAATTTTTACAAAAATTGGGCATGACCCGTCCGTAAAACGAGTATGCCCCTGTTTTAACCACAATCAAAACAATATCATTCTACAAGATACTACTAGAACTAAAACATCAAGTACTTAAAGGCGTTTACCAACAATTTGTACAAAAAGTATTTTGACCCAAAATATTAACATAACTAGCGGAAGCGCTTGGTAAGACTTATTTTGATCGTGTGCTCGCTCCATTTCGCCGAGTCGTCTTAGTTGAGGATTTACCTACATTCAACGACAAGACTTCAAAAGTTAGTCGTAATTATCATTTAACTCAATGTAACAACATATTAACTTCATTCGTTCATATGATTTCATTATTCTTACGCATTCGACTACCCAAATAGTTGGGTTAGGCATAAACACTCTCATTGAGAGTTAAGCATACACATTCGACCCGTTTAATTGGGTTTGGCATAAACACTCTCATTGAGAGTTAAGCATACACATTCGACCCGTTTAATTGGGTTATTTGCTTTCAACATATATTCTTCTTTCTATCCGCATATCGGATTAAGCTTCTAACATTCATCATAGCATTCCAAAACCACCCGTTCGAAACGGATGGTAGCTTAATCTTACACGGCTTGCTCACTTGAACCGGCCGATTTGTATAGCTTATCACAACTTTCATTAGCATAACCAAATCCTTAAAGGATTTGCTATCTACTCGCTAATTACCATAATTGTCAAACAAGGGTTGTTTTACATCTAAGTTAAATAAAAAGACAATTTTAACAAGGATTTGTATGCAACGGAACATACCTCGATCCTGAGGGCCTTCCGACTTCTTAGAGCTTGAACTTTCTTCCCTTATGCCTATATCAACGCATACATTCATTCGTTTAATACCCGAAATCTCTCTCTTTTATTTTCTAAATTACACATAGTTGTTCATTCAAGCATTTCATCAAACACATGGCGGGTTTCGCATTTTTGGGACATTTACTTATCTAACTAACATATATTTCTAAGCTAATTACTTCAATCATTCAACAACAATCAATTAAGCTTTACTCCATATCATATTTTCTAGTGATTTCATATCATAAACAAGGTTATTCTTCAACAACACACACACACATACCAAAACTTGATCATTCTAACCCTAGTAACTTCTCATCAACTTGGGTCTTGGTTATTAACAATAAAATTGCTAGAAATCGGACATAATTCTAATCTTACGTCATAATCTTAACCGAATTTCATAAATTTCATAACATGCAATCAGATTTGATCAAGACCCATTTCCTACACTTTACTAAATCATAAAATTTAACTTACCAATTTGAAGAACAGATGTAGGAACCTAGAATTCTTTGTTTATACTTTCAATTTTCTCAAAATTTCACTTGATTCTTGTGAATTTTGGTAAACTAGGGTTCATCCCCCTTGCTCCTCTCTGTTTGCTCGACCAGAACCCCCACACACGAATTGTGTGTGGGTTTTTGACTTATGTTCCCTTTAGTAACCTAGCTTTTTGGCATTTACAACTTTGGCCCCTTGATTTTTATTTACTTATTAATTTTAAATACTATCCCATTTACTTCTACATTTTATCCTAAGTGAAATAAACATTTTTGGGGTGTTACAAGTCTATCCCCCTTAAAAGAGGTTTCGTCCCCGAAACCTAAACACATACTAATCAACTAATGTCATACCAAAGAGAAACGGATAGTGCTTCCTCATTTCGTCTTCTGCTTCTCATGTAAGTTCCTTAGTGGTGTTCATCAGTGCACGTTTATTCATTCATTTGATTCAAAATACATACCATGGCAAGAATGCACCCATATTTTGTAAAAAGGGTCTCATTCATGAACATACATAGCTATACATCCTATCGTTACTTTCTTAAATCAAGTATAATACTCATATACTTATAATTACACGTATGCTCCTACATACACACATACATACCTTCATGAATACATTTACACATACATACATACATACATACATACATACATACATACATACATACATACATACATACAAGCTTTATTACTTGTGCACCTACAATCCCCTCTAACACATACGTACGTACATTCATATATATACACTCCTACATCTATTTACATATACCCGAAAACATACTTGCAACATAACTACTATTTCGTACTTATCTTTCGTACTTAACTCGAGATTCGTCATTACACTACGTTTGTTACGGACCTGTACTATGCACATTTAATCCCATTTCTAGTTTCTTTAAAACCTTGGTTTGTTTGACCCATTTATAACAGGTCAATGCATGACCGCTCTCTAACATATCATTTTCCTTCATTTGACCTGTTCGTGTCAGGTCATTTCATATTGGAGTATACATTGTACTTACTTCTAATCAGAGCATTCTTACAGCATGTCACTCCATCCTTCCTATATTTAACATCGATGGTTATCTTATTTCATTTCATTCTTTTGTTTAATTTGGTGTTTATTAACCCATAACTCCTTCACAAATTTCTTATTTGTATCCGCATTATACTGTACTTGGATCAAATAATATGACTTGTAAGACCAAAGCTTACATAATTGAGAATTCATAGGGATCTTTGCATTTAATATAATAATAGCCCTAACTTTCATACAATGTATATTAACACTTCAATACTTTAGATATGATAACATATTTGTACTCATAAAACCCTCACAAGGTTCTTAATTGGTTTAATTCGTAACATAACGTAACTTTACCCTTTCCGAGATCAACTTCAATTCCTCATGCATCCAATGTTCTCATACTTTCATTACTTTGTTTTCTCAACGGGAACACGTTTAATAACGTTAATACTCAAACGTATCCATATCGTATATTCGCACATGCTTTTACACGTGCATACATACATACATTCATTCATACATATATACATATGTGCATACATTTATTCCTACCTTCATACGTACTTACATTCATTCATTCATACTTACATACATTCATACATTTTTGCATACATTCATACATACTTGCATACGTGCATATATTCATACATATATATATACATACTTACATACATTCCTGCACCTCTACGTACATGCGTACATTCATACACATCCCTCATACCTTCATGGGCGATAATTCTTTCTTCATGCATTCGTACATACATTCATGCCTACTTACGTACATATCCACATACGTTCATACATTGCTTCATCTCTACATATACACACACTCATGCATACAGTCGTACTTATCTACATACGCACCTTCATACATACATACATTCCTACATCTTTACATACGTGTGTACAATCATACATAACCTCATACGTGCATACCTTACTATGTAACTTCACACGTGCATATCTTTCATACATTACTTTATACTTGCATGCTTAAACGCGCATAACTTTTGGACCGCTTACCCGATTAACCTCCCGTTTCTTCCTACATGACCAAAATTTGGTCATCTTTCATATGGACTTGAAATCCTACGTCCAGATAAAGAAAATTTCTAGCTTATAAGTTTTTGTCTGAATAATCCTTATGAATTATTCGACTCGTTTAATAAGATTTAAGCACTTTGCCCGAATCTCGCTTGTACTTTTCATGCCTCCTATTTTTACACTACGACTTCTTTCGTTTTCCACCACAACTATATCCGTGGTGGATCTACCTTACTAAAATCAAATATTCCACATTTTACCCTTCGGTTCGACAATTGACGGATTTCCATCCTTACATATCAGTACTTTCGTAATATCATTAGTTTATGTGAGCATACATACGACTGTTCACTTTCTTTCTATTCATACATTAATCGACTTTCGTTAGTAGAATTTTCATATAATTGAGACGTTCATTAATAGTTATCTCATTTCAAATCCATACAACTAAACTATCATCCATCATAACACGTAATTCATCTAGCACGTAACACATTAACTCTTTACTTAAACAATTGTGTCTAATGGCTATCTCATGATATCCCTTTACTGTTGACCTTCAGAAAGTCAGCTGTCTCGTTTACATACTTCAAACCTTCGGACATGTATTCATCTAAATATGGTAGGTCATAATAATAATACCCTGCGTCTCTCATACTCGTATTGTACGACATGTACAATTTACGTGATCCTCTAAACAATACACATATGCATTCACATACACGTATTTTCACATGCTAATGCTCCATGATTCTACAATTAGCAAATTTCATTCGAAACAACTATATAACATAATTTCAACATATCCTTTACTAGTTAGCTCGTATGGTTCACATTTAGCACATATTCGCCTCTTAATCATACTAAAGCAAATCATTAAATACACATAAGCATCACTCCATTCATGTACAAGGTACAAGCCTCAAATGCATAATTCTATCAAAGCATACATTCATCCGAATTTTCATACGAATTCCAACTCCACTTTATGCATTCATCATTCATTTCATGTCATTCATTCATTACATTCTACTTTTTTATAAATTTTACTTTATCGCCGACGATCTACATAATCTTGTTATATCTTCTTATAACTTGACAGGAACACAAAACGGGCATTTCTGAGAAGTATGGGAACTTAAATCATAATTTACAAGCTTCAGTACATCACAGTTCATTAATCCGTATTTACTTCATTCACATTCTCATATTTTAGACTTTACTCACTTTTTAAACTTTCAGCATTCATTCGTGTCATACGACACTTTACTTTTGGCCTTTACAAATTTCTTTCCATTGTAACCACTAATTGTGGTTACATATATCATGTTAGGTCTTACATGGACCCTAAATAAACGTTGAAGTGGCTTTCGGAAAGTACTTTTGGCTAAAACATGAAAAACATAAAAATCTGGCGGATCAGCTTAACACAACATCATGTGTCCGTTTAATACAAATCATATGCTTTCCATATAACACATACTTCGACCTTTGTTTACTACACTTGTAATCGTGCAATTCAAATTCTTGATCATCTAAGGCTCATTATTCAACTTATGTTATTCACATCATTACCTTTAATTCTTTATGAATCCTTTTTCGTTGTGATCACGGATTGTGATCATAAGTATCTTATCCTTATGATTATAAGGATCTTATATCATGATCTAAATGTCTTTTAGATCATTCAAAAATCCTAATCATGAAAAACAAGTAAAACAACAAATTTCAGCAGATCGCACTTCTAACAGCCGTCGGCGACGGCTTTAACTTCCGTCGGCGACGGGTCCTAAAAAGTGACCGTCGCCCATTTGGTCCGTAGACAGCGAGTTAGTGCGTCGGATCAATGGGGGGCGTCGGCGACGGCATGGAAGCCCGTCGGCGACGGCCCTTCCTTTGTTAAAGTGCTGAAAAATTCTGCCCAGACACAGCTGTGTTGATTTTCTGAGTACAATGTCACACAGCTGTGTCAGCCTTGCTATACACCCAGATCTCAGCAACAAGCATCAATGGTCCACACAGCTGTGTCACTTAACGACACACCTGTGTGCGACGCCAGATCAGATAAAACCCAATGTTTAACTCCCATTTTTACTATTTCGCATACTTAACTTAAATATTTATCATAAACACACTATACATACTCGTGTTTAACAAGAACTTAAAGTTTTACCTCATTGGCGATCTCGGAGCGAGCACATTTGCACGAGCCATCGGTTTGAGTTCGAGCACTAAGACTCTTGCCCGAATCCCTCAAACCTTGGCTCTGATACCAACTTGTAACGTCCGTTTTTGCGTCTAGAAGAAATGACATCCTAAGACGCTAGAAAACATAAACTTTTAAAATATACGAATCTTTCACAACTCAAAAAGGTAAATTACTTACTAGAGTAATTTAATAAACATCAAAAATACCAACTTGAATACATAATTAAAATTTTTACAAAAATTGGGCATGACCCGTCCGTAAAACGAGTATGCCCCTGTTTTAACCACAATCAAAACAATATCATTCTACAAGATACTACTAGAACTAAAACATCAAGTACTTAAAGGCGTTTACCAACAATTTGTACAAAAAGTATTTTGACCCAAAATATTAACATAACTAGCGGAAGCGCTTGGTAAGACTTATTTTGATCGTGTGCTCGCTCCATTTCGCCGAGTCGTCTTAGTTGAGGATTTACCTACATTCAACGACAAGACTTCAAAAGTTAGTCGTAATTATCATTTAACTCAATGTAACAACATATTAACTTCATTCGTTCATATGATTTCATTATTCTTACGCATTCGACTACCCAAATAGTTGGGTTAGGCATAAACACTCTCATTGAGAGTTAAGCATACACATTCGACCCGTTTAATTGGGTTTGGCATAAACACTCTCATTGAGAGTTAAGCATACACATTCGACCCGTTTAATTGGGTTATTTGCTTTCAACATATATTCTTCTTTCTATCCGCATATCGGATTAAGCTTCTAACATTCATCATAGCATTCCAAAACCACCCGTTCGAAACGGATGGTAGCTTAATCTTACACGGCTTGCTCACTTGAACCGGCCGATTTGTATAGCTTATCACAACTTTCATTAGCATAACCAAATCCTTAAAGGATTTGCTATCTACTCGCTAATTACCATAATTGTCAAACAAGGGTTGTTTTACATCTAAGTTAAATAAAAAGACAATTTTAACAAGGATTTGTATGCAACGGAACATACCTCGATCCTGAGGGCCTTCCGACTTCTTAGAGCTTGAACTTTCTTCCCTTATGCCTATATCAACGCATACATTCATTCGTTTAATACCCGAAATCTCTCTCTTTTATTTTCTAAATTACACATAGTTGTTCATTCAAGCATTTCATCAAACACATGGCGGGTTTCGCATTTTTGGGACATTTACTTATCTAACTAACATATATTTCTAAGCTAATTACTTCAATCATTCAACAACAATCAATTAAGCTTTACTCCATATCATATTTTCTAGTGATTTCATATCATAAACAAGGTTATTCTTCAACAACACACACACACATACCAAAACTTGATCATTCTAACCCTAGTAACTTCTCATCAACTTGGGTCTTGGTTATTAACAATAAAATTGCTAGAAATCGGACATAATTCTAATCTTACGTCATAATCTTAACCGAATTTCATAAATTTCATAACATGCAATCAGATTTGATCAAGACCCATTTCCTACACTTTACTAAATCATAAAATTTAACTTACCAATTTGAAGAACAGATGTAGGAACCTAGAATTCTTTGTTTATACTTTCAATTTTCTCAAAATTTCACTTGATTCTTGTGAATTTTGGTAAACTAGGGTTCATCCCCCTTGCTCCTCTCTGTTTGCTCGACCAGAACCCCCACACACGAATTGTGTGTGGGTTTTTGACTTATGTTCCCTTTAGTAACCTAGCTTTTTGGCATTTACAACTTTGGCCCCTTGATTTTTATTTACTTATTAATTTTAAATACTATCCCATTTACTTCTACATTTTATCCT
Organism: Helianthus tuberosus; assembly: GCA_030545235.1. Lineage (NCBI taxonomy): Eukaryota > Viridiplantae > Streptophyta > Magnoliopsida > Asterales > Asteraceae > Helianthus > Helianthus tuberosus. The sequence goes on from CM060440.1 coordinate 3,695,299, forward strand.
AAGTGAAATAAACATTTTTGGGGTGTTACAAAACAAGCGAACTGTTCAAGTCCCAAGCCTCCCTATTTATACCCGAAATTGGACCCGCCCGCGTGTCGCGAAGGGATCCTCGGTCCCTGTCGCGTGTCGCGGGGCACACCCCCTAGCCTAGGGTAGCCTGGTCACTTGCATAGCCCTGGTGAGTCGGCGTTTTCATAAAATTCTATTTGGACAGCGAATTGTGTAGATAATATCGAATAGGAAATGCCCCCTCTGAGTTTTAGGGGCCCTGATCCTGATTCTGATTGTTATGAAAATTTTAGGGTTTATGCAGGATTATTTGAGGGTCTCAACTAGGGTTTCCTACTGGGTAAATAAAATATAATAATAAATAATAGTTTTGGGGAGAGTTGTTATGGTTTGGGACATTTTTTAATATAGTTATATTACAAAGAAAAAGGGAATAAAATAGTGAGAAAAGAGAATGGACTCACTTTGTAACTTTAGGGTTCAACTAGAAAGTCTCCGGGTAGAATATTGGGTATAACTTTTGAGCTATAAAAATATATATTTGAAATTGTGATAAGTATAGTACCCCTCATTCAACATTGTCCCTATGTCACGAGACAGAATCCCAACAACTTAGTCGGGCAGAGCCCTGACATGTGTTATGGGTTCAGATCAATCGGAAAGGGTAGCGGTGATCGGGAGTTAAAACACTTAAACGAAACATGGCTTTATTATTATTAAGGAAAATAAAAAAATAATAAAGCTAGAATTTAAGAGAGAGGGCGAGATGGCACAATGATGGAAGTAATTGAGATATGTTGCTATATATACTGAAAAAAATTTACTTGGAGACTAAGTGTTAGAATTTTTCAATATTATATGTTGTTCTTATCTTAGGGCCACGTACACATACATATGTTTACTTTAAATTGAATTGTGAATCAAATGTTATTTTTAAATATTAAATTAAATATATATATAATTACTTTGTAGTAATATGTAGTAGTCACGAAAGATATTTGAAGAATTAAATTTTAAATCATAAGTTTAATTATTATATTATTATAATTAATTCAACTGCTTCATTTATTTGGCGCTTATAACTTCTAAAATATAATGTTCTCGAATATAATAAATATGTCTTTAGAACGAGAATATTTATATCTATATTTTGAACCAAGTTTCATTAAAAACAGAGTAGGTTCAAAATACAATATATTTTTATAATTTAATTATTATATGGTTCATAGGCCCGTCCAAGTACTTTATATTTCTATCAGTCAACTTACCCGTAATATACCTGTCTAATAATATAAGTTTTTATAGACTTTTATTTTATTAGAAAGGTCACCCATATTTGGGCCAATTAATATAATATTTCAACCAACTATATAAAATAGTGTTTTAAAACTATTTGGGTTGAATATTTATATTAAAAATAAACTAGTTACTAGTTACTAGTGGTTAATAAATTTAACCAAACCTATAATTCTTATATAAAAATAGGGATGTTACATTCTCCCTACCTTGTTTTAATTCTCGTCCTCGAGATTTGGGTTATGATATTTCTTTTATACTTATGTCATATTTTAGTAAATGAAAATAATATTAAGGTAGATGACACAGAATTTAAAATATTAAATTTTGTGAATATGAGTTGTATTATAAGTAGGATTCAATGGTTCAACTGAATTAGTTCAAGGAATTGATGACAAACGAATGAGATGAAATGATATAATTTCCAAAATGACTAGGTTCAAGCCAAAAGATATATGATCAATAGATATTTAAAATGAATGTAAAGGACTTTTTAGAATCAATAAAATTCTTTGTCAAAAGAAAGCTTACTTTGATTGGCAACTGAGGAAGACTTAGAATTGACAGGTTCAAAATGAAATAAAAGCATGAAAAATGATTTGTCAAATATTTATGATATGAGAAAATCAAAGTGTTGAGATGAGTGAATTGCAAAGATACACCAAAAGACAATAGAGTTAGTGTATCATTGTTTAGAGTTCCAAGTTGTTTTAATTGTGAAACAATGTGATAGTACACTATTAGTGACCGTATTTTTCATACTATGTCCTAGAGATCGAAATATAATAAGAACAAGTTGTTTTGGCATGACTAATCATTATATTATATTTGTAAAGTAAATGTAATATATATTATTTGTGTCCCTGTCTAAACCGTATCTTACATATCAAATATAAATACTATGTAATATATATTATTTGTTACGCACTTTTACTATATGTAAATGGTCACCACTTTTAAATAAATATTATTTTAGTATTTTACTGTACTATGTAAAATAACTTATATTTACTATGTAATATATATTACAAAACACTGCAATAAAGTTATTACATTACAAAATATTTTAGTATTATTATTTTATAAAAGAAATCACTATTATTTATAACGTTAAATGAAAGTTATAAATAAAAGTGTAAAAATATTTATTGTATAAAAGTATTTGTAAAATATTTTGTAAATATATAACACTTAATGGGTCGATTCTATATGATTACTTATTTTTATTTTGAAATTATATAACGTTGTGAATGTATTTACAAATGTTGTAAATAAGTGAAAACGGGGACTATTCTTATATATATTATAATGTTCTCCTAACCCAACGTAATTGATGACTACCATATTATTCTTATATGGTCATTTTCTTGCCAGAGCATTACGTTACATAGTTACCATAAAACATGTGATAGAAAATAATTTATATACTTTTACTCGTCCCTCTAATTCTTGTATTGTTTTATGAAAATATGTCTTCTTCTTACAGTACAAAGTAAAATATTTTTATATATAATTAAAATTTACTAAATAAGTATGATGACTTAATTTATATATATTAACTAGTCATTATCATGGGTGGATATTGGTTAGTGCTGTCTTGTTTAAGCATAGTTGATCAGTCCATGCCTAACTAAGGCTAGGCTATCCAATACCTGCCCCTGACAATAACCCTAGTACTTAAAATACTAATACTAAATATATTATTAATAATAAAATTAATATTAATTATTAATAATAAATAACTAAACATAAATTTAAATGAGAATATATCTCAAATATAAAAATATAAATTCTTCACCTCAATGGTTTAACCAGAATTTTTAAATATATTATATTGTAAATTAGGTAATTACTTTTGTAAGTTTCAATATAATCAATTAAAAATAATGTTTTAAATTCATTAACTCGATATCAAAGAGTCATCGTTTTGTAATAATGCGGTTCACAGTGCAAAAAAATCAAGTATAGCGAAATGATATTTGAGTTTTGATAAAATAACAATTTAGAATGAAGCCCTCCAGTGGTCTTCATAAATCGAATGAACCATATGCGCAACAAACAGTGCATGTGTAACGTGTGGATTTACCAAGAAATAAAATAGATCAATATTTACTACTATGAAAGAAATCCTCATAGTATGATGACCATTAGAGGAAGTAGAAGCACGAAAGTTAATTTATTATATGCAGAAGTCAGAATTTCAACGAAAGAAATATAAGAACTTTTATCTGGAATTTCATGGGATAACTGTTGTTAAGTGACATTACCATGGAATATCGAATAAAATGAAATAGGGGATTTGTAAAGGTATATGACTCCTTTTGCAGGGATAATAATTATGATTCTGATTAGGCTATGCACCGATGGTTTGTAAAATTTTGTTTCAACGTACCTTAGCGAGATTCATGTCGTTTGTAGGATCACGTGGCAAAGTGCTACTTTTTGATTAGTAGTTCTTCTACTGATGATATTAGCATTGGTGTTATCGTGCCCAATTTATATTTTCCAAAGGTCTTGCCTTGGAAGTCGTGTGTGATATACTTTAACGTCTGTGGATGTATAATTTAAGTTTCATGTGTTTTCTTGTGCACTAGCACAACTTTATATGCTTCTTACTTGCGTTAATATTTTATGGTAATGTTTTGGAAATTCTTTATATTTTTGATGGCGTTCCAACTTAAAGGTTTCCATTTGTTGCACGAGTTACGAAGTAGATGATCAAACAAAATAATGTTTGATACCGGAAAAGAGATTCTTAATAAAGAAATCTAGACACAGATGCTTGTGCTTTATTCCAAATTGACTTTTGGAATTCCTTATAGATATACATATCTATATAATCATATATTTCACATGCTGTAATAAACATACCATCTATCAGGTCAATGTATTTAACAGATCCATATTTCCAAAAACCAGTCAGACATCTGGTCATAATACTATTTAGGGAAAACTTGTCACTTGTTTGACATATTATCCATCTCGTCTTATCCGATTCGCGCCGGAGCGGTAACCTCAGTATATCTGGACAACTGGAGAGTTTACTACACCATACCCAGTCTTGCCAGAGAAAATTTTATATTTCCCATAAATAGTATCTTTTCAAAATTTCTAAAAGTGCCTATTTCATTAGGGCTTTTATCCAGAATCAAAGAAACTTGTATTTCCAGTAACATATCTTATTCTAGCCCAAGTAATATCAATAAGCAATAATTACTATTAATTCTTGCTTATTTATCATATCTTGCAATATTCTAATTACCATTCTTATGGCATAAAAAAATCCATCATAAGTACTTAGCTTATCTTGAAGTTTATACTAAGGCATCTTTTCTTAAGTTCAAGGCTAAATACTATCCTGTGTGCTACCAGTTAACAACAATCTCCTAACTCTTTTATTTAGGTATTATTATCACAACACCTATTGGCTTTAAGCAGTGGCTCTGATACCACCTTCTGTCACGGCCCCCGACCCACCCTGGACGGAATCGGGAGTCGCGAACAGCCCAGTGGTACCGGTGATTATTTTTGAAAAATATTGCAGCGGAAATTTCATCAGAACCGTGAGTTAGGAAAAATATCAGAGTTTAGAAAACACTGGATTTTATTTATTAAATAGATGGGATAAACCTATGCTTTACAATGGTAGCTTTAATAAGATAAATTTGATTACATAAAACAATATTTCTTAATTTGATTTAATTTATAAAATAAGCCACTTCTTGATGCCTTTCAGTGCCGTATCCATCTCTTACTCCAATCTACTGTAATTACCTGAAACGCGTTTTAAAAAGGTTTTGTCAGCAGGAAATACTGAGTGAATCATTCATTTTGCTAAAATGACTCTTTTGTTATAATTCACAGTATTAAGAGAGATTACAATGTTTCTGATATCAAACCAACTACCCACAGTATTTGTCACTCGACTCATTTCGGTAACTGTGGTCATATCACCCATTGGCTGCCCCAAGGGTAACGAATATCACTAATTACGTTCGCCCACCTAAAGTGATAACAACAGTAGTAATGTGCACAATACCCCACATACTGGCTGTAACTTGGTGATTACATAAACTTAATCACTGTAATTATAACCTTTGAAAATAAACATGATTTTGAAAATAATTTGATAAAAAGAGAATGACTCACATTATAAGCATGCAGATTCATACTGGCAGAATTTAATCTACAGATAAGCCTTGATAGATTGCAGATTTATACAGTCAGAGCTTAGCCTTTTGATTAGCCTTGTAACCTAGTGTACACGAACTAGGTAGGTAACTTAATACAACATTTACGATAACTCACGAGATAAAAACCCTCACAACGAATGACAAAGTGCAATCACTTAAACATCCATCGGATTCACAACGAATGACAGAGTATTCCCCGAGTTCGGGTGGTACTCAAACATCCTGTCGGAATCACGACTAATGACAAAGGATAGCGCTTAAACATCCAGTCGGATAGTTTCAATCGATCGGACATTGAATCGTAGCAGCGATTGAGTTAATACCCTGTATCGTAGCAGCGTTTCATGATCGTGTGTGTTTCTGTAGTATTTGGACGATATCTCAGTGCCTGAATCGAATTTTGACGTCGAAACAAGCGAACTGTTCAAGTCCCAAGCCTCCCTATTTATACCCGAAATTGGACCCGCCCGCGTGGCGCGAAGGGATCCTCGGTCCCTGTCGCGTGTCGCGGGGCACACACCCTAGCCTAGGGTAGCCTGGTCACTTGCATAGCCCTGGTGAGTCGGCGTTTTCATAAAATTCTATTTGGACAACGAATTGTGTAGATAATATCGAATAGGAAATGCCCCCTCTGAGTTTTAGGGGCCCTGATCCTGATTCTGATTGTTATGAAAATTTTAGGGTTTATGCAGGATTATTTGAGGGTCTCAACTAGGGTTTCCTACTGGGTAAATAAAATATAATAATAAATAATAGTTTTGGTGAGAGTTGTTATGGTTTGGGACATTTTTTAATATAGTTATATTACAAAGAAAAAGGAAATAAAATAGTGAGAAAAGAGAATGGACTCACTTTGTAACTTTAGGGTTCAACTAGAAAGTCTCCGGGTAGAATATTGGGTATAACTTTTGAGCTATAAAAATATATATTTGAAATTGTGATAAGTATAGTACCCCTCATTCAACCTTGTCCCTATGTCACGAGACAGAATCCCAACAACTTAGTCGGGCAGAGCCCTGACATGTGTTATCGGTTCAGATCAATCGGAAAGGGTAGCGGTGATCGGGAGTTAAAACACTTAAACGAAACATGGCTTTATTATTATTAAGGAAAATAAAAAAAATAATAAAGCTAGAATTTAAGAGAGAGGGCGAGATGGCACAATGATGGAAGTAATTGAGATATGTTGCTATATATACTAAAAAAAATTTACTTGGAGACTAAGTGTTAGAATTTTTCAATATTATATGTTGTTCTTATCTTAGGGCCACGTACACATACATATGTTCACTTTAAATTGAATTGTGAATCAAATGTTATTTTTAAATATTAAATTAAATATATATATAATTACTTTGTAGTAATATGTAGTAGTCACGAAAGATATTTGAAGAATTAAATTTTAAATCATAAGTTTAATTATTATATTATTTTAATTAATTCAACTGCTTCATTTATTTGGCGCTTATAACTTCTAAAATATAATGTTCTAGAAAATAATAAATATGTCTTTAGAACGAGAATATTTATATCTATATTTTTAACCAAGTTTCATTAAAAACAGAGTAGGTTCAAAATACAATATATTTTTATAATTTAATTATTATATGGTTCCTAGGCTCGTCTAGGTACTTTATATTTCTATCAGTCAACTTACCCGTAATATACCTGTCTAATAATATAAGTTTTTATAGACTTTTATTTTATTAGAAAGGTCACCCATATTTGGGCCAATTAATATAATATTTCAACCAACTATATAAAATAGTGTTTTAAAACTATTTGGGTTGAATATTTATATTAAAAATAAACTAGTTACTAGTGGTTAATAAATTTAACCAAACCTATAATTCTTATATAAAAATAGGGATGTTACAGAAAAGGGGCACATTAAGACCAACTGCCCTAAATACAACAAGAAGCCTGAAGAGGCCAAGAAGACTAATGCGAGAGTCTTCAGAATGGACGCGAAAGAGGCTGTGCAAGACGATAATGTCATAACAGGTACTTTCCTTGTAAATGATGTCTTTGCGAGAGTACTTTTTGATTCAGGCGCAGATAAGTCTTTCGTAGATCATAAGTTTTGTAAATTGTTGAATTTACCTGTCAAAACCTTAAGCGTAAACTATGAGGTAGAGTTAGCAGATGGTACCATAGAAACCGTCTCAACTGTGTTAGATGGATGTGTTATATCCATTAAGAACCATTCTTTTCCTCTGTCTCTACTTCCCTTTAAGTTGGCCGGTTTTGACATAGTTCTGGGTATGGACTGGTTATCCCATAACCAGGCCCAAATTGTCTGTAACATGAAGCAAGTGGTAATAAAGACTCCGTCTGGTGAACCACTTACCATTCGGGGAGATACCCAGTATGGGCTGCCTGAGCAAGTGACTATGCTCAAGGCTTCAAAATGTTTAAAGAGGGGTTGTGTCATCTACATGGCACAAGTGATTATTGATGAGCCCAAACCGAAGATAGAAGACATCCCTGTCATCTCTGAATTCCCAGAAGTTTTTCCGGAAGAACTACCTGGTTTGCCATCAGATAGGCAAGTGGAATTCAGGATTGATATCATCCCCGGAGCAGCACCAGTTGCGAGAGCACCTTATAGGTTGGCGCCCACAGAGATGAAAGAATTGAGGACGCAGCTAGATGAATTACTAGCCAAGGGTTTCATTAAACCTAGCTCGTCGCCTTGGGGAGCGCCAGTCCTATTTGTCAAGAAGAATGATGGATCGATGCGTCTGTGCATCGACTATCGTGAGCTTAATAAGGTCACGATAAAGAATAGATATCCTTTGCCTAGGATCGACGATTTGTTCGATCAGTTACAAGGGGCCAGTTACTTCTCGAAGATTGATTTGAGGTCAGGCTACCATCAACTGAAGGTTAGAGATGAAGACGTGCATAAAACTGCATTTAGGACTCGTTATGGTCATTACGAGTTCCTAGTGATGCCTTTTGGGCTCACTAATGCACCGGCCGCGTTCATGGATCTCATGAATCGCGTTTGCAAGCCGCACTTAGATAAGTTCGTAATCGTCTTCATCGATGACATCCTTATTTATTTAAAGAACCAAGCTGACCACGAGAAGCACCTTCGTTGTATTCTCAAACTTTTACATCACGAGAAACTCTATGCCAAATTCTCCAAGTGTGAATTTTGGCTACGAGAAGTCCAATTTCTTGGACATGTGGTCAGTGAGCATGGTATCCAGGTGGATCCCACTAAAGTTGAAGCTGTTATGAATTGGCAAGAGCCAAAGACGCCTACGGAGATTCATAGCTTCCTGGGATTGGCAGGATATTACAGGCGTTTCATTGAAAAATTTTCAAGGATTGCTGCACCCCTAACTTCCTTGACCAAGAAGAAAGTAAAGTTCGTTTGGGGCCCTAAGCAGCAAGAGTCCTTTGATGTTTTGAAACAGAAGTTGAGCAACGCTCCTGTGCTGACGTTACCTGAAGGCACTGAAGAATTCGTAGTTTACTGCGATGCTTCACACACCGGCATGGGGTGTGTGCTTATGCAGAAAGGCAAGGTTATTGCCTATGCATCACGACAGTTAAAGGTGCACGAAAAGAATTACACCACCCACGACTTGGAATTGGGTGCCGTTGTGTTCGCACTAAAACTGTGGAGGCATTATCTTTATGGAATCAAGTTTGTGATCTATTCTGATCACAAGAGCCTCCAGCATCTGTTTAATCAGAAGGAATTAAACATGAGGCAACGCCGTTGGATGGAGACCTTGAATGATTACGATTGTGAAATCAAGTATCATCCCGGCAAAGCGAATGTAGTCGCTGACGCCTTGAGCAGAAAGGAAAGGGTTAGACCCATCCGAATCAATGCCAAGCGCATGGAAATAAAGAACAGTTTGATAGAAAGGGTGTTAGCTGCACAGAAGGAAGCTGTGTTGGAAGCTAACTATCCTAATGAAAAGTTAGGAGTAACTGAGGAGCAGTTAACTCTTAGCAAGGACGGAATTCTGCGATTGAATGGACGAATATGGGTTCCAATTTATGGAGGACTACGAGATGTCATCCTCCAGGAAGCCCATAGTTCCAAATACTCCGTTCATCCTGGGGCTGATAAGATGTACCAGGATCTAAGGGCAAATTATTGGTGGATAGGCTTGAAAAAGTCTGTAGCCGCCCATGTAGCAAAATGATTGACATTTGCGCAAGTCAAAGAGAAAAGTGTTAAACTAAAATTTAGTATTAGCAAGAAACAACGCTTTAACAAATATGAATATTATGAGATGAATTCGGAAAGTGATTAGTATCAAAGAATAAAGATCTTGACACTGACAGGTGCAAGGTGGTACATTCGAGAGAAAGATTTACGGTAATGGAAAGTAGAGATAAACTTAATGTAACCCCTCGGAAATTCACGTCCTATAATGTGTTGACACGTGTCATATGTTTAAAACGTGTGAAAGAATATTATAGAAGGACTAAAGTTGACAAACATGGAAAGTATGTGAATATACGTATTCTAAGTGTCAACTGTGAATAAATATAATGTACATTAACCCTACATGATGCTCATACCTTCAAACGAATGAATCATGGATCATACGAAGCTAAAAGTGAGAGATTTCAAACTACAGGGACTAAATGTGTCAACATGTTTAAATTATACCTCTGAGTGACCTTTTGACAAACCCAAAGCTTTGTAACTGTTAAATATGCTCACTAGAATGCACGATATAAATTTCATAAAGTTTCGTAATCGTATGAGAAAGTTATGATCAAATTCGTGTGCGAGGGGTTAAAGCGTAAACATTGAAAGTTAAGATTTTTCGGGTTAACCGGAAGTGTCCAGGGACTTGGCAAAGTGGGTACAAGTCCTAAAGCCCTTGTGGGTAAATATAAGGGGGTCAAAATGCAAGAAATAACCTCAGTTGCCCTTTCGAATAGCCAAGGGTCAACTTTGCAACAAATAGAAAATTGAAAATCTGAATTTCAGGCCCAGGCGGCCCGCGTTAGGATCGGTTAAACATGAGGCGGGCCGCAGTCAGGCGCCCAGAACCAGAAAACTCGACCAGCCTCCTGGAAACGCGGAAAATCGATCTTTAAACGGCATTTTAACATGGTGGGCGACCCCTAAACTGTTCTAGAGCACTAGGGACATGTGTATACCAGTTATGGTGTGTGCTAGACTTATTTGTCAACCAATTGTGGTGCTTGAATCCACTATATAAGGGCCATGTATTGCAACTTTGCAAACACACCTTCATCTGCATTTGTGGATCACTTCTGGAGCTCCCAAGTAGCCTCAACTGATCACATTTCGTGCATAGGACTATTGTAAGTCTGCTAATCCTTCTTTAATTGAGTTTAGCTTAGTTGTTTAGCTAAAAGTCAAACCGTCGTAATTACGGTTTGACTTCAAGATTAGTTAATAATGGCTCAGTCAAATCACGAATCAAAAGTAGATATAAGTAGGTAATTATATGGGTAATAAACCCTTAAGAGGGTTCCCCCTGATCACCACTCTAACTAGGTCAAAAGTTGGGTCAAACTTGCTAAGAAAAAGTCAACAGGATACTTAAAATGCCATTTATGCATAATTAACATTATAGATCATATACAACCTGTTGGATCATTATTATAACTTGGTAATAAGTGTAAGAACATGTATAAACATGTTCAACCCGACAAATTCCTGTTTAGACCCGGTTCGGAACCGAAAGTCACATAGTTTGACTTTCACTTTGACTTTCAGTTCTGACCCGTTTAGGCATGTTTTAGAAATGCCTCAGAGCTTTAATTGGACTAGGTTACATGTTATTACAACCCTCTGTGATTATACACTTTGGTTCATTAGTTATCCAATTGATATGCATGTTTCTAGGGCTGTAAACGAACCGAACGAACACGAACAAGGCCTTGTTCATGTTCGTTCGTTAAGGAAATAAATGTGTTCACGAACGGTTCATGAACACTTACCGAACGAGATTTTATGTTCGTGTTCGTTCATTAAGGAAATGAGCGTGTTCGCGAACGGTTCACGAACACAAATAAATTTGGCGAACGCGACGAAGGATAAAGATAGATGGCCCAGAGAGTAGCACTCGAACTTGAATCCCTTATTGTGGAACGGAGGTCGATTGTATTCGTGGATATAAATAAAGAGAAATGAAAGGGAAATGATGCATAAACAAGGTGAAAGTGAGTTTTCTAGTTTGATTGTTAGGGAAATAAAATAGATAAAAGTTTAATAATATAAAAAGTACAAATAAAATATAAGAAAGTACAAAGATCTTCAGTTAAAACACAAACATACGAACATAAACGAACGCAAATCATCGAATGTTCACGAACACGTTCACGAACACCTTACCAAACGTTCACGAACACAATCGAACGAATGAGACCTCTGTTCATGTTCGTTCATTTAACTAATCGAACAAAATTTCTTGTTCATGTTCGTTCGTTTATTAAACAAACGAACATAAACGAACTTCCCGCCGAACAGTTCACGAACTGTTCGCTGAACATTCGGTTCGTTTACGGCCCTACATGTTTCCGTTAATTACTCATATGTTGACCATTATGCCCTTCTTGCCTTAAAACGTGATTTTTGGAAATGTAAAAGAGTAGAAACTTTAATTACTGATATATAAACGTGTATGCAAAGTTTGACATCAATTTGAATTATAGATTAAGAGTTATGCTCATTATCGCAAAATGAATGCTTTATGTTAATAAAATGGCGTAACTAGCGTATAGCCTACTTAAACATACTTTTTGATATCAAATCTTTTACCCACTGATGTAATATATTATTTTGGGAATTTTAAAGATTTTTAATTTATTTTAGGCTGAGCATAACTCATAGTCGTAGGCTTAATCCGGTACACAGACGAGATGTTTCGACGTCGGTTCCGCATGAGTCGTCGACTTTTTTTACGTATCGTAGACGACATGGCCCAGTCTGATCCGTTTTTTACACTACGATACGACGCTAGCGGGCAAAGGGGTTTCACTAATTTACAAAAATGTACGTCGGCCATTCGACAACTGACATATGGTTACGCACCCGATGCATTAGACGAGTATTTAAGGATGTCCTAAGGAACCGCACGTCTATGTTTGCACAGGTTTTGCGAATGGGTTGTCAAATTATATAGCAAGAGCTACCAGCGGAGACCAAACGCAAACGACGTTCAAAAATTATTTCAAGCACACGAACAAGTACATGGTTTCCCAGGAATGCTCGGGAGCATTGATTGCATGCACTGGCCATGGCAGAACTGCCCTACTGCCTGGCAAGGTCAGTATACTAGGGGAGATCATGGTCATCCCACTATTATTCTAGAGGCTGTTGCGTAACATGATCTCTGGATCTGGCATGCTTTTTTTGGTCTACCTGGTTCGCTTAATGACCTTAACATCATATACCAGTCACAGATATTTGACGATGTACTGGCGAGAACAGGTCCAGACACAAGTTTTACGGTTTCAGGGGTGGAATACAGGCGAGGTTACTACCTTGCAGATGGAATATACCCAACGTACTCGACAATCGTTAAAACTATTCCGCACCCGACAGACGAAGAAAGAAAAAAATTTGCGAAGTATCAAGAGGGTGCGAGAAAAGATATTGAACGAGCTTTTGGGGTACTACAAAAAAATGGCATATCATTGAACATTCAGCACGTTCGGCTACACCAAAGAGGTTACGACACATTATGTACGCTTATATCATCCTTCATAACATGGTCATTGAAGACGAAGGTAGAGCGATATGCGAGTACGACGAAAACGCGTCTACCTGAAATTCTGTTCCAGTTAGTTTGGAACAACAAGATTTGAACATGTTCTCTCTACGTAACGAGTACACACATCATAACCTACAAGCGGACTTGGCGGAGTACATTTGGAACAACGATCAAAACGAACCAGACGACCACATGCAGGACGAAGACTAGTAGCATTTTTTAATATTTTTTTAATGCTTCGCTTTTTTTTAGGTTTTTTTAACTTTATGTTTTTTTTAATTAATTAGGATTTTTTTTAAGTTTATGTTTTTTTTAAGTTTATGTAATGTTGTTTAATATTAATGAAAATATTTTCTTATTTTATTTGTTAAATGTTAAAAAAAAGTGGAAGATTTAAAAACAATAATAAAGTGGTGGGGTAGGATAATCCTCCCATTTCCACTAATTTTGTGGGATGGACCATCCTCCCAAGGATGGTGATGTGGCGCCTAGGTGGCAGATCATCCTCCAAGGGAGGATCATCCCCATACCATGTAGCCTTATGGTGCGGCCGGTTGCGGTTGAAGCCGGACCCGTAAAGGGTAATGATTAGGTACTGTGGGAGTGGCTCATTGGTATACCGAACACGAGTGGGGTTACAAATTGGGTTTAGGACACGTTTTTGCAAACAAGTCGATTTGGATGGGTCATTTAGCTTTCAAGGGGCCGAGGGGGTGCCCCCTCCCCTCCCAAACTTTTCGCTCAGTAGTGTTATGTATGTACGTTTCGTATAGAATTTTTTAGATATATACGTTTTCGATCCCCCGGTTTTATAAAAAAATTACTTATATAGAATTTTTTGGTACGGTGACTTCTGACCCCCCGGTGGAAATATTTACAAGTGGTGAGCACGTGGTACCATGAACTTTTTATGATGGACATATTTACATCCGATGTAGTAAGGACATGGTAAATGGGATAAATTAAAAGTACCCAAATGATCAAATAAGCAAAATACTTGAGAATAATGTAAACGCAGGCCGGGTGACGGAAGCGTATTACATTAGAATAATGAGCCCGAGAGAATGGAAAAAAGAGTCATGGTTGATAAAATGGGCAAGTAAAACCAAAGTATAGATGATCCGCCGCATCATAAAAGCGAAGGTATTGCCCACACGAAAAAGATAATCAAAGTTGTTAACTTTGGTTGTAGTAAAGAAAGGATGACGATGATAATCGTCATTCATAATCTATAAGGCCGTCAAGAATGGTCACATAAAGAATAAAAGACATAGTCGAATGAAAGCGATGGATTTCGCTAAGACGACCAAATAAATCGAAGCGAAGTCTTAATGCATACCGGAAGGGTTGCAATAATAACGACTTTGGTAAAACACCCGGTTGATGGGTAAGGATTTAAACACATGCGTAGACCGAGAAGCGGGAACTCGGAAGGAAAGTCAAAAGACTCGGGTTTCGAGTCATGACTAAAAGATGATAACATGCTGTAGATAAACATTTTGAAAAATTACGTTCAACTATTTTAAAGTTGAACGGGTCGAACAAAGAATGAGGCTTGACACTTATAAGTGATGAAGTTCACACGAATAAGTCAAACGAGTTAAATAAAGGATGACGCTTGCTAATGCAAGTAAGCGCGAACTGAATAAATAAGAGCGCGAAATATTAATAAACCTATGTAAAGGGTCATTGGCGTTAAAAACATTAAGATAAAAGAGCCCAAGTAATGGGCTGTAAAGAAGTATAAGTATAAACCGGGAAACGGTAAACGTAGAGCAAACCGACGTGTATATGACGTGAGGAGTCATTAAGTCGGAAGATTAGTCCGAAATGGGTTATGAATGAAGCCTTAGACTACGGTCAAGGTCAACTAAAGTTCAAAAGTAAAAACAAATGATTCCAAACAAACAAGGGATGTCTTAGGTACATTTGCATAAA
Organism: Helianthus tuberosus; assembly: GCA_030545235.1. NCBI lineage: Eukaryota > Viridiplantae > Streptophyta > Magnoliopsida > Asterales > Asteraceae > Helianthus > Helianthus tuberosus. The sequence continues at coordinate 3,710,465 of CM060440.1, forward strand.
GACACAAATAAAAGATGATCTACGAGATCATCATAAACTACGGGATTATAAGTAGTGTTAAAGTCTACGGACCAAAATGACTCACGAGTCATAAATAGAAGGAAACGAACTGTTGGGTCTCACCTTAAAAAGGGGGAAAATCTAAAGAATTAGCCTATGAGACTAAGTGAAAGAACCTACGGGTCAATAGCGTAAAAACAGGGAACTGATTATGATTCCCCATCTAAAACGAGAACGGAAAAAGAATAAATTGTGGGTTGTCAATTTCCTTGACATGAGTAATTGACATAGTCAAAGAGAAAAGTGTTAAACTAAAATTTAGTATTAGCAAGAAACAACGCTTTAACAAATATGAATATTATGAGATGAATTCGGAAAGTGATTAGTATCAAAGAATAAAGATCTTGATACTGACAGGTGCAAGGCGGTACATTCGAGAGAAAGATTTACGGTAATGGAAAGTCGAGATAAACTTAAACGTGTCATGACACGTTCACGCTTAAGAAAAATTAATATAGAATGTGACCACGTTGTAACGTGAGTCATAGGATAGGAGATCATAAACTTAGATAAGCCTCGGGAAGGCAAGGTGAATATACCCGAGCGATGGGGTATAAGGTAATCGGTGACTAACAAGTCTAACCGCCAAAATAAACAATTGATAAAGATAAAAAGATACCAGTTGAAAGTAACGGCCCACGAGGCCTTATACCCGACATGCGCATACGCTTAAAGGCCAAAAACACATTACCACACTTTTTGGTAAGATTATTATAGGCGAGCAATGCTCGAGAGATCACTGAAACTAAGGTTTAGATAATATGAACCAATAAAGTACGTGAGAAAGGTTTGGGGTACGAAACCTCTTTAAGGGGGGTAGACTTGTAACACCCCGAAAACGGGGTTGGTAATTAAACCCCGTTAATACTATAGAGCGGGTAGAATACCGTTAGTAGAAAAGATTAACCCGGAAATTTTTAGGATTCAAATAAATAAGCCTAATAATAAATAAAAAGAGAGCAAACGACTTGAAAAGACAAAAGTTCATAAGGAGCCCGAGTTAACGGGATTTAAAATAAAACGGGTTTTTAACTTACCGAACCTACTAAGTTGACTAGGAATAATTCTAACCTAGTTAGATAGTGACTTATGAGTGGGTTAAAACACTTAAATTATGAACTAAGGAAAATGGAGGGGCCAAACTTGTTAAACTTGAAACTTGATTTAATTAAAACAAATAAAAACCCACCAAACACACACAAGAGTGTGTGTGTCTGGTCGATTGAAGCAGAGGGCAACCAAAGGGAAAACCCCAACCCTAGTTCATGCTAAATCTCTCAAATTGAAGGTCCAAATCAAGTCAAAATTGAAATCCAAGTATGAATTAGTGATCTCCACTGAGATAGGAGTCACGAGGTATGTAAATTTTATGAGAAATCTCTAGTTAAATTTCTGAGCAAACTTAGAGAATTCGAATTAGATGGTTGCATGTTCGTTATATGATGAAATAGGAACATTGTAGTGTCTAGGAGTAAACCCTAGACAAGCATATGATGAAATTAGGTCTAATTCTTGTGAATTCATGATCACCATTGAAGGTGATAAGGGGTTTTGACTAAATTCGTGTATGTGATGTTTTTAGGGTTTTTGATTGCAAAAAATAGTGTTATAATGTCATGAACATGTTTTAATTGAAAGCTGAATTCAAACAGCTTCTGAACAGAATTTACAGCCGACTTGTATTGGCTGTAACATGGACAAAACCTGACAAAAACATGTGTTTCTTGAGTCTAAAATGTAATTCCAGGAAATATCTTTAAAACCCCACTGGAATTGCATTTTTTCGACGAAAATTGAATGTTTTATGAATTTTTCGGTATCGAAGGTTTAGGCTGCGTTTTCTGGCAGAATTTGCAGCTCATTACGAATGTCATAACTCAATTTAAGAATTGAATTATGATCTCAAATTTTTACTGTAGGTAGCTTCGGGTAATTCCAAAATGCTCCAATTGGAATTTCGTCAATCGGATAAACGAGGAATTTTAAATGAATTTTTTCGTAAGCTACAGTCAGAAGTGACGAATCTGATTGCAGCTTAGTAAATGAATTTTTACGAATTTTTTGTAAAGTGTTAGATCTTGAAATTTTAACACAAGGCCTAACCCTCCGAAAGGTACGTCACATAAAAATCATAATTTTTGAAGACTTGTAAACAGGTTAAACAGGTCACCAAAAACAGCCTATTTTTCGGTGATATAAACTTGCCTAATTGAGGTTAATCTTAGCTAAATGACAAGTTATAAACTAAATGCTGAATATATGGCATGCTTTGATTGATAAGAGTTTTAAATATCAAGTCGATTTAGACTTAATGTTGTAAACCATTTGATTGAAAGTAGTTAACTTTGATAAGCAAAGTTAACTAATCATGAAGTCGAATAGTAGCTTCGACATAGAAAATAAGTGAGGTGGAATAGTCGTGATTGTTAATGACTAATTTAACCGCCTTGTAAATGATTGACAATAGTTTGACGCTTAACGAGCTAGGTGGAGGCTTGGGAAAGAAGCGGTCAAATGAATCAAGTACGAGAAGAGAAGCGTAAACCGGATGAGAGGTAAGTGAAGCTTACACCCCCTTTGTAATTACAATACATTATTTGTATGTATTAGTCATGAAACATGTTAGGTATTGGAATTATGACGTTCCGGCATGATGGAACGCAAGTTGGAATAAATGAAAATGGTAAGAAACCATTAATTAGGGTAATAAGGGTAAAACGGTGGACTAGTCGAGTGAAGACTAATCAATAAGGAACTTTGAACATCGCGCTTTGGGGTGAACCGTGATGGGTAAAAATGGTTAATTGACAATCCGTAAATGAGTTATCGGATAGAAAAAGATTCAAAAAGGTAATCTTTTGGTGTAAGTCTTAACGGGTCGAATAATTAAAGGAATGTCCTTTAAGTAATTGGAAGTCATGGTGTAAACCGGAATAGGTTTAACGGGTGAGATGGTATTAAAATACCATCATACGTAGATAAATGGTCATTTCGACTAAACGGGTCAAATGGTGTGTTAAATTCCATTTGGCAATAATAACTGATGACAGTTTGTTAAGTCTGTGATCGTAGGAAATATCATATGGTTGTAATGCTTTTAACTAGAAGATTTAAAAGCAAAAAGGTACTTAAACAAGTCAATGCTATGACCCGATCCAGGTATGTATAAGTATGATTATGGCAAAAGTGAAATCTTGGCCAAACAGGATAATAAAAGCCCTTCATCATAAAAGAAGGGGCTGAAAATTTATCAAAATGCCCACGAACGTTAAATCGGGCAAACGGTCCTTTTGAATCGTTAGAAAAATGGTGTTATATTAAATTTTAGCTTTCTTATGTGCAAAAGAGTAGGTATGAATTCCTTTTTGGGCGAAATACCTCAAAATGGTATTCCTCATAAATTGATAAGCCAAAAGGGGTAAATTCGGAATAGAAAACTTACATCTTTTAATCCACCGCAAAGATAGTTGCGGTGGAAGTCATGCAAACACCTTAATGCGGTAAAATGACGTGTGAAAGGAGAGGGCGTGATCTAAGCTTAATTGTTTAAAATTTTCTCAAACGGGTCAAAAATGTTATATTTGAGTTTCAAGTCGAGAGCTTGAAATCCAGGATCTTGTGCCCTCAAATGTCGGATTATTACTCCATGAGATGGAGAATAAAATTACTAACGCGTAGGAAAAGAATCGGTTAAAACGGATGTATAAATTGCAAGTTATGCAAGTTCGAAGTTGTCACAAAGGAATTATAAGTGCTGGGTAAATATGCAGCACCCAGCAACAATCCTTCTGTAAAAAAGGTGGCGTCGCACCACGCCATGGCATAATATCCTCATCGTCGCACGACGCGACGGCGGTGGCGGGCCGCGAAGGCTAAGCCAACCTCCATCGCGGGGCGCGACAACCTCAGTTGCTGGATTTTGTTTGTTATTTTTAATATTTAAACAGTGGAATTTGTATAATTGTGTTTTAAAGAGGTCAAAACTAACTTTAGTGTGGTTTTTGACCATAGGTGATTGCCAAGAGTGCCCGGATGAAGATCAAGCTCAAAGAGGAACCGAACACTTTCAATATACATGCTTCCGCACGTTGTTACTTTGTCGCTTTTAATTGACGAACTTATTTATATTACAATGTACAGAAAACCTTTGTAAAAGTTTTAATAAACCCGCATTTTTATATGAATGTGTAAATATAAATATACTTTTAATTGTTGATAGTTGTGAGAAAATCATTAAATAATGATAAGGGTCGTCTTACAAATTCTTCGTTTGTTCACTTACGTCCCCAACGATTTCCTCCTACCCACCTTCATCTTCTCCGGCAATCCACCTCCACCGCCGCACCCCACCACATGTCGCACACCAATACCCATTGCAAACCACAGTCACACCCCAATACATGATCGCACGCCACCACACGATTGACCTACATCTTCGTCTTTTCCTATTGACAGCGATAGCCAATCGTCTTCCGACAATGAGACACTTGAATTTTTCGTGTTGGTGTATAACGAACTTGAAGCAAGTTCGAACCGCCCAAAGAAAAAAATGGTGGCTCGTGATCGTATACTGTCACGACCCCCGACCCTGCCCTGGACGGAATCGGGAGCCGCGAACCAGTTCAGTGGTACCGGTGGTTATTTAGAAAAGTAGTGCAGCGGAAATTTCATCAGGACCGTGACTTAGGAAAAAAAATAAGAGTTTAGAAAACACCGGATTTTATTTATTAAATAGATGGGATAAAACCATGTTTTGAAAGGTAGCTTTAATATGGGATAAACCCGAATACATAAAACAACTTTTCTTAATTTAATTTAATTGATAAATTAAGCCACTTTTGTAAGCCTTTTGGTGCCGTATCCAACTCTTGTTCCAATCTACTGTAATTACCTGAAACGCGTTTTAAAAATATTTGGTCAGCAGGAAATACTGGTGAGTTCATTCAGTTTGTACAAAAATGACACATTGTTATAATTTACAGTATTAAGGGTGATTACATTGTTTCTATCAACCAATTACCCCAAATCGGTATTTGTCACTCGACTCGTTTCTGTGACTATGGTCAGATCACCCATTGGCTAACTCGTTGTCCAATGGTGACGGGTATCAAGTAATGTATACAAAACCCCACATACAGGCAGTAATATAAGATTACAAAGACTTAATCCCTGTAATTATAACTTTGAAACTAAATAGGGTTTTGGAAACCAATTTGATAAAAAGAAGAATGACTCACATTATATGCATGCAGTATTGATTTAACAAGCTTCTTGATTCTACTCCTTCTGATAATTAAGCATATACTTTATGGTTTTGAACCTTCTGATGATTAAGCATCCATTTTGATTGTAAGAGTATGGTGTAGAGTTTTCGGGTAGTTAAACATTTAGTTTAACAGAATGGAATACGTATTAGTGTTAAACCAAATCAAACCTATCGATGGTCACGAGATTCGAACCTTAACGAAATTCACAAAGTACAGCACTTTGGCATCCGTTTAACGAACTCACAAAGTACAGCACTTTGGCATCCGTTTAACGAACTCACAAAGTACAGCACTTTGGCATCCGTTAGTTGGTTCTTGAATCGATCGGACAGAACATCGCATCGGTGATTATTGGTTAGAACACCAACGTATAGGAAGAAGAAAAGAAATGAGCAAGGAAGAATGAAATCCTAGGCTCCTATTTATAGGTAAGAAGTATGAAATTTCTAGGAAGTTTCCTATAGCTTTTCTAGGAAGTTACCTATACATTTTCTAGAAAGCTTCCTACCCACATATATATCTTCTTACACATTCCTAGCACCTTCCTTTGATATTATCTATCTCATATATAGGGTAAGGATAGTGTAAAAAGGGCCTAAAGTGTGAGAAGTGTGAAAAGTGTATTATAACACTATATATAATACTATATAACACCATATAAACACCGTATAACAATATATAACACTATATAATACCATATAACACTATGTAACACTATATATCATTATATAACAAATATAACACTATACATCTATATGGTGTTTATATGATGTTATATAGTATTATATATAGTGTTATAATACACTTCTCACACTTTGAGCACTTTTTACAGGATCCTCTACCTATATATATATATATATATATATATATATATATATTCATGTATATCTATTTAGGTGTTTAATTTACTTACTTAATTAACCTCGCTTAGCTTAATTAATCTCGCTTAGCTTAATTAATCTTGCTTAACTGATTAATTAATCATACTTAACTGATTAATTAATCATACTTAACTGATTAATTAATCTTGTTAGCTTAATTAGCAGATTAATTAATCTACTCAACTAGCTTAACTGCTAAGTTTCCTTAACAACTAAGTGTACGTAATTAGTAAGTTTACTTAACTATTAAGGTTACTTAATTGCTAAGTATTCTAGTTTAATTTCTTGGTTACGAGTTCTAATTTCTAGATCCAACGAAACTCGTATTAGTGTATTAACTCAATTCAACTTTAACGATAATCACGAAATCAAAACCCTCACGACGAATGACAAAGTGCAATACTTAAACATCCATCGAATTTACGACGAATGACAAAGTATAACCCGAGTTTGAGCAGCACTTAAACATCCATCGGATTGGTTTCAATCGATCGGACATTGAATCGTACCAGTGATTAGAGTTATTACCCTATTACGGGCAGAGTTTCGGGATTTAGAAGTTCTGACATTAGAATGACAGAACAAGAGAACAAGAGAAAGAAAAGAATTGAACGATTTGAAATGAAACCCTTGGCTTCTATTTATAGGGCTGATCGAAGGGCGCGTCGCGGCCCGCGTAAACCTACGCGGCCCACGAGAGATGGTAGGGCGGTTTGAGGGTTGCTGAGTCATGGCGTGGTCGTGACACGTGGACGACACGCGTCCTAAAGCTTATCCGGAGATCTTTGATCTGTCGCGGCCCGCGTAGACTATCCTTATGTCTTACGCAGCCCGCGTGAAGTCCGGAAATCTTGTTTTCTTGGTTTTTCATGTACATTAGGGTTTCAGGGGTCCGGGTCTTCACTTGTGGAGCGTTTTAGGACATTTTTGTGTGAGTCGTTACATATACATGCCAACGAAGTGTTAATGAACGATTATTTTGGGGAGATTCCGGTCTACAATGCCGAAACGCTTAGAGATCAGTTTCGTTTACCAAAAGAATTATTTTTAAAGATTATTAGAGACATCGAAGCAACTGAAGAATGGTTTCAAGAACGTTACGACGCGAGGGCAAACTAAGTTTCAAGCCGATACAAAAATGCACGTCCGCCATTCGCCAACTAGCGACAGGTAACCCTCCAGATCAATTTTTTGTGAATGTCTGCAATTTTTTTGTAACGTGGTCATTAAATTGTATGGTAAAGAGTTTTTATGTAAACCGACGAGACACGACATCTCACGTATTTACGCCGCACATGAGGCTAGATGGCATTTTCCAGGGATGCTCGGTAGCATCGATTGTACACATATCGAGTGGAGAAATTGTCCAAGAGAGTTGAGAGGGGCGTATGTTAGGGGTGACGTCAAAAGACTAACCATCATACTTGAAGCGGTGACGTCGAATGATTTATGCTTTTGGTATTCATATTTTGGTGTTCCAGGTTCAAACAACGACATTAATGTTTTGCACACATCGCCGTTGTTCCAAACCGTAAGGGATTGTACCTCACCCTTCTATCCATTCTATATTAACGGACGATATTACAGACAAAGCTTTCTTCTTGTGGATGGTATCTACCCATCATGGTTTGTTTCTTGTGAAAGCTCCTTCATTTCCTGTCGAGGCTAAAGAAAAGGCGTTCGAAAAGTTGCAAGAATCAACAAGAAAAGATGTTAAGAGGGTTTTTGGTGTTTTAAAGGGTAGATGGGGCATACTAAGTCGACCGGTTTGTGCGATGATAAGAAATCAATACATAGCATAGTATATGCATGTATCATATTGCACAATATGCTAATCAAACGAGACGAACGTGCAATATCCCCAGATTGGGTGTCGGATCCTCCTACACAAGTTCACGTTCCCGAAAATATCCAACAAGACTTGCGTGATGAAGAAATTCACTTTCGGTTGAGATGCGATTTAATTGAACTAGTAGGTTCTTTAGGTTTGGAATTCCCTAATTCGGACGAGGAGTAGAGGTTCTTTATGTATTTTTTTTATTTTTATTGTAGTCTAAAATATTTCTAGAAATATTGTTTTTAATTTAAATGAAATTTATAATTTATAATTTTAGTGTTTTATTGTTAATTTAAAATTTAAAAACAAAAAAACAGGTGTGAGTGATGGAATTCCATCACAAGTGATGGGCATTTCCACTAAAATCCATCACTAGTGATGGAATAATGCTTGATGACATGGCGGAACTTGATTGGAAGTTGTGAGTGAGTGATGAGTGATGGGCGCTCCTACCCCCTGTATTGTGTGAACATCGTTTTTTAATCTGCGGCTCGAGACAGCTGAAATAAGACGGTCCCACAAGCTTAATCTTATAACCCGCAACATTGGCGAAGCATAGTGGGGGCGGGAGGGGGCGGCCGACCCCCCGAACTTTTCGCTCAGTGGTGGAGAGTATGTAGTTTTCGTATAGAAATTTTTAGGTATATACATTTTCGACCCCCGATCAGAAATCTTAAGCTTCGCCACTGATGAGGATACGTCCTTGGTCGGACCGAATAACCAGCAAGTGTAGAACCAAGCCTCATCACATAAAGGTCGGACCGCACCCTACGCCGTAGACAGAACGAATAAACACATTGATACGTCATAACTAACTGGGCCCCACAGCTTTAACTGCCCTAACAATGACTAGTCCGACCCTAACTAACTCGCCACGTCAGCATACCCAAAGACTATAAATACCCCGCCAAGACTCAAAGCAAAGGGTAATCGCTACTTTCTCTCTCTAAACTCTTCTCTCTCTCTCCCTGCCTATCCTCTCCTCACAAATACTTATTCCCACGCCCGAGCTTGGTCACAGAGAGGCCCCCCTCCCTGTGACGAGGCTAACGGTGTGCTTGTTTCCTTGTGATCTTGCAGGTTATTGCTAGGTCATCTGAAGATATACTCTGACCAGGTCGGACCAACTGGTTTTGAGTCTTCAGTGGCGCCATCCCCTCGAATTCAATTCACTTTGCTAATTCTATTTGTTCCACGTCTTGGAATCCACAACAGCTGCTCCCACACACACTTTCCCGTCTTACAACGACATCTGGGAAGGAAACGCTTCATCCACAACTTCTTCAACAGCAGTTGCCGCCGCAGCAGCTTCGATAAGATCAGCGTCGGAACCTCCAGCTGCAAGTTCTGTGATCGCGAGCTCTGTCAGCACGCTCTCGGTTACCGCTCCAGTCGCTACACCATTGCCTACTTTCGACAACGCTTTCCTCCTACGGAATGCTGATTTACTATGGCAGCTACAACAGCAGCAGTAGCGGGAAGAAATGTTGCAGAGCCTCCGCACGAATTTGTTCAGCAGTGTTTATCCAGGGGCTAATCCCGTCTCCGTTGGAGCTTTCACCTCTGGATCTATGGTAAGTCCTATGATCTCCACTCCCAAAACATGTGTTACACAATTTTCCTCGTTTACGAACGCTCCAATGAATAACGGTCTCAACGACCTGTTTCGCCAGGGATCTATGGGTCTAAACCCTCAGCATCAGGAGATAATCATGCCGTATCATCCCATGTCTATGACTTCTCAGTCAAAGTTCACGTTGCGGATTGTTAATGCCCCACTCACGGCCAAGTTAAAGATGCCCCCCACATTGAAATTCTATGATGGTACGTCCGACCCAGACGATCACATGTTCGCATTTACCGGGGCGGCTAAGGTCGAACAATGGCCCATGCCGGCTTGGTGTCACATGTTCGCTCAAACTCTCACCGGATCGGCAAGAGTATGGTTCGATGGGTTGCCAGAAGGGTCGATTGATCACTTTGAGGATTTCTGGCGTATATTTTTGCAAAACTTCTGCCAGCAGCGACGCTGCAAGAAAGACATTACCGAGGTTCACCATATAAAGCGCCGCGATGGAGAATCCGTAGAAGATTTTATCGATCGTGTCAATCGAGAGAGCATGCAGATAAGTGGAGCGGTCGACCAGCTCCGAGTTTCTGGATTTTGTCACGGAGTTCGGAACAATCAGCTTGTAGAAAAGCTCCACGAAGATCTCCCAAAAACCATGGAGATACTTATGGAACGAGCTCGAGCCTTTGTTCGGGGAAAGAGTGCCTGCGGTCAACTAAACGAAACAGCGACAAGAAATACCAAGGCTCGAACCTCATCGTGGAGACGGAACGCGTCACCACCAAATGATAGAAGCAACAACTGGAACAGGAGTCGGGGTCCGTATCAGAAGTCAGATCGAAGCAGTTTCCGAACTGGAAACGTGCGTTTTAACACCTTCTCCGAGCTAACAAAATCGCCAAGTGAAATCCTTAGTACGGAAACCACCCGGTTTCCTACATCGTCGAAGCAACGACCTACCTCGGATAAGCACTCCAAGAAGTATTGCGAATATCACCGAGACAAGGGGCATACAACGGATGAATGTTGGTCCTTGAAACAAGAGATCGAAAAGGCTGTACGACCGGAAAACTCTCTCATCTCGTAAAAGAAGTAAAAGACGGGAAGAAGTCTACGACTGCGATTGATAATCCGAACACCGAGCCTGGAATCAATATGATTCGGTCTGCCGAACCAAGAGGGGTGAAGCGGTCAAGCCAACATATGGCAGCTTGGATGCACCAACCAACGTACTTTCCTCCGATTTATCCGGAAGATGCTCGAGACGGACCAATCACGATATCGGCCATAGTCGCAGGGCACTTAGTCCGGCGAATCTATGTAGACGGAGGAAGCGCCTTTGAAATAATGTACATACAGTGTTTCCAGCAGCTGAACCCCCAAACCAAGAAGAGATTGATCGAAGTATCTACCTTTCTAGTAAGCTTTTCGGGAGAGGTGGTTCGCCCAGATTACCCTTCCGACCACATTCAAGGATGATGACAAAAGCAGAACTGTTCAACTAACTTTTCTGGTTGTTGGTACTCAATCGTCGCATAACATAATACTTGGGCGACCTGGGTTATGAGCTCTTGGAGCAATTAGTTCGACGATACATGGTGCCATAAAGTTTCCCACCGAACCCGGGATCGCCACTATCCTTTCAGAATCAAATTCATTCGTAGCTGAGGTAAGGCACGCGGCAGAAACGAGCTCCAAAAAATCCAAGGTGCCTACAGAACTCTGGGCGATTAATCCGGACTTCCCCGAGCAACAAGTAGCTATCGGTGCTCAGCTCCCAAAACGAACGAAGAAGCTCCTATGGGAATTATTGAGTAACTCGATTGATGTTTTCGCATGGAAGCACTCCGATATGCAAGGGGTCCCCAGGTCTATGGCACAGCACCATCTGAATGTAAAAGAGTCAATCAAGCCGATAGCGCAAAGAAAAAGGCATATGGCATCGGATCAGGCCAAAGCAATTGCAAAGGACGTAAAAAGCCTCCTAGATGCCGGAATTATTCGAGAAGTCCGGTACCAAACGTGGGAGTCAAACCCAGTTATGGTATGGAAAAAGGACAACTCATGGAGAATGTGTATCGACTTCACTGATCTAAATGATGCGTGCCCGAAAGATTGTTTTCCATTACCGGAAATTGATGAGAAGATTGACTCCGTCGCCACGTTCAGGCTGAAATGCTTTCTAGATGCCTACAAGGGATACCACCAGATACAAATGGCAGTCGAAGACGAGGACAAGACAGCCTTTGTCACCAACGAAGGAGTTTACTGCTTTACTAAGATGCCTTTCGGGTTGAAAAACACCGATGCTACGTATCAGCGTTTAATGAGCAAAGCCTTCAAAGACCAGATCGAACGAAACGTAGAAGTGTACGTTGATGATATCGTAATCAAAAGTCACGATGAAACCGCCATGCTGAAAGACATACTCGAGACATTTACCCGACTCCGAAGCATCAATATGAAGTTAAACCCCAAAAAGTGTACGTTCGGGGTAGAAGAAGGAAAGTTCCTGGGAGTCATGGTCAGGTCAAAAGGTTTGCGAGCCAACCCAGACAAAATTGATGTTGTTCTTACTATGAGGCCTCCAACGTCGGTTAAAGAGATCCAGTCCTTAAACGGGCGATTGACCGCACTCCATCGATTCTTGTCGAAAGCAGCAGATAGATCTCTCCCATTCATGGACTTGCTCAGAAAAAGCTTCAGGTCGGAGTTTAAATGGATTGAAGAAGCCGCACGAGCCTTTGAAGAGCTTAAAGCTTATCTCGGCACCCTACCAACCCTCACCGTACCAGAAAAAGACGAGGTGCTAACAGTCTATCTAGCTGCATCATTTGGTGCTATCAGCGCAGTGCTTGTCGCTCACCGAACAGGAGCACAAATCCCCATATACTACGTGAGCCGAACGTTGAAAGATTATGAAACAAGATACTCAAACTTGGAAAAGCTAGCTCTGGCGTTAGTCCATGCTTCGAGAAGACTTCGTCGATACTTCCAAGCCCACCCAATTGAGATACGAACGGATCAAAGAATCCAGCATGTTCTCCGACGGCCCGAAGTTTCGGGTCGCATGGCAAAATGGGCGATCGAGCTGGGCGCAATTAATATCACCTTCAGAACCAAAGGTTCGTTAAAAGGACAGGTGATAGCTGATTTTCTAGTAGAAATGGCGAAGGAGAAAGAAATGCAAGAAACCGAGAAAGCTCCAGACAAACCCTGGTCTTTGTATACAGACGGGGCTTCGAGCGCCGAAGGGGCGGGAGCAGGTTTGATTCTCACTAATCTGGATGGCATGGATATGATGTATGCGCTCCGATTAGAATTCAAGAGTTCTAACAATGAAGCCGAATATGAGGCCTTGCTAGCCGGATTACGTCTGGCAACGAAAGTCGGAGCAAGAAACGTAGTGGCCCACGTGGATTCGTTGCTCGTAGCAAATCAGGTGAACGGAGAGCATGAAGCAAGGGAAGCCAACATGATTGAATATCTCGAGCAGGTAAAGCAAGTTATGGCATCGTTTGATTCATGTAAGGTTGAACACGTTCCCCGTAGCAAAAACAAAAAGGCCGATGCATTGAGCAAGCTGGCATCCGTGTCGTTCAGTCATTTGGCCAAAGAGGTAAGGGTGGAAGTGTTAACCGCGCCTTCAATCGTCACTCCACACGTTATGCAAGTAGAAACTCCGCCACAAACATGGATGACTCCCATAATCAACTACCTGGTGCATGATGTTTTGCCAGTTGATAAAGCGGAGGCAAGAAAAATCCAATCAACTCTCTTCAATATCAGATGCAGGAAGGAGGTTTGTACCGAAATACTTTCCTTGGGCCTCTATTAAAATGCCTTGATCCGGAACAGGCCAGCTATATCATTTGAGAAATTCATTACGGCATCTGCGGGATTCACGCGGGGCCAAAAATGATCGTAACAAAGGTGAAAAACGCAGGATATGATTGGCCCGGGATGCACGAGAGTGCTGTCAAAGAACTCCAGCAATGTGACGAATGCCAAAAGTACGCACCAGTAAGTCTCCGAGCAAAGAATGAGATGATCCCAGTAACCGCCGCATGGCCTTTCCAGAAGTGGGGCGTTGACATAGTCGGACCCTTCCCACGGTCAAGCGGAAGCGCCCAATACTTGCTAGTCACGGTGGGTTATTTCACCAAATGGGTGGAAGCCCGACCATTCACAATCATCTCCGGTTACAATGTAACGAGATTCTTTTGGGAACAAATCGTATGCCGATTCGGTCTTCCACTCTACATTGTAAGCGACAATGCAAAGCAGTTCGCGGAAAACCCGTTCAAACACTGGTGTGAAAACCTGAAGATTAACCAAGTCTTTTCCTCGGTTGCCCACCCTCTGGGGAACGGGCAGGTCGAACAGATAAACCGGCGAATCGTTGATGGGATAAAGAGAAGACTCGGTTACGAAGGCAAAGGTTGGGCGGATGAATTACCGAACGTTTTATGGGCTCACCGAACGTTATACAAGACTAGTAACGGAGAAACACCTTTCAGTCTTACATATGGCACTGAGGCTGTGATCCCCGCAGAGATCGGACTCCCAAATCAAAGGTGCAAAAATTGGGAAGAAAACGAGCGGGAGCTCCGATCCAACCTTGATCTGCTAGAAGAGCGCCGGAACGTTGCGGCCTTAAAAGAGGCACGATACAAAAAGAAGATCCAAAATTATTACAACTCCCGTGCCAAGCTTTACAAATTCAAGGTCGGAGACTTTGTGCTCGAAAGCAACGATGCAAGCCGCGTCGAAACCCCTGGGAAGCTAACCCCAAAATGGGAAGGACCGTACCGAGTCAAAGAGGCTAGTGAAAAAGGCTCGTACGTGTTAGAAAAAATCGATGGAACCCCCGTACCTAGGACATGGAACGGGGTGCATTTAAAGAAGTGTTTTATGTGAACAGCCTGCTACGGCCAAGAAAGATCGCTATTTCCTATTTTTTATTTTCAAATTTCTATGTATGAATCGGGAGGGTAATACCCCGAAAGAATTTCCATTTTCCTTGTAACCGGGAGGGTTTTCCCCGGAGATATGATTAAATAAATCAATAAATAAAGCGATCCGTATTTTTACAAGTATAAAGCATAGCATATGTATAAGTTCGACTAATATCAAAAAACGTGCACGAACGGGCCTCGACCCATGCCTCGCGCCGATCGAGAAGGCTTAAATAGTTCCAATAATGACAAAACCTATTAAGCAAAAGGACCATATCTAAAACGGTCCGACTATAAAAAAAATCCACTAAGCAAAAGAAGTCTACAAAAAACTTCTTGCTAAGATCCGGTCACCTAAGATGACCGAATAAAAACCTGGTCGAACAGTAAAAATTTGGACGCAAATTAAAAACTAAGTAGCCAGGCACAAATAATTTCACCAAAAATATTACTTCATATGAAGCTACGGTAATATGTTCACTGAGACCGTAAGCAGGGAGATAAGTTGTTCGGTCACATGCCGCAACAAAAACAAAATAATGTACGATTACAAAGGTGAAACATCAAGTTCAAGATTCGTAATCTTCTTTCACGATGGGGAGTTCGCTTTTTTGCTTGATAACAGACAAGGGTTTATCCACCAAGTCCGCAACCTTCCCAAGAACGGAGATGTGGAAATCATCAAAGGCCTTTATCGCAGTGTTTAGTGCGTCCTGGGCTCCCTCGTCATACCCCGGAACTTCTTCGGCAGAACAGACCGAATCATGGGCAGCTTTAAAGCCCTGTTTAATTCCTTCATTCACTCCAACCACATTAACACTATTCACCAAATCAGAGACCACTTTTTCCAGCTCCGGGCTTTGGGGAACCAACTTAATCACCCAGGCAATCCCATCTGTAAGAAACCATTGCTTGGTAAGCATGAGCTCCGAAACCTGGGCATATAACTCAACCATTTTACCATCACAACGAGTTAACATGCCTTTCGCTTCGTCGATCGTTGCTTTGTGCGACTCGATCGCCCTGTCACGGGCCCTCTCAAATTCGTCTTTATCTGGAGAAAAACAGGATTCAATAAGTAGGAAAAGGAAGCAATAAAAAGTAAATTACGAACGTACCATTAATCAAGTGGTGATGATCGGCTAGAAGCTGGTCGTAAGACGTCTGCATCTCCTTTACCTCAACATATGCCTTTTCTCCGCATCAGATAATTTCCTCTCTAAATCGTCAAATTTTAGCTTAAAAGTTTCCAGGTCCTGAAGAGCTTTGTCTCGGGCTTCATAAGCAGCTGCAGCCGAAGCTTGGGAAGATTTGTTAACCTCTTTTGCCTCCGAAATTTGCTCCTTCAAACAATCTACCTGGGACCGGAGAGACGAAAGCTCCTGCTTAGTCTTCGTTCGAACATTATCTTCACTCTTTAAATTGACGATCTCACGCTCGAACTTACGGCAGTTCGACTCCGCCCCGACCCAGCGCTTGTAAGTCTCCACCACTAAAGAATTCGACTGGGCTTGATTTAACATCAGAGCATTCCCAAGTTCCGGACCACTCATCTTCCGGTAATGTGCATGCTCGGCCGGAGTCCCAAGATGAAACAGGGCCATCTTTGCCGACAAGGCATCCACAATCCTATCTTTATTCACCAACGACCACTCGGGTATATACTTCTCCAAAGCTCGAGCCGAATCCATATCCCCAACATCGCCCGAACCTAACTCCCGGAACAAGAAAACAGCTTCAGTTTTATACCATAAAGGGGAAGATGAGGCACTACCACCGCCATCAATTGGTTGGGGGCTCGGCCTTGACACATTGGAAGCAACCCCCGTTGTAGGCTTACCAGAAGGAGATGGTTCAATCCTTTTGAAAGATAAGGGCTCGGGCATGTGAATATCTTCGAAAACCTTGGTAGTTGCCCCTCCAAAGGATAACGGGCTCGTTGGAGTTTTAACCGGATGGTCCCTTGGGGTACGACCACCGTGAAGATGGGCGTCCAAATTTGCCAACAAACCCCCAGCAGTAGAAAAGTCGGTGGTTTGATCTTCTTCATTATCATCCAATGTAATGGTCTTAAAATCCATCGTCGTTTTCTTCACCTGTTTGGGTTTCGGACCGGACTTAGAAGAAGTAGTCCGTCTTCTTTTCAAGCAAATTTGAGGACGCTCTTCATCATCACCATCATCACCCTCTTCTCCCCCTTCGGCATGCACTCCTTCGTCTTCGATAGAAACATGTACTCCTTCGTCTTCGATAATAAACTTGGAACCAGACCCTTTCGTTCCGCTTGAGCTGGTCTTTTTGCCTTTGTCACCACTAACCACCAACGCTGCCTGAACCGAAGAAACATTCAACACTTGTGCCGCAGGAGCTGAACCCGAACCTCCCTGGCCACCTGAACCTCCCTGGACAGCTGAACCGCCTTGGTCAGCCGGAGCTACCGGTTCCCGTAGCGAATAAAGATTCTCCTGTACAATGCTTAGATACGGAGGATCACCCTTCGGAGTCCTAGTGGCCCGGACATCGAGCTCCTTGGAATCGAAGGACTTCAGCCTTAAAGCTTCTCTCAAACCCGTAGCTGCATAAAAGCAAGCAACAAATAATATCCATAGTCCAGCATAATAAAAGGCATGCAGTATATATATATAAAAATATATATATATATATATATAATAGGGGGAATGTTCATTTGAGAAGAAATTTAATTTGAGAAGAAAAAGAAGAATGGGCATATTAGTAAAATGTTATTTCATTTATAACTCATATCATTAATTTTTCTCTCTTTAATTAATTAGTCAACAAATCATTAATTATCATACATATAATCTACAAAACCTACACATATCAAAATTTTTCTACATATACCCTACACATTATAGAATTTTATCCTACACAGTCGAAATTTATCCTACACACCTCGAAATATATCCTACACAACTCGTAATTTATCCTACACAACTAGTAATTTATTCTACACTTTAAATTAAGTTGTTTTTTTTTTTCATTTCGAAAAAGTATATATTTTGAAAAGGAGTTACAAATTTAATTTAGCTAGTTATTAAATGGGAAGAATACAAATTAATGATTTATGTAAATTTACCAATATACCCTTATATTAAAATTAAATACAAATATTAAATGAAGTAAAATGAAGCATTCTTATTGGTTAAAACTTCTTCTTTTTTCTTCTTACAAAAAAATTCTTCTCATTTGAACCCTCCACTACAATAATATAATTAAACAAGCGACGCGAGAAACACTGAATTAAGATAAAGACGTGACTAACCCTTTCCATTCCACCTAAGGGTATGATACCACTCCGGTTCGGCCCAAATCGTGCTGATCCGTCCCATGACAAGAATGTGTTCCGGAAAATTTTGTACGCGTCCGGCTTCTTTGATCAGAGTCGCATATAAATCTCTGTTGAATTCAAAGTCTTCAAGAAGAGGAGGTGGGAGGCGTGACCTTTTTAATCTCTATGTCATCTCGGCTGGAATGCATCGGTCATCAACCCAGAAGAAACGGTCTTTCCAGTCCTTTATACTGGTGGTAATCCACGAGTAACAACAAGAATTCTTATTCTTATTCCTAACCTCGAAGGTATACCAACTACCGGACCGATTCAACTTGTAAAATGCCCGGAACACATCCAAATCCGGATCGGAGCCCAAACCACGACAGGACAACTCGAAGTGACATACCTTGGCAAGGCCAAAGGGGTTCATTTGAGAAAGATGAACCTCGTGAAATAACAGAACGTCGATCAAAAACTTCGTCAGAGGGAGACGATAATTACAGTAATCGAACAAACGAGTATAAATCCCGGTTTGACCTGTTTCAGGAGCCGCTGGACAGAAAATCCCGTGGTATTTATTTAACAGCGGAAGATTTCTTCACGATCTTTTTAAAACCGTAACTTCCCGATTATTTTATTTCACAATTCGGGACAAAACCCCAGAAATTTACAATCATATGATTTCACGGAGAAATCTTTATTTTAGAAAACATGTTTCTTTATTTTATTTTGAGCCACTTCCTTAAGCTTGTAGTGCTTCACGGCACTTTTCCTGGATCACAACAGATCACCTGAAACATGTTTGAAAAAGGTTTTGTCAGCGGGAAATACTGGTGAATCATTCTTTTTACTAAAACGACACGTTTGTTATAATTTACAGTATTAAGAGAGATTACAATGTTTCCATATATCAACCAACTACCCACAGTATTTGTCACTCAAACATCCATCGGTAACCTCAGAGTCCAATGGTGTCTGTGACTATGGCCATATCACCCATTGGCTAACCCGTTGTCCAATGGTGAAGTTTATCAAGTAATGTATACAAAACCCCACATACTGGCTGTAATTTGGTGATTACAAAGACTTAATCCCCGTAATTATAACCTTGAAAATAAATAGAGTTTTGTAAAGTAATTTGATAAAAAGAGAATGACTCACATTGCAGATTTATATGAGCAGAGCTTAGCCTACTGATTAGCCTTTTAACCTAAATTTAATAATATGGACACAACTCGGTTAGTAACTTAATACAGCATTTACGATAACTCACGAGATTAAACCTTCACAACGAATGACAAAGTGCGATACTTAAACATCCATTGAATTAACAACGAATAACAAAGCATAAACCCTAATGTGGGCAGCACTTAAACATCCATTGGATAGTTTAATCGATCGGACATTGAATCGTAGCAGCGATCGAGTTATTACCCTATTTTGCGGCAGTACTTCGTGAATTGTGTGTGTTTTTGTAGTAATCAGGCAATATCTCAACATACGTATTGAATTTATACGTCAAATCAACGCAGAATATCAAGTCCCAATGTCACACCCCTATTTTCCACGTGTCACCGGTGGGGAGTATCGTGACGTAGTTGGTATCATCATAGACAAACAACACAATATATAAATGCACAGCGGAAGCAAAAAAATAGAATTATTTCAACTTTAAATAAAATGTAATATTAAATATCACTAATAGTTGAAACGGATCCACAGGCGGATCAAAAACAAATAAGATATTGTTCAACAGTTTATTGTCGTCCAAGCTTGCGAGACTTATTGTGGACGCTCTAGGAGACAGCCAGCCTATTACGTAGAGTACCTGCACTTAACCTTTTGGGAAAAATACGTCAGTTTACACTGGTAAATACAATTTAACTGACTCATTTTGAAAAGAGTTGAAAATTGATTTGAATGCACGTGGCACAAAACCTTTTTATAACTTGGGATAATTATGCAATATAATCTTGTAAAGGATTTACATGTTACTTATGCGTTCAGTAGCCCGGTTCATGCCGGGTTAAAGATCAATAGACACACCACAATATTGAGTTATACACTTGACAGGTGTACGCCTACACCCCGTGCTCAGGTCGTGGCCATCTCGTAAGATAATGCCGAGGATATCTGGGACATGGTCATTAACCCCCCCAAAGGCTTTAAGCAATAAAACACACATTCAAAACAAGGCATCTCAATAAATTTAACCTCTATTCGATTAAAGAATTCAATGCCGGACCAAGCGGTATTTTATATACCGTACCCCAAGCCCGTATAGGGAAAATAAGTTAAAAGTATTTACCTGAATAAAGTATAATTCTCAACAAGCAAAATGTAGGTAGCTTTTACCGGTGCTCCTAATCTAGAACGAAGGTTTATAATAACCTATTTGATTTCTAACGGGTCTTTATTTAAGCTTAAGCTTAGACCGGCTAGTTTAAAGGACGATACGGTTCAACGCACGATTAAGCGAAGACCGGATAGAATGTGATTTAGACCCGACAAGTTTGAAGACTTGTATAATATGGGTATACTAATTACATTCTGGATTTTGAGACAAAAATGATAATGTTTGACCAGTCTCGGTCAATTTATGCAAACTAGTTACATAAACCGAACCGAATGCGAAAAGAGCGTTACGGGTAACCGTAAGAGTCATATGCAAGTTCCCTGAGATAATATGCTCTAAATATGTTATAACATCAGTAAGTTATTTTCTATTATGCCCAAAACGGATTTAAACACAATTTATGCCTCATAAGGGCATTTTGGTCTTTTAAAAGATTATAAAAGAGTTAAGTTAGAAATCTGAGTTACAGGTCTGGTTTATACAGTAAATATACTTAATTTATCATGTTATAACAGTAGGGTATGACCCATATGTGAAATTTATCATTTAAAACCAAACTATGCACTTTAGGGGTATTTTGGTAATTTCACAAGGGCTAAAAATGTCAAAACTGGAAACCTGAGTTCAAAAATTAATACTTACTGTTATTATATAAAAATATGCTAAAAACATCAGTAGGTATCAACCTTATGTGTTTAATATGGTTATAGTAAATACTATGCGATAAAAACGCTTAAAAAGACGATTTAGAGCCGTTTCCGGGTTTTTAAAAGAAAGCTGATATTTTTATATTTCCAGAATGCTCAAAATATTTTATTTAACAAATAAAATCAGTAGAAAAAGGTTTGGGGTCAAAAAGATTTATAAAACTCATTTTATGGCTTAAAAGGGCAAAATCGGTATTTACCGAATTAAACTTAGAGACCTATGCTATGATCAGCCAAAAATTTAATAAAAATCTTTAAAAATCCCAAAATATTATATAACATCAGTGGATAAAAAGTTTGGTATCAAAAAGTGGGTTTAAATAGGTTATATGCTAATTACGCCGTTTAAGTAACATAAAGCTTTCAAATTACGATATTGAGCATAACTCTTAATCTGGACCTCAAACTGATATCAAATTTTTGGTGCAAGTTTATAAATCAGTAACAAACGTTTCTATTCTTTCACCTTTTCAAAAATCACGTTTTATAGCAAAAAGGGCATAATAGTCAACTTTTAAGCATAAATCGGAAACATGCATACGAATCAGATAAGTGTTGAACCAAGTTGTAAAATCTCAGAGAATTAAACTTATATAAAAATTGGTCCAAAATATGTTCCAATGCAGATCTCAAACATGCATGTACGGATCAGAACTGATAGTCAAAGAAAAAGTCAATTTATGTGACTTTCGGTTCCGATTCGGGTTTAAACTGAAAATTGTCGAGTTGATCATGATGGAACATGTTCTTACATTAATTATAAAGTTATTTTGATGATCAAACAGGTTGCATGTAGCCTACATTGTTAATCATGCTTAAATTTGCAAAAACACATTCTGTTGACTTTTTAAGAAAAGTTTTGACTCGACAATTAACATGCTTAGAGCGTGAATCTGAAAATACCCTTTTAGGGGTTTGTTACACTCATAATTACCAACATGTGGGTACTTTCAATTTGAGAAATGACAGAGCCAATCTCGTTTAACTCAAAGTCAAGTTTAATTTACGATAGTTTGACTTTCGGTTAATACACTAAGCTAGAACGAATTAGAGAATGATATGAACACTTACAATGGTCCTAAACAAGCTTAGAGATCACTATGAAGCAGCCTTGTCGACCAGAAAGCTCCAGAATCGTTCTTGTGAATTTTGAAAGTTCAAGTGTTCATATGTTTCTAACTCAAGACCCTTATATGCAGATTTGATCTTGTTTAGAGGCTGCCATGTGAGTCTAGGACTGATATATGAAGCATACAAGTGTCCCTAGCTGCATGAAATTCGATTGGTGAGACCCTGAAGTCGACAACAGCTGTGTACAACTCGCAAACAGACATAACTGGCACCTGCAGGTCACTTTTTTCGCTGGCAGGTCGCAGGCGGGCCGCGTATGAGTGCAGAACAGGAAAACATGTTTTATTCAATTGCAATTCAGTCCCTGATCTTTTGATACGTGTTTATTCTTATTTATCTTGCACACTAGACCATAAATTCTGACTTTTAAGAGTCTTGGGACTTTTATAAACATGGTAAAGTCCTCGGTTAACTTTGCGCTTACCCGAAAAGTCACGAAATCAACGTTAACGTATTTAACCCTTCGTGTACGGTTTTGATCATATCTTTCTCATACATTCACGAAACTTCACGAAATTTTTATCACATAATCTTGTGAGTATATTTCATCATTAAAAAGCTTCGGGTTTGCCAAAAGGTCACTCAGAGGTAGACTTTCAACATGTTGACACGTTTAGCCCCTGTAGTTTGTAATTCCTCACTTCCTTTCATTTTTCGCTTTGTATGATCCATGATTTATCCGTTTAAGGTTATAAACACCATGTAGGGTTATTGTAGGGCCTATTTATCAATTGTTGACACTTTGGACCCTTATATTCACATAGTTTCACTGTTTGTCAACTTTAGTCCCTCTAAAGTATGTTTTCACATATTCAAAGTCCATGACACGTGTCAATACATTATTGGACGTAAATTTTTGAGGTGTTACATCCTCACCCCCTTAAAAGAAATCTTGACCCCGAGATTTACTGAAACAATTGAGGGTATTTTTCTTTCATCGTGGATTCTACCTCCCACGTGTATTCGGGACCTCTACGGGCATCCCATTTGACCTTAACAATAGGTACATGCTTCCTTCGAAGCTTCTTTACCTGTCTATCTTCAATCGACAACGGCTTTTCCACAAATTTCAAGCTTTCATCTATATGTACATCCGTATGCGGTATAACCAGTGATTCATCAGCGAGACACTTCTTCAAATTACAGATGTGGAACACATTATGGATAGCGCTAAGTTCTTCAGGCAAGTTTAACTTATAAGCAACTGACCCGACACGTTCGAAAATCTCGGAAGGTCCTATGTATCTCGGGCTTAGCTTTCCTTTCTTACCAAATCGCATCACCCCCTTCCAGGGTGATACTTTAAGCAACACTTTATCACCTACTTCGAAGTGAAAATCTTTACGCTTTGGATCCGCATAACTTTTCTGCCTATCCCTGGCAGCTTTCAAACGATCGCGAATCTGGACAATCTTGTCCGTCGTCTCAAAAACTATCTCTGGTCCTGATAGTTGGACCTCCCCAACTTCTGCCCAACAAATGGGCGATCTACATTTTCTAATATATAAGGCCTCAAAAGGCGCAGCTTTTATGCTGGTGTGGTAGCTATTGTTGTAGGAGAATTCAATTAGTGGTAGGTTCTTATCCCAACTACCACCCAAATCGATCGCACATGCACGTAGCATGTCTTCCAATGTTTGAATAGTACGCTCACTCTGACCGTCAGTCTGAGGATGATAAGCCATACTAAAATTCAAACGTGTGCCCAATGATTGTTGGAAACTTTTCCAAAAGTGTGACGTGTATCTAGTATCTCTATCAGAGATAATAGACACAGGTATTCCATGCAAAGCTACAATCTTATCAACGTACAACTGGGCTAACATATCTGAGCTGTAAGTTTCCTTAATGGGTAGGAAATGTGCTGACTTCGTCAGTCTATCTACTATGACCCATATAGTATCATTTCCCTTTCTCGTCTTCGGCAACTTGGTGATGAAATCCATAGTTACCATCTCCCACTTCCATGTGGGGATTTCAGGTTGTTGTAACAAACCTGACAGTTTCTGATGTTCCGCTTTGACTTGCGCATAAGTCAAACATTTAGATACATAAGCAGCTACGGACTTTTTCAAACCAATCCACCAGTAGTTTGCTTTTAAATCCTGGTACATCTTATCAGCTCCAGGATGAACAGAATATTTGGAGCTGTGGGCTTCCTGGAGGATAACATCTCGAAGTCCTCCAAAAACTGGAACCCATATTCGTCCATTTAATCTTAGCATTCTGTCCTTGTCATGGGATAACTGCTCCTCAGTTACTCCCAGTTTTTCTTCAGGATAGTTAGCTTCCAGCACAGCTTCCTTCTGTGCAGCTAATATCCTTTTGTTCAAATCATTCTTGATTTCAATGCGCTTGGCATTGATTCTTATTGGCTTCACTCTTTCTTTTCTGCTTAAGGCGTCAGCAACTACATTTGCCTTGCCTGGATGGTACTTTATTTCACAATCATAATCATTTAGAGTTTCCATCCATCGTCTTTGCCTCATGTTTAAGTCCTTCTGATTAAACAAATGTTGAAGGCTCTTGTGATCTGAATAGATCACACACTTGGTTCCATATAAGTAATGCCTCCATAGCTTTAATGCAAATACAACGGCACCCAGCTCCAAGTCATGGGTGGTGTAGTTCTTCTCGTGCACCTTTAGCTGTCATGAAGCGTAGGCAATAACTTTGCCTTTCTGCATGAGTACACAGCCCATACCCGTGTGTGATGCATCACAGTACACCACAAATTCTTCTATACCATCTAGCAATGTTAATACTGGCGCATTACTCAACTTTTTCTTCAAAATATCAAAGGATTCTTGCTGCTTAGGGCCCCAATCAAACTTAACCTTCTTGCGTGTCAACGAAGTTAGGGGCGCAGCAATCCTTGAAAAGTTTTCGATAAAACGCCTATAATATCCTGCTAGACCTAGGAAACTGCGGATCTCAGTAAGCGTTTTCGGCTCTTGCCAATTCATAACTGCTTCTACCTTAGCGGGATCCACTTGGATACCACGCTCACTTACAACATGTCCAAGAAATTGGACTTCTCGAAGCCAAAATGCGCACTTCGAAAACTTGGCGTAGAGTTTCTCATGATGTAGAAGTTTGAGAATACAACGAAGGTGTTTCTCGTGGTCAGCTTGGCTTTTCGAATAAATAAGGATGTCGTCAATAAAGACGATGACGAATTTATCCAGATAGGGCTTGCAGATGCGATTCATGAGATCCATGAATGCGGCTGGCGCATTAGTGAGCCCGAAAGGCATCACTAGGAACTCGTAATGTCCATAGCGAGTCCTAAACGCTGTCTTGTGTACATCTTCATCCTTGACCTTCAACTGATGATAGCCTGACCTCAGGTCGATCTTTGAAAAGTAGCTTGCCCCTTGTAACTGATCGAACAGATCGTCGATCCTGGGCAAATGGTACCTATTCTTGATAGTGACTTTATTGAGCTCACGGTAATCGATGCACAGACGCATCGATCCATCCTTCTTCTTGACAAACAAAATTGGCGCTCCCCAATGGGACGAACTAGGTCTAATAAAACCTTTAGCTAACAGATCATCTAATTGCGTCCTTAACTCCTTCATCTCCGTTGGTGCTAACCTATAAGGTGCTCTCGCTACTGGTGCAGCACCAGGGATGATGTCAATTCGGAATTCTACTTGTCTATCTGGTGGTAAACCATGTAGTTCTTCGGGAAACACTTCAGGATATTCCGAAATGATAGGGATGTCTTCAATCTTGGGTTTTGGCTCGTCAATAGTAACTTGTGCCATATAAATGACACAACCCTTTTGCAGACATCTGGATGCCTTGAGCATGGACACTTGCTCCGGCAATCCATGCTGAGTATCCCCTTGAATGGTAAGTGATTCCCTGGACGGGGTTTTGACTACCACTTGCTTTCTGTTGCACATAATCTGGGCTTGGTTATGCGATAACCAATCCATGCCAATAACTATATCAAAGCCGGCTAGCTTAAAGGGAAGTAGGGACAAAGGAAAAGAATGATTCCTAATGGATATAACACATCCATCTAAAACAGTTGAGGTTGTTTCTATGGTTCCATCAGCTAATTCCACTTCGTATTTTACACTTAAGGTTCTAACAGGTAGGTTTAATAACTTACAGAACTTATCATCAACAAAAGACTTATCTGCTCCAGAATCAAACAATACTCTAGCAAAAACATCATTTACAAGAAAAGTACCTGTAATAACGTTGTCATCTTGAACTGCTTCCTTAGCGTCCATCTTGAAGACCCTCGCATTGGTCTTCTTTCCATCATCGGCTTTCTTGGCGTACTTTGGGCAATTTGACTTAATGTGCCCTTTCTCATTGCAACTGTAACATGTTGCATCCTTCAGTCCCTTACACTTCAAAGTCGTATGATCCGTAGATTTGCAGATTCCACAGGGTCTCGTTTGAGACTGGGACTTCGACTCAAATCGACACTTTCCAAAATGGTTCTTCTTGCAAGTTTTACATTTGGGCTTTTCCCCTGATTGTTGCCCATCCTTCTTAGATCCCGACCCTTTCCTGTGGTCGTTATTTCCTCGGTGTCTCTTCTCCGATCTTCGTGAGGTATCGTCCTCACGCTTTCTCTTATTCTCTTCTGAGTTCTTGAGTGCTCTCAACCTGACTACGTCTAGGGTGAGAGAGAGAGATAGATCAGCTACTGATCTGAAAGTTGTAGGCCTCGATGCCTTAACACTTGCTTTAATTTCAGGGGCTAAACCCCCGATGAAATGGGCGATCCTTTTCGGTTCTGGAGTTACCAAGTAGGGAACCAACCGTGATAGAGTATTGAAAGTGGTGAGGTATGCCTGGCAGTCTAAATTCTTCATCACTAAAGATAAGAAGTCTGACTCGATCCTTTCCACTTCGTGTTGTGGGCAATAGTTCTCTTTGATAAGGGCAACGAACTGATCCCATGACATATTGTAAAGTGGGATCTTACCGGAAGCTTGTATAAGAGACTTCCACCATGCCAATGCCTCCCCTTTGAATGATTTGGAGACGTACTTCACCACATCTCTTTCAGCACACCCGCTGATGTCTACCACCGTATCCATTTCGTCTAACCAGGTCAAGCAGTCGACCGCTCCTTTTTCCCCAGTAAAGTCTCTGGGTTTACATGAGACGAAATATTTATACGTACAGGACTTACTACGTGGTTCCTGTTTATGCTCGACCTTCTTTAACGGGACACTGTTTTTGTTAGAAGAGTGATGATCATCATCATCCTTTTTGGGCTCCTCTTTCTTAGGTCCATCATTTTTAGAGGGCGGCTTGCTATGAGCCTCCGAGTGGACTTTCGGTTTGGAACGCGGTGCAGATCGGGTCCTACTCCGGGTCCTGCTCGATTCACTATACTGTCTATTTAGCGCTTCGACAATAGCATCATTCACTAATGCTTTCAACTCCGCACCCGTCACTAATATTTTAGTATTATCAGGGTTTTCCACTGGGTGACTGTTTATTTCTTCAGACTTAGTCATGTAGTCTTTAAGTGCTACATAAAAATAAGGACAAGGTCTATTTAGAAGTCTAAACAGTATTATCGTTCTTGACGATTTATTAACCATGGTAAATAAAAGCCATATTAGTTAATTTAGCAATTTCATTCAGGATATTTACTAATAATCTTTTTAGAATGAAATATATTGTTGGCATAATAAGCCTAGTCACGTAGACAAATTTCTAAATTTCAAATTTAGATCTTATAGGATTAAAGTTTGAATAAATAAGACAAATCAATCCTTTTTCTTGGCAGGGAGTTTATAACTACAGCCGCCTTTTGTTTTATATGACATTTGTTATAACCCGTAGGCATTATGTCACAACCAAATATATATAAGATATTAAACTTGGATACTTTATTAAAAGGGTGGCGTGCGATTTTACGGATCGCACTAGCCAAGAATGTTAACATGTTTACAAATGTTAACAGAGATTTGGATCTTTTAAACAGGTTCTACCATATTGGCTAGATTTATGACAACATAACAGCTAGGTTTTACCTTTTTAAGATCCTTATTATATTATTAGAATGGTAAATCAAAATAATAATGTTATTTTTCATTTATTTATACACTATGTTTATGCACATAATTTAAAAATGAAAATCTTAAATTAACCATTCAAAATTTAAAAATTAAATCAGTACGAGTTTTGCCCTAAACGGGTCTTTTACATAAACAACATGCCCACGCAGGGGCCAACTAACAAAATAACAAACCCACGCAGGGGTCAAATAAAAGATATGCCCACGCAGGGGCAGAACAGAAAGAAATACCCACGCAGGGGTAGAGTACAGAAATAAATAAATGTCCACGCAGGGACATGAGTACCACACTAAAATAACCAACAAACAAAGGATTCAACGATCCTTCTTGTTCTTCCCCTTAATCAGATCCGCTATCTTCTTAAACATCCCCCGATTACGCCTCCGTTCATGCTGCAACCCATCCCGCATCTCCTGACGCACCTCTTGTATCTCATGAATGATTTCTTGCATTTGGGGCGGTGACATCGCCGGTGCCTGAGGTGGTTGTTGATAAAGCAGGGGTTAAGGAAGCTGCGGTTGATAATAAGGAGGAGGCTGCGACTGCTGATACCCATATGATGGGTACCCATAAGTCGAGGGTCCCGTAGCCCAGGGACCTCCGTAGGGAGCTTCTTGATGGAAAGCGTTGGAGTTTGCTGCTATCCAGTATGGATCCTCCGTAAAGTTGTACCCCGTGTGAATCAGCTGCTCGAAGGGGTTGAATGCTGCAGCTCCAGTATAAGTGGGGATTGGGTCTCCAAAACCCAATGGTGGCTGTGGCGCGACTGGCGCAGTTGCTATTTCAGAGATGGGGTGTGAGGATTCACCCACCTCTAGTTCTTCATGGACCGGTGAGTACCGGCTGCCACTCGAAAGTGGAGGGGTGCTGATACGCACTCCTCCTCGTGCGGATATCCGCGCTGTAGTTCTCCTTCGCCTCGGAGGCGAGGGAGGCTGAAGTGGAGGTGCTGCTGCTGGCGGAGTGACCGCTACAAGTCGAGAATCCTCGGAAGGATTCTGCTGCTGCTGCTGCTGTGGCTGGTGTAGGGGAGAGTGGTGAGGCAGGTGCAGGGGAGAGTTATGGTATGACTGGTGCATGGGAGAGTTATGGTAAGATTGGTGAAGAGGAGAGTGATGGGGCTGGTGCAAAGGAGAGTTATGATAACTGGGGGTAAACACCCAGTCGTGCTGCCTGAAGTTCTCCTCATAGCTATCGGGACCATTGTAAGGCGATCCCATGAACGGTGACCCATCAGAAATCTCGATGGGGTGGTTCGGTGTTCCGGAGGGTGGCATGGCAGGATCAGTGTCCTCATCAATGTCCATCGGGTTGCCACCCGAAAAGTGGTCTTCTGGACCAAGTGGGTTAAAACCCACTGCTGCCTCTAAATAGTTGTCAGGGTTGAAATGACCCTGAGAAACGGGTGATGGATGGTGCAAGGGTGAATTGTGTCCTAGGGGAATGTAGGACTGTTGAGAGTAGTGGGGCTCATTCTCCGAATGAGGCCCAAAAGAGTGCGGGATCGATGGAGAGGTACTCAGTGAGACTGAGCGCCTAGCAGGTTCGGTAAAAGACCTCCAAAGGTCTTGAGCATCAGTGCGGTTAGGATCCGAAGGTGTCCGCCGGTGTGATGGTCCGGCCTCATGGTCGTTGGGAGCTACATATGCTCCTTGCCCTCGGCCTCTACCTCTCATTCTTGGTGGCATTCTGGTGATCCTGTCAAAACAACAAGTGATACAACAAAATATAATTAAGACAATGTTAGAAATTTTAAACAAAAATTTGGAAATTTCCTAAGTTCTTTGTCTAGACTCGAGAATCGAGGATTGTGCAATTGTGTAACTGAGATTAAACACAAAAGACTAGTGTTTAATTCACTCAGAGTTGGCTCTGATACCAACCTGTCACACCCCTATTTTCCATGTGTCACCGGTGGGCCCGGTGGGGAGTATCATGACGTAGTTGGTATCATCATAGACAAACAACACAATATATAAATGCACAGCGGAAGCAAAAAAATAGAATTATTTCAACTTTAAATAAAATGTAATATTAAATATCACTAATAGTTGAAACGGATCCACAGGCGGATCAAAAACAAATAAGATATTGTTCAACAGTTTATTGTCGTCCAAGCTTGCGAGACTTATTGTGGACGCTCTAGGAGACAGCCAGCCTATTACGTAGAGTACCTGCACTTAACCTTTTGGGAAAAATACGTCAGTTTACACTGGTAAATACAATTTAACTGACTCATTTTGAAAAGAGTTGAAAATTGATTTGAATGCACGTGGCACAAAACCTTTTTATAACTTGGGATAATTATGCAATATAATCTTGTAAAGGATTTACATGTTACTTATGCGTTCAGTAGCCCGGTTCGTTCCGGGTTAAAGATCAATAGACACACCACAATATTGAGTTATTGACGGGTGGTCCATAAGACAACCCTTAAACGATCTAAATACACGCACAGTCCATACTTTATTCGGTTAATTTCTTGAATTTGGTGATCACAAGAAGTTTGATGTTACAGGAGCTAAAGTGTTTGAAATGCGGGTTTAAGGAAGCTTGAATGGTTGTTGGAAGCTGGCATAAACAAAATGAAAAGAAGTTAAACATTTCATGAAGAAATGAAGAAAAGAAAGACTCGGTGCCGTAACCTACGGCTCTGACCGTAGGCTACGGCTCCTATGTTTGTGAAACATCCACCACCGTAAGACAGAAGCAAAGTGGCGTAAGGATCTACTCCTGTTGACTTTTGGACATCTTTGGCATGCAAGGAATAATTTGATAGGCACATGGGAGGCATTAATTGTTTGGAGGCTTTTGTTTTGTGTTAAAAACATAAAAGTCACGTGAAGGAGGGGCCCACATATTGTGGCGGCTAGCATAGTTTTGTTGGGGAGACACAAATTTCCAAACACAACATAATCATCAATATATATGCAGAGCATTGGGAGACACAAGAGGTTTATTGGTGGCACTATTATATTAGAAGTTATCATCACACATTGACTTGTGAAGATGGGCCGCCATATGCACATAAGGGTTTTAGAAACATTAATTCTCATCATCACTTCATGGGCCGATCATTGAGAAGTCAGAACTAGGGCTGTCCAAACTGCTCGACGATCGAGGATCGCTCGACGATCGCTCGAAAATTGCTCGAAAAATGATCGTTCGATTCACGCTCGATTTGTAAATGAGCCGCTCGGATCGGTTCGATTTGAAAACGATCCAAACATGAGCATAGGTCCGATCGCTCGTCGATCGATCGGTTTCGCTCGAATTAATTTTATTAAATAATTTATATATATATATATTTATTTAATATAAGTATAAGAATAACTAGCCCAATCATACTTAGCCCATTCCTTAACCCATAAAAATAACTAGCCCAGCCCATTCCATTCCTTACCCTATTCTAATCATACGCAGACAACACCCCTTTCCCCATTTCATCACTTCAGCCACTCAACACCCACCCCCATGTACCTCTCTCTCCCTCTCGATCAACTGGTCAAGATGACCGGAGCCGATGCCGGTGACTCCCCTCTCCTTCTTCTTAAACATCGACCTGGTTCTTCTCCGACGAATTTCCGTTCGACTCCAGACACCACATCCACCCCTCGTGATCTCTCTTCCGTGAAGAACCGGCGTCACGCCGGCGAGAGTATGCGCGACGACAGCAGACAGCTCCGGCACGACATCACCGGTGCCGCTCGGATCTGCTTATTTTGTTCCGGCGACCTTTGGCTTTCCCGGTGAACCACAGCAACAGCGAACAGAGGAGGGGCTCGTCGATAGCCTCGGTTCAGATTACCGGCGCCGGTGTCGGTGTCGGCGACTGTGATGGCCATTTTTTTTGTTGTCTTTCCTGCTCGATCTCAGGCTCAAAGGGTTCGGGTTCTGATTCAGATTACGTGTTGAGAAAAACCGATCGAAACCGAGCGAAAACGATCCGATCGATTTAAATTCGAACCGATCATGAGCACAACTTTTATGCTCGGTTTCCAAATTCGAACCGAACCGATCCGATCGGTTGTAATTCGATCCGATCTCGAGCAGACCCACGATCGGTTCGGATCGGTTCGTGAACACCCCTAGTCAGAACACAATCATCATCACATATTCACGTGGACTTTGATGGCACACAAGTCAACAAGCAACATTACAAAAAAAATACCCATTTGTTTTTGTGGGGGTTCTCGAGACTAGAGAGGCACATGCAAGAAATAAAAAATTGGGCCAACACATCATCAATTATCATAAAAGGGATTGGGCCGCCATATTCTCAAAAAGGGAAGTCACGTGAAGGAGGCCATGGGGGTTGTGAAAAAGAGATAATCGATCATACTAAGGGGCGGCATTAATTCTTTTGTTGGCACTAACTTGGAGGGCATATGTAACTTACACATTAAATTCACTTTTGATGGTGTTTTTATGGTGTCTTTTGATTGATTTTTTGGTTACACAACTCTTGACACACGATTTTGGAGTTGGAGAGGCTCTAATTAGAATTGTTTTTTTTTTTTTTTTTAGTTTTTTTTTTCTTTGGGGGAAGATGGAGACTTGGTGGAGGATGGTTGTTCAAGTCATGAATAGCTAAACTCTTTGTGATCATCTTTGGTGGAAGGTTTTGTAAGACATTTATGTTTAATTCCGTATTTCTAGAATAACAATCATCTCTTTATTGAATTGCTTGTTGTGGTGTGTGATTACTTGCTAGTAAATTGTTGATTCTTGTTCTAAACTAATTAGAAACCATACGTTCTTGGTGCCGTTGACAATCGAGATATCATGGGTATAGTTAGGCTTGGGTAAGGGTTGATTGATAATCGGGTAACAACATCACGTTCTAGGAATCTGAGTACTTAGTTCCCTTTCATCACTGTAACTAATCACACATGAACTATGTCTATGTAGTTCTTTCTAGTGGAATGATAGCATAAATGTTAAAGTAAAACCGGAAACTGAAGATGATCATTTGTCTCTAATTTGTTTACAACCAAAACTTTTCTTTTGCAATTTAATTAGCTAATCTTAATTTAAAAAATCAACCAATCAAACCCACTCTTGAAATTATTTTTATTGCATTTAGTTTAATTATAGTTAACTTAGAAAAACATTTAGATAACACATAT
Source organism: Helianthus tuberosus (assembly GCA_030545235.1). Lineage (NCBI taxonomy): Eukaryota > Viridiplantae > Streptophyta > Magnoliopsida > Asterales > Asteraceae > Helianthus > Helianthus tuberosus. The sequence continues at coordinate 3,743,718 of CM060440.1, forward strand.
TCCACATACTCCCTGAGTGCGATACCCACTTACCGCTAGCTAATTAGTTGTATTTGGATTAAATTTGCGTGACCCACGACAATCACGTCAGTTATACACTTGACAGGTGTACGCCTACACCCCGTGCTCAGGTCGTGGCCATCTCGTAAGATAATGCCGAGGATATCCGGGACATGGTCATTAACCCCCCAAAGGCTTTAAGCAATAAAACACACATTCAAAACAAGGCATCTCAATAAATTTAACCTCTATTCGATTAAAGAATTCAATGTCGGACCAAGCGGTATTTTATATACCGTACCCCAAGCCCGTATAGGGAAAATAAGTTAAAAGTATTTACCTGAATAAAGTATAATTCTCAATAAGCAAAATGTAGGTAGCTTTTACCGGTGCTCCTAATCTGGAACGAAGGTTTATAATAACCTATTAGATTTCTAACGGGTCTTTATTTAAGCTTAAGCTTAGACCGGCTAGTTTAAAGGACGATGCGGTTCAACGCACGATTAAGCGAAGACCGGATAGAATGTGATTTAGACCCGAAAAGTTTGAAGACTTGTATAATATGGGTATACTAATTACATTCTGGATTTTGAGACAAAAATGATAATGTTTGACCCGTCTCGGTCAATTTATGCAAACTAGTTACATAAACCGAACCGAATGCGAAAAGAGCGTTACGGGTAACCGTAAGAGTCATATGCAAGTTCCCTGAGATAATATGCTCTAAATATGTTATAACATCAGTAAGTTATTTTCTATTATGCCCAAAACGGATTTAAACACAATTTATGCCTCATAAGGGCATTTTGGTCTTTTAAAAGATTATAAAAGAGTTAAGTTAGAAATCTGAGTTACAGGTCTGGTTTATACAGTAAATATACTTAATTTATCATGTTATAACAGTAGGGTATGACCCATATGTGAAACTTATCATTTAAAACCAAACTATGCACTTTAGGGGTATTTCGGTAATTTCACAAGGGCTAAAAATGTCAAAACTGGAAACCTGAGTTCAAAAATTTATACTTATTGTTATTATATAAAAATATGCTAAAAACATCAGTAGGTATCAACCTTATATGTTTAATATGGTTATAGTACATACTATGCGATAAAAACGCTTAAAAAGACGATTTAGAGCCGTTTCCGGGTTTTTAAAAGAAAGCTGATATTTTTATATTTCCAGAATGCTCAAAATATTTTATTTAACAAATAAAATCAGTAGAAAAAGGTTTGGGGTCAAAAAGATTTATAAAACTCATTTTATGGCTTAAAAGGGCAAAATCGGTATTTACCGAATTAAACTTAGAGACCTATGCTATGATCAGCCAAAAATTTAATAAAAATCTTTAAAAATCCCAAAATATTATATAACATCAGTAGGTAAAAAGTTTGGTATCAAAAAGTGGGTTTAAATAGGTTATATGCTAATTACGCCGTTTAAGTAACATAAAGCTTTCAAATTACGAAATTGAGCATAACTCTTAATCTGGACCTCAAACTGATATCAAATTTTTGGTGCAAGTTTATAAATCAGTAACAAACGTTTCTATTCTTTCACCTTTTCAAAAATCACGTTTTATAGCAAAAAGGGCATAATAGTCAACTTTTAAGCATAAATCGGAAACATGCATACGAATCAGATAAGTGTTGAACCAAGTTGTAAAATCTCAGAGAATTAAACTTATATAAAAATTGGTCCAAAATATGTTCCAATGCAGATCTCAAACATGCATGTACGGATCAGAACTGATAGTCAAAGAAAAAGTCAATTTATGTGACTTTCGGTTCCGATTCGGGTTTAAACTGAAAATTGTCGAGTTGATCATGATGGAACATGTTCTTACATTAATTTTAAAGTTATTTTGATGATCAAACAGGTTGCATGTAGCCTACATTGTTAATCATGCTTAAATTTGCAAAAACACATTCTGTTGACTTTTTAAGAAAAGTTTTGACTCGACAATTAACATGCTTAGAGCGTGAATCTGAAAATACCCTTTTAGGGGTTTGTTACACTCATAATTACCAACATGTGGGTACTTTCAATTTGAGAAATGACAGAGCCAATCTCGTTTAAACTCAAAGTCAAGTTTAATTTACGATAGTTTGACTTTCGGTTAATACACTAAGCTAGAACGAATTAGAGAATGATATGAACACTTACAATGGTCCTAAACAAGCTTAGAGATCACTATGAAGCAGCCTTGTCGACCAGAAAGCTCCAGAATCGTTCTTGTGAATTTTGAAAGTTCAAGTGTTCATATGTTTCTAACTCAAGACCCTTATATGCAGATTTGATCTTGTTTAGAGGCTGCCATGTGAGTCTAGGACTGATATATGAAGCATACAAGTGTCCCTAGCTGCATGAAATTCGATTGGTGAGGCCCTGAAGTCGACAACAGCTGTGTACAACTCGCAAACAGACATAACTGGCACCTGCAGGTCACTTTTGTCGCTGGCAAGTCGCAGGCGGGCCGCGACAGGCCCCTCGCGGGCCGCGTATGAGTGCTGAACAGGAAAACATGTTTTATTCAATTGCAATTCAGTCCCTGATCTTTTGATACGTGTTTATTCTTATTTATCTTGCACACTAGACCCTAAATTCTGACTTTTAAGAGTCTTGGGACTTTTATAAACATGGTAAAGTCCTCGGTTAACTTTGCGCTTACCCGAAAAGTCACGAAATCAACGTTAACGTATTTAACCCTTCGTGTACGGTTTTGATCATATCTTTCTCATACATTCACGAAACTTCACGAAATTTTTATCACATAATCTTGTGAGTATATTTCATCATTACAAAGCTTCGGGTTTGCCAAAAGGTCACTCAGAGGTAGACTTTCAACATGTTGACACGTTTAGCCCCTGTAGTTTGTAATTCCTCACTTCCTTTCATTTTTCGCTTTGTATGATCCATGATTTATCCGTTTAAGGTTATAAACACCATGTAGGGTTATTGTAGGGCCTATTTATCAATTGTTGACACTTTGGACCCTTATATTCACATAGTTTCACTGTTTGTCAACTTTAGTCCCTCTAAAGTATGTTTTCACATATTCAAAGTCCATGACACGTGTCAATACATTATTGGACGTAAATTTTTGAGGTGTTACACCCAAACCCCACTATTTATACTGAAATTTTGTCCCTCTCGCGTGGCGCGAGAGGTCCTCTTGTGCGCGTCGCGTGGCGCGAGGGGTACCCTATTACTATAGGGTAGCCTCGTGTCCCAGTAGCTCAGGTGAGTTGGTCTTGCGTGAAATTTCAATTTCGACAACAAACTGTATGGATATTACTAACTTGGGTTTACCGCCCACCCCCCCCCCCCCCCTGAGTTTTAGGGGCCCTGATCCTGATTCCGATTGTTCTGAAAATTTTAGGGTTTATGCAGAATCACTTGGGTTTCTTAATTAGGGTTTCCTATTGGACAAAAAATAATAAATAGGACTTTTGATGAGAGTTGTTACATCCTCCCCACCTTAATAAAAATCTCGTCCTCGAGATTTACTGGAATAATTGAGGATACTTTCGCTTCATCTCTGATTCCAGCTCCCAAGTGTATTCGGATCCTCTCTTTGAATCCCACTTGACTTTGACCAGTACTAGTCGCTTGTGCTTGAGAAACTTGATCTTTCTATCTTCTATTTGCAATGGCTTCTCAACAAACTTTAACTTTTCATTTACCTCTATGTCTTGAAGAGGTACTACCAGGGATTCGTCAGATAGACATTTCTTTAGATTGGATACATGAAATACATCATGTACTCCAGCTAGTTCTTCTGGTAGTTGTAAACGATAAGCAACTGGTCCTATACGTTGGATTACTGAAAATGGTCCTACGTATCTTGGACTTAGCTTTCCTTTCTTACCGAATCGAACTACTCCCTTCCAAGGAGAAACTTTTAAGAGTACTTTGTCTCCTACTTGGAATTCCAACGGCTTCCATCTATTATCTGCATAACTCTTCTGACGATCTCAAGCCATCTTCAGTCTTTCCTTGATTTGAGAAATTTTGTCGGTCGTCTCTTGCACTATTTTAGGACCTGATAATTGACTTTCTCCTATTTCTGCCCAACAAACTGGAGTTTGGCACTTTCGTCCGTACAGTGCTTCGAATGGGGCAACTTCAATGCTTGAATGATAACTATTATTATAGGAGAATTCAATTAAAGGTCAGTGATCGTCCCAATTTCCACCAAAATCTATCACACATGACCTAAGCATGTCTTCAAGAGTTTGGATTGTTCGTTCACTTTGTCCGTCTGTTTGAGGATGATATGCAGTGCTTAAATTTAATCGAGTTCCCATTGCTTCTTGGAAACTTGTCCAGAAATGGGAAGTGAAACGACTATCCCTATCCGAAACAATGGAGAGTGGAACTCCATGTAAGGATACTACTTCATCTACATACAATTTTGCCAACTTTTCCATGCTAAAGGTTTCTTTCAAAGGTAGAAAGTGAGTTGATTTGGTTAATCGATCCACAATTACCCAAATCGCATCATTACCTTTTCTGGTTTTGGGTAACTTAGTAACAAAATTCATTGTTATGAGTTCCCATTTCCATACAGGCATCTCTAGTTGTTGTAGTAGACCTGAAGGTTTCTGGTGTTCTGCCTTAACTTGTGAACAAGTAAGACACTTAGAAACATATCGAGCTATATCCTTTTTCATTCCTATCCACCAAAAATTATTTCTTAAATCTTGGTACATCTTATTGTTTCCTGGGTGCATGGTATACCTAGATTTATGAGCTTCTTCTAAAATCTTATCTCTTAAATCTCTTTGCTTAGGTACCCAAATCCTTTTCTGATGAAATCTCCAAATTCCATCATGTCCTTGTTCTAATTCTTTTATTCGTCCTTTTATTCCTTCAGCATCATCCTTGATTGCTGTTTCCTGGACATTCTTTAGTTGTTCCATTAAATCTAACTGTAGATTTAATCTGAGAGCACGAACTTGCGTTTACTTTTCATGATACTTACGACTTAAGGCATCTGCAACTACATTTGCCTTTCCTTCGTGATATTGAATATCACAGTCGTAGTCACTTAGTATTTCCATCCATCTCCTTTGCCTCATGTTCAATTCTTTTTGCCCAAATATGTACCTTAAACTTTTATGATCCGTATAGACAGTAAACTTACTTCCGTACAGATAATGTCTCCAAATTTTAAGGGCTAAAATTACGGCTCCTAATTCTAAATCATGAGTCGTATAGTTCTCCTCGTGCTTTTTCAATTGCCTTGATGCATACGCAATTACCTTCTTGTGTTGCATAAGCACGCATCCTAATCCTAGCTTTGAAGCATCACAGTAAACTTCAAAATCTTCTGTTCCTTCTGGTAAGGCTAGGATTGGAGCATTGGTTAATTTCTGCTTCAAGATCCTAAAGGCTTCTTCTTGTTTAGGTCCCCATTCAAACTTAACTGCTTTATAGGTTAGCTTAGTTAATGATACAGCTATCTTGGAAAAATCCTTAATAACCCGTCTATAGTATCCGGCTAAACCTATAAAACTTCTAATTTCCATTGCGGATTGCGGAACCTTCCATTTGGTAATTGCCTCTATCTTAGCAGGATCTACATGAATGGCTTCGTGATTCACCATGTGACCTAGAAATTGCACTTCTTGTAGCCAAAATTCACACTTCGAGAATTTGGCGTATAGCTTTTCTTTTCTTAACAAAGTTAAGAGTGCATGCAAGTGCTGATAGTGTTCATCCTGACTTTTGGAATAAATAAGTATATCGTCTATGAAGACAATTACAAATTTATCCAAGTATAGGGGTGTTCAAAAAACTCGTGGCTCGCAGCTCGCTCGAAACTCGCTCGAAAAAAGTTCGAAAAAAGCTAGGCTCGAAATTGGCTCGGTTGTAAACGAGCCAGCTCAGCTCGGCTCGGTTTGTAAACGAGCCGAGCTCGAGCTTGGCCTGGCTCGGCTCGTGAGTCGGCTCGATAAGGTTTACATCCTTCATTTTTTTGTCCCACATCGCTCAGAAAACAAAAACTAAGGGAGTATTTCCCCTATAAAAGAAGGTAAAGACAATGTACAAAGTGATTTAACTATTTATACTTGCATATTTAGCCATTTGGTTAAATTAAATTGCATATATGGCCATTAGTATATAAAAAAATCATTTTTAGGGCTTTTTATTTAGTAAATTTTGCGGTTTTTTGTTAGTTCGAGCTAGATCGAGCCGAGCCGAGCTAGCTCGAATTTTAATCGAGTCGAGCTCGAGCCTCAAATCCCAGCTCGATTTGAATTTCGAGCTCGAGCCGAGCCAGCTCGAATTCAGTTCGAGCCGAGCTCGAGCTGGGTCGAGCTCGGCTCGACTCGGCTTGTTTACAGCCCTATCCAAGTACGGTTTACAGATCCTATTCATCATGTCCATAAATGCTGCAGGTGCATTCGTTAATCCGAAGGGCATGACTGTAAATTCGTAATGACCATACCTAGTTCTGAAAGCAGTTTTAGGTATGTCTTCTTCTTGTACCTTCAATTGATGATATCCGGAACGTAAATCTATCTTAGAAAAATATCTAGCTCCTTGAAGTTGATCGAATAGATCATCAATCCTAGGTAATGGGTATCGATTCTTAATTGTAATCTTATTTAATTCCCTATAATCAATACACATTCGCATCAAACCGTCCTTTTTCTTTACAAACAACACTGGTGCTCCCCAAGGGGATGAACTAGGTTGTATGAAACCTTTATTTAGTAATTCATCTAATTGCTTTTTCAGTTCTAACATTTCTGTGGGTGCTAACCGATAAGGTGCCTTGGCTATCGGTGTAGTTCCTGGCGTTAGATGAATTCTAAATTCTACTTCCCTATCTGGTGGTAATCCCGGGAGTTCTTCCGGAAATACATCTAGGTATTCTGAGACTACAGGAATCTCCTTAAGTTCTTTACCCTTAGTACTAATGATTACTAAATTCATATATACTATTCCTTGCTTTCGTTCATAACTAGCAACTTTCATTACCGATATGAACTTCATGGGTTTCCGCGGCCTGTCCCCTGTAACCATGATTACTTCTTCGGTAGGTGCACGAATTTCTATGGAGTTTTGGTTACAAAGGATTCGAGCATGGTTGGCTACTAACCAATCCATTCCTAACACAACATCGAACCCAGCTAAATTCATTGGTTATAGGTTTGCATGAAATTTTTGACCTAAAAGTTCTATATTTTCTTTTTGCAAAACCTTATCTATGTTAACTGAATTCCCATCTGTCGTTTCAACTGTAAAAATTTGCCTAAGGTTGGTCAAAGGTAACTTAAGAGCTTGGCAGAATGAAGTATTGATAAAACTTTGGTTTGCACCAGAGTCAAATAATACTTTTGCATAAATGTTGTCAACTAAGAACGTACCAGCTATCACGTCAGGAATTAGCTCGGCTTCCTGAGTAGTTAACTGGAAGGCTCGAACATTCTTCTTGGTAGCTCCGTCAGCTGGCTTGACTTTGTTGTCTGCTGGTTTAACCAATTTAGGGCATTCTGGTTTAAAATGTCTTGTTTCTCCACAGTTATAGCAGACTCTTGTTTTCTTTCTGCAGTCTTCTTCACGATGCCCTATGGCTTTGCCAAAGTTGCAGGTCACATTACATCTTCCATAATGTTTCTTTTTGCAATTCCTGCAGAACGGCGAAGTTGAAGATTGCCCTGTTCCTCTTTTCCTAAAACTGCTGTTATTACCCGTACGAAATCCTTGGGTAATTTTCTGAGCCAGTTCCTTTTTCCTGTTTTCATCTCTTGTGCGTACCAGTTCGTCAGTTAGGGTGTTAGCTAATTCCACAGCATCGTCAATAGTACGAGGTCTCGCAGCTTTAACGATATTACGGATTTCGCTAATCAGTCCCCAAATATAGCGAGAAATGAGTACCGGTTCTGGCGAAGCCAGTATTGGTACCACTCTAGCATATTCAAAGAATGTCGAAGTATACCCACAACAATCTACACCCATCATTCGATGGTTTAAGAACTTATTCGCCATTTGATCTTTTTCATATTCGGGACAAAATTTTCTTTCTACAAGACTCTTAAATTCTTCCCAGTTCATGGAATAGGCCATACTTCTTCCTTTAGCTTGAAGTACTATATTCCACCATTCTAGCGCCCCTTCTTTGAAAAGATTTGACGCGTACATGACCTTGTCATCCTTGGCACATTTACTTATTGTAATCACTGCCTCGGTTTTCTCTAACCAACGGTCGCTCCTTCATTTCCTGCAAATTCAGCGGGTTTACAAGCAAGAAATTCTTTGTAAGTGCAACCAGGCGTTGCAGCTTTTATTTTCTTAGGGAGCGGAGGTTGCCATGGATTAGTCTCGTGATTAGTATGACTACCGCCTCCGTTTACACTATTACTGAAGTTATCTTCAGAAATACGTTTGCTAGGAATGATTTGTTGAGGTTCAACAGGTTTCTGGGCAGCAGCAAGTATTTCTGGAATAGCATTGGCTATTCCTTGAGCAACAATATTTTCTATATCCTGCCTAGTCATAAATTGATCCTCCGGATGTTGCTCAGATTGATTAACCTCATTAACTGGTTCATTATTAGCGTTTTCCATCTGATAATTAATATATATAATTTATTAGTATGGAATAAATAACAATTATACACAAAATAATCATACAAATTTCACAATACACATATAGTCAAAACTATTGATTTCTCGATTCCCATTTTTATATTTTATAATATGCGTCAATACATCCCATTATCTTACAAAGTTTTATTTTAGGTTATTTCACAAGATTATATTTTAGTATTTATTATACAACCATAGTTTCATAACCCACTATCCTTCGTCAGTTGGTATTTTAGTAACGACGTTCCCTCTCGTCATATTTCCAGGAGATCTATTCTCCTACTTCCCTGATCCTATTTCCTGCATCCACCAGCTCCTCACCAAAGTGGCGGAGTTCAGCTAAATTTTCATTGCTCATTGGTGGGTTTGGTATAGGTTCCGGGTCGAACTAAGGGAGAAAGGAATAAGGACTGTTGAGAAGGTTTTGGAACTGCCAATCATTGGTCCACCATTCATCCATTCCTAGAGGTTGGGTGTGGATTATAGGTTCTGGAATTGCTAGTTCCAAGTTCATTGGAAGTTGATTTTCAGCAGGATAAGGGTAGAGGTTATTATTAATAGGCCTGACGACATCACAGCTCGCCAATACATGATCCAATTCCTCCTGAAATGGTAATGCCTCAATTTGTCTAGAGCTTTCCCCAATTTCCATCTTGGTTTGTCTAGAACCTTCCCCAAACTCCATTTCCATCTGCCTAGAATATTCCCCAAACTGCATTTCCATCTGCCTAGAATCTTCCCTAACTTCAATCCCCTTCCCTTTATCTAAGGGATTTTCTATTTTGGGAATCTTCCTAGTGGCGGGTTTCCTTCTGCGCACACGCCTCCATCCCACGAATCTTCTCCTTTTCTTAGGCTTGGGTTTCTCTGGAGGTGGAGCGTTGAATTCCATAGATTCTTCTATATAGGGATGTACCTATTAAAATCTCTCGAAACCTCTATTTTCACCGGATAGAGATTTAAATTCTGAAGGGCTTCAGACAAGTCATTCATGCTGTTTAGCATATATGCAAAATACACAAAAATTGCTAAGTTAAAATTTTATAACAAAATTTCATAAATAACCTTAAAATATTATTTCATACCGTGTGACTAATTTAACACAAAGACAACTAAAAATTAAAACACACCAGGGTTTACTGTAATTTATTTATTTTACTGAATAATATTTCTGGCTTGTAGGTGATAAGGTTGCTAAAACTTGAGTCAGAGTATTTAAAGATTTGCATTTACTGCTACAGTGGCTAGCATATAGAGATCTGCCCATTATTCCTCTAACTTGTCTTCCCATGGTGGGTTATTGCCTAGTTCTTGGGTTTTCGGATTAACTCTCTTTTCTTTTGGTTGTAATTTCTTTAATTACTCCTAACTTTTCCTAATAATCAAACTTCTTTTATTAGGAGAAAGTGGTTCCTCATATTGTGCCTTTTGGACAAATATTCCTTCTTCAGGATTTGCATAATGTTTTGAGGAATTTGTTTGGGATGAACTTCCCTTTTCGTTTGATGACCTATCTAATTTAAGATAGATGTTTGAAAGCTTTTGCTTACCCATACTGTACACAAATATTTAAATAATAAAACATATAATCACAAAATAGCAATTAGTAAAAATTAAGTATTTTCTAAATACTTAATTGGCTTAAATCAGTGGCTCTGATACCACCTTTTTCTGTCACGGCCCCCCGACCCGGTTTGACCCGTTTCAGGAGCCGCTGGACAGAAAATCCCGTGGTATTTATTTAACAGCGGAAGATTTCTTCAGGATCTTTTTAAAACCGTAATTTCCCGATTATTTTATTTCACAATTCGGGACAAAACCCCGGAAATTTACAATCATATGATTTCACGGAGAAATCTTTATTTTACAAAACATGTTTCTTTATTTTATTTTGAGCCACTTCCTTAAGCTTGTAGTGCTTCACGGCACTTTTCCTGGATCACAACAGATCACCTGAAACATGTTTGAAAAAGGTTTTGTCAGCGGGAAATACTGGTGAATCATTCTTTTTACTAAAACGACACGTTTGTTATAATTTACAGTATTAAGAGCGATTACAAGGTTTCCATATATCAACCAACTACCCACAGTATTTGTCACTCGAACATCCAACGGTAACCTCATAGTCCAATGGTGTCTGTGACTATGGTCATATCACCCCTTGGCTAACCCGTTGTCCAATGGTGAAGTTTATCAAGTAATGTATACAAAACCCCACATACTGGCTGTAATTTGGTGATTACAAAGACTTAATCCCCGTAATTATAACCTTGAAAATAAATAGAGTTTTGTAAAGTAATTTGATAAAAAGAGAATGACTCACATTGCAGATTTATATGAGCAGAGCTTAGCCTACTGATTAGCCTTTTAACCTAAATTTAATAACATGCACACAACTCGGTTAGTAACTTAATACAGCATTTACGATAACTCACGAGATTAAACCTTCACAACGAATGACAAAGTGCGATACTTAAACATCCATTGAATTAACAACGAATGACAAAGCATAAACCCTAATGTGGGCAGCACTTAAACATCCATTGGATAGTTTAATCGATCAGACATTGAATCGTAGCAGCGATCGAGTTATTACCCTGTTTTGCGGCAGCACTTCGTGAATTGTGTGTGTTTTTGTAGTAATCAGGCAATATCTCAACGTACGTATTGAATTTCTACGTCAAATCAACGCAGAATATCAAGTCCCAAACCCCACTATTTATACTGAAATTTTGTCCCTCTCGCGTGGCGCGAGAGGTCCTCTTGTTCGCGTCGCGTGGCGCGAGGGGTACCCTATTACCATAGGGTAGCCTCGTGTCCCAGTAGCTCAGGTGAGTTGGTCTTGCGTGAAATTTCAATTTCGACAACAAACTGTATGGATATTACTAACTAGGGTTTACCCCCCCCCCCTGAGTTTTAGGGGCCCTGATCCTGATTCCGATTGTTCTGAAAATTTTAGGGTTTATGCAGAATCACTTGGGTTTCTTAATTAGGGTTTCATGTTGGACAATAAATAATAAATATGACTTTTGATGAGAGTTGTTACATAAGGAGGCAGGAATCGCATATTTATCGACATACCAAGCTAAGCCATTTCTATTTAAAATGTTAAAGCAACCGGACAAGTTGCTTTTATTCGCCATTACATCAGAAGACACTAACCTGCTTGATGAGTTGTTTTCGCCTCAGAGAAAAGGAAGGAGAAGATGAAGTAAAAAAGTGAAAACAAAAGTCACTTTTCGTTCCCTTTTTATAGGGATATACACCGCCTCAAAGTAACCAATCAAAGGTCGACACGTCATGATAAGTGACGTACATCAAGAGTCACATCGATTAGGATAAGATAGGGTAACTGACGGTCACCAAAGCAAAAAAATCACCGCCAAAAATTCAAAATTCGAAAATTAGCGGCAAATAAAGGTTCCGAATCGCCAACACCTCGCCATATAGTTCGAAGTTTTTGCTAAACAAACACTATGAACTAGGGGGACTTGATGAGGATACGTCCTTGGTCGGACCGAATACCCATCATGGTTTGTTTCTTGTGAAAGCTCCTTCATTTCCTGTCGAGGCTAAAGAAAAGGCGTTCAAAAAGTTGCAAGAATCAACAAGACAAGATGTTAAGAGGACTTTTGGTGTTTTAAAGGGTAGATGGGGCATACTAAGTCGACCGGTTTGTGCGATGAATAAGAAATCAATACATAGCATAGTATATGCATGTATCATATTGCACAATATGCTAATCAAACAAGACGGACGTGCAATATCTCCAGATTGGGTGTCGGATCCTCCTACACAAGTTCACGTTCCCGAAAATATCCAACAAGACTTGCGTGATGAAGAAATTCACTTTTGGTTGAGATACGATTTAATTGAACTAGTAGGTTCTTTAGGTTTGGAATTTCCTAATTCGGACGAGGAGTAGAGGTTCTTTATGTATTTTTTTATTTTTATTGTAGTCTAAAATATTTTTAGAATTATTGTTTTTAATTTAAATGAAATTTATAATTTATAATTTTAGTGTTTTATTGTTAATTTATAATTTAAAAACAAAAAAAAAGTTGTGAGTGATGGAATAATGTTTGATGACATGGCGGAACTTGATTGGAAGTTGTGAGTGAGTGATGAGTGATGGGCGCTCCTACCCCCCTTATTGTGTGAACATCGTTTTTTAATCTGCGGCTCGAGACAGCTGAAATAAGACGGTCCCACGAGCTTAATCTTATAACCCGCAACATTGGCGAAGCATAGTGGGGGCGGGAGGGGCGGCCGACCCCCCGAACTTTTCGCTCAGTAGTGGAGAGTATGTAGTTTTCGTATAGAAATTTTTAGGTATATACGTTTTCGACCCCTGATCAGAAATCTTAAGCTTTGCCACTGATGAGGATACGTCCTTGGTCAGACCGAATAACCAGCAAGTGTAGAACCAAGCCTCATCACATAAAGGTCGGACCGCACCCTACGCCGTAGACAGAACGAATAAACACAGTGATACGTCATAACTAATTGGGCCCCACAGCTTTAACTGTCTTGACAATGGCTGGTCCGACCCTAACTAACTCGCGACGTCAGCATACCCAAAGACTATAAATACCCCGCCAAGACTCAAAGCAAAGGGTAATCGCTACTTTCTCTCTCTAAACTCTCCTCTCTCTCTCTCTCTCTCTCTCTCTCTCCCTGGCCTAACCTCTCCTCACAAATACTTATTATCACGCCCGAGCTTGGTCACAGAGAGGCCCCCCTCCCTGTGACGAGGCTAACGGTGTGCTTGTTTCCTTGTGATCTTGCAGGTTATTGCTAGGTCATCTGAAGATATACTCTGACCAGGTCGGACCAACTGGTTTTGAGTCTTCAGCCACTAACCCGCAAGGTAACTGTGGTTGCATAATCTCAATTGTAGACGATGAGCCTCAACTCAAGCAGAGATGCACATATTGTTTTGGAAAATTGGTTCGGTTAATAGTCACTAATAAAAATGGTCAAAATCAGTTGGGCCAATAACCACTTCGGTTAATAAGCGGTTCAACGATGTCTAACCCAACCATCCAAACCAAGTATATTACAAACCAAACTGGTTGACAGAAATTACAAATTAAACGACCAGATTTTTTAATAATATTTTCTTTATAAAAAAAGCCGATTAAATCACCAGCTTAACTTCTTTATAACATGTTAAGGAACCAGTTTTTTTAATGGTTCCACTACTAGAAAATCCTAAAACGGTTCCTAACCTACACTTCTTATCGGTTCATAACCGGTTCCTCCAAAACCAATTACAACATGGTTTCGGTTTTAGTTTTTGAAACCTTTTTTTGCACCCTACAATAACGTTATCGGGTCTAGATGGGATTTGAAAAGTCAAGTTGACTAACGTGTTCAACGGTACAAGAAAAGAAAACTGATTCTAATATATAAATAAGGGTAAATTACATTTTTCGTCATTTATGTTTGTATCAGATTGCAATGAATGTCCTTTAACTTCAATAACTACAGTCGCAATCATTTATTTGTAAAACTCATTACACCCTACAATAACGTTATCCAGTGGCGGATCTTGCCCGTTGAACCTGCCAGGGCCGAAAGACACGGGCACTAAAATTAGCACTACGGCCGAAAAACTTGTCAGGGCCGAACATAGTATATATACAAAATTTCGATCGAAATGCGGAAAATTAGCACTACGGCCGAAAAACTTGCCAGGGCCGTGGCCCTGCCACAGCTCTACTAAGATCCGCCCTTGGTTATCTGGTCTAGATGGGATTTGAAAAGTCAAGTTGACTAACGTGTTCAACGGTACAAGAAAAGAAAACTGATTCTAATATATAAATAAACATTTGGCATCATATGTCCAAAACCAACCAAAACACTTATATCTACAAACAAAACATATTCAACTTCCCTACGTTGAACAAAACATCACATTTTCCACCTTCTATCATCCACTTCAAATAAAAGAGGAAGCAAACAAAAACAAAATAATCAAAAATTAAAAATTTCAAAAAAAAATAAAAATAATCTTTATATTAACATTCAAAACCCTTCTACACTCGACCGTCGAGCCGAAGACGACGATCTCCGACTCTCTTGACGGTCCACAACTCCGTCCATCGTAAGATTCGACGCACAGTTTCGCGGTGGCAAAGAAGGGGGCAACACCGGCAGCCTTGGGGGAGGCGGGGGTGAGTAACTCAATCGCGGGGCGGGGTAGATAATCCCGTTTAAGCTTAACGACTTCGCCATGTGTTTCCGGCTGATTGTACCCGGTTCTTGTAATGGAAACCGACACGAGAATTTTATATCTTGTATGATTTTGAGGTGTTCGACTATTGTTCGCATTGTTGGTCTTTCGGATGGGTCTTTTTGGAGGCATCTTTGAGCTATGTCCGCCATTGTTCTGGCGGCCCTGGCGGCGTACCGACCTTTTAGTTGCGGATCCATGATTAGCGATAGTCGACTATCGTCTGTTAAGAACGGTCGGCTCCATTTTATTAGATTTCTTTCCTCTTTCGGGTGCCGGCTGTCGAGGTTTTTTCTACCTGTAAGTAACTCTAGAAGCACGATACCGAAACTCCATACGTTGCTTTTAGGGGTTAATAATCCCCTCTCGAGTGTCTCAACCGAAAGATTCGCCATTGCCTGAATAAACACTTATAATAATTAATACAATATTATTACTGAATAAATAAAAATGGATAGAACGTGTTTTGGGTTAGCGTAACCCAACCTGGCAACCCGTACCAAAAACCAACACATTACCCGACCCGCGCGTTCTTGACATAATATACTTTAGTAATCATATTGGACCCGATAACTATTTATTAATCAAAAGAAAAAACCCTTAAGAACTTACCGGTGAACTTTCTGGAATGTCAGTCTCAGGAATGTGAGTCATGCAGCCATATCCCGAAAGCTTTGCACTAAAATCTTTATCGATTTGTATATTAGCGGTTGAAAATTCATGAAACATTGCCTGCAAAGAAGAAAGCATTTAGCAAACAACACTTTAACGATATTTAAAAGATTTAACAGTGCACAATGAAAAAGTAAAAGACTTTGAGTACCTGAAACGGGCCTTCCTCGTGCAAAAACGTGAGCCCTTGAGCAGCACAAAGTGCAACTTTCATTCTAGCATTCCAGTCAATAGGCGGTCCATCGGTTCTCCCATACAAAAGGCGGTCTAAACTTCCATGAAAAAGCCTCTCATATACCAGCATTCTTTTATCAGATCCCTCACGCGCATGAAAGCCGATCAGTTTACAAAGATATGGGTGTTGTAGTGATGCAAGGGTGTTTACTTCGCTAATGAATTCCTTCAAACCCTGAATAACAATTTTAGAATTTTTGAGAAACTTCGAAAGGATTCGAGGTTAAAGTAGGTTCCGTTTAGTGGGTCCTATCTATTAGAATATGGGCCCACGGGCTCAGTTAGGTTCACGGGTTACTCGTAATCCCTATAGTCTAATACTATCTTTGTAACCCAACTAAACTATGCTTATACAGTTCTCTACTTATAATTGAATATGTATTAAACGCGCCCCTAATTGTCAAATACGTAATTTGCAAATACAAACTATTATTACCTGAGATGAAGGATGAAGACTTGTAACGGTGGCTTGAAGATTTTTACTGCTAGAAACATCTTCCCCGAACGAAGCTCTATACATAACAGACGAAAGACCTTCTGACACACACGTCTGAGGTGAAAAATAATGGCAGGCGGCTGCAAGTTCTTCAAATGAGAAATTTTTAAGCGTTCCAGATGAAGTTAAAGAGGCAGGAACCGTTGGCGGTAGGTGGTTTCCGGATGGCGGCAATGGCAGAGGACCAGAAACATTTTGCGGTGGCAGCAGCGGCCCACTCCCACTGCCGACTTTAAAGCTTCCCATTGTTTTCAAATTGGCCGCGGTATGTGGTGCCGGTAGCGGTAGTGGCTGTGGGACTGGCGGCACCCCACCTCCACCTCCGCCACTACCGTCGTATTCGGCTGAGAGGGTATCTTGCTCTGCTGCATCTAATGTTGACGGGGCTGATAATGCGCGCATACGGCTCGTGATTACTGAATGGCTCGGTTGAAGCGGTTTGACCCGCGTTCGAAAGCTTGGTGGTGCTGATTGCAGGGCTCGGGTTTGTGTGATTGGCTCGGGTAATGTGGTTGGTGTCGGGTCTTGTGGGTTGACCCGTTTTACATGAATACTCGGGCTTGACTTTTTCTTTTTGCCTTTTAGTACCGTTAAACATCCCATTGTCTTTAAGTTTATGAATTTGGTCCTGTATACCTACCAATTGAAAATTAGAAACAAAATGCATCACAAAGCATGAAATCGAATCGTTTTTTTCTGCTATAAGAAAGTCTAATTTTGACTTTTGGTGGTCAAATGACTTAAAACCTAACTTCAATGTTAACCATTGTTTCTTTATTGTAAACTAAAACCCAATGACCATATTAAACTATGACATCTCACAAAAAAAACTATGAGAATTCTAATTTTTCGGAACCAACGAATACTTTGAAATGCCATATATTGAAAGTCTACATTTGACTTTTAAACAGTCAAACAAGTTATGTTGTAACATCAAAAATCGATACGAATTGCTTTCTGGCAGATTAAAAACTGACCAACACATTAAATTACAACAATCCAAGACCAGAATAAATGCATGAAACATCCATGTGGAAAGAAATTTGAAATTCAAATAGTCAAAATTTGACTGTTCTTCAAGGCCAAAATGAGCATCAATGAAATTTATAAGATGTCCTACTTTTCAATTCCAACAGTGATCCAAGATAACAAATCACAAAAGGGTTAACAACAATGTGAAGTTACCAAATTGCCCTTGAAAATCAAGAAATATCAAGAACCCTAGGAACAGAAAAGTGCAACACTTTTCAAGATTTAGTAAAGTTTTAAAAAAATCCAAACCATTTCCTAAAACATGCCTGACAATCACCATATGAAATCAAACCCAAATTTGAAAATACAATAAAAACAACAAAAAATAATTAAAAAAAAAAACAACTGAATATGTTTTTTTAGGAAACAAGCAGATAACCAACATCATAGACCAAAAATTGAAATTATTAATTATTAAATAAATTAAATCATAGAGATGTAAAATTTGTAATTTTTATCATAATCCTAGATTCAAAATACCCATATAAAAAATTAATAGCCAATAAAAAAATAAATTAACAGTTAGCAGAAACAAATTCAAAAATCAAGATCTAACACATGCGATGAACAAGAACTAACCTGGTAAAAAAGATGATATTTTTCCTGTTGATTGTTGCAAATTCTTGATCTTTCTGGCCTTAAACACCACAAGGAACAAAACCCAGAAATCTTTTTGCAAGATTTGTAAAAATTGAAGAGAATTTGAGAGATTTGTGAAGAACAAACCCTAGAAATATTGAAAAGGGGTCAAAAATGGGAAGAGGGGGGTGGGTGGAGATCTTTGAAGATAGGGAAAGTTTAGGGGAATGATTCAAGAGTTGGAGTACTGTGCACTTACCAAGCAGATGTGTATGTGTGAGAGAGAGAAAGTTTCAGTAGTCAAACCAATCAAAGAAAAGATGTCATTATTGTGATCACTTTGTATACAACATAAATGGATTTATTCATGTGATTTGACATTTTTGCCCTTGGTACTTCAATACCGGTAAAGAAAGAGAAATGTTCTTGTTTTTCTAATTTGACATTTTTGCCCTTCAAGTGCAAAAAGATTTCTTTCTTTGATTTCATTTTTGATTTGGGTTGGTGTGATATCAATTTATTTTCGTTTTTTTTCTGAGCTAAGGCCACACGGGGTGGTCCGTTATACCACCCCATCACTCGTTGAACCATCACGAAACACCGCCGCCGGACCAAACATAACGCGTTAAAAACAAAACGCGTTGAATGTTGCATGTGGGCTCTGCATGTTGCATGTGGGCATCTGCATGTTGATGACACGTGTGTTTCATGAAAGAGAAAGGAAGGGCGAAACATATGCTCTGGACACGTGTTGTTTGTGAGAGTAAATATTTTAAAATTTGGGAGTGGTAGAATTTCATCATTAGTGATACCACCCCTCCTACATTTCTATCACTAGTGATAGAAATTTGGTTGATGACATGGCATGATTTTATTAGACAGTGGAAGTGATAGAATCTATCACTAGTGAACCACCCCTCCTCCCCTAATGTCATTTTAGTCTCTATTATTTGTGTTATTTTGATAGTTTAGTTCAAAGGTTTCATTTTTTATCTATGGGTAAAGAAAGGTTTCACTGTTGCCATTTTATTTCACTAGTTAACTTCATCCATTTTTTTGTTAACGAGAAGGCTAATTCGGTTATTTTATATGTAATTTTGTTAACTAAAAGAGCATTTCGGCCATATAAAATGACCAAATTGGTCTTCTCGTTAACAGACTAAATGGATGAAGTTAACTCAGTTGACTAAAATGGCAACGGTGAAACATTTTTGAACACACAGGTGAAAAATGAAACATTTAGACTAAACTGACAAAATGACCCAAATCACAATGACTAAAATGACATTTAACTTTTTTTTCCAACATTAAGTTTAATTTCTTATATATATACTAGGTTATAACCCCGTGTATTACACGGGGTTGAATAAATAAATTTTATATACTATATAATAAAACAATAAATATCTTTAAAAACCTCATTTATTATACGGGTTGAATAAATATAATTATATATATTAAATAATAAAAAGTTATATCTATAAGAACCATATTGTACGGGTTGAATAAATGTAATTGAATATACCAAATAAAAAAGTTATATCTTTAAAACCACGTGAATTACATGGGTTGAATAAATGTACAATTGTTTACCAAATAATAAAATAATACATCTTTAAAAAACCTCATTTATAACACGGGTTGAATAAATGTAATTTTATATACCAAATAATAAAAAAATTACATCTTTAAAAATATGCGTATTACATGGTTTGAATAAATGTAATTTTCTGTACTAAATAATAAAAAATATATATCCTTAAAAACCCCGTGTATTGTACGAATTGAATAAATCTAATTTTATATATCTAATAATAAAAAGTTATATCTATAATAAATCTAATTTTATATCTGTACTAAATAATAAAAAGTTTCGTAAAATCTATTTCATACCAAACTAAACAAAACGTTCAGATATAATTAATTCAAATAAATAATATTATAAATGAGAAGGAGATTAAACTAAATAATAATTAGAGTTAATTGCCAAAATCGTCCATGAGGTTTGGGCATGTTTGTCATTTTCGTCCAAAATGATTTTTTTTGTACCAAATAGCCCCCCACGTTTGTAACTTTTTGTCATTTTCATCCAAATGCCTAACTGGGTTAGAAACAACTGTTTGATGAGGGTTTTTTTTTTTTTTTTTGAAATTTCACAAGTACAGGGCCTGAAATATAATTTCTTTTTAAACTCTAACTTTATAAAAGTAAAGATTTACATGTAAAACAAATTGTAGAATTATATATAGGCCTATTATGGTATCTTTAACTTCCGTTTTGACGAATTATACTTATATGCTCTGGAGTATTACAGTCATATGCCAATTTTTAACATATTTATCCTTTTTGCTTATTGATAAGAAACATGTGAACGTCACCTTCCAAGTGTTCTTAGTTTCATGTTTACTTCCTCTGTTTCCTTTTATCCCTCTCCATTATATTTTGTAAACAGAATATCATCATGTGCTAATTTTACAAATTTATGAAACCGAATATAATCATGTCCTAGGTAGTCTTAGTATTATTGGAATTTCCATTTGATTCATGGTTTCTGTTAGTTACTTCGAATTTCCTTGTTATTTTATGTCTGAGGTATGCATGTATCCCAAAAACATGAAAGGCTGAAACCGGTAACCACTTCATTTAGCTGCAGTCTGATGACAGTTTAAACCCATTTAGCTTTTTTTTGTTTATGATCTACCCAACTGTAATATGAGTTCAGCTAACATGTTCAGATTAATTTATTTCATTACGTACAGGTCGATACATAAAAGGTTTCGTTGAAGGGCATATAGTGATGGGTACTGGTCGATACATCTTAGTTTTATATCTATTTATGAGCATTACACGGTGGAGGTGAGTAACAGTGTGAGTGGTAGTTGATGGTTTGTTTTGAAGGTTGTAGACAGAGAAAGCAGAGGGTGATGGTTTTAGGTTTAAAAAGAAATTACATTTCAGGCCCTGTACTTGTTAAATTTCAAAAAAAAAACACCTCATCAATCGATTGTTTCTAACCCAGTTAGGCATTTAGATAAAAATGACAAAAAGTTACAAACGTGGGGGGCTATTTGGTACAAAAAAGTCATTTTGGATGAAAATGGCAAACATGCTCAAACCTCAGGGACGATTTTGGCAATTAACTCTAATAATTATCCATAAGATATTAAACTAATAATATTTAGTAGGAGGATTATCTATAATATAAGATATTAAACTAAATAATATTTAGTAGGAGGGTTATCTATAATTAATTATAAGAGATTAAACTAAAATTATAATTATCTATAAGAGATGGTCTAATATGATGACAAGTGTCCCAAAAGTGGTTTCTTTTATTATATAGTATAGATACACACATATATACATATGTATGTTTTTCAACATCTTTGAAGTTTATATAGATGTTGATTTTATTGCAAATTTATCATGTACGTGACAAAATCGGTAGTTCAAAAGCTAATATGATAATTACGATAAATAAAAAGTTATTATTGTTAAATTAAAAGGAAAAGAAGAATAATTGGTTGTTTTTGCCGAAACGACTATCCACCTTTTGGTCACAGCACCCACCTCCTTCGGTTATCCCCTTGGTCACTATCATTACATCGGCTACCCTAATCAGCTTGAACCTAGGGTTTGATTTCATCTTGATTTATGGTTTGTATTTTGTTTTGGGCCATTATAAACAACAAAGGTAAATGGGTTATGGTTGAATTCGTTATCGATCTAGGAAGGTGAATGGGTGACAGGTGTCAACGTATATAAATAGTGAAAGAAATTATTTGAACAACAATTTGATGGTGTGAATAGTGAAGGGTTGGTAGTGAGAATAGTGGTGGTTTGTTAGGACGACTAGGAAGGGTGGCGACTCATAGTAGTTGGCTAGAAAATGCAGTGATTCTTTCTTTCTTTATTTGTTATAAATATTTAGAATAACACATATATAGAATATAATATGTACATGATTACCCTGTGTACAAGGATTAAAGCACGTACATATACAATTTTATAACAAAAGTGAAAACAAGTTGTTATTATATGGATTTATAACTATTTCGTTTTTCCAATTCCAATGATGCGTTATTTGTTAGGATTAACCACAATTTAAACCTGTAAAGTTGCATCTACCTTTATGCTTATTTTCAAAACTTTTGTTCCTAATAATTTGCTTTTTGTTTCTTTTTGTTTACTATCTAATTGCTAAAACATTCTAGTAATAATAAACTTACCTTTCATTTAACATGCCACAAGTTTAGCTAGTTAATTTCTATTCATTAACTTTTTTGGTGGTTTAGGTATTAACTCATTGTAGATGTCTTTTAAGAATCTATTATGGAAACAAATCAAGGTTTAAATAAAAAAAATATAAATACTAATGAATAACATTATTAGCCCATACCATTTAGCCTTTCAACATTTAAGAAAATAAGAAAATACTACATATAGCAAAATTTGCATATTTAAATATACTCATAGATAAGTTATATTGTTGATCTTGTTTTCTCTTATTTTTTATTTGTACTCTTATTATATAGATTTTTTCAAATACTCAATTTAAACAAAAGCATGAATAATATATATATTCACTAGGTTAAAACCCGTGTGGTACACGGGGTTGGGTAAGATGAAAAACTGAAATAGAAAGTTATAAAAAAATAAATACATATCATAATTGCAAATTCTTTATTTATAATTACATATCATATTTACTATCACAACTAAGAAATCTATAGACACAAATACAAATTACAAATCTCTAAAAACTTCTTTATATACAACATTCAAGGTCGTATTCGTAAGTTGACCATCTTTATCAACAATTACGAGTTTGAGTCCATCTCTGCTTTTAACTCTAGACAAAGCGACGTAAAGCTGACCATGAGAAAAGACTGGTTGTCTGAGAAAAAAGAGTGTATGTTTATGATTTGTCAACCGATATTGTGAGACATTGTCACCAACTTCAAATTTCTTAATTAAAAGACATTCTCTCTCCACAAGGAATTTCCCATGTTTGCTTAGATAGTTACCCATAACAGTGGCTTGAATCTTTGTACCCTAAAATGAATGAAATAAGTGGTGAGAATAGTTGCAAAAAAATCTAATATAAATTAAAATAGTTAATGAGATATTATAAAGTACCTCTTCATCCATAAGTATTACATCAACTGAATGTGTAGCACCTTTTATCTTGAAAGAAGGTAGCTTCCAAAGCTTAATTATACGGACCTTAATTGTGACATCAACCTTTGAAATTGAAGCATTAACTTGGTTGAGCAAAGTGATTTCAACATTCTCCGATGATCTATTACACGTTAATAAGAATGGTTAGGGGCAGTTAAATCTATAATTAAAACCGACACCCCAGATTACTTGATGTTCATGATACTAAAATGATAAAACTAAAACCAAATATATGATTAACTGAATACGAAATCATACCTGGAATCTTTGTTAGAGGAAACTCTACTTGTCGTAGTTGACATGCTTGAAGTGATGGAGTAGGAGAGTTGGTGGCGAGTTTGTGAAAGTACGCCAATCCAGATTCTATCTATATACAGGTGAAGTTAAACAATAATCCCTAAAAATATGTTTTTTTTTTAAATTCAAACTGACTACATATTTTCTGGAATCAGTTGGTTTATCCCTATAGTTTGAATTTTAAAAAAACCCATGTACGTACAATTTATAAATGACCATTGTACGTACAATTTATTTTTAACTTATATACTTTATTTAAAAAATAACTTGTATTTTTCATTTAAAAATAAAGTTTTATGTTATGTAATATTATAATTGAAAGAATTTATCAGTCCCTTATAAGCATGTGATAATGATATTACAAATATTTCCAACCTTTCGAGGACAATCGGTTTCTCCCTCCATAAGGTGATCTTTAATCATATTACAAATATTTCTTTCATCATAAAGAGCACCGTCAGTAATGAGGATGATGAAAGGAATAGATTCACCAGTTTTACCAACCATTTCCAATGCCTGGATATTATGATCATCAAAAAATCAATCATACAGTTTCAGATGTGGAATAGCAACATTAAACAGTTATTTTTAGATGGAATAAGAAGTAAGGATCATCTAAGTTTTTTTACCAATTTAAACACGCAAGTCTCTCTTAACAAATTTACAAATTGTTAATGATTTTAGCAACCAGTCTCGTCTTATGTGACCTTACCTGTAAATTACTTTTGTGGCACTGGTTGATGCCATGCCATTGCCAGTTGCTATATAAGCAAAATATGCTACCTGTAAATTACTTTTTAATATGTTGGAAAATCAGGCCCTTAATCAAATACACAAACACGATTTGAAAAAACTTGTTCGACTCTTTTATTATTTACTAAACCCATCCTAATCAGTAACAATATATGGAGTTAGTAAAGTGTATGTTAGTTTTTTTGCATATAATTAAGCTTGGTTGCTGAATTTGAGAAGAAAAGAAATGTAAACTTCATTTCTGTTTTATGTAGTTTTCTCTTTCAAAATCAATCTTTAGTGCCAAATTGGATTAAAACACATCAAGAGGTGAAAAATACCTGTTTCAAGGGAATAATGAGGTTTGTACCACCTGCAGCAATAAGATGTGTGTTCATCCATTTAGTTGCTGAAGTCATTGCTTCATTTGTCGCTAATTCCAATGAAGATGAGAATAACTTAATATATCCATTAGAGGCTATGATGTTAAAAGAATCTTCTTCATTAAGCTCTGAAAGGCAACCAATCACTGCAATTTATGTCAAAAATTGGCCAGTTTCATTACCAATGTAGGTAAATTTTGTTGTAAACGATTAATGTAAATTGTAAAACAAAGGTTGTAAAAAGGTAGCAATTAGCAATCATCTATATAACCTACTCTTCACAAACAACTCATCACACATCTTCTTCAAACTCATCGTGTTTCTATTCTTTCAAATTGTTTTCTTTTTTATTTAGCAGAAGATTCCTATGAAGAAGAAATCCCCAATAAAGATAGGAAGTGCCGTATGACACATTAAACAGCAGCAGATCCGGTTGACACTCTTCCCATCCACCAATTAACATATTTACATATCGATAATAAGTGAACAGGTACGTTTGTTGATAATAAGTGAACAGGTACGTTTGTTGATGCATAAAGCTCACACATATCCTCAAAGTACAATTTTGAAATGCCTGCCAACTATATCAAATGGAATATTGGACCACACACACACAGTTACCTTATTCACTAAAGGTCTTGTTATAAAAAGGGTAATGAATAATCATATACCACTGATATATACAGAGACGAATAATCAGTTTAGTATTATTGTACTGATATATGATACTGTGGGTGTGTGTGTATCCCCATCAAATAATGTTTCAATCTGGTCCTATATGCATGTGTAACTTGGAGAGCAAAGAGGGGAGGGGGGCACAATTCACATACCAAACTAACTTCTATTAAAAAGATACCATTTTCATCGATAAATAAATATCTTGAAAAGAATGTGGAATCACCTACAGTTGTTTACCTGAAGACGCTCACTGGTAGCAAACTCCGGTTGTTGACTACTTGACTTTAGATCATACTTGTCATGACGGTAACAAACCGCCACCTGGTGTCGCTTCGTCCACTGTATGCCTTTTGTAAGTGTAAATTGATTTACTCCAATAAAGATAGAATCTTCAAAACATATACCAATTAATAATAATTATGGCCTTGTTTTAAAAATCAAAATGCAAAACATTCATAATCTACAGTAAATTTTGTTGTAAATGATTAATGTAAATTGTAAAAAAAAGGTTGTAAAAAGGTAGCAATTAGCAATCATCTATACCTCTTCTTCTTCCTCGGAATCGTCTTCCACCTTATGCACCTTTTTGCTAGATGATGCCATCAAAAAGCTAAAATCAATGTCATGTAGTAATAACACAACAACGTAAAACAGTACTCTTCTAAAATCAAATTTACTAATAAAAAATTAAAAATGAAAAAATCGCAAATCACATACTTCTGATAATGTTCACAAAATTGACCTAATTCATGAACCAAAAACAGATAAATAAAAAATCGCAAATCACAAACTTCTGATAAAGAACAATAAAACAATTTAAGGTTTGAAAATCCTTCAAAAAGAATTGTAAATGAATCAAACTGCCACCTCTAAATCATATGAAAATCGAACCCTAAACGAATGTTTATTATGAAATCGAACCCTAAATCATACGAAAATCGAACCCTAAACGAATGTTTATTATGAAATCGAACCCTAAATCATATGAAAAATCGAACCCCTAAACGAATGTATCATATAAATTCAAACAAAACGATCATAGAATCTTGAAATTAAACCTCAAAAAACATGCAAAATCATAAACTAAAGAAGCTTTGCCTGTGGTATCTTCACTAAAAATCGAGAATCAGGAACTTCTTGGACGGCGATGGAGAAGATTATAAGATCTTCGAAGACGATTAGGCATGAATAGATGGATAGATTATAAACGTATGAAGGCGTATAAAGTGTATAGGGTTTGGAAAGAACCGTGGGGATCCTGATGAAAATCTCCAAGGTTAAGAAAGACACGTGTCAGATGTAAACTTTCTAAATGATGAGAGGAGAAAAAGCCACTTGTCAAAATAATAGGGTGGTTTTATGTATACATGACACATAAGTCAAAACCACTTTATTATATTAGAATAGATAGATTCTTTTAATTTAAAACTCTCAAAACACATCCTAAAATGCGGTTGTTAAAACTTAAAAGGTAGTTGTTGAAAGGGTAGTTTGGTCATTAGATGATGAAAAAGAAGTGAAGAAAAAAGTGGGAAAGGGTAACATGGTAATTTACTACAAGGGAACAAGTAGTATCTCGATATTCAACGAAGAGGGGCCTCGATTGAAGTGACGTCTCAGTCAAACTTTGGACCATATAATAACCGGTGGGACATACCTGTTAATTGTTTTAATAATATTTAAAAAAAAAATGTTTTAATAATATTAAAATTATATAAAGGCTACCGTCCTTATGGTTTTTCTCACATTTAGGCTTGCAACTCTTTTTAGTTTTTATATACTTTCCATCTTTTTCTTTTAATTTAGACGGACTTAAAATCTAATCTAATTTAAGTAATTTATATTCGAGAGTATAAGGCTAACATAGGTGCACTTAAATCAAATAAGGAGTCTCTAGGTGTAATTGAATCTATTGAGGAGAACAAATTCTTATATGTTTGAAAAAGATCAATGGCAGCCAAAGTTTTACAAGTTGGGATTATTGGAGGGAATTTTTAAAGTTGGGATTATTATCGGCCAACTGGTGAAACTTAAGATTATTAAAATCCAATAACCCTTTTAAGTTCATCCCCCATTTCCTCACCTCTATCCTCTTTGTCTCATCCTCACATCCGATCTATGTGACGCCTACGTAACAGATCATCCTCCAAAAAATGATCAACACCATATCGCATAGCCTAACTAGTTTTTAAAATGGTGAGGACCATACAATGAATTTGCATATGGTAGGTAAAAGATAATAGAAATAGTAGGAGATACAAACACATACACAAACACTTGAGCAAAAAGTGTTGTGTATTACTACTACCATTGACCGCATAAGACACTTGTTTGTGGTGATTGATTTTTAATAGGAAAGCGGGTAAGTGAGAGATCTTGGGTTCAATTTCAAGCAAAAGGTATATTAGGATTATTTGGTGTAATTTAGGTTTTGTAAGCATTGTCATTCAAAAAATGTATTATACTTTAAACAAAAGTTATAAGTGATTTATATGGTTCTAGAAGGCTCATTCTATACACCCCCCCCCCCCCCCCTCTTCCTGATTACACCCCCCATTGTGAGAGGAAAACTGTCGGTCCCACGCAGGCCCCACCTGTAAGTATGTGAGAGGAGGGGGGTGAAAAAAGTAAATAGGGGGAGTGTAGAAAGTAGCACCCTTCTAGAAACAAAAATTTGGAATGATAGTCGAACCAAAATCTGATAGCAAACTCAAAACTGGAACCATTTGGAAATGGTATTCGGGTATGCGACCGGATATGAGATTAGTTTGAAAGTTTGTGTGGATATGAGATTAGGTGATACGAAGCTCCAGAAAATAGTGCCTGTTTACCCACAAACTTTATTTTTTTTATTTATACTTTTAATTGCGTGAAAAATGATTATTTCTTGTTTTTAAGAGTAAATTACAATTTATAGCAAAAACTTTTTGTGGTCCATACATAAACTCTCATTTTCTTACAGTTTGACACCCCAACGTTTTACTTTTGTTAATTAAAGGTATATTCTGTTAATAGTTTAAACATCGCAAGGGTACATCCATTCAAGGTAGACAGTTTTAAAAGTTAAACAAAATTTATATACTATTAATTTGAAACATTTGTATGCATGTTTGGTTGTAAGTTAAGCTTAAGTAGTTGTACCTTAATCAAATATTTGTTGTAAGTTGTGCTTAAGTGTTTAGCTGTAAGTTGTGCTTAAGTGGTTGTATCTTAAACAAATATTGGTTACAAGTTGTGCTTAAGTGGTTGTACCTTAATCAAATATTGGTTGTAAGTTGTGCTTAAGTGGTTGTACCTTAATCAAATAATAGTTTCATTACCTTACCAAATTCAATCTGTTTTGTATGCATGTATGGTTGTAAATTGTGATTAAGTGGTTGTACCCTAATCAAATAGTGGTTTCATTATCTTACATATCAATATGTTTTGTATCCATTTAAAGTTGTGTTGTTTTATTTGTAAATTATTATTATTTATAATAATCTAATTAATTTAGCCAAAATCTTGTATAAACATAATTTGCAACATATTGATGCAATGGTTGTTGTAATGTATGCATTATGGTTTGTATAGTGTGATATATATTATATATAGATTACGATGAACCTGTCAAACGAGAAAAAATAGACGCGGGTTCATCGTAACGCGCGAGTACTAGATCAACTTAGTTATTTTATTCTATGTTTTACGTTTCGGTTTAATTTCTTCACATTAACACCGCAACTTCAGTGTCGGTGGTCGCTAGCAGTAGTGTGGCATTAGTGCTCGCCCCCGCCGCAACGCGGGGGGTGCTTAGTACTAGTTTAAAAATAAATTTGAACATATGAGGATAGAAAATACAATGTAAATGCTTACTAGTTAGGGTATACGGGGCACTCTCGGTGACCCCATGCGGTGACCCAAGCCCCCGAGCGGGAACACCGCCGCCATCACCGCGGGGAGGGTATTCGGGGAGGGTTCAGCACACAAGAATTGCACAAGGATCGAGGATGTATACGTTGGGCAACGGTCAAATAATTAAAAAAAAATTCAATTTTAACCAATATATATAACCAACTTAATCTAATTTTTACACCCATTCTCAAACTTATATACTCTATAAATCTATCGAATACAACACAAAGCCAAACCGAGCAATAGAGAACCAACCCCGCGAAGCCAAGAAAAAATCTAAGGGACGCGGCTCGCAACCGTCTCGTGGTGGTTCGAGCGGTGCAAGTGCACAACCACAACCCCCTTTCAGATATACTTCACAACCCCCGTTTTTTTACCAACAACCTTCACACCCCTCCTTTTACAACACCCAACCACAACCCACTTTCGGCTATTTTCAAAATTTGTTATCAATGGATCCTCCTCAAACCCCCGCCTTCGACCCGTATGGTTTTCGTTCCCCACAAGTTCCATCTCTACGAGAAAATGTTGAACGTCATCTACCTATTCACGAGGACGAGGAAGTAGTGCCCGGAACTCAAAATTTGGGCGACTATGAAGATGACACCGGCGACGATGAATATAATTTTTACACCCATTCTCAAACTTATACTCTATAAATCTCCCGAAAGCTCGAGATCGCTAACAAGTACGTGTGGCTGTGCAATTTCTAAAATTTTTATGTAGTATTGCGATGTAATTTTTATTTTCTAGTTTGAATGTAATTTTTATTTTTAATTTAATGAAATGTCTTTTATTAAATTTTTATTAATATTTGTTTAATTTATAAACATGAATAATTACAACAAATAAAAAAAAGAAAAAAAGAAAAAAGCAAGTCCCCCAAGAGATGAGTGCCGCCATCAAATTGAGGGTGTGAGGAGAGTTAAGAGGTGAGTTGACGTCCCTTAGAATTAAAACTAGAAGAAATGCTAAGAGCTTACAAACGGGTCAACTCATTATTAAAACACTCCTTTTTTACTCGAATGCTACATCATTCTACAAATATACTTTCATTTTCACATAATCATCAACTTTTATATTTATTTTTATCATCAAAATTTGGTATTTTAATAAATCAAATTAATTACAAAAATTAAATAAAGTTATGATAATAAATAAATAATTAAATTAAGTTATGATAATAAATAAATATTTTGCTAGTAACTATATAATAGAAGTTCTATCGTAGTATTAGAAAAAAAAATTAAAAAATTATATAAATTGATGTTATAGAATTAAACATTACATATTTATAATATTCTTCTCAAATACTATATTTATTTAAATAGATTTAAAATTTAAACATATATATGGTGTACAAGTTATTAACGTGAATGATACAAGTCTTAGTCTCACTTTAATTAAATAAAAAAAATCAACCGTAGACCCACCTCGCTCGTTCCTTCTTCCCCATCTAGAATTTCAAATTACATCAAAAAGACATCCTCTGGCGCTTAAGGATGCCAGCGTTGGATTGCAAACGCCTCAAGGATGAGACTTTGAGGTGGTCTAATAACTTATACGATTTGAGAACCGTCAAATACTTCGGCAACATTTTCTTCTTTGAACTTTATAAAAAAATTACACGTGACATTTTATAAGTTATTATAACATATGAGACGGATTAAATATTGCAAATTAAGATGTTTGGCTATTTCAAGATGTTGAAAAATCAAAATATTAAGATATACTAGTAGTTTTCAATATGGTCGACGGCAAGTGATCGTTAATAAACATTCTAGTTTTATATTACACAACAAAATTCGGGAAAGAAATTAAAAGTTATTTTAATCATTCTTATTTAATCTCAACTAGTTTGACCAAATTTAAAATAAAAATAATACGACTAGATATGAAAGTTACATATACAAGTAATAAATTTTTTATTTAAATCTTTTGTCTTTGTCAGACAAGAAATATATGATGTCCATAACAATTTTCTTAAATGGCAAGGCATCACATTATGTATATTGTTTGAATATCTTAAAAATTGTTTGAATATTTTACATTCAACGATACATGAGTAGTTGTCGAGACATAGATATGAATAGCTTAACCAAATCGGTTCCATTGTTTCTCTACTTTCACTCATAGTGACGAGATGAGGAGGGGACATTCAATATACAGAGGGCTACGTTATGAGGAGGGGACATTCAATATACAGAGGGCTACGTTTAGCCTTAACCATATCTCTAATTATATGTAAATTTTGGGTTCACCTATGGTCATGGTATTATAAGCCTAATGCATAAAGTGGTTATCCTAATCAAACTTCACACTACTAATCAAAGCTACGAAATTGTGCATGTTGTGGCCAAAGACTATTTGGATAATTACAAGGGATATTCGATTTAAATATGGTTATTGGATTTTAATAATCTTAAGTTTCACATGTTGATCGATAATAATTCCAACTTTAAAATTTTTCTCAAATGATCCCAGCTTATAAGAATTTGGCCCACATTGATCCTTTTATAACATATAAAAATTTGATCTCCTCAATAGATTCAAGTGCATCCGCAGTCCCCTTAATTAAATTAATTGCACCTACAGTTTGAAAAGGATCGATGGAGGCCAAATTCTTACAAGTTGGGATCGTTGGAGGGAATTTTTAGAGTTGAGATTATTATCGGCTAATAGATGAAACTTAGGATTATTAAAATCGAATAACCCATTTAAATAACCTTAACTTTCACCAATTAGCCGATAACGCTCTCAATTTTCGATTTGTATAACACCACTCCAAACTTTCAACTTATTTTCCGACATCACTCACAAACTAACAGAACCTTAACCCAGTTAGTTTTTTATTGATGCGACACTTGTGTGTTGACGTGGCCATTGACATGGCTTCTGATTAGGCTTTTTTGATGACGTGGCAATTAATGTGGCATTGGTTCGGTGATGTGACATCTGACATCAGCAAACTGGGTTAGCGTTGGGTTAGTTTGGGAGTAAAGTCGGAAAATAAGTTGAAAAGTAGGAGTGGTGTTGTACAAATCGAAAGTTGTGAGTGTTAAGTTAAGGTTATTTAAATCCAATATCCCTAATTACAATCCTGTCAACAAGTTAGTACTACGATTTAATTACTCTGATATTTTTTAGAACTAATTCACACACTCTATAAACTATTTTAAAATCCACATTAATACACATCATGAGAGTAGAACCTTATCCACTTGAAGATAAACACCTTTGATTTCCATAGAATACAAGCACTTTGGCAATTAATAATATGATAAATGACCATTATTTTTCTATGTTGAAAACCAATTTTATTTAATCAACTACACGTGTATATGTGTTTTCTAGTGTATTACCTAATTGAAACCGATCTTAAATAAATAAATAAATAATATTGAAAGACAAGACAATTTCATAACCTCAAAAGGTAGCATGATTTCTAGAAAACATTTTTTTGACAATTATTATTAGAAGTAACTCTCACATTAATATTCTAAGGAGATGAGCTTTGATTTTTTGTTTGCAATGTCGTCACTTAGAGTATGATTGAATAAATGTTAACCTAAGAATACCACCTTTAACCTTTTTTGTTTGTATTATCTTGGTTTAATGCATCATGGAAGTCCATTTGACCGTGTGATCGATAGTATACATCTTGGTTTATCTCCTAAAAAACATAAAAAGTATATAAACAAATCATATATTGTTTGTATGTCCTTTTATATATCAATATTTAATCACAAATTCATTTGATGTGGGGGTCCTTTTATTTGACCGATGTTTTGGAGCAGTGAACATGGTTTATATTTAAATGTTTAGAATATCGAGTTCTTCTATAGTTGTATAACACCCATAGTTTTCTTAATTTCATTAAACCTTGTAAACCCAAATAAAAAAAGTTATATATATGTGTATACATATAAAACTTAAAATAAAACTAGTTTTTTTTAGTTCCGGCGAAAATGAGCAAATGATAATGTAAAATAAACGTGATTTGAAGAATCATTCTTAAAGAATCAAACTAAGGCATAAGTAAAGTTTATCTTGAAGATATCATTCAGTGTCAATTAGGACAAGAAGTGTGATTATCTTGTAAATCATATAACTAAAATGAGTTGCACTCTATATGCTTTAAAAATTTTAAATTCTGGTTATCAACATGTGGTATTTTGAGCTTGTTGGTTAACTAATTATACAATGTCCATGAGAAGTTACTTTAAACTAACAAATAAACTTAAAACTTAGTTTAGTTTATCCATTCAGTTATCCTCCAAGTCACCCTTCGAGAACTACCATACCACCCTTTTAGTCCTTGCAAATATTGTAATCTTAATACGAACTAGGTTCACTTTTTATTAAAATATATTACAAAATAAATAATAAATAATAACGAGACTCTCGTTATTTGTGGGAAATTCGATTAGTACAATACCGGTAACAAAAACTAAATAAACGAATATAAAATACAACTAAATTGTACCAATCTTGATTCAAAGCCAATGTCTTTGAAAACTTCAACCGCATCTACGAGATCGAAACTCCGCTGCAAGACAAGCAAAATTGTTGACGGTTTTTGGTTGAGGCACGTGTTCAACACGCTTCCTTTAAAACAGATTCCGCGCCTCCTCTCAGACGGTCTGTCTCCCAGGGTACAACAACCGGAACAGTATGTGTACTGCCGGAGATGGCACTCACGCCCGAGATTACACCGGGTATAATTTGGTGTACATATAATTAGGAAATATGAAGTCGAAGAAAAAGACAATTTAGAGAATACTCTTCTCTAAATTTCTATGGAACAAAATTCTTTTATGTGTGTGTATTACTCTTCTTTTCGAATAATCTCTAGAATGAAACATCATCCTCTTCTTATACTCACACACATAAAGAAGCCATTAAACCCCATTATTATTGTCATGAATTAGACAATTAATCAAGATCATTAATCTTGTAATAAATGGGTTTAAATCTCTACATAAATGGACTTTAGTGGTTTGGTCAAAAACTGTCATTTCTCTTAATGACTAGAATTAAACGAGTTGAAACAGCTAGTTTGACCAAGTCCAACCAGCTGTTTTGTTTCTGCTGCAAACCTGCGAGCGCTTGAACTGGCCTACCAGTCCGCGCGCCACGCCATATGGAGTCGCTCGCCACACAGATGCATCTGCGCATACCAGGACGCCACCTGGTCATGCGCCATCTATACTCGCGCGCCACATGGATGCCACTACACATACCAGGACGCCACCTGGTCATGCGCCATCCAAACTCGTGTGCCACTTGCAATCTTCGTCATAGCCTATGACGTGCACCATGCGCCTAAGGAGCTTACGCCGCATCGACATGAGCCATGCCATGACATCCGCCTACGCCACCCAAGGATGCACCATAAGCGGACCCGCCATGTATCTGACCACGCGCTCATGGGCAAAAATACAAAGGCGGTGTGCGAAGTTCAAAGCGCACCACATTGGGCTTATAGCCCACGTCACGCGCGCATGTGTGCAGGTGTGATGAACCCTTTGGGTCCCCACTAGTGTTTGCCTTTCAAGGAGTGCTCCTCCTTATATACCACTTTAAGTTTTGTCATCCCACCTATGTGGGACAAGTTGACATAACTAATCCATTTTATTCATCTTTGTTTGTTCCAAACATACAACTTCAAGCTTCGATATCTCATTCATCTTAGCTCTATTTGGACATAGTTTGAACACAAACCATAAATAATTATTTATACAACACATATATAAATATTATTGATGTCCTAAATATTTAGTGAAAAACTCATTTTCACTAAAATTTCCAACAAATACTCCCTCTCGACAACTGCTTCTACAAGTCCCAAGGATTCCTAAACATTGGCGAAGCTTGGGGGTCGATTTTTCCCAATTCCGGGGGGGGGGGGGGGGGGGGGGACATATATACCTAAAAGTTTCTATACGAAGGTATTGTTCATAACACTACACGTCGAAAAGTTCGGGGGGACGGGCTCCCCCTCCCGCCCCAAGGAAGCTGCGCCCCTGTAATCCTAAAGCTCAGTCATCTTCTTTTTAATCAACGCCTTTGTGAACATGTATGCTATTCGATCATGAGTATTAACATACTCAAAGTTGATATCTCCTCTCAACAACTTTATTTAATATTTATTTTTTATATTCAGAACCGGATATTTCGGATAGTTTCAGATATCTGAATATAAGTTTTCGGATATTTTCGGATACTTGTCGGATATTTCGGATAGTTTTTGGATATTTTCGGATATTTTCGGATACTTCGGATATTTTCGGCTGTCCAATAAAAAATTATATTTTTGGATATTTTGGATATCCGAAATATCCGAAAATTTTTAAAATCACTATCCGAATCCGAAAATTCGGATATCCGAAATTTTGGATATCCGAATTTTCGTATATTTCGGATTCAGATATCGGATAATTCTGATAGGATTTTCAGATACGGATAGTTTTGAACACCCCTACTCATATGATAAACTCATATTTTGTTTGCTCTAGAGTTAAAAAAACAAAATTACAATTCCAATTCTTATTGTCCATTAAATCGTAATACGATTAGTTCTTAATACTAACCGATTTTAAAAAGCCGGTCAAATTTTTATGAAATAACCATTATACGATTGTTGTTAAAAAAATAACTCCAATACTAAACAATCTCATTTCCCTTGGTTATTCACCCATCCGCAGACAAGTCCTCCTCGTCTACTCTCATTTGTCGAACAACAAACGATGGACAAAAATCATTGACCCCTTAGACTTAGATTCTTCATGTGTCATGGTGAGTTTCCTCAACCTAGGTTGCTAGACATAGCCCCGAATAACTTAAAATCAAGATTTGGATTGCATACTCGTATTCAAATATAGGAGAACGAGGATGGACTACATAATGTCCCTCTGAACTCAAGTTCATAACACCATCCTTTTCCTTTAGACACTTAATATGATTCGGTCTAATCACTTATTTTAGTCAATAGATAAGAACAAAGGGAGGACGTCGTGTGCCACTTGATTAGATCAATGTGGAAGAACTCGAATTAGAACTTTACTCTTCTTTCCATGGTGGAGTTGATTCGAACGAATGGAGAAACTCTATGTCATCTTTATTGGTCCAACATCAATACTTCATATGATCATAACTTTAGGTTCAAGAAAATTTCAATAAAGTTAGTAAAATCATTATCTGACTTTACTACAAGAACTATCCGTGCAATTCACTCTAAATTTTATTTATATTAAAATCAAAAACACATTTTTACATTATAATTATTAAAGGCCCGATTAGAGAACTCGTTTTAACGTTACAACATGACATGATCTAAACATAAGTCATTGGAATGGTAGATACAAATAACATACATCTATATTCAAATTATTCTAATTCATATTTTCATCACCCATATTGAATAAATGATTATAATGTCGTACCTAACACAAAACTTATATGCACAAGTCCAAACATAAGTTTAAATAATGTGGACCTGTGGTATACAAATAACAATATTAAAATAGCACATATTATATCTCAATAAGGCCATCTTTAATCTTATATTACACTCACACGTACATAATTATATGCAACCAACCTGTTTTATATAATTTAATACCTGAAAGAGGAAAAAAACGTATAATTAATATACAAAGAAGCTGAGTAAAAAGATAGCAGATGTCTTTTAACGATATTAAATATTATTTTTTATTATGAAATTATATAATTATCTAACATGATGCATGCGTTGTTCTTATTTGACTAAAGCTTAAAACAAGAACCATGTTTATAGCATTCAAATATCGACTTCTTAATTTACAACAACACTTGTTATTTATCCTTACATTAAAGAACTTGCAACTATCGCAGGGGCGGATCCAGCCCACATTTATGGGTTCCCAGGAACCCAATACGTTTGGAAAAAACGAAAAAAGTTAGTGAGAACTTTGTAGAATTTAGAAAAAAATCGTGTGGTGACTTTGTTCATGATTGTTTATATAAACTCATGTAAAATTATCGGATTGAAGCTATAATGTTACCGGTTATGGGGTTGAGTATTTCGCGAGTATTTAACGTTATCGTTCTTTCATAGTTTGAACCAACAAATAAATATAGCTAATTAAGTTAACACTTCGGTATAAATTTACGTAAATGAACATGTATTTAAATAACATATGACCCGATATAATACATTACACCCAAATGTAAATAGGGTCATCTTCGAGATTTTAGATGCTCTATGTGACTAGTGAAAACGGGCTCTAAAGCGAGATGAAAAGTCAGAGCCCTTTTCCATAAATCATTGTCATTAACTAATTTTCAAACTCAAATAATACACATTCATCATAGTAATACAATATAAATATAATTAACTAATTTTCAAACTCAAATAATACACATTCATCATCGTAATACAATATAAAATTTATATTATAAATATAATATTACTCTCAATTCTCAAACTACTAAACAGATGGTGTTGGACTTTATGTCCCCCACTTTCTGGCCCATCCCACGCAACGGATTTATAGTTACGTGCTAAACCTATCCTTATGGGTCCGGCCTATCTATACAAATGGGCTTAACCCATATAACACTAGGTTTGATACGTCCAAATGTCCAAAGGCCATCATCACTTGAATCTTGGATTAGAGATGCACAAAAAACCCGGACCAGAGAAAAAACTCAGAACTAGCTATTTTTGTACCAAGGTATTTTATACCCGTAACCGAGCATGACCCTACCCGTAGGGTTTGGATATGATATGCATTTTGAGATCAATACCTGTACCCGAAAATACCCAAAACCGGTTATACCCTATACCCGATACCGGTTTTTTAATACCTAATAGAATACCCGAATTTTTAAAGTATATTTTTATGTTTACGTTACAACTTTTATATTCAAGTTTTTTAGAAATGCATATTATAAAGCAAATAATTTGTACTTGAGTAAATTTATGCTATTGTAATTTATTTTAATTATTTTTAGAAGGTATAAACCAAATTTAATTTTTAAACGAATTCACCTTTGTGAAAAATAATAAAAAAACTTATTTTTTAAAACCAGATATTAATACCCGGACCCATACCCCGTTATACACGAACCCGAACCTTGCCCGGTTTCTCATAATATTCGATTTTCCAACACCCGTTCATACACGAACATGATTCTATACCCGAAACCGGGTATTAAATAAACCCGGTTTGTGCAACTCCTATCTTGGATTTAAGAAAGGTAAAATGAGGAGCGTGGTGGTTTAATCTAGATATTAAGAAATTGATTATGAGCTTTGTTTGTAAAGTTCTAGCTTGGCTTGTGAACATGAGTAGGGTTTTAAGCTCGAGCTCGGCTCCTTTAATATTTATTAAACAATTTATATTAGTTATAATGATTATTTTATATCAATTCTATATAACATTATATATAAGTATATAACCACCCACACACACACACACACACACATATATATATATATATATAGGTAGAGGATCCTGTAAAAAGTGCTCAAAGTGTAAGAAGTGTATTATAACACTATATATAATGCTATATAACACCGTATAAACACCGTATAACAATATGTAACACCATATAATACCATATAACACTATGTAACACTATATATCATTATATAACAAATATAACACTATAGGTTGTCTGATAGCATGTCTATGATAGATGTATAGTGTTATATTTGTTATATAATGATATATAGTGTTACATAGTGTTATATGGTGTTACATATTGTTATACGGTGTTTATATGGTGTTATATAGTATTATATATAGTGTTATAATACACTTCTCACACTCTAGGCCCTTTTTACACTATCCTTACCCTATATATATATATATATATATATATATATATATGGGATGGATTATGAGAAAACTAGTTTAAATGAGAAAATCAAAAAACTAACTAAAAAAGTCTAAAAAACATACCAATTTTTTTTACAATTTTTTTATTAAAAAATCGCTATTTTTTATATATGAAAAAAAAAATATTTTTTTCTTGTACTGCACATGTACACTAATACGGAAAGCTTAAACCACTTAACCCATCCCTACCGACACCCCCCAAAAACCTGAACCCCCACCCACACCCCCCAAAAACCTAAATTCATCATCCCACCAAAAGTCTAACCCACCATCTCCCAAAAACCTAAACCCCCCACCCCCCTCTACCGAAAACCTAAAACTAAACCCTAAACATAAACCCGAAAAAAACCTAAACCCCCCACCCCCACCCCCCAAAAACCTAAACCCCCTCCCCCCACACCCAAAAATCTAATCCTAATCCTCCAAAAAAAAAAAAAAAAAAACTAACTCTAAAAGATAAACTAGACTCAAAAAACTAATTTTAAACATGTAATTCACATGTGTAGTGCACATATAATGCACATGTGCAGTACAAGTTTTTTTTTTTTGAAATTTTTTTATATATAAAAAATAGCGATTTTTTTATAAAAAATTGTAAAAAAAATTGATATGTTTTTTTAGCTTTTTTTAAGACTTTTTTAGTTAGATTTCTAGTTTTCTCATTTATATGTAGTTTTCCCATGATCCTCTCCATATATATATATATATATATATATATGGTGGGGTTCTAGAGTGAACACTAATGTATTTGCGAACTGTGACAACTGTCAAAAATTCAGGTATCCGTATAACTAATTAATCATGATTAGTGTTTAATGACTGTACTGAATTTCAATTAACTGCTTTCTGATTAATGTCTTATACATACGTGTGTATCATACATTCTTTAATGTCATGTCATTACTGCCTGAAAACTGTATTGCCTTAAAAGATGCATTAAGTGTAGTTAGCATAGTTATCTGATAAATCAGGAAAATGCTGACATAACTCAGCACATAGATAGACAGTGCATTTAGACACAAAATGAGCCAGAAACTAAGTACTACACTAGTATAGTGTGTAGGAAAGTAAGGATCATAAAACTGCCTTGATAGTGATAAGTTTAAGTGCCGGAAAGTGCCTAAAACTCACCAAAGGCGTTGAATTCAGCAAAAATCAGCATTTTAACATACTAATATAATGCAGAAATATGATTAAATGGTCCTGAATGCTTTCCTAAGTGTCGGGAATCAATAGTGTCACAAAAAGATACATAAAGCACCCTAAACTGCGTAGTTTAGCACCTTAACGAACCAGTACCCAACCGAACAACCAGACACTACCCGAAACACCAAATTTACACTAAAAGCACTGTTTTAACATTTTCAAGCTAGTTATGGTCCCCGAACAACATAACACCTCCTAAAAATATCTAATAACCAAAACATGTAACTAACACTTAGAATTGAATTAGTTTGTAACCAACCTAGTTAACCCCTAATCTACTACCCCCCCCCCCACTATTTACGGCCAACATGTGGCCCACTTAGTTGATTTTATTTCAATTAAAAATTAGAATGTGGTCCCTAACTATGAGCATATTATACAAAGGGTAGTATGAGAACTTGGTTTATAAAAGAGCATGAAAGATCAAGATCTTCATTTCACACACACTTAAAAACACACCATCTCCTCTCTTCCCCTCTCCTTGTTCTTGGCCGAACCTCATCCCCCACACAACCATCTTGAATCATTCATCTTCATACAATCTACATATATAGAAGGGTGTTAGAGATCATACAAGGAAGCTTGGTGGCCTTGAAGCTTGAAGGACCTCTCTTGTTTGCTTTTATCCTCTTGATTTCTACTCTTGAATCATCCCTAGCCTTGTGCTAGTGGTAAGAGCCTTGATCTATCCATTTTACTTTCATTTTTAGTGGTTAAAGAAGAATCATAATCAAATCTTAAAGAACACTAAAGAACATAAGAAGTAAAGATGAACATAAGCTTGTTTAATGAAGTAATCTTGATGAAAATGAGTTGTTATGCTTGTTGATCATTGATTGTTGTTAGAAATGATGTTGATCATCACAAGGTCTTGCTAGATCATGATTAAAAACACAATCTAGCAAGATGTGAAAGTAGAAATATGGTAGGATGATGGATCATCCACATATGAATCATGAACTTGAATGACTAAGTGGTTTTCTTGAAAAATGATGATCAAAGTAAGTTATTAATCATGTAGATCTAAAGATTTATGAATGGTTCTTCAAAGAAACCAAGTTAAAAATATGAGTTTTATTAAAACTTGGTTCTTACATAAACAAATCTTATTTGTAATGGTTAAACAAGTGTAGAAACACTTATGTAACAAGAAGATTTCATAAAGAAACATTTTTAGAAAATATGATTTGAAGTTGTAAACATCTAACTTCTTTAAAAATGAAGTTTTTAGAGAACTAATCATATTTTAAAGGGTAACTAGGCTTACTAATAACACTAGTAAGTTACTCCAAATTTTTACAAATAATCAAGTTCATGAAGTAGTAGAAAATGCATGATTTTGGCAAATTGGTAAATAAAGATTGTTTATGAATTGATTGTGTTGATTTTTACAAAAAAAAAATGATATGCTTAAAAGCATGGAAACCTTCATTTTTAGAGGGAAACTATCGCAAAATTTTCTAAAAATATAAACACTTAGAAAAATATTTTTAAAAAAATATTTACAAATATATTTTAAACCATGAGTTTGCTACAAAAGCTTTGCCATGATTTTTGATACAAAAATATAATTATTGGAGGTTGGTTTTCATAAATAAAAGTGACTAAATATGTATTAGGAAAATATATTTTTAGAAGTCACATGTGTGTGATTATTTGTATACTTTGTGTATTAGTTATATTATTTTAGGACTTAAAATAATATAACACACAAAAATACCAAGAATTTCCATCCAAAATATTACCAAAATTCCAACAAATGAATATACTCATTTACACAAAACATTGATGAAACCGAACTATGGAATAAGACTTACAAAATATTCTGGAATTTATTCACAAAGTATATTTTGGACACCAAGGAAGTAAAAATATGATTTTTATAATTATTACAAAAATATACCATATTTTTTACAAGGGAAAATATATTATTTTTGGGCAAGTATGAAATATATATTTATCTTGAAATTTTTAGAAGATATATTATTTTAAGAAATATATGCCTTCTTACACAAACATGAATACAATATTTTTGAGATGAAAGATATATTTTCTCAAATAAATATGAAACGTACCATTTTGGAAGGAAAAAAAAATGAGTTTATATATATTTTCTATGTTTGAACATGAAAATATATTATTTTTGAAACCTATGAAGAAATACAAATATTTTTGCCAAAAGAAAAATTATAAATAATTTTTCTAGATAATATTTATTTTAATATATATATTTTGGGAGTATATATATTGGTGGACTTTATTTAAAAATAATGTTCCGGAAAGTTAATATGAAATTAAGTATAAAGAATACTTAATGAATTCAATAAAAATACGTATTCTCATACGTATAAATACACATCGGAATACGACCCCAATACAAGACAAAAATATACAAGTGAAAGATACTCCCATCCTTGGGAAGGATAAACATGTGGAAATACCCGAAGTGTATCAAGCCAAAAATATATAACTATTCCAAAATTTATAAACATAATTTAAGTTAAAATATTAATTATTTTAACAAATAATTATATAACTTGGAATAATATCGAAGACACAAAAGAAACGTAACTCAAAGACATTAATACTAAGGCACGGCCCGTTCGTCTAATAGATTAGTACGTTGTAGGTAATCGTGTTCACCAAAGGAGCTTGAGTTACGATTGTTGAAGACGCAAATCAGTGAGTTTCATGTTCCCCCTTTTCTTTAACTGTTTTCGGTTTTATAATTTCGGGGGTGAGGTACATGTTTCAACTGTTTACAAACGTTATTATTTGGTATGGTTTGCTAAGGAAGGGTACTTTTAGATCATGTGAGTGGTGGGTACAACGCTTAAGGCCATCAATCCTCGTTGTAGGACCGAGGGACATGAGTGATAGACCTATTTGGTTGTAGCGAGCCCATACCCATGCGGACCAGGGTGGCCCATGTGGTGACTATGTCTTATTCCCGGAGACAAGTTTGCTAGGTTTGAGCTTTCCTGCATCACTTCACACATATCAATGGCCTTGCAAACCATTGGTGATCATACCAGGAGTTTTACAAACACACCTTCATACTTTCAATGATTATAAAGGTTTATTCGAGCACACTTACACACACATGAACTCGCTCAACTTTTGTTGATGTTTTTAAACTACATGTATTTAAGGAAATTAAGTATGGATCTGGCGGGCGTTTGGATGTTTCAAGTAAAGTTGAGAATAAAAGGTGTCGTCCTGTGTTTGAGGATTTGGATTGTGTGTCTTATTCTAAATAAGACACAACCTTCTAAGCCTAGTTTTAAT
Organism: Helianthus tuberosus; assembly: GCA_030545235.1. Lineage (NCBI taxonomy): Eukaryota > Viridiplantae > Streptophyta > Magnoliopsida > Asterales > Asteraceae > Helianthus > Helianthus tuberosus. Next base: position 3,787,119 of record CM060440.1, read on the forward strand.
TAATGTCTTTTGTCGAGTCCTTGTGAACTTTAAAATAAGTTGCATGGTTTGTACTCAAATTGATGTCTGTGTTTTAAACAATGTTGTTAAGTTTTAAACTTATCTAATGGACGAACATCTTCAGTTTTATCATATAGTTGTTGTTATGATTGAATGCAATGGTATTAAGCAAGTCACACCATAATCACGCTTCCGCAAAAGTCAGGGTGTGACACGAACTGAGTGAACAAATCTTGGCCATTGATTTACAGTGGATCGCTAGGATTTCATCATCAAATCGTAAAATACACTAGTGTATTTCATCATCAAATCCTGGCTATTGATCTACACACATGTATGGCCAGGATTAGTTCGTCAGTTCGCAAACTACACTAGTGTTCACTCTTGAACCTAATCCTATATATATATATATATATATATATATATAGGGTAAGGTTCATGCGAGAACCATTATTGCGAGAACCGCGAGAACCAATGTGAACACAACCTAAAATAGCTAAAAAAAACCTAAAAAAACCTAACCACCACCCCCCTCCCCCAAGCTAAATGCTAAAAACTAAAACCCCCAAAAAACCTAAAAAAAACTTAACCCCCCCCCACCCCAAGCTAAAATGCTAAAAACTAAACCCCCAAAAAACCTAAAAAAATATAAAAAAAATCTATTTTTTTTAATATTTTTTATGTTAAAATCGCTACTTTTAGTAGCAAAAAAAATTTAAATTTTTTTTTTTGGCTACTAAAAGTAGCGATTTTAACATTAAAAATATTAAAAAAAAAATTTTGTGTGTTTTTTAGCTATTTTTAGACATTTTTGGTTGTGTTCACATTGGTTCTCGCGGTTCTCGCAATAAGGGGTGGTTCCTAACGGATCTTTGTCCTATATATATATATATATATGTATATATATATATATATATGTGTGGGAGCGCTAAAATGAAAACCACCTCCAGTTGTAAGAACCGCGATAACCACTCTCAACCAATCAGAAAAAGGAGTAGTTTGGTCATTTACCCCAAATGTCAAATCTCACCCTCTCTCTCTTCATTTTAAATCTCACCCACTGTCTTCATCCTCATTTGTCTCCCACCACCATATTCATCTTCGATGAGAGAGAAGGGGAACCGGCGATACTTACCTGCAACCCACCCACACCCCTCGGTTCCCCTCTTTCCGACGACAACCACCAGCCAAACACCCCACTCCGTCTCTGCAGTAATCAGCCGGCCACCAACTATGGTGGCGGCGCGTGATGCCGGTGGTTCAGTTCTTCAGTGGCGGTGGAACACGAAGAGGGAGTGATATTCACTAATTTACACATATTTTAGTCCCCGAGGGTTTATATGTTGATATTCGGTCGTTGAAAGCCATGGGGCTTATTGCTGAGACGGATCGCGGGGATCGATTGAAGGGTTTGAACAACGAGGTCTGGGACCCGTTGCCTCCGGCAGAGGAGGAGGATGAAGATGAGGAGATGGGAGAGCAGCATGATCCACATACACCACCACATTCACCACAGCATCACGGATACCACCAGCACCAGGATTGGCCAGAGGGCATCCCGTCTTATCCTGATCTCTACCAGCAGTTTCAGCAGATGCAAGTGAGTCAAGAGCATCGACGCACCAGTTTAGAGCAGTTGTATGCCAGTCAGAAGCAGCAGCGGATTAGTATAGATCAACTGCGAGTGGGTCAGGACCAAATCAGGGCGAACCAGGACTTTATGTGCCAGGAGGTGCAAGCTGGGTTCTTATATCTTTTCAGGGGTCTTCATAATGCCTTCCCGAACTACTTCGGGGAGCCCCCACAGTTCCCATACGGGAACCCACCTGGTTATGGAGGCGCAGGCCCATCCAACACGGGAGGTGATGCAGGTGACGACGACGAGGATTAGGTGGAATTGTTTGTTGGTGGTTTTGTTATTTCAGTACTTTGTTTATCGGGTGTTCATTTTGGTTACTATTTCAAACACCTCCGGATATGTACTTTATATTTCTGACACTTTCGTATGTTTGCTTTATTTCATGTTGGGATATTTAGTACTTTTATTTATGTAAATTATGGTTTATTTGCGTTTATATTGTTTCTGTTCTGTTTTGTTGTACCTTGTGACATACTTACAGATTTTAGCTATCAAGTCTTGGACCGGAGCACATCACAGATACAGCTTTGAAGTCTCGTTGCATCAACATCATATTCAGGGGAGTATTATTATCCTTTATCTCTATATTTCGGGTTTCGAATTGGGGACAATGCGAAGTTCAAGTGTCGAGAGGGGTTTAACTTTGTTGACTTTGTTTGTCCCAAAAAAAAAAAAATCAGAAAAATTCAAAAATATCAGTAATTTGTATATATTTTTAGTAAATAAACCGGTTGGTTGTGTTTTAGAAAGCTTCGGACATGATAAAAACTCGACAAGCTAATTTTGAAAAATATAACCGGAAAGCGTGACAAACAAAGGACTTGCATAGGAATTTTCACACTTTTACCCATTCCTTCCGATTATGTGAGCATATTTGAGCCGTAAAATTGTTATATGATTGTTCATTTCGGAGTAGGAGTGAGCCGGATGTCCTGTGTAATTTAGAACTTGTCACTAGCATGCTTGTTAAGACAATGAACTTGCGGAATTGTGCAGAAGTGATAGAGGCACTTAGTAAACCCCTTTGTGTAGCCTTGTTCTTTGTGTTGTGTTTCCCCTAAACCTTGCATTACCCTTTAGGATTAACCATGTCGAGACTTCCCGTTTCCCTTTGTTTACCCAACATAATCACCCACTTAACCAAATTTAGCCTTTTTATTTTTTAAACCTTAAGTGTTAAAACTCGACCAAAAGCATCGTTTAACTAGCGTTTGTTATAGTTTATTATTTATTGCACATTTTCTATTGCAAAAAAAAAAAGCAGAAAATAAAACACCCTAAAATAGGGTGAAGTCGACAAAAATCGAGCAATTTTGAATGCTAAAATGTTGAAATCTAGTTGATGAGCTCGATATCGCAAAAGTCGCCTTTTGAAGGCGTTTGTATGTATAGTTGTATTGTTTTATGCTAGTTAAACGCTATTACCGAGTTTTAACCGTTTCGCCACTTTAAATATCTCATTCCATACCCTTCGCCCAAGCCTAATGTTACACCCCGTAAAGACCTCTTGATTTACACTTTTTCGCATGTTAGTTGGTGGAGACGAGATCTTATGACAAGCTTATGATATTACACGTTTCATTGACGAGGCATTGAGTGTTTGCACATACACATTTTATGTATGTTTCATAAATAAAACCGAGTGTGTGTGAACATTGTGAGTTGTGTGAAGATTAGCATGTTAAGTCGATTGAAAGTGAAGTCACGACTTTTTGGTTATCTATATATATTTGCATATGCTTGTTTGGTCTGATTCATTTGATGTTGTCTTTCGAAAAACCGGCTAACCGTTTGTAAATTCTCGTTCTTGTTAGATTCTTGTTTTTTATTGCATTTTAGTTTAGCTTGCTTGAGGACAAGCAAGGTTCAAGTGTGGGGAGATTTGATATTCACTAATTTACACATATTTTAGTCCCCCATTTTACCCCCATTTTATGCGTTTTCGGCCTTAAAACCGTTATTCGGATACTTAATCAGGTATACTTTTGTTTACAGGCCTAAAACAGCATGCCAAACAAGATGATTGTGAAAACGAGGACTTTCCGGACGAAACGACAAAGCTGCGAACATTTTATTAAGAATTCTGACCTGGGCGTTTGGCACGGTCGTGCGATGAATGGAACGACCGTGCGGATCCGACAACATAACCAAGACTGGCAGTGCACGCCTGTGCGATGCGGGGTGCAAGCCTTTATCGGAATGGAACTATCGTGCAATGAGTGGCACTCCCGTGCAAACCCGACGATCAAGCCCAGCTCGGAACTGCACCACCAGTGCAGTTGTCCGTGCCAACAGAACCCGGAGATGCACACTCGTGCAGCCTGAGGAACGGTCGTGCGTGATCGAAGACCGGTCAAGATAAGATGATGTCATGCGGTATGGTGAACAGTAACTCCAATAATTCAAAAAGTGAATGGTCGTGCCAATAAAGTGCACGACCGTGCGAGCTCTAAAAGATATAAAAAACATGCAGAAATATTTTGCTCGTAACTCTGGATATTTTGGGAGCAATTCAGGCGATTTTCAGGCTCCGGAGGCGTTAGCTTTCACCCGGATTCAAGCCACATTGTGCCGATTAGCTCCGTTATCTTCCGGATTCTTAATCTAGTGCTTGTTTATGGTTTGGTTTTCTAATCTTTCCATAATTTTGTTAATGATTCAAGCATTTAGATTAATGTTTATGTATTATTGTAGCCTTTGGGCAAAAACACAACAATCCCTTGCTTAATTATAAACATTAGTATGTTAATTTTGTTTGTAATGACACTTGGAAGTATTTTCTATGTTAATCTTTGATGATTAGTTTGCAACCTTGTTATTGTTGTTGATTTCTTGATTATAAGTAATTATGTTGGATGATTAATATTTGGTTAGTTGAGATAGTTGAAAACTGAAGCTTAATTAATCTTGTATTAGTAGACTTTAAACTTGGTTAACTAGTTTAGCTTGGTTAAAATGTGTGCACCATGATACTAGAAATTGTTAGTGGTTTAATAAAATATAATTATTATTAATCAAGAAAGCTTTCCGTCACGTAAGGACCTTAACGGGTTAAATTGTGTTGTTATGAATTCTTGCCATGATTTGTTAGCTTAGTTAGTAGTTTAGGCCAAAATTGCTATCTTGGTGAATTTATGTGCAAGATTTGTAAAATGAACTCGGTTGTGATTTAATCTAGTTTATGCTTGTCTCGGTGGTTGCATTGTGTTTATCGGTGTCACTTTCCTTGGTTAAGTGAGGTTAGAAAACTCCTAACAGATGACTAACTTATTTTTACGAGATTTTCATAGACATTTATCAATTGCACGTTAAAGAACAATTTTAGGTGGTTAAAGTGTGTTTATCGTTTTAGCTTTCCGAATGATTGTCATATTAGGATTCCCGAAAGGGATACTAATTGTCTTGAAAATGGAGAATTGATTGAATGTTTCTAGTGACAAAACGGACTTAGTTGACATGCTTTGGTTGTGTATTAAGCAAGGCTATTTATCTATTTTCATATTTGAAGTCTTCTATGTTTTATTAAATATTTGTTTATGCTTACTTTAGTTTTTATAAAATCAAACAACTTATCTTTCTTCCGTTAATTTAATGACAAAGGTCTAGTATTATTCCTCCGTCCATTTCCTTGGATTGATACTTGGTTCTTACCGATACTTTACTACATATATGACGGGGTACACTTGCCTCTTTCGTGTGTGTTTTGATGTTGAAGTATAAATCACTTTTATAAATTTAAAAGTAATCGTGTGTAATTTCATTATAAAAATATGTATATACGCGCACACGTTAGAGAGAGAGAGAGAGAGACTGGCAACGACGGCGACGGGCTGACGGTAGATTCCGGTGATGTGTTGGTGGCGGCGGCGGTGGGTTTGGTGGTGTGGCGACAGTGGTGGGTGACAGTGGGTTTGATCTGACAGCATGTTTGTTTGATATTGTTTGCTGGGTTTTCATTTGATTTGGGTATTTTACCAGGTATTGCTTCTAATAAATACCCACTTTTGGGTTGTTCTTTTGGTGGGTGTTCTTGCTTCTTACTTTGGGTATGGTGTCGTCTGGGTTGCTGTTAGTGAGACTATTCATAACATGCCTTATTGGGTTGTAAGTATTTTTGTTATGGGTGATAACACAAAGTGTAGGACTATACTATTCTGGTGGTAACATTTCATTTTTGTCGACTGTTTACAGGTTTCGATGTCGATTGTTTTTACAGGTGATCGATTGCAAGTGGTGCCGATGGTGCCCGGTGGTGCCGATGCTGCCCGTTGGTGCCGGTGTTTTTTGATCTTTTTGGATTGATTTGTGTTTTTGATATTGGTCGATTGAAGTGTGGTTTTGGATTTGTGGTGGTGATGATGCAAAAAAAAAAAAAAACACACACACACATATTTTACGATGACGCGGCAAGGATGGTGGCGGCTAGGTTTTTGAACGTGCAACCCCACTTTGCAGCCTCTGATTATCGGAAAATCTGGGCCAAACCTCGTTTTTTTCAAGAATCCACTCATTGTTTTGATTTTTGTTTGTTGGTTTTTTATTTTTTTCCCCAGTCGATGATGATAACAATCTATCTGAGACACCTACCGAGTTGTGATTTATGGGTGCGTTCGTTTTGGGTAAAAAAGGTTTTGTAAAAAAAAGTTAAAACCATAAACTTTTTAACGTAAAACGTAAAGTTTTTAACGTAAAACCTAATTTTTTTAACGTAAAAAGTTTAACGTAAAACGTAAAAACGTAAAACGTAAAACGTAAATAGTTTAACATAAAACGTAAAACGTAAAAAGTTTAACGTAGAACGTAAAAAGTTTAACGTAGAACGTAAAAATTTTAACGTTAAACGTGTAAAGTTTTATGTAAAACGTAAAAAGTAAAACGTAAAAAGTTTAACGTAAAACGTAAACTTTTTAACGTAAAACATAAAACGTCAAACTTTTTCTACGTAAATTGTAAAACGCAAAAAACCGTGTGATAAAACGGCGCGTAAACAAAGGGCGTGAATGTGGGGCATGAAAACGCCGCGAAAAAAACGGGACGTAAAAAACGCCGTGTAAAAACGGGATGTAAAAAACGGCGCGTTAAAAAAACGACGCTTGAAAAAGCCGAGCGTAAAAAACGGCGTGCAAAAACGACGCGTTAAAAAACGATGCGTGAAAAAGCCGGGAGTAAAAATGGCGTGCAAAAACCGGCGGGCAAAAAAATTTTTTTTGTTAAAAAAATTGAATTTAAAAATGTTTTTAATAAAAAAAATTATGTTTAAAAAATAAAAAGTAATATAATAAAACAAAAAAGTAATAAAAAATAATAAAGATAAAAAGACAAAAAAAAGTAATTTTACTAAACTACCCTTTTGGATTAAAATACTAAAGACATAATAAGACAAAATGTATTTAATATTAATTTAGTTACTTTTAATCTCATCCATTCATCTTGTTGATCTAGTGGCTAAAAAGTGGTTCTCTCAGTTCTTACAACTGGAGGTGGATTTTCATTTTAGCTCTCCCCTATATATCTATACTACTTTAATAAGCATATAGGAAGGACAGAAATGGTCATTTGCCACTTTACAACCATTTGAAGCCCATTGTACAAGCTTTAAAGCACAAAGGTGTTGAAAAATCCATTCAACACGCGGACCAGCTCATATAAACTAACCGGATCTCTTTGACCCGGTTTACTCAAATGGATCCAATATATACTTTCTTTCACTCGATCTAAACCCTAATATTTATTTCATTCTCACATCCGCCCCCATCCTTCTTCTTCTTCTCTCTCTCTCACCAGACGCGGTTCTAGGGTTTCAAAACCAGGCGCTCCAAGATCAAGATCTAGGGTTTCTCTGTGATGAATCTCTTTACATCCGACACCAGATCGACTTCCTCATTATCATCACCACCATTTCTAGGGATCCTTTACCGGTCGGTTCAAGATATACGCTTCCTCAGCGATGAATCTCTCTAGATCCAACACCAGATCGACTGGTTTGACCGCTCGGTATCTTTCTTTTTACAGGATCTTTTTTTTTGTTATTTGAATCGGATATGTGTAATATTTCAGATCTGCCGTTGAGTTGTTCGTGTTAGGGTGCACCGGAATAACCAGATGTGGTATGTGTTCTGTAGTTTAGGTTTTTTTTTTTCATTAAAGAAGTTTGTATTTTTAATTTGAAGTTGATTATTGTGTTTATCTTGCAAGTATCATCTGGAATTTGAATCGGATCTGTGTAATATTTTAGATCTGCCGTTGAGTTGTTCGTGTTAGGGTGATTATTGTGTTTATCTTGCAAGTATCATCTGGAATTTGAATTGGATCTGTGTAATATTTCAGATCTGCCGTTGAGTTGTTCATGTTAGGGTGCACCGGAATAACCAGATGTGGTATGTGTTCTGTAGTTTAGTTTTTTTTTCTTAAAAGAAGTTTGTATCTTTAATTTGAAGTTGATTATTGTGTTTATCTTGAAAGTATCATCTGGAGTCGATCTCTACACAATTTCAACAAGGTATTGTTTGAGCCGTAGCTTTTTTATTCTGCGAAATGCTTGTTTGTTTACTACTGGATAACCAGATGTGGTATGTGTTCTTTAGTTTAGGTTTTTTTGAAGCTCATTGTACAACCTTTAAAGCACAAAGGTGTTGACAAAATCCTTCAACAACACGCGGACCAGCTCATATAAACTAACCGGATGCATTTCACTAAATCTAAACCCTAATTTCATTTCATTCACATCCGCCCCCATGCTCATATAAACTAACTGGTATGTTTGTAGCTGATTATGTTTGTTACAGATCTGGTATGTTTGTAGCTGATTTACATGCTTAGGTTACTGATTATGTTTGTTACAGATCTGGTATGTTTGTAGCTGATTATGTTTGTAGCTGATTATGTTTCTTAATCTGTCTGAACTGAAAGTGTTTGAGGCTGTGATGCATAAGCTGAGCTTGTGTTCTTAATCTGTCTGAACTGAAAGTGTTTGAGGCTGTGATGCAAAAGCTGAGCTTGTGTTCTTAATCTGTCTGAAATGAAAGTGTTTGAGGCTGTGATGCAAAAGCTGAGCTTGTGTTCTTAATCTGTCTGGACTGAAAGTGTTTGAGGCTGTGATGCAAAAGCTGAGCTTGTGTTCTTAATCTGTCTGAACTGAAAGTAACAATTGATTTAAAGTAATGAATCAGGTTAAAATTCTAAACAGCTTTGCACTTGCATCAAATTATAACTTTTTAATAAACTTTTTGAATTTAAAGTGTTTGAGGCTGTGATGCAAAAGCTGAGCTTGTGTTCTTAATCTGTCTGAACTGAAAGTGTTTGAGGCTGTTGTCACACCCCAACCGATGGCGGAAATCATCGGGGCGTGGCACTGAGCGAAACAGATTGTCCAGAAGTTTCCATAACAACTATCATTACCATTCAATTTAAATTAACATGTCCCATACTATGTCTCAAACAGTAATCAAATTATTACAGATAAAAATCTAGGCAAATATTATGTTCCGACAACTCAGATTTAAACATAGATAATTTATTTGTTGGTTTCTAGGACCTCCTTTCCTAGCTTCAATTTCATCACAGCACAGAGAGCATCCTAGACCTTTCCTAGCCTCAATTTCACAGTGAGCTAGGCATACAAGCAACCTAAACACCTATTACATATGTTAAAATAAAGTCAATACATAAAATGTAAAGGTGAGCATACAAGTTTGATAATAGCATATAGAGTTCGAATTCTTTTACGCATAACCAGCACGTACACATAGTGAGATGAAGCACGTTAGTTATCGACATAGATCCATCGATACCAATGACTGCGGGTTGACTGCCCGAGGCAGTTCGCAATACATGATTACCACCATAATCCATGCAAGTAAAAGATCCTTAACAACCCCCGTGTGAACGGGTGCTGAGTCCAAACTATAGTACTATCGTTGCTAAGGCAGGTAGACAGCATTCCATGTGTAAACATAACAAACAAGCATTCATAAGCCACATATAACATGCATTAACGGTTAGCGTTCAAATAGTTTGAGTAGTGTGATAATTGTAGTTTGAATATTCGTAACGTATGTAACACCCAAAAGTGCTTAAAGCAAAAAGGGATCGAGTATACTCACAGCGATTAATGGATTGAAGGGAGCGCTTAGCGAGTACGGTTAGCCTGAATAGATTCGATAGTATAACGATAAGTGAAACGTAAAACAGGAAACAAGTGTGGGGAGTCGGACAGCGGGTCGATCGGATGGTAGTCTGATCGGACGGCTGATCGTTCGGCTGACAGACTGCTCGAGCGGCTGTCCGATCGGTTGATAGGCCGATCGGATGGCTGTTCGAGTGGATTGTTTCTTCCTTTGGGAAGGATGTGTTTGTGTATGATGGCTTGACCTTTGAAGTTTTCGTTGTAGCATTTTGAAAACATTGAAGTACCTTTACCTCTCAGGTCGGTCGATTAAACGGCTGTTCGATCGGTCGGCAGCCCGATCGGTTAGGCATTCAACAGAATTTCAAGGTTTAGCCTTTGGATCGGACAGGTGTTCGATTGGACAGGTCAACAAGTCAAAGACTTGAATGAATGTAAAGTGTGATGCAATGGATCGGATGGTTGATCGATCGAATAGCACAACTGCTGTTCGATCGGACAACAGGGTGTCACCTGATCGGACGGCTGTTCGATCGGGTGGCACTTCTAATGCATTGAACATGTTGAAAAATCGATCAAGTATTGAAGCATAGTATCTCATGGTCCGAAGAGTAATCCGATCAGACAATAGTTCGATCGAACAACAGTTCGTTCAACACCATTCTTCAAAACAAGTTGATTGTGTGGGGCCATGTGCTAGCCGATCGGCTGGCCAGTCGATCGGCTGACTATCCGATCGGCTGGCTGTCCGTTCGGACAGCAGTCCGATCGGTCAGCATTCTGACCTGATCAGTCCTTTCGTCTAACACTTGGCTGTTCTGTTTGTTTGTCGTTTCATCGAGGTATTTTGACAGCGAGTAAAACCATAGGTGCCTCGTCCTTGCTTGGTTTCCCGGGTCGGACATGAATCACCCAAATCCGGTCGGTTGGTCTGTTCGGAACGAAGTTTAACGTTTACCCGAAGTCGGTTAACCTTGTGGATAGAATCCAGATCTTGAACCGTACAACCACCGAAGTGATTTGTACACCGGCTCAGGTTTCGTTTCTACCGGTTTGAAGTCATAGGGTGAAAAGAGTTGGGAGAAAGTTGGAAAATCCATCTTCCAATCCTTTTCACCGTGGTTATGTTCAGATCTATTAAAGATCCTTGTTTGTTTATGTGGAAATCGGATAGATCCAAGTCATTCTTGGTGGATTGAGGCCAAAACATGAAGTTCTTCAAGAACTCATGATGACATCATCCTAGAACACTTGATTCTTGATGATTTCACGGTTAAAAGTTAAGATTTGAAAGATAGAAAGGTGTAGGAGTGTGCATAGATCAAGAAAGTACAATGTCACACCCCGATTTCCACGTGTCACCGGTGGGCCCGGTGGGGGAGTATCGTGACGTGGTTGGCAATATAATAGTCAAACAACACAATATTTAATAATGCACAGCGGAAGCAATTGAAAATATAATACAATCGAATTTATTATTGTAATATCAAATGTCACAATATTCGGAAGTTTATCCACAGAAGGATCGAACATAAAATGGAAACAATAGTTCAACAGACTTTTAGGCATCTTAAGCTTGCGAGACTTCTATTGATGCTAAGGAGAAATATCCAGCCAATTTCGTATAGTACCTGCATTTAGCCTTTTTGGAAAATACGTCAGTTTACACTGGTAAATACAATCAACTGACTCATTTTGGAAAATGATTTAAAAATTGGTTTGGATGCACATGGCATAAAATATCTTTTATAATTTGATTAAAATGCACAGAGGCAAAATTAATCTTTTTAACTTGGGAGAATTATTTAATATTATAATCTTGTGAACGAATTACATGTTACTTGTGCGTTCAGTAGCCCGGATCTTGTCCGGGTTAAAGATCAATAGACACACCACATCATAGAGTTATACACTGACAGGTGTACGCCTACACCCCGTGCTCAGGTCGTGGCCATCTCGTAAGATGATGCCAAGGATATCCGGGACATGGTCATTAACCCCCCAAAGGCTTTAAGTAATCAAGACTATTTAAATGAGCCGATCAAATTATTCAACTACCCACTCAACTGTGGAGATTTGATGCTCGATCAAGCGGTATGCTATATACCGTAACCCAAGCCCGTATAGGGAAAATAAGTTAAGAGTATTTACTTGAGCAATGTATAAATCGCAATAAGCAAATGCACGTAGCTTTTACTGGTACTCCTAATCTGGAACGAAGGTTTTATAATAACCTATTAGAATCCTAACGGGTCTTTAATTAAGCTTAAGCTTAGACCGGCTAGTTTCAAAGATAAGTTCAGATACTTGTTTAATATGGGAATTTCATACACATTCTGGATTTTGAGATAAAACGTTAAGGTTTGACCCGTTTCGGCTAATTTATGTAAACTTGTTACATAAACCGAACCGTACGCGTAATAAGCGTGACGGGTATTCATGAGAGCTATATACAGGTTTCCTAACTTAATTATGCCTCAAATATGTTGTGACATTAGTAAGATGTCTTTCATTATGCCCGAAACGAATTAAATCACAAACTATGCCCTGTAGGGGTAGTTTGGTCATTTTAAAGGTTGAAAAAGGGTTTAAGTGTTTAACTGAGTTACAGGTCTGATGTAATCAGTAAACATACTCAAATTAATGAGTTATAACAGTAGGATAAAGTACATATGTGAAGTTTATCAATTATAACCAAACTATGCCCCGTAGGGGTATTTTGGTAATTTCACATAATCCGAAAAGCTCAAAACTGAGGTCTGAGTTTAACAACCTTTGCTTACTGTTAAAATATTATAATTTTCCTTAAATATCAGTAGGTATCAACCCTTGTATGTTTAAAATACTTATAGTACATACTATGCGTTAAAAACGCTTAAAAAGGCGATTAAAGCCATTTCCGGGTTTGATACTTAAATCTGATATTTTTATAATTCCAGAAGGCTTAAAATAATTCATTTATCATATGTGATCAGTAGCAAAAGGTTTGGAGTCGTTTAGATATGTAAAACTCATTTTATGGCCCGTAAGGGTAAAACCGACAAACACCGGAATAAGCCTACGACTATGAGTTATGCTCAGCCTAAAATTAATTAAAAATCTTTAAAAATCCCAAAATAATATATTACATTAGTGGGTAAAAGATTTGGTATCAAAAAGTATGTTTAAGTAGGCTATACGCTAAATGCGCCGTTTAATTAACATAAAGCCTTAATTTTACGCTAACGAGCATAACTCTTAATCTACACCTCAAACTGATGTCAAACTTTTCATACAAGTTTATATATCAGTAATTAAGGTTTCTACTCTTTTACATTTCCAAAAATCACGTTTTAAGGTAATAAGGGCATAATGGTCAACATATGAGCAATTAACGAAATCATGCGTAATAATCGGTTAACTAATGAGCCATAGTGTATAATCACAGAGGGTTATACTAGCATGTAACCTGGTCCAAATAAAGCTCTAAGGAATTTCTAAAACATACCTAAACGGGTCAGAACTGAAAGTCAAAGTGAAAGTCAAACTATGTGACTTTCGGTTCCGAACCGGGTCTAAACAGGAAATTGTCGGGTTGAACATGTTTAGACATGTTCTTACACTTATTACCAAGTTATAACAATGATCCATCAGGTTGTATATGACCTATAATGTTAATTATGCATAAATGGCATTTTAAGTCTCATGTTGACTTTTTATTAACACGTTTGACCCGACATTTGTCCTAGTTAGAGTGGGAATCAGGGGGAACCCTTTTGGGGTTTTATTACCCACATAATTACCTACTTAAAGGTACTTTTGATTCGACTAATCACTGGACCATTAGTGATTAATCTTATAGTCAACCGTTAATTACGACGGTTTGACTTCTAAGCTAAAACTAAGCTAAAACTTAATTAGAAAAGGCTAAGCATACTTACACGTGTCTAATGGATGGTTAGGAAGTCTTGGAATCAGCTTTGGAGTTCCAGAGATGATCAGAAATGAGTGCAAGAATGTTTGTAACTTGGAGGCCTTATATAGTGTTTGTAAACACCATAACATGTTGACAACTAATGCTACAAGTGACCACAATTGTCCCACAGGTGTCCCTGGGGTCTAGGAACATTTTAGGGGTCGCCCAATGGTGAGAAATACCAGTGGGATCGGTCATAATCACGCAAAACAGGCTGCAGCCTGTTTTTCTGGTTCTGGGCGCCTGACGCGGCCCGCCTCAAGTTTTAACCATCCTTACGCGGGCCGCCTGGCCTCTAAAATCAGATTTTCCATTTTTTTTATTTTTGCAACTTGTCCCTTGGCTTCACGAAAGGTCAACTAAGCCTATTCTTTGCATTTTGACCCCTTCATATTTACCCACAAGGGCTTTAGGACTTATACCCACTTTGCCAAGTCCCTGGACACTCCCGGTTAACCCGAAAAGTCATAACTTTCAACGTTAACGCTTTAACCTCTCGCACACGAATTTGATCATAACTTTCTCATACGATAACGAAACTTTATGAAATTTATATCGCGCATTCTAGTAGCATAATTAACATTTACAAAGCTTCGGGTTTGTCAAAAGGTCACTCAGAGGTATATCTTTAAACATGTTGACACATTTAACCCCTGTAGTTTGTAATCTCTCACTTTCAGCTTCGTATGATCCATGATTTATTCGTTTGATGTTATAAACATCATGTAGGGTTATTATGAAGTATATTTATTCACTGTTGACATTTAGAACCCGTATAATCACATACTTTCCATGTTTGTCAACTTTAGTCCTTTTATAACATTCTTTCACACGTTCAAACTTATGACACGTGTCTACACCTTATAGGACGTGAATTTTTCGGGGTGTTACATCCTCACCCCCTTAAAATAAATCTCGACCCGAGATTTACTGAAACAAGTAAGGGTACTTTTCTTTCATCGTGGATTTAACCTCTCACGTGAATTCGGGACCTCTACGGGCATCCCATTTGACCTTAACTATAGGTACATGCTTCCTTCGAAGCTTCTTTACCTGTCGATCTTCAATCGACAAAGGTTTTTCAACAAATTTTAAGCTCTCGTCTATATGCACATCTGTATGGGGTATTACCAGTGATTCGTCAGCGAAACACTTCTTCAGATTGCAGATGTGGAACACATTGTGAATTCCACTGAGCTCTTCCGGTAAATTTAACTTATAGGCAACTGACCCGATACGTTCGATAACCTCGAAAGGTCCTATGTATCTCAGGCTTAGCTTGCCTTTCTTACCAAACCGCATCACTCCCTTCCAGGGTGATACTTTAAGCAACACTTTATCACCTACTTCGAAGTGACAAGCTTTACGCTTCGGATCTGCGTAGCTCTTCTGCCTATCTTGGGCAGCTTTGAGATGGTCACGAATCTGGATAATCTTGTCCGTCATTTCGAAGACTATCTCTGGTCCTGACAATTGGACATCTCCAACTTCCGCCCAACATACGGGCGATCTACACTTTCTACCATGTAATGCCTCAAAAGGCGCAGCCTTTATGCTGGTGTGGTAGCTATTGTTGTAGGAGAATTCGATTAATGGTAAGTTCTTATCCCAACTACCACCCAAATCGATCGCACATGCACGTAGCATATCTTCCAACGTTTGAATAACACGCTCACTCTGACCGTCAGTCTGAGGATGATAGGCCGTACTAAAATTCAAACGTGTGCCCAAAGATTGTTGGAAAGTCTTCCAAAAATGTAACGTGTATCTAGTATCTCGGTCAGAGATAATAGACACAGGTATGCCATGTAAGGCTACAATCTTATCAACGTATAACTGGGCTAACATGTCGGAGCTATAAGTCTCCTTGATGGGTAAGAAATGTGCTGATTTAGTCAGTCTATCAACTACAACTCATATTGTACCATTTCCTTTCCTGGTCTTGGGTAACTTGGTAATAAAATCCATAGTTACCATTTCCCACTTCCACGTAGGAAGTTCAAGCTGTTGTAGCAAACCTGACGGTTTCTGATGCTCAGCTTTGACTTGCACACAAGTCAAGCATTTAGCTACATAGGTGGCTACAGACTTCTTCAAGCCTATCCACCAATAATTTGCCCTTAGATCCTGGTAATTGAACTTACCAATCTATTGCCCCTACAATAGATGTTTATCATTCTATCTTTACAGGGTCTCCAAGGGAGTAGCCTTGATGCTTACATATCAACTATCATAGACAAGCTTATCTTAAGGTGAGATGGTTATTCCAACCACTACTTAACAAATTTTAAGGATTTGTTGATCCTTGAAGTTAGTTGAACAAATCGACGATTCAGAACAGCTGATGGCAATTTCTTAATTGTTGCCTAATTAGGGTTGCGGTAACTAATGCATAAGCAAAATGAACCGTCTTTCTTATTAAACAATACCAAACTTTCGGAATATCAAGTTAGGCTATATGAACCCTCTATTTTAAAACTTAGTAAATCAGGGTTTCGATTCTTCCAATGATGGTACTAGCCGTCTTGGAGATTTCATAATAATACAGCCTTAAATGGGATATGAAACTTAACTCTACCTGCCTCCCAGGGGTAAACAGGGTAAACTTAGGAGAAGATAATCAAGGTACAAGGAGGTTACAGAGATTTCCATATCTCAGGCTCCAGTTCACTCATCAACGCTTGTGTCTAATAAGTGACACATTCATGTTATGAGTCCACATATTCCGTTACCAGGGAATATTTATTTGGACAATTCTATTCTGGATATCTTCTTTGAATACTATTAGTTGACTTTAGTACCATATGATCATTGGGATATCTTTGTGGTCCCATGCATTAAACCTCCATACTGATCAGGCATGGAAGCAATCTATGGAACTTATTAAGATACATCAATTTTCATACGGCGGTTTAGTCATACTATTTGGTATTCGTAATCAATAGAGATTAATTAGATATCAACTATATACGCTGACGCACTTCCTCTTAGAAAGAGGACATTTCGAAAACCATACGACTGAAGGTTTCCGATAGGAACAAAAGAAATGATTCTTTCGATTTCGTCTGTAACTTTTTCCCTTACACTTAATATCTGGGGTTTTTATGGGAAAAATTTCTAAAAGTTTGCTAAGCTTAAGATCTTATGAGAGACTTATTAGCATCCGAACCCAAACGTATCTCTTAGCAGTCAAACCACTAATAATTATGTGCTTTAAGCTTAGATTTTTGGGTATACTGAATAGGGTACTATCTCAGCCAATGAATTAAAATTTGCGACATACTGTCGACTGTCTAGAACTTTTATGGCGAGAGTCAGAAAATTCTTCTTCCGTCTTTTCCCTTTTCGCGAAACGGATACTAGGTTTTTCTAATAAGGTCCTTTCTAGTGTTTAGTCAACATAAGCAAGCCAAGAGTAACTAAAACATAGAGGTAAAACTCTTGGATTCTAATACTTAGTCAACATAATGAGGATAAGTAGATGACTTATAGAAGAAATAAGGAAGTTGTTGTACGTGTGCTTATATTTAATCATAATGGAGATTTCACAAACTAGGCACCTAGCTCGGTTGGCTAGGCGCGCGAAAGGGTGTGGCCTAGACCCAGGTTCGATTCCGGGGACGGCCAGTTTCCACCATTTTTTTTGTTTAATATTAATTAATCGTACGGATACATGTAATTATGAGGGTTGTCTCATAAGGAGTCTTGATAATTAATTGCTTCTTATCACCCACAATATGGGCTTAATTTTCGAGGCAACCAATCGATTTTTATCACTATAATGAGTCTTTATATTTAACGGAACTAGGACATCAGAAAACTGATTCCTAATGGATATAATAATGCTGAAGCAGTCTCTGAGGTATACAGGCTTCTTACTGAACTTACGTTGCTTTTTATTAGGCCTGTACTTGCTCTCTTTCCCAGATTTCGGGGAGTTATCCTCCTTCTTTGGTTCGTCCTTCATATTTGAAGTGTGAACATAGCTCTCCTCATGAGCAATTAAACATGGTTTTTGAATGAGATTTAGAGCGAGAAGCATTCGGCTCTTTGGATTGTCTCATGACCTTTTCCCATGATCCCTCCAACTGCTGCGTCAACCACAGCATGGAGATTAACTCCATTAATATTGAGGTTTACGTTTGTAGTTTTTATTAACATTCGTCGCATTAATAGTATTGCGACTGTCGTCTACCTCATCCGAGTTTTCCATACTCGAAACTTGGTACTAATCACCAAGATTTAACAATTATTAGTCATCATCCTGATGACCTGACTTAGATTAGCCACGGCATTCATAAACCGCATGGGCTATCCTGTTCCGAACATTCATAGTGAATGTTATTTAAACATATTTCCATTATATTTAGCCTAGGTCACGAAAGGACCATCAATGGCATTCAAAGTTTGGAACGAGTCCAATATTTGCTTGACAGGGGATCATAATGTCACAACTGTCTTTGGCACACGAACGATCATGAATAGCTCAAAGGCTAGCCTTACAAGACTTTTATTATATATATACATACATGGCATAGAAGCCTGTCTCGATGGACGTAGAAAGATATGGCTTAAAGCCCAGTCATGAAGGACATAAATGATTATACGGCACGAAGGCCTTGTCGTAAAGGTCATTTAGGTATGGCATAAACGGCCTTGTCATAAGGACATTTATCAAATCTGGCACAAGGCATGTCACCAGGAATGTTAACATTTAATATGTTAGCTTGTCACGAATGACAAATTTTGGTACATAGGCTTGTCATGAATGACTTT
This sequence comes from Helianthus tuberosus, assembly GCA_030545235.1. NCBI lineage: Eukaryota > Viridiplantae > Streptophyta > Magnoliopsida > Asterales > Asteraceae > Helianthus > Helianthus tuberosus. The sequence continues at coordinate 3,805,614 of CM060440.1, forward strand.
AAAACATAACTCGATGGTCTACCACCAAGGTCCTTAATTTATTAGTCGCAATCTTATTAGATTAGGGCTTCAAGGTTTGAACGTGGTTCTTCACCTTTGGACAGGGAGTCATAGACTACAACTGTCATCGTCTTGAAAGATGATTCATTTGGCAGAAAAGTAAGCCAATCAATATCACTAATGGATGTTTATATATATCCATCGTATCTAATGATATTAGTCATGATCACATCGATCACATTGACTATTAGGTTTGGGTATAATCACACCATTTTGAATAGGGGATCATAAAGATCACTACTATCTTCGTCTTACCGACTCTAGAATAAAGTATAGCCCGTAGGCATTTCATCACGAGGGATGTTAATATTTTGATCATCATACCGATGATACTAGTCAGGATCGCAATGATAGTATAGACTATGGGATTTGAGTATAGCTCACCCCCTTGGGCAAAGAATCACAAAAGATTACAATTGCCTTGTCTCAATTGGATAATATAATATAGCCCTCAGGCCAAACATCATTAAGGATGTTAAAATTTTTAATCATCGTATTGATGATTTTTGTCATGATGGCATTGGTCATATAGATTATTAGGCTTGAGCGTAGCTCACTACCTTGGACAGGGATTCGTAAAGATCACAATGTTTTTGTTACACATGGACGATATAATATGGCTCATAGGCGAAACATCACAAATGGATGTTTATAATAGGTTCATCCTATTAGATGATATAAGTCATGATTGCATTAATCATATTGACTATTTGGCTTGAGCATAGCTCACCACCTCAGACAAGTAATCATAAAGATAACAACGTCAATGTCTCAAATGGGCAATATATTGTAGCCCGTAGGCGAAACATCACTAAAGGACGTTAAATAATATGATCATCGTATTAGATGATATTAGTCATGATCGCATTGATCATATAGACTATTATGTTTGGACATAGTCCAATATTTTAGACAGGAGGTCAAAGACCATCACTGTCGTTGTCTTATCGGACAACACGTTTAGCTCGTAGGCACTTCCCTTCTAAGGGATGTTTATTACCGAATTGCCCCTTAGGGAAATTCATTAACCATGGTAAGCAGAGACCATATTTGGTTAATTTATTAATCATATTTTAGGATTTCTATTATAATTTATCCTAGTTATAAAACATTAACAGTTTTATTAGTGGCACCCAATGGCCTGGTCACATGGACATTTATAAATTATAAGCTTATGATTTCAGAGAATCAAAGCAACTATAACAGTTTTATTTAATAGCACAAAAGGCCTAGTCACAAGGACAATTTTAAATCATAAGCCATGATTTCAGAGAATCAAGGCCTTTAAATTATATTAGCACAACAGGCTTAGTCATAAGGACATATATAAATTATATGCTATGATTTCAGAGAATCAAAGCATTTGAGGTTTGAACCTAGTTCATTACCTTTTTCTGACAGGGAGTCATAGCTACCACTGTATTTTGGCTCATGTGGAAATGAGCAAGGCCCGTAGGCACTATATTACCACGTATGGTTAAAATATGATTATCTTAATTGATGATGTAAACCCAGGATTCAGAGATCATTAAACTGGGTTAGGAATCTTTTGAAGAATCCTTAATAACGTGTGTGATTTCCAACGAATCACATCTGCCGAGAGTGTTAACATGTTTTCAGATGTTAACTTAGATACGAATCTTTTAAACAGGTCTTACCATCTTGGCCAGGTCTTTATAATGACACTCAGGCTAGGTTTCACTCTTAAGATTCTTTTAATATTTATCGCAGAACAATTTCTAAATTGAAATGTTAATAAGGATCTGAATCTAAATTGAGGAACTGCCATCTTGGCCGGTCTTAATATGACCCGAAGCTAGGTCTTGTCCCTTTTTAGATTTTTCCATTTTATTAAAATGGTAGATCTTGCAAAAAGGAAATGTTATTTTTCCATTTATTTAATATTCTTGTTTAGAATGAAAGTTTAAACTTAATCATTCCACTATATAAAAATAAAAGTATAAAGTTGCCCTAAGCGGGACTTGAAAGGAATAATGTTGTCCACGAAGGGACTAAAAAAATAAATATGTCCTTATAAGGACTATTGAGGAAACGATTTTCAGCAAAGGAGTTTCTTCTTCATTCAATTCCTGAATGCTTTCTCCTTGGTTGCACGTCTCATCTTGGTCGCTGTACGAAGCTCAGCATTTCAAGGCTCCGGGTGTAGAGAATCCCCAGTTCAACTTCCTCGCTTGGCGACGTATCCAATAATAATAAAAATTGGAAGCAAAATTTCCATATTAGGATTTAGATTATTCCTATGTTAAGTCTAGACTCAGAAGGTCAAGGAATGTGCTACTGTGTCATTGAGATTAAACACAAAAGGGTAGTGTTTAATTCACTCAACGTTGGCTCTGATACCAACCTGTCACACCCCGATTTCCACGTGTCACCGGTGGGCCCGGTGAGGGAGTATCGTGACGTGGTTGGCAATATAATAGTCAAACAACACAATATTTAATAATGCACAACGGAAGCAATTGAAAATATAATACAACCGAATTTATTATTGTAATATCAAATGTCACAATATTCTGAAGTTTATCCACAGACGGATCGAACATAAAATGGAAACAATAGTTCAACAGACTTTTAGGCATCTTAAGCTTGCGAGACTTGTATTGATGCTAAGGAGAAATATCCAGCCAATTTCGTATAGTACCTGCATTTAGCCTTTTTGGAAAATACGTCAGTTTACACTGGTAAATACAATCAACTGACTCATTTTGGAAAATGATTTAAAAATTGGTTTGGATGCACATGGCATAAAATATCTTTTATAATTTGATTAAAATGCACAGAGGCAAAATTAAACTTTTTAACTTGGGAGAATTATTTAATATTATAATCTTGTGAACGAATTACATGTTACTTGTGCGTTCAGTAGCCCGGATCTTGTCCGGGTTAAAGATCAATAGACACACCACATCATAGAGTTATACACTGACAGGTGTACGCCTACACCCCGTGCTCAGGTCGTGGCCATCTCGTAAGATGATACCAAGGATATCCGGGACATGGTCATTAACCCCCAAAGGCTTTAAGTAATCAAGACTGTTTAAACGAGCCGATCAAATTATTCAACTACCCACTCAACTGTGGAGATTTGATGCTCGATCAAGCGGTATGCTATATACCGTAACCCAAGCCCGTATAGGGAAAATAAGTTAAAAGTATTTACCTGAGCAATGTATAAATCGCAATAAGCAAATGCACGTAGCTTTTACTGGTACTCCTAATCTGGAACGAAGGTTTTATAATAACCTATTAGAATCCTAACGGGTCTTTAATTAAGCTTAAGCTTAGACCGGCTAGTTTCAAAGATACGGTTCGTACGCACGATTAAGCGAAGACCGGATAGAACGTGATTTAGACCCGATAAGTTCAGAGACTTGTTTAATATGGGAATTTCATACACATTCTGGATTTTGAGATAAAACGTTAAGGTTTGACCCGTTTCGGCTAATTTATGTAAACTTGTTACATAAACCGAACCGTACGCGTAATAAGCGTGACGGGTATTCATGAGAGCTATATACAGGTTTCCTAAGTTAATTATGCCTCAAATATGTTGTGACATCAGTAAGATGTCTTTCATTATGCCCGAAACGAATTAAATCACAAACTATGCCCTGTAGGGGTAGTTTGGTCATTTTAAAGGTTGAAAAAGGGTTTAAGTGTTTAACTGAGTTACAGGTCTGATGTAATCAGTAAACATACTCAAATTAATGAGTTATAACAGTAGGATAAAGTACATATGTGAAGTTTATCAATTATAACCAAACTATGCCCCGTAGGGGTATTTTGGTAATTTCACATAATCCGAAAAGCTCAAAACTGAGGTCTGAGTTTAACAACCTTTGCTTACTGTTAAAATATTATAATTTTCCTTAAATATCAGTAGGTATCAACCCTTGTATGTTTAAAATACTTATAGTACATACTATGCGTTAAAAACGCTTAAAAAGGCGATTAAAGCCATTTCCGGGTTTGATACTTAAATCTGATATTTTTATAATTCCAGAAGGCTTAAAATAATTCATTTATCATATGTGATCAGTAGCAAAAGGTTTGGAGTCGTTTAGATATGTAAAACTCATTTTATGGCCCGTAAGGGTAAAACCGACAAACACCGGAATAAGCCTACGACTATGAGTTATGCTCAGCCTAAAATTAATTAAAAATCTTTAAAAATCCCAAAATAATATATTACATTAGTGGGTAAAATATTTGGTATCAAAAAGTATGTTTAAGTAGGCTATACGCTAAATGCGCCGTTTAATTAACATAAAACCTTAATTTTACGCTAACGAGCATAACTCTTAATCTACACCTCAAACTGATGTCAAACTTTGCATACAAGTTTATATATCAGTAATTAAGGTTTCTACTCTTTTACATTTCCAAAAATCACGTTTTAAGGTAATAAGGGCATAATGGTCAACATATGAGCAATTAACGGAATCATGCGTAGTAATCGGTTAACTAATGAACCATAGTGTATAATCACAGAGGGTTATACTAGCATGTAACCTGGTCCAAATAAAGCTCTAAGGCATTTCTAAAACATACCTAAACGGGTCAGAACTGAAAGTCAAAGTGAAAGTCAAACTATGTGACTTTCGGTTCCGAACCGGGTCTAAACAGGAAATTGTCGGGTTGAACATGTTTAGACATATTCTTACACTTATTACCAAGTTATAACAATGATCCATCAGGTTGTATATGACCTATAATGTTAATTATGCATAAATGGCATTTTAAGTCTCATGTTGACTTTTTATTAACACGTTTGACCAGACATTTGTCCTAGTTAGAGTGGGAATCAGGGGGAACCCTTTTGGGGTTTTATTACCCACATAATTACCTACTTAAAGGTACTTTTGATTCGACTAATCACTGGACCATTAGTGATTAATCTTAAAGTCAACCGTTAATTACGACGGTTTGACTTCTAAGCTAAAACTAAGCTAAAACTTAATTAGAAAAGGCTAAGCATACTTACACGTGTCTAATGGATGGTTAGGAAGTCTTGGAATCAGCTTTGGATTTCCAGAGATGATCAGAAATGAGTGCAAGAATGTTTGTAACTTGGAGGCCTTATATAGTGTTTGTAAACACCATAACATGTTGACAACTAATGCTACAAGTGACCACAATTGTCCCACAGGTGTCCCTGGGGTCTAGGAACATTTTAGGGGTCGCCCAATGGTGAGAAATACCAGTGGGATCGGTCATAATCGCGCAAAACAGGCTGCAGCCTGTTTTTCTGGTTCTGGGCGCCTGACGCGGCCCGCCTCAAGTTTTAACCATCCTTACGCGGGCCGCCTGGCCTCTAAAATCAGATTTTCCATTTTTATTTTTATTTTTATTTTTGCAACTTGTCCCTTGGCTTCACGAAAGGTCAACTAAGCCTATTCTTTGCATTTTGACCCCTTCATATTTACCCACAAGGGCTTTAGGACTTATACCCACTTTGCCAAGTCCCTGGACACTCCCGGTTAACCCGAAAAGTCATAACTTTCAACGTTAACGCTTTAACCTCTCGCACACGAATTTGATCATAACTTTCTCATACGATAACGAAACTTTATGAAATTTATATCGCGCATTCTAGTGAGCATAATTAACATTTACAAAGCTTCGGGTTTGTCAAAAGGTCACTCAGAGGTATATCTTTAAACATGTTGAAACATTTAACCCCTGTAGTTTGTAATCTCTCACTTTCAGCTTCGTATGATCCATGATTTATTCGTTTGATGTTATAAACATCATGTAGGGTTATTATGAAGTATATTTATTCACTGTTGACATTTAGAACCCGTATAATCACATACTTTCCATGTTTGTCAACTTTAGTCCTTTTATAACATTCTTTCACACGTTCAAACTTATGACACGTGTCTACACCTTATAGGACGTGAATTTTTCGGGGTGTTACATACAAGATTTAGGACAAAAACTTACCGGAATTGGGAGAAATCTGAGAAAAGGTGAGTTGAGCGTGCTGGTCGAACAGAGGTTTCCAAAAGTGGTAAAGGATGACAATGACAGGGGTATTTATAGGATGACAAAAGAGGAAAGGGCTGGCCGATCGGCTGGCAGCTCAATCGGACAGCCTGTCCGATCGGACAGCAGTCCGTTCGGCTGGCTGTTCGATCGGCTGGGAAGCCTGATCGATCAGTCACCCCTTTCGAATGTTCTGCGTGACGATTTCTGTTATTTCGATTTCGATTACGGGCGGTTCGATACAAGAGGGTTTCCTAGTCAAATTACTTTTAGTCCCAACTACTTCGTATCTCGCGTAATCTATTTTCCACCATCTATCCTAGTTCGATTGTGATTCGAGTTCGAGTTCGATAGCATTCGAGTTTCGATTGAGTTCGCTTGATTACACAACACAACATAAATAAACATGCACAGGTAACACGTAAAGCACACACACACACGTATGATAGCAAGTAAAATACATAGTTCGAGTTGCGATTCGACGTCGATTCGATTAGCGTAGCTTGATTGTTAGTTGGTTAACTTTATCGCATTGTTACTTCCTATAGTTCACAGTCGTAGGTCAATTGAAGTACGATTAACACACGTCGATTATTGTAATTAACAACACTTACTCCACATAATATATTTAAAAACAAGAAGTTTCTACTAGTCAAGTTGCGCGAAATCGGTCGTTGACTCTGACCTTGACTTTGACTTTGACTTGTGAAAACACGGGGTGTTACAGCTGTGATGCAAAAGCTGAGCTTGTGTTCATAATCTGTCTGAACTGAAAGTGTTTGAGGCTGTGATGCAAAAGCTGAGCTTGTGTTCTTAATCTGTCTGAACTGAAAGTAACAATTGTTTTAAAGTAATGAATCAGGTTAAAACTCTAAACAGCTTTGCACTTGCATCAAATTATAACTCTTTTTAATAAACTTTTTGAATTTAAAGTGTTTGTGGTTGTGATGCAAAAGCTGAGCTTGTGTTCTTAATCTGTCTGAACTGAAAGTGTTTGAGGCTGTGAAGCAAAAGCTGAGCTTGTGTTCTTAATCTGTCTGAACTGAAAGTGTTTGAGGCTGTGATGCAAAAGCTGAGCTTGTGTTCATAATCTGTCTGAACTGAAAGTGTTTGAGGCTGTGATGCAAAAGCTGAGCTTGTGTTCTTAATCTGTCTGAACTGAAAGTAACAATTGTTTTAAAGTAATGAATCAGGTTAAAACTCTAAACAGCTTTGCACTTGCATCAAATTATAACTCTTTTTAGTAAACTTTTTGAATTTAAAGTGTTTGAGGCTGTGATGCAAAAGCTGAGCTTGTATTCTTAATCTGTCTGAACTGAAAGTGTTTGAGGTTGTGATGCAAAAGCTGAGCTTGTGTTCTTAATCTGTCTGAACTGAAAGTGTTGAGGCTATGATGCATAAGCTGAGCCTGTGAGGTTACATATGTGTTTAAAACACTTGTACATCATGCTTTAAAGGTTGTTTAAGTTTAGTGGCAAATTACTCTTGTACATCATGCTTACATAACACAATAGACTGTGATGATGATTGTATTTTGAGGGTACATAGAAGATCCGAGTAGCATCTTGGCGGGGCAATATCCAGGTTGCATAGTTCTCACTCTGCAACCGTGTGTTGCAGCCATGGCTTTAACCGTAGTTGTGTTCATCTCTCAATTACATGTCTGAGTCTTCCAGATGTTTTGAAAGAAAGTATATATTGGATCCATTTGGGTAAAACGGGTCAAATGCATCCGGTTAGTTTGTATGAGCTGCTCCGCATGTGTTGAAGGATTTTTCAACACCTTTGTGCTTAAAAGGTTGTACAATGGGCTTCAAATGGTTGTAAAGTGGCAAATGACCATTTTTGTCCTTGCTATATGCTTATTAAAGTAGTATAGTATGCTTATTAAAGTAGTATAGATATAGAAGTATAGATATAGATAGAAGTATAGATATAGAGTATAGAGTATAGATATAGATATAGATAGATAGATAATGTGCTTAAAATGATTTTAGCCTTTATGTTTGTTACAGATCTGGTATGTTTGTAGCTGATTTACATGCTTATGTTACTGAAGGTTTTAGTATCTAAGTTGAGTGCTTGTAGAGTTGTGATGAATTGTGATGAATGTAGTTGAATTTATAGACTTCCAAGCATGCTTCCTTTCTGACAAATCCGAACTGTGTTTGCTTTTACAGCTGTATTTGAACAGTCATCGTCAGTAAAAGAATTCAAAAAGGATGGCAGTAAAATATTTTGGATTCTGAAAGGTTGTCAACTGTTTGAAGACTTTTTGTGAAAAGTCTTTGATAGGCTGTCAACTGTTAAACTGTAAAATCAGGAGTTAGGTTTCTGAAAAAGGTTTCGAAAGTCTTTCTGACATGTTACTGTTCAATTTTTTGGTCATAAAAAATTACTAAATCAATTTTTAGTTTAAATTCAAAAAGTTTATTAAAAAGAGTTATAAATTGATTCAAGTGCAAAGCTGTTTAGAGTTTTAACCTGATTCATTACTTTAAATCAATTGTTACTTTAAATTGCAAAAGCTGAGCTTGTGTTCTTAATCTGTCTGAACTGAAAGCATGATGTACTATGATGCAAAAGCTGAGCTTGTGTTCTTAATCTGTTTGAACTGAAAGTGTTGAGGCTATGATGCATAAGCTGAGCCTGTGAGGTGACATATGTGTTTAAAACACGTGTACATCATGCTTTAAAGGTTGTTTAAGTTTAGTGGCAAACTACTCTTGTACATCATGCTTTAAAGCGAGGTTACATAACATAATAGACTGTGATGATGATTGTATTTTGAAGGTACATAGAAGATCCGAGTAGCATCTTGGCGGGGCAATATCCAGGTTGCATAGTTCTCACTCTGCAACCGTGTGTTGCAGCCATGGCTTTAACCGTAGTTGTGTTCATCTCTCAATTACATGTCTGAGTCTTCCAGATGTTTTAATAAGCAAATGAGTAGGTTATGATGCATAATATGTCTGAACTGAAAGTGTTGAGGCTATGATGCATAAGCTGAGCCTGTGAGGTTACATATGTGTTTCTTGTGCTTAAAACACTGGTATGTTTGTAGCTGATTTTCATGCTTATGTTACTGATTTGAATCCATTGTACAAGCATTTAAGCATGAATGTGTTGAAACTTTCTTCAACACGAGGAGCAGCTCATGGATCCTAACCGGATCTCTTTGACCCGTTTTACTCAAATAGATCCAATATAAACTTTCTTTCACTCAAAGTGTTGAGGCTATGATGCATAACCTGAGCCTGTGAGGTTATGATGCATAAGCTGAGCCTGGCGGGGCAATATCAAGGTTGCATAGTTCTCACTCTGCAACCGTGTGTTTGCAGCCATGGCTTAACCCGGTTTGTAGCTGTGTTCATCTCTCAATTATATGCCTGAGTCTTCCAGATGTTTTGATAAGCAAATGAGCAGGTGGTGTATCGAAATCAATCTTCCTCTTAGGCGATTTAGCCCGCCGCAAGGATTCGGTTTGGCAGGAATTTTCTTGTTATACGGTTGTGGACCAGCTCAATGTGAATGCTGGGTCCATGTTTATATTGTATAGTACTCAATGTGTATTTCAATTTGTTGTATTTATGAACACAGATTATATTAAGAAAAAAAGAAAGTTATTTTTGTATTGTGTAATCATCATCTTCTTAGAGTTTTGGCGTGGTTTGATTTCATTCTTTGATGCGCAATGGAAAGAATCTTACTTTCACTTATACTTGTAGCATTCATACACGAAAACTGAAAACTGACAGGTGTCGCCTTTAGACAAAATGTATATTTTCAAAGCAAAACAAACATGAAGAACCCTCTATTTTTTCACAAGCAAAACAAACATTATGAACCCAAAATACCCAAATACCCAAATAACATGATGAAACCCTCTGTTTTTTCATCGAATCAAACCATAAATCAAAATGAGGAACACATCCAAACCATCTATTTTTTCATCGAATCAAACCAAAAATTAATGAGGAACACATCAATCCGAAACTGATCGATCAGTTCTTTTTAAACAGTTCTCAAACAACCAGGGGTAAGACCGTCTTTTGGCATGAGTGAAATATCAACCTGAGCCCCTAAATTCATTTTTTGCTTTTTTCTTATGAAATCTAAATCAAAATGAGGAACACATCCAAGGGAGGGTGTTTCGGGTGGGTATTTCGGGTGGGTAGTGTTCCGGGTGGTGGGATGTTTTCGGGTGGGTAGTGTTTCGGGTGGGTAGAGGTGTTTGTCCAAGAGAGGGTGTTTCGGGTGGGTGGGTGGGTAGGGGTGTTTGTCCAAGAGAGGGTATTTCGGGTGGGTGGATTTTAATATTTAAGTATTTATAAAAAAAAACAATTTTTAAGTGTTATTAAAAAGTCAACAAAAGATGCCAAAGGGCCCAGAAGTGTTTTCGTCCAACTGTTTCGGGTGGGTATTGCAAAAAATTCTACTTTATTATTAATTAACTTTGTCACGTGTCTATATGTTATATGTATATGTTATATGTGAGTGGATGTATTGAACCAATAAGGAAAGTTTACTATTACTATGATGTGACAACTACTATTCATTAGGTTGGTTTATTAATACATACAATACAGAGACAAAACGTCATACCAACTTCGTAGACTTGACGGAACTTACAGACTCGATAACAAAAGACCGTAACATACAATACAGAGACAAAACGTCAAAGATCCACAAGCAATTGTGGATCTTTACTGACGGGTGCACTTCAGAATGACGCATATATGAATGAATATAACCTCAGTGTAGGTAATTACATATCTACCACTGGGGTTATATTCATTCATATAAATGAATGGTAGATATGTAATTAGCGAGCTCTGGAATTTCAAGGAAAATCGAAGAGCTACACTGGGGTTATATTCATTCATATTAATCACTTCCTTATGTGCACCGCGCCATCTTCTAGGAGGTTGTCAAGTGTTCTCGCCTTCGTAGTTGGTGTTTTGCGTATCTTTACATCCGCAGCCATTCTGTACAACAAAACACATTCAAATGAGGAACACATTCGAATCAAACCAAAAATCAATATGAGGAACACATCAATCCGAAACTGATCCGATTAGTTCTTAATATGAGGAACCCAAATCATGCAATCAAACCAAAAATCAATATGATGAACACACAAGAATCAAAACCAAAACACATTGAAAACCACTGATCCGATCAGTTCTTTATATGAGGAACCCAAATCATGGAATCAAACCAAAAATCAATATGATGAACACACAAGAATCAAAACCAAAACACATTGAAAACCACTTATCCGATCAGTTCTTAATATGAGGAACCCAAATCATGGAATCAAACCAAAAATCAATATGATGAACACACAAGAATCAAAACCAAAACACATTGAAAACCTCTGTTTTGATACCCTAAACCCACAAGAATCAAAACAAAAACACATTGAAAACCTCTGTTTTGATGCATTTTGAACAATATACTCAGTTGATACATCAACCCTCTGTTTTTTCAAAATCAACCCTCTGTTTTTTCAAAATTAACCCAAAATCATCGAATGGAACCCAAAATCAACCCTCTGTTTTTTCAAAATCAACCCAAAATAATCGAATAGAACCCAAAATCAAACCCAAAATCATCGAATGGAACCCAAAATCAACCCTATGTTTTATCAAAATCAACCCAAAATCATCAATGGAACCCAAAATCATCGAATGGAACCCAAAATCAAACGAATGGAACCCAAAATCAACCCTCTGTTTTTTCAAAATCAACCCAAAATCATCGAATGGAACCCAAAATCATCGAATGGAACCCAAAATCAAACCCAGAATCAACAATCTGTTTTTTCACAATATAAACACATTCAAATCATCGAATCAAACCAAAAATCAATATGAGGATGAAGATGAACCTGATCTGTTCGATGATGAAGATGTTCGATGATGAAGATGTTCGATGAAGATGATGAAGATGATCTGTTGATCTGTTCGATGAAGATGATGATGATCTTGGGAGTTGGGAGAGATATTGGGAGTTGGGAGAGCTGTTGATGATGATAATGAAACTGGAGGTCGGCTATTAAGTGTAAATTGTCGCCACACTGGGACCTGTTTGCACAAAACAAAACCGTAGCATACCAATTTTAATCCGAATTCAACCAAAACATGCGTTACCTTTTCTAACACATAAAATTAATAAAGTTGAGCCATGATGCATGTGTGTTTGTATGTGTATTCATAATTCATAGTACCATGTATATGCATTTAAATTTATGCTTGAATCATACGTGTTTATGCTATTAAACGAGTTTACCGAGTTACATATTTGTTGCAACTTATGTTGACGTTCTTGAACACCCTCAAGTCGACGCTTTGAATGTCAAATATATATCAGAAATTATAGGCGGATTGGTTTGAATAGTTTTGAGCTTATGGTTGTGCTTTTGTTGGCTTGGCGCAGTTCGATTTGTTTACATCCTTGTAAAACTCTTTAAATCCCCATCACCAGTTTTGAAGTACCTTAACTGAAAATTTAGATTTTAGTTATGACCCATCTGAACTGAACATTCTCATGCACACCCTTAGAATTACTAAGAAGTGATTTGTTTTCCTTTGCATCACGAATTTGGTTTTGGTTATGGCTCAAAACCGAACTGCCCTGTAGATAGCCCTAAACTTACTAACCTAAGTGATATGTTTCCCGCCGCATCGCGCAGGTAAAAAACTAGTATATATATATATATACACACACACACATATATAGGACCGCTAAAATGAGAACCACCTCCAGTTGTAAGAACCGTGAGAACTACACCGTACGGGGCGAGGTCGACCAATTTTTTTTTCATAAACGTAGATGCGTGTATTATAAGCACATTTGTAAAAAAAAATTCAAAAAAAAAAATGTCGTGTGTGTAGTTTTGAGCACCACAAGTTTGCGTTTACGGGTACCGTAAAATTTATTTAAAATTTACGGTATCCGTAAACACAAACTTGTGGTGCTCAAAACTACACACGCGACATTTTTTTTGAATTTTTTTACAAATGTGTTTATAATACAAGCATCTAGGTTTATGAAAAAAAATTTTGGTCCAACTCGCCCCGGATCAAAAAGTTCTCATGGTTCTTACAACTGGAGGTGGTTCTTATTTTAGCGGAATTCTATATATATATATATATATTCAAAATATTTTATTAGGAATTGATATCTTTGTGAGTCTTGTAGTTATTAGGAATTGATATTTTTTTATTGATATTTTCTTTTATATAGTAAATCTTACTTTTCAATACATTAAAATTGATGTATTCATCTATATAGTTATATAGTTACCGTATTAGAAAAATAATAATTAAGAATATCCGCCTGATTTATTTTGACTCGTAATATATTACTACATTTAGGCCTGTAAATGAATCAAACGAATATGAACAGTGGCATGTTCGTGTTATATAATCGAACAATTTTTTTTGTGTTGGTTTATTAAGAAAATGAGCATGTTCGTGTTCGTGTTCGTTTATGTTCGTTTATTTAAAACCTAAACGAACAGTTCACGAACGTAAACGAACATAAGCAAACAAACTTAAATGAACATAATTTAAAAAAACAATAAACAACACACATGAACACAATTGACGAAATATAAATGAACACAAATGAAAATAATTTACTAAACATAAACGAATATAAAGTAATTTTTATATTAATTAGTAATTATTTACTCTAAATTCTATTTGAAAACCCATTTTTATTACTAGAAAGCCTAGTTATCATTTTTTATATTAATTAGTAATTAATTACTGTAAAGTAAATTTTTATATTAATTTGTTATATAGGTTCTGGGTTCGATTCCCACAAGGGAGATGGATATGATCGGGTTGGTTCTGCTGGTGGTATGATACTCCAGTGGTCCGTCAGTGATCCAAATTTTCCGTTAGAAAAACCTAATTACCAACTAGTTCTATTTATATAAGTAGATAGAAAGTTCCTTTTATGATTAATATTTATAAAAAAATATAACTATTCATGTATTTAAATTGAAACGATATAAACAAATGTAAATAAACGAATATAAATGAACACAAATGAACGAACATAAATGGACGTTCACGAACATTAATGAACTAACAAAACGTTTGTACATGTTCGTTCATCAAATTAAATGAACAAAGAAATGTGTTCGTATTCGGTCATTTATTAAACAAACGAATATAAACGAACTTTCCGCCGAACAAGTTCAAGAAGAGTTCATGAACGTTCGATTCGTTTATAGGCCTAACTACATTGATTTGTTTTAGTATATTTTTATAAAACCTTTTGTTTCTAACTAAAAAAATACCTCTATTTACATGATCACAAGCCATAAAATGATAAAACTATAAATTCTAATGACCTCATAATCATTTACCACAACTGTCCAAAGGCCAAAACATGCATATAAATTTAAGAGTAAACTGCCATTTTGGTCCCTGTGGTTTGGCCAGTTTTGCTATTTTAGTCTAATTCTCAAACTTTTTACATCTGGGTCCCTGTGGTTTGCATTTTGTTGTCATTTTGGTCCAAAAGTGATATTTGACCAGAATCACCAAATTAAAACCTCCTGTTTTGTCCTTACCCTCAGGGGTATTTTGGTCATTTTAAATTATTATAACTAAATAAAAGCATCTTCATCTTTCATCTTTCCCCAGATTAAAACCTCCCCTCTCTCTCTAAAGTCTCCCACCTCTCTCTCTCTTCTCTCTCTCTCTGTCTAAATATAAATCTAGTTCAGATCCTTGCTTCTCCTCCACCATATCTGTATTTTTCTAAATCGAAATTAAGACTCCAGGTGCCAAATCGAAACCTAAGCTCGCCATTTATGGATAACCACCTGTGAAGTGAAGGTAATTTCCACCATCCTCTAAATTCCCCATATCATCAAAATTAAGGATCTTAACAGGTGTCGGCACTTCAACAGACATTGAATTTGTTGTGCACGGAGATTTAGAGGGTGTAGAACAAGAAACAGGGGGGATTATACCTGGGTCATCTGTTGAAGACCATCATGCTCCTCACCTGAAACAATTTCAATAATCACACATTTACATAGACAAAAAACAAAACCATTCAAAACAACCACCGATCAGAAACATCTAGCAACTAAACAACACAATGTACCCACAATCAACACATGCAATCAGTCAAACAAGAAAACAAAACAAACCCACCTCAAAACCCCTGAAAAATCAAGATTTAAACAAAACCCAAAAACAAAAAGCCACATAATTTGCAGATAAGAGATAGAGATGAAAGAGAGAGGGAGAGGCGGTGGCATCCGGCGGAGGAACGGCGATGATGAAGATGATGACACCGGTGGTTGGGTGGCCGATGGTGGTGGTGGCGGGGTAGCCGGTGACTAGTCGCCTGAGTTTCTTTCTAGTTAGGGTTTTATTTGGGGATGATGATGATTTATTTGGGGAAACTTCGAACCTCCTTCATCAGCATCAATCAACGCTGCCGTTTTCCGATGTCGGTTCTCATTGGGGCCGTTTTCCGATGTCAGTTCTCATCACGGTGGTGGTGGTGTTCGACAGAGAGGAGAGAGAGAGAAGAGAGAGATGGGTGTTTGGAGAGAGAAAGAGAGTGTGTGTGTGTGTGTGCAGGTTTTAGAGAGAGAGTTCACGGGGATGGTGGTGTTGGCGGCAGTGGGATGGTGGTGGTGGGGATGATGCGGTGGTGGGGGTGTGGTGGTAGTTCAGAGAAGAGAGAGAGAGCTGAAGTCGATGCTGAAGATGAACTGCAGATTGTATATGTATGTGTGTATATTAATATATATATATATATATATATATTAATTTTTGAATTAAGAAAATGTTAAATGAAAAGCAAAATGACCAAAATGCCCCTGAACTAAAAGACAAAATAGGAGGTTGCAACAGTAAAAAAATAGGGTTTTTAAATTTTGGACTAAAATGGCAACAAAATGCAAACCACAGGGACCCAGATCCCAGATGTAAAAAGTTTAAGATTTAGACTAAAATGGCAAAAGTGCCCAAACCACAGGGACCAAAATGGCAGTTTACTCTAAATTTAATAAGTCAAACTTGTCACTTGCCATTTGGCTTCATTAATGACTAAAATCAATGTTAATATTTTCAGTTATTCGTAGCCTCATAAGGTTTCACAAATAGTGTGTACACTATTACCTTCTTTTTCCTCTAAGACAAAGATTAAAGTATTTTAAGATAAGAGGAAAGTCAATTTCTTGGATACTAAAGCAAATGGATTTGTTGGGTCCATGCCTTTATAGTCTAGTGGCATTTTGAGGGTGAGATAAAACTTTGGGACCAATAAGTTCAGGCATCGATTCCCACAAGGTGGGTTTTCACATATTTATTGGGTTTCCCCCTGAATTAGTGTATAGGCATTATGCCTAGTTTAGATAGATATGATTGGATGATTCCGCTGATGACACGATGATACTTCAGTGATCCAAATATACCGTTCAAAAAATAAAAATGGATTTGTTAGGTGTGTGTTGACAATTTGTATTTTAACAACTATAAAAACAAATTAATTAATTAACTGAATATATTAATATTATTAATAAGTTAGGTCTTTAATTGTATTTTTCTCGAGTGAATGAATTGATAACAATTATTTTGATTACCAATGGGGTAGTGGTCCACTGGCAAAGTAAAGCCTTTAAACACCTTTGGGGAGAGAGGTTTTGTGTTCAAGTCTCATAGACGACATGGAATAAAAGAAATTTGCTGTTAAAAAAAACAATTATTTTGATTACTTTAACTAAAAGCAACCAATTACTCCTTACTTAGGTATACTATTCTAAGAATTCTTTGATTGTTTAAATCTTTGACAAAGGGTACAGCTTGTTTAAGCATAAAATGTTTCTCAGTAAACGTCACTTTTTCATATCATTTAAGTGTCATAAATTACGATGGTTGTTCAAAGTATATGCAACCAGAAACCAAACCAAACACACTAGTTGAATAAATGTAATTTTATATATCAAATAATAAAAAGTTATATACATAAGAACCATATTGTACGGGTTGAATAAATGTAATTTTATATATCAAATAATAAAAAAGTTATATCTTTAAAACCGTTATTTTGAATAAGAGTAATAAAAAATAAATCTTAATATTAAGTTACTTTTTAAGTTATTTTATACATATGTAAGCTGTTAATAGAATATATTATATATTGTTTAATCACATATACATCCATATGTTCATTATGCCTTAATACATCTAAAACTGATTAAGTTTCAAATGTCAAAGAAAAAAATTATTAAGTCTTCTAAATGTTGAAATTAATTAAATAATATGATATTATCGGTAAACTTAAGTTTTAATTGAACATAAATATAATATGATACAATCAATGAGATTATATCCCAATTTAGTTTAAAAAAATCATCCCAAATATCTTCTACAAATTTTAAATTTAAAATTATCAATAATCGACTTTCTCTCATAGAGCGCCATGTGTCTCTCAAGTGGTTTCTTTTATTATATAGTATAGATTTATATAAACTGGAGCTAAGCAATTCAAGATACGAAGAAGCTCAAGGATAGACTCTATAAATGAGTTTCAATTTAGTTTGAAGTTTAAACTCGGTTTGATTCGAGCTTTTATAATTGAGAGTCATAATTATGAATAACTAATTTTATGCCCCGCTCGTGTTGCGGGGCACGTTAGGTTTGTGTTTCGGTTACTTGTACACACTACTCATAAAACGATCTCGAGAAAAAGTTACATCAAGATGTAGATAAAAATACGTGTTTTGATTACTTATACATACTACTTATAAAACGATCTCAAGAATACATCAAGACGTAGCTAAACATATGCTATTCAAAGGAAATAATTTATTAAGTTTAGAAACTGTAGAGTAACTTCATTAAAATCCACAGACAGTAGCATAAACTGACAAAAGGAAAACATAAAGAAAAAATTGGGTAGACTTCAGGGATGTTAAATGTAATATCTCAATAAATGAGAAAAAAATATTGCACTGGGCAAGTTTCGTGAGTTTGTGACTTTTAGAGGGGAAGATCCAAATATATTGCAGTTCAATTTATTTCCTCGAGTTTACTAATGTATATTAGGTTAAAATTGTGTTCTTTTGTTTGTTGAATTACTAAAGGTGGCTGAATGGATGGGGCAAGAGGGTTAGGTAACGGATTAAGGCGTGAATGTTTTTAATATGGGTCGGATTGAGTTGAACTCAAATACTTTTTGGCATTTTTTTCTTGTATAACAATATGAGTTAACTGTCATTTCTGTTCCTCTGGTTTGTCCAATTATGCCAGTCTAGGCCAAATTTCAAATTGAATGAAGGGTAAAACCGACATTTATTGGTTGACAAAGGAGGTAGAACAAATAGCAGGTTTTAACAGATGTTAGTTTTTTGACGGACCTTGTACAAATTTGAATTTTGGTCTGCACTGACATAATTGGACAAACCAAAATGACAAAATTAGTAGTTAACTTTAAAAATTTAGTGTCAAGTAGGATTACAATGACAATATTATTTCAATAATAATTTAATTTCTTAATACAAATATTTATCAAGTTTTATGCATTCAAAATTGCACTTCGGATGACATATGACATGTTCGACCCATTTCCTTTTTAGCTAACCAACTTGTTGTATCCCTTTGACCCCTGAATCGACCCATTCATAAATAATTGGATTGAAATTTACGCACAAAAAATAATTATCGATTTTTCTTGGTAATAATCTAGTGTTTTTTTTTTTTTTTTTTTTTTTTTTTTTTTTGCTTTGCATGCAGTGGGCTTCCTTGCTGATTTGGGTGGCCTATATTGCGTTAGCTTTGGGCTTTTCTTCTACTTATTGGTTCAAGTATGCTTCTCATCCATTTCATATTTTCCATATTAAATATTACTTTTAGAATCCAAATTACATATGAAACCTATATGTGTACATAATTGCACATTAGGTGAAGTGGTAAACTATAAACATGTTTTAAATATATCTCGATTATATCCCCTTGTAGTTTGAATTCAGATTTAAGAGGTTTCGGATTAGAAATCGTAAGAAAGCACAAAAACGTTGGGACAAGGTAAATGTTATCCGGTTTAACGAATTCAATGTAGAGGTGGCAATTTCAACCCAGTTTATGAACGGGTCAATTCGGGTTGTAATTTTTCTCAAATGGAAAAAAAAACCTAGCCAAAAAGGGAACATGTCAAATAGTCCGAACAGATTAAAAGTGTGACAACTGCCACTTTCTGGTAAATTACTTACATTTAAAGCAATGAATTACATTATACAAATACGTGATTAGAATATCGTTATGCAATGAGAACCAACAGATCACACCTCGCGCTTCCGCTACGAGAAGGGTGTGACAGATTGGTATCAGAGCTTCGATTGTAGTGAACCAGGATTCTTTCTCGAGTCTAGTCTACAATCACTAGGGAACCTCTCACGAAAACAATTTATACAAAAACAAGAGTTTTCATTGCATAAACAAAATTCATATCATACAAATCAAGCAAGGACATTAAGTGTCTTAGTCTCTAAATGGTAGACATGAAACATTAAGTTAATCCGCATAACACAAATAGAATAACTTAAAATGAACTTATGTGAGTGAAAAATTAATTATTAATACATACGTCAAACCAATTATTTTCCAGGATATCATGTCTTCGTCCGAAGGAAGCAACATTTATGATGATGTGGATCCTATGACACCTTCTTCAGATGATGATTACATACCAGAGGTTCAGGTCATTACATCGGATAGTGAGACGGGATCTGATAGCGATATGGACGATTTTCAGCCATTCGCATTTCTAGGAGATATTGTTGACGATGACGTATTAGCTGTACCTCCACTACTCAATGACATAGTTATCATTGGTCACCCGGAGGGTGAACATGTAGTCGAGATTATACCTTTGGATGTACTTCCTCTTGCTATGGTGCCTTTCGTCGACCTCGACGAGGATGATGACGACATTGTCCCGGTAATTCCCGTAGAGCATATAGATGATGACTTAGGAGACGGGGATGTTTATGATGTGGTTATCTTAGACATTGCATCACCAGTGGTCTCGGTGATCGATATTTCTTCGGATGCAGATACCGACTCAGATGCTTCCTTTTATGCATCCGTTACTTCGTCTGCACTGCAGGCCCTTGGCCTACAGCGCAACGCAGACTTTGGGGATGACGCCATGCCAGCAGAGCCAGCCATCCCTGCTCCTGTTCAGGTCCCTGCTGCAGATATATCTCCTGAGCACATTCGCCTCATGCGCACTGATCATACCGATGAGGCCGGACCCTCTGGACATGCCCATATACCACCCAGGGATATGGACCTATACTATCAGCAGTTTCACTCTGTCCCACAGGTCCATGTCGAGCCTCTTACTGCGCCACACTCTCCACCTCATGTCATGCCCATGACAGATCCATACCACCCATTGCATTACCCATCTGTTACTACCGAGTTACGTGCTCGTGTGCTGACTCTCGAGCATCAGATAGACTTTATTATCCGTCGAGTTCATGAACTCGAGGAGGAGCTTACTCACCTTCAGGATTTGGTACTTCTGACTCCACCACCACCAGCTCATCCACCATCCCATGCTCCACCACCACCACCAGGGTCACCACCATTACCCCCACTACCACCTCAGATACCACCAATTGATTTACCTGCTAGAGTTTTGACACTCGAGCAGCAGATTGTTTTCCTTCACCGTTTGGTTCATGATTTGGAGGATAGGGTTTCTCATGTTTACAGGTCATTGTTCCCGGTTCCACCACCAGTTTTTCCTCCACCATAGACTTTGTGTTTGCAGGTACTTCTTTTGTGACAGGTAGCTATATCAGCGTTTTATGTACATAGACTCACACCAAGTTTCAAGACAACTGAAAGGCTAAAGACCGCATGGAATGAAGGAAAAATTTTGCCACCTTGTATTTGTACTAGTCTAGTAAGACCGGGGGATGTAGCCCGAGTCTATTTTGATTTCCTTTTCAAAAACAATCATGTAATCGGTTGTCAGTTATATATATAAGAAAACTTGGTGTTATCCTTTATGTGCATCTAAATGTTATATGATACATGTTTTGTTGCTTGTATTAGTTGGTTTATTCGCAGAATATATTGCTTGATTATATTTTTATTAATGTTATAAATGTGTGTTATATACTTAGTAAAAATATTTATTAACAAACCCACGCCTAAACTTAATCGTATATTCTTTTGGAAGAATAATGGCGTCGAGAAGAAAACCTCCAAGTACACGAACATCTAATCCACCCCCACCTCCACCAATGCCTACAAATGAGGCGGAATTGAATGCACTAATAGAAGAAAGGATTTCCCAAGCCATAGCCCTTTATGAGGCCTCACGTGCCGAACACAGCGGTGGCACTGGCGGATCAGGAGGCCCAGGACATGGCGGTACCTCTGGCGGAACCAATACCAATGGTAACACTTAGTTGTTTTGTCACAACTTACCCAATTCCTTTTATAATCTATTCGAGCGTTTCAGTGTTTGCCCATTCTTAATCCGTTTATTTGTCTATTTCAGGATGCACATTCAAGCAGTTTCTAGACTGCAAGCCACTCAATTATGATGGCACAGGCGGTGCTGTGGCTTATGTGCGTTGGACGGAGAAAACGGATTCCACCATAAGAATGAGCAGATGCTCTATTGATCAGCAAGTCACCTACGTCACTGGCTTGTTCATCAATGAGGCCCTTACATGGTGGAATTTACAAGTGCAAACTTTGGGTGATAGTGTAGCATACGGATTGACATGGGAAGAGTTGAAAGAAAGGATGAGAGAAAAATATTGTTCCCGTGCTGAACTCCAGAAGTTGGAGAACGAATTTTGGAATCTTACTATGGTCGGATCTGATATTACCGGGTATACCCAAAGGTTTCACGACCTGTCTCGTGTGATTCCTTATTTGGTTACACCAGAATACAAGCGTATTGAACGCTATATTTGGGGGCTTTCTCCTGAGATCCGAAGTCATGTTACTGCAGCAGAACCCGCGACTATCACGCAAGCGGTAACTTTAGCTGTGAGCCTTAATGAAGACGCTATCAGGATGAAGAAATATAATGTGAAAGGAGATGAGAAGAAAGAATCACATGTTGAGTCTTCCAATGGTGGAAAAAGGAAGTACTCAAATTTCAAGAAGGGAACGCGTAGGAACAACAACTACAACAACAACACCAACCCCAACAACAATACCAACAACAACAACTACAACCACAATAACCACAACAACAATAACAACAACCGCAATTACAACAACCCCAACAATTATAACATAAAACAAGAGAATACTCAGGCAAGAGATGCAAAGGCGTTTGTAGCCATCAATGATACTGGCCCGAAGAAGTACTCAGGTACTATGCCCAAGTGTGAGCGATGCGCGTATCATCATGTGGGTAATTGTAGGAAATGTGACAAGTGTGGCAAGCTTGGCCACCGTACCGAGTCATGCTGGGGATCAGGAAATAGATCAGGAACGGAGAATAGAAACAACAATAAGAATGGAAATGGGCGTGAGCAAGGATGTTTTGGATGCGGAAGCAAAGGTCACTTCAAAAGGGATTGCCCTAAAGAAAACCAAGCTCATGGTCGATCATTTGTGATTGGAGCCAAGGATGCGCGCCAAGACCCTAATGTGGTCACTGGTACGTTCCTCCTCAACAATCATTTTGCATCTATATTATTTGATACTGGTGCCGATTTTAGCTTTATCTCTATGGAATTTAAAAATACTCTGGGACTAAAATCAAGTAAACTAGATGTCCCATATTCTATAGAATTGGCTAATGGTAAACTAGTAGAATCAGGGGAAGTTGTTACGGAGTGTTCCTTACAACTTGGAGAACAAAAATTCACAATCGATCTCTTACCTGTTGAGTTGGGTAGTTTCGATGTAGTGGTTCGCATGGATTGGCTATCCAATAATCGAGCCGAAGTCGTTTGCCACGAAAAGATCATTCGCATACCACTACTGAACGAAGAGACACTGGTGGTACATGGAGAGAAGCGCGACACCCCATTACGGATCATTAATAGCATGAAAGCCCAAAAGTGCTTACGGAAAGGTTGTATTGCCTTTCTAGCACATGTTGTGGACAAAAAGGCCGATGGGCCGAAGTTGACAGATATTCCGGTAGTACAAGAATTTCCTGAACACTTACCAGGACTACCACCTTATTGACAAGTCGAATTTCACATCGACTTGGTACCAGGAGCCGCACCCGTAGCTAAATCTCTATATCGATTAGCACCTTCTGAAATGCAAGAGTTATCCACACAACTTCAAGAGTTGTTGGATAAAGGATTCATTAGACCGAGCCACTCGCCTTGGGGAGCTCCAGTCTTGTTTGTAAAGAAGAAGGACGGAACTTTCAGGATGTGCATCGATTATCGTGAGTTAAATAAACTTACCATCAAGAATCGGTATCCATTACCGAGGATTGATGATCTATTCGATCAACTACAAGGGTCGAGCTTATACTCAAAGATAGACTTACGATCGGGGTATCATCAATTACGAATTCAAGAGGAAAGCATACCGAAAATGGCTTTTCGGACTCGTTACGGTCATTACGAGTTTCTCGTTATGCCATTTGGCTTAACAAATGCACCAGCGGTCTTCATGGATCTAATGAATCGCGTGTGCAAGCCATATCTCGACAAATTCGTTATAGTGTTTATTGACGATATTTTGATATACTCTCGATCGACTGAAGAACATGAACAACATTTGAGAACAATTTTGGAATTGCTAAAGACGGAGAAACTATATGCGAAATTTTCCAAATGCGAATTTTGGATTCGCAAAGTACAATTTCTCGGGCATGTAGTGAACGAGAAAGGCATTCAAGTAGACCCGTCGAAGATAGAAGCAATTAAGAATTGGGAAGCGCCCAAGACTCCTACTGAAGTGCGACAATTTTTGGGCTTAGAGGGATATTATCGGAGATTTATTGAGAATTTTTCAAAGATTGCTCAACCGCTAACTTCTCTTACACAGAAAGACAAGAAATTCGATTGGGGAGAGAAATAAGAATTAGCATTTCAACTTCTTAAAGACAAGTGTAGGACCGAGTTTCATGACCGAAACCGTGATTATCATGATTATGTTCATAGACGGGAAGATTAGAGACGGATAAAAGTACTTACTTGTATAGATTTGTAACATAACAAAGCAAGCCGGCCCGATTAACAAGCTAACCGAACCATACCAAAAGAGTACACATCCGGGGAGAGACCAAGTGGTGATCTCTCCCGGTGAGGTCTCAAACCTCCTAAAACTTCCAAGTGTTTGAAATGACAAAGGGTTGCTATTTATAGCTACACCCCTTTGTCTTTCAAACACACACGGTCAACCGAATAACCCTCTCGTTTGACCACTTCAAACGAGCGGGTCTATACACGTTCGATAGACCGTTTCACTAACTATTACAAATTCAGCGTAAAATAATAAATCTAATCTATTCGACAAGCATCGGACACAAAATCTGCATCAACAAATTCCCCCTTGTCCGTTGCTGTCGAATGCCGAAAATGCAACTGCAATCGATCTTCAGTCAAGTATTCATCTTCTCTGTGTTAACAAATTCCCCCTTGACCGATGATCCAGGTAAGTAGTATCTTGACGCTTCTTGTATAATAGTTCCCCCTCAAAGTATGCGTATCCGTGTTGGGTGTTGTGCAATTTCCTCAATTGACCGATCTTCCGCTGATCTTCCAATACTCCAACCGGCATTTGATAAGGGTTCCAATCTTTAAGAACTGCATCAAGTCTTGATCTGTCATAAGAACTCTATTTCATACAAGCATACTACATTGATAGAGATTTCTGGTGAACTGTCTTATGTAAACCGTCTTTGTGAAATCAAAACATTCCACGCCGAACCGTTTGTATCACTAGAAAATCACAAACTCTAACACCTGTGATTGCGTTTATAATTTTACCGAAGAAATTCAACATATGAAAATTTATATTCCCCCATTTCTTTGGTAATATCTCTAAACCTTAACAGATTCTCTCCACTTCAAAGAAACTGTCGTCAATTTCACAGAACAAATTCTCTCCACTGAGTAGAATTTATCTTCAAATGTTCACCAATTCCCTCCACTGAGCGGAACTGTCGTCAATCTTCATTGAATGTTCTCGGTTGCTCAAAAAATCACGAAAACGACTTTCTTCTTTGCATATTCTAGTTAAATAAGAACGTCCCCTAGTACCCCGTAGGATCCGACTTGTATCCCTCCAAAGTTCTGCTAACACCTAATCCGAAAACTTTCATCATAGGCATAACTCTTCGACTTTGTGAACTCGTTAGGACCGGTATTGACATTCTAGGTTCATACGTTCGTTTTCAAATGCGAGAATATGACAATAAACAAAATGCTTTCGAACATCTTCGAATAACCGACAACAAACATAAATACTGACGTGCGGAAGTGAACATACCGTTTTGTTTTTGGCCTATAATAGTCGCGTCACCATTTTTGACATTTGCGTCGGTAACCGTGACTACCCCACAATTTTTTCAAAATATCATCATCTTTTGTTTTCATCATGCCGCATCATCCCGCGCGCTCCCGAACCCATACAAATTTGGCGTTGACATTTAGAAGCGCAGTTCAACTAAACTTCGCGAACACCCGACCCCACTCAAAGAGCAATTGTAATGCCACAAAGACTGTTGGCCATGAAATGACCCACGAAGACTGGTCAAAGGTGGCCCACACTTTCAGTTTATAAACCCAAAAAAAAAACCTGTTGTAGCAAATCTGTTGTCTACGAAGACTTGTAACACTTGTATTCCATGAAGACTAAGGAGAGTGCCCAATATATTAATTATGACCAAATATATTAGTATTGAAGTTTAGTTTTCAGCTGAAAAAAAGAGTAGGCCCAATCAAAACAAATATGGCCCAACTTCTAATTTTGCTTTGTTAACTTTGATCACCAATGCACGATAAGGTCCAAATGAGAGTCAAACCCAATAGTCTTGAAGATCCATTAAAACAAACCCCTCTCATCCATTGAATTTCGTAGCCCAAAAAAAAGTTGCAATAAATAAAATAAAAGGATCAGTTCAATAATTATGACCAAACCCCCTTTCACTTTTGCAAACCTAATTTCCATCATCAAAGAACAGCCGTCTCTTTCTCTCTGCGATACATAACAACAGCAGCCAAGTCTTCATCTTCCTTGTTCGATACAACAGACAAGCAGCAGCGTCATCTTCATCGGAGATTCAAACTCCGATCAACTCCAAACAGCCGACATCATTCAATCAGACATCCTCTAACAATCAAAACCCCCAAATAAAAATCCAATCCGTCACTCATCATCTGTTTCACTATCAAAAGCAGCTTCTGCGATACATGAATCCCAAGATTTGGAACTTTCCGACACTGAATCAGAAGAAGAGAGATCGGAATTTTAACCGCCAACATCTTCATCTCTGTCTCTCTCATAGGCAATACCCAAGATAAAGGTCTGACGAAACAGGTTAGTTAAAGAATTCAGTTCGACGAAACAGATATGTGGTTGTTAAGCGACGAAACACATGTGGATGTCGACGAAACTGAATCGACGAAACAGATTTATGTTGAAATCGACGAAACAAGAATCCTTTTGTGTCTGACGAAACAGAACAGCTTCCTGGTCAACGAAAGTGGTGTTTCGTCATGGGGTCAGTTTCGTCGGGAGTGGGTATGAAGAAACCCTAGTTCTCTTTAACAGCCGCCAAGAACATCAAGAACACAGCCACTGTTAATTTTGCAGATTTGACGAAAATCACACATTTGATGATGAAAACTTGAAAGACATGGTGTAAAACATAAAACATAACCCTCTGATGCATTTCGTGTAAGGTCAGACCCATCCATTCGGGTCAGATCTGGGTTTTTCTCGATTTTCACCATTTTTACATCTTGAACAAAAAGCACAAAAATCACAGATCTAGAGCACATGTGACTTAGCAAACTGTTAGATTTACTAAATCAGGCACCATGGCTCTGATACCAATTGTAGGACCGAGTTTCGTGACCGAAACCGTGATTATCATGATTATGTTCATAGACGGGAAGATTAGAGACGGATAAAAGTACTTACTTGTATAGATTTGTAACATAACAAAGCAAGCCGGCCCGATTAACAAGCTAACCGAACCATACCAAAGGAGTACACATCCGAGGAGAGACCAAGTGGTGATCTCTCCCGGTGAGGTCTCAAACCTCCTAAAACTTCCAAGTGTTTGAAATGACAAAGGGTTGCTATTTATAGCTACACCCCTTTGTCTTTCAAACACATACGGTCAACCGAATAACCCTCTCGTTTGACCACTTCAAACGAGCGGGTCTATACACGTTCGATAGACCGTTTCACTAACTATTACAAATTCAGCGTAAAATAATAAATCTAATCTATTCGACAAGCATCGGACACAAAATCTGCATCGGCCCGATTACATGATAACCGAACTAATACCAAAGAAGTATACATCCGGGGAGAGACCAAGTGGTGATCTCTCCCCCACACAATGATGCTCACAGTGAACTCTCTCAAAATGAGTTCACCCTCTGTCACTCTCTTTTTGCAAATGAGACAAAGGGTTGGTATTTATACCCACACCCATTTGTCTAGCAAACACACATGGTCAAACAAATAACCCTCTCGTTTGACCACTTCAAACGAGCGGGTCTATACACGTTCGATAGACCGTTTCACTAACTATTACAAATTCAGCGTAAAATAATAAATCTAATCTATTCGACAAGCATCGGACACAAAATCTGCATCAACAACAAGTTGTGCATTGCACCAATCTTATCATTACCCGATGGTACCGATGATTTTGTTGTATACTGTGATGCTTCGCATCAAGGCTTGGGTTGCGTACTCATGCAACGTGAAAAAGTTATCGCGTACGCGTCTCGCCAACTAAAAGTTCACGAAAAGAACTATACCACTCACGACCTTGAATTAGGCGCAGTGGTATTTGCTCTGAAAATATGGCGACATTATCTATATGGTACTCAATGTACTATTTTCACGGATCATAAAAGTCTACAACACATATTCAACCAAAAAGAATTAAATATGCGTCAACGACGTTGGGTTGAATTGTTAAACGATTATGCTTGTGAAATCAAATACCATCCGGGCAAGGCGAATGTTGTAGCTGACGCCTTGAGCCGCAAGGAGCGAGTTAAAACACTAAGAGTCCGAGCATTTGAAATGACAATTCACACAGATCTTATCACTCGGATTCATAATGCACAACAAGAAGCGCTCAAGGAAGAGCATATTCAAGCTGAAACACTTCGAGGCATGGAAAAACAATTAGTGCCAAAAGAAGATGGAACTTTATACCTTATGGGTCGAAATTGGGTTCCACTCTTTGGAGGCCTTCGAGATGTTATTTTTGAGGAAGCACATAGGTCTAAATACTCGATTCATCCTGGATCGGATAAAATGTACCAGGATTTGAAAGAGTACTATTGGTGGCCTAAACTCAAAAGTGATATCGCGACTTATGTCGGAAAATGCTTAACCTGCGCGAAGTTCAAGGCTGAATATCAGAATCCCTCGGGCTTGTTACAACAACCTGAGATTCCCGTTTGGAAATGAGAACAAATATCGATGGACTTCATTACGAAGTTACCCAGGACCTCAAAAGGCCATGACATGATATGGGTAATCGTCGATAGATTGACAAAGTCCGCACACTTCTTGCCAATTCGGGAGAAGGATAGTACTGAGAAACTAGCGGAACTCTATGTCAGAGAAATAGTGGCTCGTCATGGGGTACCTATTTCAATCATTTCGGACCGAGATGGTCGTTTTGTTTCTAGAATTTGGAAATCATTTCAACAGGCCTTTGTGTCGCAATTAAATCTGAGTACGGCCTTTCATCCTCAAACTGACGGCCAGAGCGAACGGACAATCCAAACACTCGAAGTTATGCTTCGTGCGTGTGTTATGGATTTAGGCGGAAATTGGGATACTCATCTACCTTTAGTTGAGTTTTCCTACAATAACAACTAGTATATAAGCTGCACCGTTTGAAGCTCTTTATGGTCGAAAGTGTCGCTCTCCGCTATGTTGGGCGGAAACAGGCGATAGTCAATTAATTGGTCCGGAGCTAGTCCAAGAGACTACGGAAAAAAAATTTCCAGATCCGAGACCGTATCAAGGCGGCTCGCGATCGACAAAAGAGCTACGCAAACAAAAAGCGAAAAAAATTATCTTTCGAGGTCGGAGACAAAGTCTTGTTGAAAGTCTCGCCCTGGAATGGCGTAGCGAGGTTCGGTAGGCGTGGAAAGCTAAACCCACGTTACATTGGACCATTTGAAATCTTAGAAAAGATTGGCACTGTTGCCTACAAGCTGAAGTTACCAGATGAACTTAGCAGTGTGCACCACACGTTTCATGTGTCGAATCTTAGAAAGAGTCCAACACAAGATACCGTTATCATCCCTGCGGATGAAATTCACATTGACGACAAACTCCAATTCACCGAAGAACCTGTTGAGGTCACGGACTGGAAGGTTCAGAAAACACGGAGAAGTCGTATCAAGTTAGTAAAAGTTCGTTGGAATAACAAATCAAAATACCCTCACCTGTTTCCGAAGACTCCTACAAAGAATAACAAATCTCGAATTTCAGGACGAAAATCTCAATAAAAGGGGGAGAATGTGACAACTACCACTTTCTGGTAAATTACTTACATTTAAAGCAATGAATTACATTATACAAATACGTGATTAGAATATCGTTATGCAATGTGAACCAACAGATCACACCTCGCGCTTCCGCTACGAGCAGGGTGTGACAGCGTAGCGGAAGCGCGAGGTGTGATCTGTTGGTTCTCATTGCATAACGATATAAGTAAACATACTAAATGAATAAAACATACTCCATTGTCATTACCATAATTGTTCAAAAGATGCGCAACATACATTAAGTTTATAATTTACAAACCATTCAAAGAAAATAAGTTGTTACTGTTTCATACATCCAAAACGAAAGTTTTAAACATTAAGGCTTTGTCCACTATAACACCGCAAAGCGGTAGTATAATCGATAAACCCCTCAAAAGATGGCACGGAGTCTTGATACTTGTTTCCTGAATTAGAATCCCTAACAAGGTCCACTAATTCCCTGAAATACATGTTTTAGTAGAAAAATCAACAAAGGTTGAGCGAGTTCATGCAGTTTAGTTGTATATGATACATCCAAAAAATGTAGAATGTATTTGTATTTGAATCAAATATAGTATGAAAAGCGTCAATGAAATCGTGATCATTAATGTTTTGCAAGGACATTAATATGTGTGACGAAATAGGAAGCAATCCAACCCTAGACGATTTTAATTGTATCGACACCATGTCGTAGGGCAACAAACGCACTCCTAGGCAAATGAATGGCCATGAGTGGGGCTCGCCAAAACCCATTAGATCTAACCCTTTGTTCCTTGGTCCAAACTGGATTAATGGTGCTTTAGTTATGGCCCTAATTTCGCACATGATCTAAGATGTTTCATTCCTTGACTTATCATACTTATTGTACATGTATTTTCCCCGATAGTTGTAAAGCTTGAAAAACATTTAAGATGAAAAGGGGACATGAACTCACAGTAACGCGTCAGTGAGTAGAAGTAAATATGATTTCACGTGCGGTAGTCCTGAACAATGTTGCGACCTACAATCGTTGTTATATTTGTTAGACACTTCGGTCTTTGTAAATAACTTGAGTACAAGTCTTATGTCTTAAATATGTGTAAGACTGGTATGTTTTTATTGTTCGTTGAACTTTGTATTAGATGCATTTATTGTTTAACCATTATATATATATTTTTCCAAATATATATATATATATATATATAAGTAATCGTGTATCTTGTATGTCATATAGTCGGATCTAGTCCTCTTGATTTCGTGCTTAATATGAATCAATTGTATACTTGTATTTCTTTACAATTTATGTCATTGGACTTAGCCCAAGAAATTATGATATTGGGCCCAAATAGTGTTGGGCTTAAATAGTGTTGGGCTTGGCCCATATGTTTGGTATTGGGCTTAACCCATAAGTTATTGATATTGGGCTTAGCCCATGTATTTAGTTTAAGCCCATTATGAATATAAGTCCATTAAAAGTGTAAGCCCATTTATATAAAAATAGCCCATTAAAAAGTATAAGTCTTTCATTATTATAAAAACATTTTTATAAAATTAACTAAGTATACTTTTTAGTAAATAAAAACATAATAGTTTTTATAAGTTTCAAAATGTCCGAATTTTGTTAATGATAACGTAATTTTTGTGTCCGTGTCGAAAGATCGTCTAGATGTCGTATTAAGTCCTCGGATTGGTAATATGTCCATAAGTTCGTCCGTCGTCCGTTTTGACCATAATTTATGTCCGATTGTTCGTATTGTCCGTAACATGTCTTTAACGCATTTTTATATGTAGTTTTGTAAGACTTTAATTATACAGTCTCTTAAGTTTATTATTACCATTTTAATCAAGTTCCTATCTTTGATATATATAACTAATACACAAATTATTACATATCACATAACTTGTTAAAATGAACAAATATATATTTTCTCAAAAATATATATTTATCTAATCTTTTCTTTTTATAAAAACATTTCTTTAAATCTTTGTAAATCTTGTAAAGATTTAACCAAAATGATAGTTTTTATAACATAAAGTTTTTAAGAAAAATTTGCCATATAACCTATGTTTTAATCACTTTGCCATGTTTAATAAACATATCTTTTTCTTTTCAAATCAACATCAACAATTTACTCATAAGCTTTATAAACAATATACATAAGATTTATAATAAGATTTATAACATAATCTTATCAAGATGATCTCAAAATCATGTAGGGTTTTGAACATGATCATAACATATGTTAACTAGTTCAAAAACCAAGTTTACTTCTAGTTTTAACAACTTTTATAAAAATCTCATGTTGTATGTTACTTTTTATAATCTTGTAAAAAGTCTTGTTTTTAATTAAAAACCTTAGATACTTTAATTACACCATAATTTTGATCATCCATTATCATTAAAAAAAAAAACTTTAACATATTCATGTGTACTTGTTAGATCATAATTTTTTTTAGAACATCATCTAACAAGTTATACATGTCTTAATCATCTCAACAAGATCAAATATGCAAATAACAAATCTTAATCACAACATAAACAAACATATACATATCATGATTTGTATTTTTGCTTCTTTGTATCTTCATATTATTATGTATGATTATTTTGTTTATTACTAGTTATAATAATAATCATAACATAAATAAGTAAGAAAAATAAATTTTGAATCTTACTTCTAGCTCTAGGTTAGGGATGATCTAGATGATGTTAAGAAACAAAGAAGATGAAGATCTTGTTGGTAGAAGACTCTTGGATGGATGAAAATGCTTGATTTAGCTTGCAAATGCTTTAGATCATCCTATGTTCCATGAAAATCATAAGAAAAATGAAGAAGTTGAAGTGGGTTTTTGAAGGTGTTCTTGATGATATGGATGAAGATATGAAGAGAGTATTCTTTAAGTGTGTGTAAATTAAGGTGGAAGTAATGAGTAATGTGTTAGTGATTTAATGAAGAGTGTTATAACCATGCCACCACATGACTAACTCTTCCACCACATCATCCACTTAACCATTTAGATAAGTATTCAAGTAATAAAATAATAAAAAAAAACAAAGAGTGGGGGGGCCCACATGGTGGTTGACGGTTCAACATGGGGGGGGGGGGGGGTCCTTTTGTGGTAAAAATGTGATGGTAACTTTTGTTAAGGTTAAAATGTTAAAATGGTTAAATGTTTAGGCTTTTATGGATTACTAAGTTTCAAGATGTTTCACGACTTAAAATGATCAAGAATAGGATGAAAATGACCAAAAATAATGTTCACTAGTTCACTACATATGTCAAATTGTAGTTCGGATAGTCTTTTGTCGCTCGTTCCGCAAGAAGATAGTCGAAAGGTTTGCTTATGAAAGTTGTAGAGAAACATTTGGTTATATTTTTATATGATGTTCCCTATGTATTTTCATATGGAATTTGAGTTTAAACAACCCATTTTGCACTTTGTAGTAAAAATACTAATGCTGAATTTTGCGGAAAAACATTGAAATTGTCATTTTTTGTGCTTTTTGGCAGTTTTCGGGTAGTTTTTGTTCTATCGGACATTGGTAATATATTAGACCAAACCCTTGCATTTCCAATTAGGGTTTATTGTATAATTGATTTTGGACTTTCGTATGAGTCCTAAAAATATCGTTACACTAGTTTCTGCGGATCCTTAGTTTTTGTCAGCACGCTAGTTTACTAGGCACTACTCTAGTTGTTTCGATGCACTGTTTACACTCTTTCAAATGTAACCACTAAAAATGAATCATGTGCATCATAAATGAATATTCCATAAGTATTCTAAGATGTATATCATGAAATCATGCATTTCGGATATTCTAATCACGTATTTGTATAATGTAATTCATTACTTTAAATGTAAGTAATTTACCAGAAAGTGGCAGTTGTCACATTCTCCCCCTGTTATTGAGAATTTCGTCCCGAAATTCGAGATTTGTTATTCTTTGTAGGAGTCTTCGGAAACAGGTGAGGGTATTTTGCTTTCATATGGTCTTCACGTTCCCAAGTATACTCAGGTCCGTGACGAGAGTTCCAACGAACTTTTACTAACTTGATACGACTTCTCCGTGTTTTCTGAACCTTCCAGTCCGTGACCTCAACAGGTTCTTCAGTGAATTGGAGTTTGTCGTCAATGTGAATTTCATCCGCAGGGATGATAACGGTATCTTGTGTTGGACTCTTTCTAAGATTCGACACATGAAACGTGTGGTGCACACTGCTAAGTTCATCTGGTAACTTCAGCTTGTAGACAACAGTGCCAATCTTTTCTAAGATTTCAAATGGTCCAATGTAACGTGGGTTTAGCTTTCCACGCCTACCGAACCTCACTACGCCTTTCCAGGGCGAGACTTTCAACAAGACTTTGTCTCCGACCTCGAAAGATAATTGTTTTCGCTTTTTGTTTGCGTAGCTCTTTTGTCGATCGCGAGCCGCCTTGATACGGTCTCGGATCTGGAAATTTTTTCCGTAGTCTCTTGGACTAGCTCCGGACCAATTAATTGACTATCGCCTGTTTCCGCCCAACACAGCGGAGAGCGACACTTTCGACCATAAAGAGCTTCAAACGGTGCAGCTTATATACTAGTTGTTATTGTAGGAAAACTCAACTAAAGGTAGATGAGTATCCCAATTTCCGCCTAAATCCATAACACACGCACGAAGCATAACTTCGAGTTTTTGGATTGTCCGTTCGCTCTGGCCGTCAGTTTGAGGATGAAAGGCCGTACTCAGATTTAATTGCGACACAAAGGCCTGTTGAAATGATTTCCAAATTCTAGAAACAAAACGACCATCTCGGTCCGAAATGATTGAAATAGGTACCCCATGACGAGCCACTATTTCTCTGACATAGAGTTCCGCTAGTTTCTCAGTACTATCCTTCTCCCGAATTGGCAAGAAGTGTGCGGACTTTGTCAATCTATCGACGATTACCCATATCATGTCATGGCCTTTTGAGGTCCTGGGTAACTTCGTAATGAAGTCCATCGATATTTGTTCCCATTTCCAAACGGGAATCTCAGGTTGTTGTAACAAGCCCGAGGGATTCTGATATTCAGCCTTGATCTTCGCGCAGGTTAAGCATTTTCCGACATAAGTCGCGATATCACTTTTGAGTTTAGGCCACCAATAGTACTCTTTCAAATCCTGGTACATTTTATCCGATCCAGGATGAATCGAGTATTTAGACCTATGTGCTTCCTCAAAAATAACATCTCGAAGGCCTCCAAAGAGTGGAACCCAAATTTGACCCATAAGGTATAAAGTTCCATCTTCTTTTGGCACTAATTGTTTTTCCATGCCTCGAAGTGTTTCAGCTTGAATATGCTCTTCCTTGAGCGCTTCTTGTTGTGCATTATGAATCCGAGTGATAAGATCTGTGTGAATTGTCATTTCAAATGCTCGGACTCTTAGTGTTTTAACTCGCTCCTTGCGGCTCAAGGCGTCAGCTACAACATTCGCCTTGCCCGGATGGTATTTGATTTCACAAGCATAATCGTTTAACAATTCAACCCAACGTCGTTGACGCATATTTAATTCTTTTTGGTTGAATATGTGTTGTAGACTTTTATGATCCGTGAAAATAGTACATTGAGTACCATATAGATAATGTTGCCATATTTTCAGAGCAAATACCACTGCGCCTAATTCAAGGTCGTGAGTGGTATAGTTCTTTTCGTGAACTTTTAGTTGGCGAGACGCGTACCCGATAACTTTTTCACGTTGCATGAGTACGCAACCCAAACCTTGATGCGAAGCATCACAGTATACAACAAAATCATCGGTACCATCGGGTAATGATAAGATTGGTGCAATGCACAACTTGTCTTTAAGAAGTTGAAATGCTGCTTCTTGTTTCTCTCCCCAATCGAATTTCTTGTCTTTCTGTGTAAGAGAAGTTAGCAGTTGAGCAATCTTTGAAAAATTCTCAATAAATCTCCGATAATATCCCGCTAAGCCCAAAAATTGTCGCACTTCAGTAGGAGTCTTGGGCGCTTCCCAATTCTTAATTGCTTCTATCTTCGACGGGTCTACTTGAATGCCTTTCTCGTTCACTACATGCCCGAGAAATTGTACTTTGCGAATCCAAAATTCGCATTTGGAAAATTTCGCATATAGTTTCTCCGTCTTTAGCAATTCCAAAATTGTTCTCAAATGTTGTTCATGTTCTTCAGTCGATCGAGAGTATATCAAAATATCGTCAATAAACACTATAACGAATTTGTCGAGATACGGCTTGCACACGCGATTCATTAGATCCATGAAGACCCCTGGTGCATTCGTTAAGCCAAATGGCATAACGAGAAACTCGTAATGACCGTAACGAGTCCGAAAAGCCATTTTCGGTATGCTTTCCTCTTGAATTCGTAATTGATGATACCCCGATCGTAAGTCTATCTTTGAGTATAAGCTCGACCCTTGTAGTTGATCGAATAGATCATCAATCCTCGGTAATGGATACCGATTCTTGATGGTAAGTTTATTCTGCACATCCTCAAAGTTCCGTCCTTCTTTACAAACAAGACAGGAGCTCCCTAAGGCGAGTAGTTCGGTCTAATGAATCCTTTATCCAACAACTCTTGAAGTTGTGTGGATAACTCTTGCATTTCAGAAGGTGCTAATCGATATGGAGATTTAGCTACGGGTGCGGCTCCTGGTACCAAGTCGATGTGAAATTCAACTTGTCGATAAGGTGGTAGTCCAGGTAAGTCTTCAGGAAAGACTTCAGGAAATTCTTGTACTACCGGAATATCTGTCAACTTCGGCCCATCGGCCTTTTTGTCCACAACATGTGCTAGAAAGGCAATACAACCTTTCCGTAAGCACTTTTAGGCTTTCATGCTATTAATGATCCGTAATGGGGTGTCGCGCTTCTCTCCATGTATCACCAGTGTCTCTTCGTTCAGTAGTGATATGCGAATGATCTTTTCGTGGCAAACGACTTCGGCTCGATTATTGGATAGCCAATCCATGCCAACCACTACATCGAAACTACCCATCACAACAGGTAAGAGAACGATAGTGAATTTTTGTTCTCCAAGTTATAAGGAACACTCCGTAACAACTTCCCCTGATTCTACTAGTTTACCATTAGCCAATTTATAGAATATGGGACATCTAGTTTACTAGATTTTAGTCCCAGAGTATTTTTAAATTCCACAGAGATAAAGCTAAAATCGGCACCAGTATCAAATAATATGGATGCAAAATGATTGTTGAGGAGGAACGTACCAGTGACCACATTAGGGTCTTGGCGCGCATCCTTGGCTCCAATCACAAATGATCGACCACGAGCTTGGTTTTCTTTAGGACAATCCTTTTTGAAGTGATCTTTGCTTCCGCATCCAAAACATCCTTGCTCACGCCCATTTCCATTCTTATTGTTGTTTCTATTCTCCGTTCCTGATCTATTTCCTGATCCCCAGCATGACTCGGTACGGTGGCCAAGCTTGCCACACTTGTCACATTTTCTACAATTACCCACATGATGATACGCGCATCGCTCACACTTGGGCATAGTACCTGAGTACTTCTTCGGGCCAGTATCATTGGTGGCTACAAACGCCTTTGCATCTCTTGCCTGAGTATTCTCTTGTTTTATGTTATAATTGTTGGGGTTGTTGTGATTGCGGTTGTTGTTATTGTTGTTGTGGTTATTGTGGTGGTTGTTGTTGGTATTGTTGTTGGGGTTGGTGTTGTTGTTGTAGTTGTTGTTCCTACGCGTTCCCTTCTTGAAATTTGAGTACTTCCTTTTTCCACCATTGGAAGACTCAACATGTGATTCTTTCTTCTCATCTCCTTTCACATTATATTTCTTCATCCTGATAGCGTCTTCATTAAGGCTCACAGCTAAAGTTACCGCTTGCGTGATAGTCGTGGGTTCTGCTGCAGTAACATGACTTCGGATCTCAGGAGAAAGTCCCCAAATATAGCGTTCAATACGCTTGTATTCTGGTGTAACCAAATAAGGAATCACACGAGACAGGTCGTGAAACCTTTGGGTATACCCGGTAATATCAGATCCGACCATAGTAAGATTCCAAAATTCGTTCTCCAACTTCTGGAGTTCAGCACGGGAACAATATTTTTCTCTCATCCTTTCTTTCAACTCTTCCCATGTCAATCCGTATGCTACACTATCACCCAAAGTTTGCACTTGTAAATTCCACCATGTAAGGGCCTCATTGATGAACAAGCCAGTGACGTAGGTGACTTACTGATCAATAGAGCATCTGCTCATTCTTATGGTGGAATCCGTTTTCTCCGTCCAACGCACATAAGCCACAGCACCGCCTGTGCCATCATAATTGAGTGGCTTGCAGTCTAGAAACTGCTTGAATGTGCATCCTGAAATAGACAAATAAACGGATTAAGAATGGGCAAACACTGAAACGCTCGAATAGATTATAAAAGGAATTGGGTAAGTTGTGACAAAACAACTAAGTGTTACCATTGGTATTAGTTCCGCCAGAGGTACCGCCATGTCCTGGGCCTCCTGATCCGCCAGTGCCACCGCTGTGTTCGACACGTGGGGCCTCATAAAGGGCTATGGCTTGGGAAATCCTTTCTTCTATTAGTGCATTCAATTCCGCCTCATTTGTAGGCATTGGTGGAGGTGGGGGTGGATTAGATGTTCGTGTACTTGGAGGTTTTCTTCTCGGCGCCATTATTCTTCCAAAAGAATATACGATTAAGTTTAGGCGTGGGTTTGTTAATAAATATTTTTACTAAGTATATAACACACATTTATAATATTAATAAAAATATAATCAAGCAATATATTCTGCGAATAGACCAACCAATACAAGCAACAAAACATGTATCATATAACATTTAGATGCACATAAAGGATAACACCAAGTTTTCTTATATATATATAACTGACAACCGATTACATGATGGTTTTTTAAAAGGAAATCAAAATAGACTCGGGCTACA
Organism: Helianthus tuberosus; assembly: GCA_030545235.1. NCBI lineage: Eukaryota > Viridiplantae > Streptophyta > Magnoliopsida > Asterales > Asteraceae > Helianthus > Helianthus tuberosus. Next base: position 3,844,332 of record CM060440.1, read on the forward strand.
TCCTCCGGTCTTACTAGACTAGTACATATACAAGGTGGCAAAATTTTTCCTTCATTCCATGCGATCTTTAGCCTTTCAGTTGTCTTGAAACTTGGTGAGAGTCTATGTACATAAAACGCTGATATAGCTACCTGTCACAAAAGAAGTACCTGCAAACACAAAGTCAATGATGGAGGAAAAACTGGTGGTGGAACCGGGAACAATGACCTGTAAACATGAGAAACCCTATCCTCCAAATCATGAACCAAACGGTGAAGGAAAACAATCTGCTGCTCGAGTGTCAAAACTCGAGAAGGTAAATCAACTGGCGGTATCTGAGGTGGTAGTGGGGGTAATGGTGGTGACCCTGGTGGTGGAGCATGGGATGGTGGATGAGCTGGTGGTGGTGGAGTCAGAAGTACCAAATCCTGAAGGTGAGTAAGCTCCTCCTCGAGTTCATGAACTCGACGGATAATAAAGTCTATCTGATGCTCGAGAGTCAGCACATGAGCACGTAACTCGGTAGTAACAGATGGGTAATGCAATGGGTGGTATGGATCTGTCATGGGCATGACATGAGGTGGAGAGTGTGACGCAGTAAGAGGCTCGACAGGGACCTGTGGGACAGAGTGAAACTGCTGATAGTATAGGTCCATATCCCTGGGTGGTATATGGGCATGTCCAGAGGGTCCGGCCTCATCGGTATGATCAGTGCGCATGAGGCGAATGTGCTCAGGAGATATATCTGCATCAGGGACCTGAACAGGAGCAGGGATGGCTGGCTCTGCTGGTATGACGTCATCCCCAAAGTCTGCGTTGCGCTGTAGGCCAAGGGCCTGCTGTGCAGACGAAGTAACAGATGCATAAGAGGAAGCATCTGAGTCGGTATCTGCATCCGAAGAAATATCGATCACCGAGACCACTGGTGATGCAATGTCTAAGATAACCACATCATAAACATATCCCCCTCTCCTAAGTCATCATCTATATGCTCTACGGGAATTACCGGGACAATGTCGTCATCATCCTCGTCGAGGTCGACGAAAGGCACCATAGCAAGAGGAAGTACATCCAAAGGTATAATCTCGACTACATGTTCACCCTCCGGGTGACCAATGATAACTATGTCATTGAGTAGTGGAGGTACAGCTAATACGTCATCGTCAACAATATCTCCTAGAAATGCGAATGGCTGAAAATCATCCATATCGCTATCAGATCCCGTCTCACTATCCGATGTAATGACCTGAACCTATAGTATGTAATCATCATCTGAAGAAGGTGTCATAGGATCCACATCATCATAAATGTTGCTTCCTTCGGATGAAGACATGAAATCCTGGAAAATAATTGGTTTGACGTATGTATTAATAATTAATTTTTCAATAAATATATATATACACAAAATGTTGAAATCACATAAGTTCATTTTAAGTTATTCTATTTGTGTTATGCGGATTAACTTAATGTTTCATGTCTACCATTTAGAGACTAAGACACTTAATGTCCTTGCTTGATTTGATCATCCCTAGCTTAGAGCTAGAAGTAAGATTCTAAATTTAGGAGTTCGGAAACAGGTGAGGGTATTTTGCTTTCATTTGGTCTTCACGTTCCCAAGTATACTTAGGTCCGTGACGAGAGTTCCAACGAACTTTTAGATAGTAGTGAACCAGGATTCTTTCTCGAGTCTAGTCTACAATCACTAGGGAACCTCTCACGAAAACAATTTATACAAAAACAAGAGTTTTCATTGCATAAACCAAATTCATATCATACAAATCAAGCAAGGACATTAAGTGTCTTAGTCTCTAAATGGTAGACATGAAACATTAAGTTAATCCGCATAACACAAATAGAATAACTTAAAATGAACTTATGTGATTTCAACATTTTGTGTATATATATATTTATTGAAAAATTAATTATTAATACATACGTCAAACCAATTATTTTCCAGGATATCATGTCTTCATCCGAAGGAAGCAACATTTATGATGATGTGGATCCTATGACACCTTCTTCAGATGATGATTACATACCAGAGGTTCAGGTCATTACATAGGATAGTGAGACGGGATCTGATAGCGATATGGATGATTTTCAGCCATTCGCATTTCTAGGAGATATTGTTGGCGATGACGTATTAGCTGTACCTCCACTACTCAATGACATAGTTATCATTGGTCACCCGGAGGGTGAACATGTAGTCGAGATTATACCTTTGGATGTACTTCCACTTGCTATGGTGCCTTTCGTCGACCTCAACAAGGATGATGACGACATTGTCCCGGTAATTCCCGTAGAGCATATAGATGATGACTTAGGAGACGGGGATGTTTATGATGTGATTATCTTAGACATTGCATCACCAGTGGTCTCGGTGATCGATATTTCTTCGGATGCAGATACCGACTCAGATGCTTCCTCTTATGCATCCGTTACTTCGTCTGCACTGCAGGCCCTTGGCCTCCAGCGCAACGCAGACTTCGGGGATGACGTCATGCCAGCAGAGCTAGCCATCCCTGCTCCTGTTCAGGTCCCTGCTGCAGATATATCTCCTGAGCACATTTGCCTCATGCGCACTGATCATACCGATGAGGCCGGACCCTCTGGACATGCCCATATACTACCCAGGGATATGGACCTATACTATCAGCAGTTTCACTCTGTCCCACAGGTCCATGTCGAGCCTCTTACTGCGCCACACTCTCCACCTCATGTCATGCCCATGACAGATCCATACCACCCATTGCATTACCCATCTGTTACTACCGAGTTACGTGCTCGTGTGCTGACTCTCGAGCATCAGATAGACTTTATTATCCGTCGAGTTCATGAACTCGAGGAGGAGCTTACTCACCTTCAGGATTTGGTACTTCTGACTCCACCACCACCAGCTCATCCACCATCCCATGCTCCACCACCACCACCACCAGGGTCACCACCATTACCCCCACTACCACCTCAGATACCACCAATTGATTTACCTGCTAGAGTTTTGACACTCGAGCAGCAGATTGTTTTCCTTCACCGTTTGGTTCATGATTTGGAGGATAGGGTTTCTCATGTTTACAGGTCATTGTTCCCGGTTCCACCACCAGTTTTTCCTCCACCATAGACTTTGTGTTTGCAGGTACTTCTTTTGTGACAGGTAGCTATATCAGCGTTTTATGTACATAGACTCACACCAAGTTTCAAGACAACTGAAAGGCTAAAGACCGCATGGAATGAAGGAAAAATTTTGCCATCATGTAATCGGTTGTCAGTTATATATATAAGAAAACTTGGTGTTATCCTTTATGTGCATCTAAATGTTATATGATACATGTTTTGTTGCTTGTATTAGTTGGTTTATTCGCATAATATATTGCTTGATTATATTTTTATTAATGTTATAAATGTGTGTTATATACTTAGTAAAAATATTTATTAACAAACCCACGCCTAAACTTAATCGTATATTCTTTTGGAAGAATAATGGCGCCGAGAAGAAAACCTCCAAGTACACGAACATCTAATCCACCCCCACCTCCACCAATGCCTACAAATGAGGCGGAATTGAATGCACTAATAGAAGAAAGGATTTCCCAAGCCATAGCCCTTTATGATGTGACACCCCAGGAAAACCAGGAAAACCATACAACTTAACTAGCTTCCTCAGTGAGTGCCTACCAAATTTCGGGACGAAATTTCTTTCAACTTGGGGATGATGTGACAACTCGAAATTTAGAACCTTCTTGTATCCCGTTATATCATGCTTTAACGTGGAACTAGTTAACTTATGTGATTAATGGTAAACGAACCTCTTATATGACTATGTGATTTTTATGTGTTGTGCTTGTATGTATAGTGTGTAGATATGCATAAATGAGCCGAAAGCCATGAACCCGACTCGAGACCATGTGGTCTCGAGTGAACTAGTGTAACATATGGGCCGGTTGGGCCGTGCACCTCGTCCGAAAGCCCATTAGGGTGCACAATGTGAATCAAGTATATAACCCTTAGTGATGCTAGTCTTAACATTCTTTGGACAAACCACACACATACTCTCCACTCTCTCACTAAAACCCTAGACACCAAGCATCACACTCCTTCTCCTTCTTCTTGGATCAACCGGTGGCACTAGGACTCTCGGACCGAGCTCAGGATCATCATTCGGGAGTTCACTCATCACTCTTCATACCCTCACACTTAGAGAACCAAATCGGTTAGTGTTTTGCTATGTATTAAGGATTATGTGTGCTTGATGATTAATGCTTGTCTTCATGTATTAATAAGTGGAAAATGTATGATTATGGCTTTATCATATTCTCGGATGTGTATATTGATGATAATCGGTTAAACATGTCTTGATTTTAATATATGTTGTATGATGAGTTAATGAGATCTTGTGATTTAATGTGGTTTAACCCTTGGTTGTTGATGTTTATAGAACCGGCTTGCATATGTATGATAGATGATATTCATATAATCGGATTGTATACTCTTGTGTTAAGAACCGAATGCTCACTAGTAGGGTGATTCATTGTGTTAATATCATAGGGTGCATGTTAGTATTGATAAGTTGTTGACCATGATTTTTGTTGGTTAAAGTTTGTATGAATGATGATGATGAATCACTTGAATATGTGAAGAACAACTTGAATATCATATGAACATGCTTGAATATTTGAAATCTGACATGTTTGATCAATTTTGGTAAATTGCTAGACAAACAAACATGTTTAAGTGGATAGTACAAACCATTGCATGAAATCAGAATGTTATTGGATAGTACACTGTACCGAATCAGCCTATGTCCAGTCGAAACCTCCAGTTGCGACTCGAAACCAGTGCATGATGAGTCGAGATCCCCGGTTGCGACACAGATTGCGAGTCGCAAACACCTGGTTGCGACTCGAAACCACACGAGATCAGCACATAAACCGTATGACTCGAAACCCCGGTTACGAGTCCGGTTGCGACTCGAAACCAAAACAGCACGAACCGAAACCATGATTGCGACTCAGGTTGCGAGTCGCAAACGCCTAGTTGCGACTCGAGACTATACGCAGATACACGCTGTTTGGGCTTGCACCTCATTTCGGACTCAAGTGATTGGGCCGGACTCTTGGGCCTGATGCACAGATTTTATGTGTTGATGATTGAATGTGGATATTGTTGAACTGCCATGAACAAACGTGTATGCCATGAACGATACTTGAATGCATTATGCTAGAAACATACGTGCACTGTTTGAATACGAACCTGATTGGTATGATACAACTATGATAGGACGTGAGTAGCCACAACATTGCTTGTTTGACTTTTCTGTGATTCTACCGAGCAAACCAAGGTGAGTTCACACCCTCTACAAAGCATGGGATTCCCAGGGGTCGGGAATTGGGGTTAAGGAACATGGGTTCCTCGTCCTCCTTGGGTAGGACAGCAATGGTTCAGGAATGTAATTCCTCGTCCTCACGGACAGATAACTCGTACTAGACCAAAACTCTATCACGAAGTCCCTCATCTTTGTATCGACTTAATCGCCGAGGCCAATGGCGAGCGGGTCATTAGTTAGATAGCGCTATTTAGGTTTGACAAACCTCACACCGTGCCGCAGAGGACGGGCGTGAACTAATGGACTACTGGCACGTCAATGATGATAGACATTGACAGTTCAGGGCACATAAACATGACTACAGTCAGCAGTCGATATGGTAACGAGTCTAGTGTATACATGGGGTAGCCCCCACGGCCGAAATGCCAGATAACTAACACGGGGTAGCCCCCACGGCTGGATTGCCAGAGTAACCGGGAATAAACAAGTCACGTTTTTAACTATGGGGTAACCCCCACGGCAGGATGCCAGCTAAAGGAAACTGTTTTCGAAACAACTTAAAACGAACACCCAACCGTGAACTCACTCAACTTGTTGTTGACTCGTTACTACATGCTTTGCAGGTCCTTAGGTTCTTAGCTGGAGCTTGCATGGAGGAGGATCGTTGTGGGACATGGATGACTGTGTGCCATGTTAAACTTTGAAACAATTAAACTTATGCTTTGTTCTTAAGACTTATGCTTCCGCTTGCAACTTAACTATGTTTTGTTTGAACACCAATCGTATTGGTTGGATTTTTATAACTATTTATATGCTTGTTCAATATGATTGGTGGCTGGATCCTGGTCAGTCACGCCTCCAAGCGGTAGTACTCCGCAGGTGGATTTTGGGGGTGTGACAGATTGGTATCAGAGCCATTGGTTATAGAGAACTTGGTTTTAATAAAGGGAAAAATGTTTTTGTTAAAACCAGACTATAACCTGTACAGTGCTCAACGGTCCACAACGATGCTTCACTCCACATGCAAGGCTCGACATTCTAGGTGATATGATCTGCGTATATATTACCTACTTGTTAGATACATAGTACATTGCTCATGGTATGCTTGGTTAGTATGACTATTGTTGCTTGAACACGTGTGCACTTACTCACTTCTGACCTCGTACCTTCGCGAACCCCTCTCACTCACGTTCTTCTCGATGTGAAGATCATGTCTGGACGCGTTAACCTAACACAAGCCCAGTTGACGGCTCTGATCAACGAACGAGTTGCCGCAGCACTCGCAGCTGCACACGCAGGAGGTATATCCTGCAGTCCGAACTCATTCTAGGATCTTTAGGATCCTACTCTCGTGAACCAACCTTTGTGTTAAACTCTGTCTTTTCTTTCACCCACGATAGGTCAACACGTTCAGCCACCCGTGTGCACTTTCAAAACCTTTATGGACTGTCGACCTAGTACCTTTAGTGGCACCGAGGGAGCGATAGGTCTCCTACACTGGATTCGCAGGATCGAATCGGCATTCGAAGAAAGTGAAAGCCCTACCAGTAAGCGAGTAGAGTACGCTACTGGTACCTTGCAAGGGAAAGCGTATTCTTGGTGGAACACACAAGTTCAGATGCTTGGATTGGCGGATGCGAATGCCACCCCCTGGAGCGATTTCAAGGATTTGATCAAGGAGGAATTCTGTCACCCGGACGGCATTCTAAAACTTGAAATAGAATACTACGGTTTGAAGATGGAAGGATCAGAGATCGAAGCGTACACAAAAAGATCCAACGACTTGGCTGCCCTATGTCCTAACTTGTCGCAACCCGTTTCTAGACGAATCGAGCTATACCTCAGAGGCTTAGCCCCAGAAATCCAAGGGTCCGTAAATGCGGCCAACTTTTCCACAATCCAACAAGTCGTTCGTTTGGCGCACCAGCTCACTGATCGGGCAGTGGAAGAGGGCAAGTTACCCAAGCGTAACCCTCCCAATGCAAATGCTCTTATTAACACCAAGCATATTTGGGGTGATCACCAGAGTGAAGGTCGTGGCCCTATACAACAGGACCCGCATGGGAAACTCGTACAGTAAGGGGCTGAACTACCAAAATCAAGGGGGATACCTTGGGAATAAGCCGAAATGCCGCAAATGCCATCAACACCACACCGGGTCATGTATGGAATCGTGCTGCCATCGGTGCAAGAAGACGGGACATGTGGCTAGAGATTGCAGGGGCCCATACCCTGCACACCGAAGCCAGCAGCAGCAGGGTAGCAAAAAGGGGTGTTTCCGTTGTGGAGCTGAAGGCCATCTTAAGAGGAACTGTCCGCAGATGAGACAGAAACGCGACAACAACAACAATGGAGCCCGGGGGCGGGTGTTCGTGCTTGGTCAAGGTGAAGCAAGGAATGCCCCCAATGTTGCGACGGGTAAGTTCCTTCTCGACGACCTTTATGTTTCAGTATTATTTGATTCGGGTGCCGATACTAGCTACTTGTCACTAGAAGTTGGTCGAATGCTTAAGCGTATCCCAACACCTTTGAACAACAAGCACACCGTAGAGCTAGCAAATGGTAAGAGTTAGAAGCCACACACGTAGTCGAGGGTTGTAAACTTATTCTCGCTGACCAGACCTCCTCTATCGACCTCATTCCTATTGTCTTGGGTAGTTTCGACATTGTCATTGGGATGGATTGGTTATCCCAACACCGAGCAGAGATTCTTTGCAACGAGAAGGTTGTCCGTATTCCAGGTCCCGGTGGTGAACCCCTCATGATTCATGGCGACAAGAGGAGTGCTGTTGAGAACGTCATTTCTCTCCTTAAGGCCCAAAAGTGCTTGCGAAAGGGCCACACTGCCATTTTGACTCTCATTACTGACACCTCAGAAAAAGAGAAGAAGATTGAAGATTTCCCAGTTGTGCGCGATTATCCAGAGGTATTTCCTGAGGAATTACCTGGTCTTCCGCCTCATCGCCAAGTCGTGTTTCAGATCGAACTAGCTCCTGGAGCTGCGCCTATAGCCCGTGCACCTTATCGTTTGGCCCCATCAGAGTTGAAAGAACTCTCCACGCAACTACAAGAACTCTTGGATAAGGGTTTTATTCGTCCAAGCTCATCGCCCTGGGGAGCTCCAGTATTATTTGTAAAGAAAAAGGATGGTACTTTCAGAATGTGCATCGACTACCGGGAACTCAACAAGGTGACGGTGAAGAACCGTTATCCTCTACCGCGTATCGACGACTTGTTCGACCAGTTGCAAGGGTCGAGCTACTATTCGAAGATTGATTTGAGATCGGGTTATCACCAACTGAGAGTCCGGGAAGAGGACGTCTCCAAAACAGCTTTCAGAACACGATACGGGCACTATGAGTTTTTTGGTCATGCCTTTTGGGATGACAAACGCACCTGCGGTTTTCATGGACTTGATGAACCGAGTGTGCAAGCCTTACCTGGATAAGTTCGTTATAGTCTTCATCGACGACATCCTGATCTATTCCAAGAGTCGGGAGGAACACGAGCAACATCTGCGACTTATTCTGGAACTCCTTCGAACAGAACAGCTTTATGCAAAGTTCTCGAAATGCGACTTCTGGCTTCGAGAAGTCCATTTCCTAGGCCACGTGGTAAACAAGGATGGGATTCACGTTGATCCATCCAAGATAGACTCGATTAAGAACTGGCCTGCACCTCGTACACTAAAGGAAATTCGCCAATTCTTGGGTTTGGCGGGATACTACCGGAGATTCATAAAGGATTTTTCTAAGATTGCACAGCCTCTCACCTCACTAACGCAGAAGGGCGTTGTTTATCGCTGGGGAAATGCACAGGAGTTAGCCTTTCAACACCTAAAGGATAGACTTTGTGGCGCACCTATCCTTTCCTTGCCAGAAGGCACAGACGACTTTGTGGTTTACTGCGACGCATCAATTCAGGGTCTTGGTTGCGTGTTGATGCAACGAGACAAAGTTATAGCCTACGCCTCACGCCAACTTAAGGTTCATGAAAAGAACTACACTACGCACGACTTAGAGCTGGGAGCTGTTGTTTTTGCACTTAAATTATGGCGGCATTACCTGTATGGTACCAAGTGCGCCATCTACACCGACCACAGAAGCCTCGAGCATATATTCAAGCAGAAAGGACTGAATATGCGGCAACGACGATGGGTCGAGCTACTAAATGACTACGAGTGCTCAATCAGGTATCACCCGGGCAAGGCCAATGTTGTGGCTGACGCCCTCAGTCGGAAGGACACCGCGCCTAAGCGCGTACGAGCTTTACAACTCACGATCCACTCTAGTCTCCCTTCCCAGATACGAGCAGCTCAGATAGAAGCACTGAAACCAGAAAACGTCAGGGCCGAAGCCCTACGCGGATCGAGGCAACGCTTAGAACAGAAGGAAGACGGTGCTTACTACGTAACGGGACGCGTTTGGGTCCCACTCTATGGCAACCTACGAGAGCTTGTGATGGATGAAGCACACAAGTCCCGCTACTCGGTACATCCTGGATCGGATAAAATGTTCCACGACATCAAAACTACGTATTGGTGGCCTAGCATGAAGGCCCACATAGCAACCTACGTCAGCAAGTGTTTGACTTGTGCGAGAGTCAAGTCGGAATACCAGAAACCATCAGGCCTACCCCAACAACCAGAGATACCTCAATGGAAATGGGAGCAAATTTCCATGGATTTTGTCACTGGCCTACCTAGATCCCAGCGCGGGAACAATACCATTTGGGTGATCGTGGATCGACTCACAAAATCTGCACACTTCTTGGCTATCAAGGAGACGGATAAGTTCTCCACTCTTGCAGAAATATACCTCAAGGAAGTTGTTTCGAGGCACGGGGTGCCCACCTCCATTATCTCGGATCGAGATGCACGTTTTACTTCAGAGCTGTGGCAAACAATGCACAAATCCTTTGGCTCACGACTAGACATGAGCACAGCGTACCACCCTCAGACGGACGGGCAGTCCGAGCGCACTATTCAAACCTTAGAAGACATGCTTCGTGCATGTGTAATCGACTTTGGCAACCGCTGGGAAAAGCATCTGCCACTTGTGGAATTCTCGTGCAATAACAGCTACCACACCAGCATTAAAGCTGCTCCATTTGAGGCATTGTACGGACGTAAATGCCGGTCACCTCTTTGCTGGGCAGAGGTGGGAGATAGTCAGATCACTGGTCCAGAGTATGTGGTAGACACGACCGAACAAATTGCTCAAATACGAAAACGCATGACGGCAGCTCGCGAACGTCAGAAAGTTTACGCCGACATGGGCAGGAAACCACTTGAGCTCCAGGTTGGGGAGCGGGTACTACTCAAAGTTTCACCCTGGAAGGGTGTGGTTCGTTTTGGTAAACGCGACAAACTTAACCCACGATACGTTGGACCCTTCGAAGTCATTGAGAAAATAGGCAGGGTGGCCTACAGACTAAACTTACCAGCGGAACTCGGTGCAGTTCACAACGTTTTCCACGTGTCGAACCTGAAGAAGTGTCCGTCAGATGAGACCCACGTAGTTCCTCTGAAGGAACTCACTATCGACGAACAGTTACGATTCGTCGAGGAACCAGTCGAAATCACGGACCGGGATGTTAAGGTCCTCAAGAGCACCAGAATACCTCTCGTTCGAGTTCGTTGGAACTCACGTCGCGGCCCAGAGTTCACCTGGGAGCGCGAAGATCAAATGAAACAAAAGTATCCCCAACTGTTCGCAAACAGTACACCCACTACTGAGGCTGAAGCTACGGAATTTCGGGACGAAATTCCAGATCAACGGGGGGTGGATGTGACACCCCAGGAAAACCATACAACTTAACTAGCTTCCTCAGTGAGTGCCTACCAAATTTCGGGACAAAATTTCTTTCAACTTGGGGATGATGTGACAACTCGAAATTTAGAACCTTCTTGTATCCCGTTATATCATGCTTTAACGTGGAACTAGTTAACTTATGTGATTAATGGTAAACGAACCTCTTATATGACTATGTGATTTTTATGTGTTGTGCTTGTATGTATAGTGTGTAGATATGCATAAATGAGCCGAAAGCCATGAACCCGACTCGAGACCATGTGGTCTCGAGTGAACTAGTGTAACATATGGGCCGGTTGGGCCGTGCACCTCGTCCGAAAGCCCATTAGGGTGCACAATGTGAATCAAGTATATAACCCTTAGTGATGCTAGTCTTAACATTCTTTGGACAAACCACACACATACTCTCCACTCTCTCACTAAAACCCTAGACACCAAGCATCACACTCCTTCTCCTTCTTCTTGGATCAACCGGTGGCACTAGGACTCTCGGACCGAGCTCAGGATCATCATTCGGGAGTTCACTCATCACTCTTCATACCCTCACACTTAGAGAACCAAATCGGTTAGTGTTTTGCTATGTATTAAGGATTATGTGTGCTTGATGATTAATGCTTGTCTTCATGTATTAATAAGTGGAAAATGTATGATTATGGCTTTATCATATTCTCGGATGTGTATATTGATGATAATCGGTTAAACATGTCTTGATTTTAATATATGTTGTATGATGAGTTAATGAGATCTTGTGATTTAATGTGGTTTAACCCTTGGTTGTTGATGTTTATAGAACCGGCTTGCATATGTATGATAGATGATATTCATATAATCGGATTGTATACTCTTGTGTTAAGAACCGAATGCTCACTAGTAGGGTGATTCATTGTGTTAATATCATAGGGTGCATGTTAGTATTGATAAGTTGTTGACCATGATTTTTGTTGGTTAAAGTTTGTATGAATGATGATGATGAATCACTTGAATATGTGAAGAACAACTTGAATATCATATGAACATGCTTGAATATTTGAAATCTGACATGTTTGATCAATTTTGGTAAATTGCTAGACAAACAAACATGTTTAAGTGGATAGTACAAACCATTGCATGAAATCAGAATGTTATTGGATAGTACACTGTACCGAATCAGCCTATGTCCAGTCGAAACCTCCAGTTGCGACTCGAAACCAGTGCATGATGAGTCGAGATCCCCGGTTGCGACACAGATTGCGAGTCGCAAACACCTGGTTGCGACTCGAAACCACACGAGATCAGCACATAAACCGTATGACTCGAAACCCCGGTTACGAGTCCGGTTGCGACTCGAAACCAAAACAGCACGAACCGAAACCATGATTGCGACTCAGGTTGCGAGTCGCAAACGCCTAGTTGCGACTCGAGACTATACGCAGATACACGCTGTTTGGGCTTGCACCTCATTTCGGACTCAAGTGATTGGGCCGGACTCTTGGGCCTGATGCACAGATTTTATGTGTTGATGATTGAATGTGGATATTGTTGAACTGCCATGAACAAACGTGTATGCCATGAACGATACTTGAATGCATTATGCTAGAAACATACGTGCACTGTTTGAATACGAACCTGATTGGTATGATACAACTATGATAGGACGTGAGTAGCCACAACATTGCTTGTTTGACTTTTCTGTGATTCTACCGAGCAAACCAAGGTGAGTTCACACCCTCTACAAAGCATGGGATTCCCAGGGGTCGGGAATTGGGGTTAAGGAACATGGGTTCCTCGTCCTCCTTGGGTAGGACAGCAATGGTTCAGGAATGTAATTCCTCGTCCTCACGGACAGATAACTCGTACTAGACCAAAACTCTATCACGAAGTCCCTCATATTTGTATCGACTTAATCGCCGAGGCCAATGGCGAGCGGGTCATTAGTTAGATAGCGCTATTTAGGTTTGACAAACCTCACACCGTGCCGCAGAGGACGGGCGTGAACTAATGGACTACTGGCACGTCAATGATGATAGACATTGACAGTTCAGGGCACATAAACATGACTACAGTCAGCAGTCGATATGGTAACGAGTCTAGTGTATACATGGGGTAGCCCCCACGGCCGAAATGCCAGATAACTAACACGGGGTAGCCCCCACGGCTGGATTGCCAGAGTAACCGGGAATAAACAAGTCACGTTTTTAACTATGGGGTAACCCCCACGGCAGGATGCCAGCTAAAGGAAACTGTTTTCGAAACAACTTAAAACGAACACCCAACCGTGAACTCACTCAACTTGTTGTTGACTCGTTACTACATGCTTTGCAGGTCCTTAGGTTCTTAGCTGGAGCTTGCATGGAGGAGGATCGTTGTGGGACATGGACGACTGTGTGCCATGTTAAACTTTGAAACAATTAAACTTATGCTTTGTTCTTAAGACTTATGCTTCCGCTTGCAACTTAACTATGTTTTGTTTGAACACCAATCGTATTGGTTGGATTTTTATAACTATTTATATGCTTGTTCAATATGATTGGTGGCTGGATCCTGGTCAGTCACGCCTCCAAGCGGTAGTACTCCGCAGGTGGATTTTGGGGGTGTGACATATGAGGCCTCACGTGCCGAACACAGCGGTGGCACTGGCGGATCAGGAGGCCCAGGACATGGCGGTACCTCTGGCGGAACCAATACCAATGGTAACACTTAGTTGTTTTGTCACAACTTACCCAATTCCTTTTATAATCTATTCGAGCGTTTCAGTGTTTGCCCATTCTTAATCCGTTTATTTGTCTATTTCAGGATGCACATTCAAGCAGTTTCTAGACTGCAAGCCACTCAATTATGATGGCACAGGCGGTGCTGTGGCTTATGTGCGTTGGACGGAGAAAACGGATTCCACCATAAGAATGAGCAGATGCTCTATTGATCAGCAAGTCACCTACGTCATTGGCTTGTTCATCAATGAGGCCCTTACATGGTGGAATTTACAAGTGCAAACTTTGGGTGATAGTGTAGCATACGGATTGACATGGGAAGAGTTGAAAGAAAGGATGAGAGAAAAATATTGTTCCCGTGCTGAACTCCAGAAGTTGGAGAACGAATTTTGGAATCTTACTATGGTCGGATCTGATATTACCGGGTATACCCAAAGGTTTCACGACCTGTCTCGTGTGATTCCTTATTTGGTTACACCAGAATACAAGCGTATTGAACGCTATATTTGGGGGCTTTCTCCTGAGATCCGAAGTCATGTTACTGCAGCAGAACCCGCGACTATCACGCAAGCGGTAACTTTAGCTGTGAGCCTTAATGAAGACGCTATCAGGATGAAGAAATATAATGTGAAAGGAGATGAGAAGAAAGAATCACATGTTGAGTCTTCCAATGGTGGAAAAAGGAAGTACTCAAATTTCAAGAAGGGAACGCGTAGGAACAACAACTACAACAACAGCACCAACCCCAACAACAATACCAACAACAACAACTACAACCACAATAACCACAACAACAATAACAACAACCGCAATCACAACAACCCCAACAATTATAACATAAAACAAGAGAATACTCAGGCAAGAGATGCAAAGGCGTTTGTAGACACCAATGATACTGGCCCGAAGAAGTACTCAGGTACTATGCCCAAGTGTGAGCGATACGCGTATCATCATGTGGGTAATTGTAGGAAATGTGACAAGTGTGGCAAGCTTGGCCACCGTACCGAGTCATGCTGGGGATCAGGAAATAGATCAGGAACGGAGAATAGAAACAACAAAAGAATGGAAATGGGCGTGAGCAAGGATGTTTTGGATGCGGAAGCAAAGATCACTTCAAAAAGGATTGTCCTAAAGAAAACCAAGCTCGTGGTCGATCATTTGTGATTGGAGCCAAGGATGCGCGTCAAGACCCTAATGTGGTCACTGGTACGTTCCTCCTCAACAATCATTTTGCATCCATATTATTTGATACTGGTGCCGATTTTAGCTTTATCTCTGTGGAATTTAAAAATACTCTGGGACTAAAATCTAGTAAACTAGATGTCCCATATTCTATAAAATTGGCTAATGGTAAACTAGTAGAATCAGGGGAAGTTACGGAGTGTTCCTTACAACTTGGAGAACAAAAATTCACTATCGATCTCTTACCTGTTGAGTTGGGTGGTTTCGATGTACTGGTTGGCATGGATTGGCTATCCAATAATCGAGCCGAAGTCGTTTGCCACGAAAAGATCATTAGCATACCACTACTGAACGAAGAGACACTGGTGATACATGGAGAGAAGCGCAACACCCCATTACGGATCATTAATAGCATGAAAGCCCAGAAGTGCTTACGGAAAGATTGTATTGCCTTTCTAGCACATGTTGTGGACAAAAAGGCCGATGGGCCGAAGTTGACAGATATTCCGGTAGTACAAGAATTTCCTGAAGTTTTTCCTGAAGACTTACCAGGACTACCACCTTATCGAAAAGTCGAATTTCACATCGACTTGGTACCAGGAGCCGCACCCGTAGCTAAATCTCCATATCGATTAGCACCTTCTGAAATGCAAGAGTTATCCACACAACTTCAAGAGTTGTTGGATAAAGGATTCATTAGACCGAGCTACTCGCCTTGGGGAGCTCCAGTCTTGTTTGTAAAGAAGAAGGACGAAACTTTCAGGATGTGCATCGGTTATCGTGAGTTGAATAAACTTACCATCAAGAATCGGTATCCATTACCGAGGATTGATGATCTATTCGATCAACTACAAGGGTCGAGCTTATACTCAAAGATAGACTTACGATCGGGGTATCATCAATTACGGATTCAAGAGGAAAGCATACCGAAAACGGCTTTTCAGACTCGTTACGGTTATTACGAGTTTCTCGTTATGCCATTTGGCTTAACGAATGCACCAGCGGTCTTCATGGATCTAATGAATCGCGTGTGCAAGCGGTATCTCGACAAATTCGTCATAGTGTTTATTGACGATATTTTGATATACTCTCGATCGACTGATGAACATGAACAATATTTGAGAACAATTTTGGAGTTGTGAAAGACGGAGAAACTATACGCGAAATTTTCCAAATGCGAATTTTGGATACGGAAAGTACAATTTCTCGGGCATGTAGTGAACGAGAAAGGCATTCAAGTAGATCCGTCGAAGATAGAAGCGATTAAGAATTGGGAAGCGCCCAAGACTCCTACTGAAGTGCGACAATTTTTGGGCTTAGCAGGATATTATCGGAGATTTATTGAGAATTTTTCAAAGATTGCTCAACCGCTAACTTCTCTTACACAGAAAGACAAGAAATTCGATTGGGGAGAGAAACAAGAAGCAGCATTCCAACTTCTTAAAGACAAGTTGTGCATTGCACCAATCTTATCATTACCCGATGGTACCGATGATTTTGTTGTATACTGTGATGCTTCGCATCAAGCTTTGGGTTGCGTACTCATGCAACGTGAAAAAGTTATCGCGTACGCGTCTCGCCAACTAAAAGTTCACGAAAAGAACTATACCACTCACGACCTTGAATTAGTCGCAGTGGTATTTGCTCTGAAAATATGGCGACATTATATATATGGTACTCAATGTACTATTTTCACGGATCATAAAAGTCTACAACATATATTCAACCAAAAAGAATTAAATATGCGTCAACGACGTTGGGTTGAATTGTTAAACGATTATGATTGTGAAATCAAATACCATCCGGGCAAGGCGAATGTTGTAGCTGACGCCTTGAGCCGCAAGGAGCGAGTTAAAACACTAAGAGTCCGAGCATTTGAAATGACAATTCACACAGATCTTATTACTCGGATTCATAATGCACAACAAGAAGCGCTCAAGGAAGAGCATATTCAAGCTGAAACACTTCGAGGCATGGAAAAACAATTAGTTCCAAAAGAAGATGGAACTTTATACCTTATGGGTCGAATTTGGGTTCCACTCTTTGGAGGCCTTCGAGATATTATTTTTGTGGAAGCACATTGGTCTAAATACTCGATTCATCCTGGATCGGATAAAATGTATCAGGATTTGAAAGAGTACTATTGGTGGCCTAAACTCAAAAGTGATATCGCGACTTATGTCGGAAAATGCTTAACCTGCGCGAAGATCAAGGCTGAATATCAGAAACTCTCGGGCTTGTTACAACAACCTGAGATTCCCGTTTGGAAATGGGAACAAATATCGATGGACTTCATTACGAATTTACCCAGGACCTCAAAAGGCCATGACATGATATGGGTAATCTTCGATATATTGACAAAGTCCGCACACTTCTTGCCAATTCGGGAGAAGGATAGTACTGAGAAACTAGCGGAACTCTATGTTAGATAAATAGTGGCTCGTCATGGGGTACCTATTTCAATCATTTCGGACCGAGATGGTCGTTTTGTTTCTAGAATTTGGAAATCATTTCAACAGGCCTTTGGATCGCAATTAAATCTGAGTACGACCTTTCATCCTCAAACTGACGGCCATAGCGAACGGACAATCCAAACACTCGAAGTTATGCTTCGTGCGTGTGTTATGAATTTAGGCGGAAATTGAGATACTCATCTACCTTTAGTTGAGTTTTCCTACAATAACAGCTACCATACTAGTATACAAGCTGCACCGTTTGAAGCTCTTTATGGTCGAAAGTGTCGCTCTCCGCTATGTTGGGCGGAAACAGGCGATAGTCAATTAATTGGTTCGGAGCTAGTCCAAGAGACTACGGATAAAATTTTCCAGATCCGAGACCGTATCAATGCGGCTCGCGATCGACAAAAGAGCTACGCAAACAAAAAGCGAAAACAATTATCTTTCGAGGTCGGAGACAAAGTCTTGTTGAAAGCCTCACCCTGGAAAGACGTAGCGAGATTTGGTAGGCGTGGAAAGCTAAACCCACGTTACATTGGACCATTTGAAATCTTAGAAAAGATTGGCACTGTTGCCTACAAGCTGAAGTTACCAGATGAACTTACCAGTGTGCACCACACGTTTCATGTGTCGAATCTTAGAAAGAGTCCAACACAAGATACCGTTATCATCCCTGCGGATGAAATTCACATTGACGACAAACTCCAATTCACCGAAGAACCTGTTGAGGTCACGGACTGGAAGGTTCAGAAAACACGGAGAAGCCGTATCAAGTTAGTAAAAGTTCGTTGGAACTCTCGTCACGGACCTGAGTATACTTGGGAACGTGAAGACCAAATGAAAGCAAAATACCCTCACCTGTTTCCGAAGACTCCTACAAAGAATAACAAATCTCGAATTTCGGGACGAAATTCTCAATAAGAGGGGGAGAATGTGACAACTGCCACTTTCTGGTAAATTACTTACATTTAAAGCAATGAATTATATTATACAAATACGTGATTAGAATATCCGAAATGCATGATTTCATTATATACATCTTAGAATACTTATGGAATATTCATTTATGATGCACATGATTCATATTTAGTTGTCACATTTGAAAGAGTGTAAACAGTGCATCGAAACAACTAGAGTAGTGCCTAGTAAACTAGCGTGCTGACAAAAACTCAGGATCCGCAGAAACTAGTGTAACGATATTTTTAGGACTCATACGAAAGTCCAACATCAATTTATACAATAAACCCTAATTGGAAATGGAAGGGTTTGGTCTAATACATTACCAATGTCCGATAGCACAAAAACTGCCTGAAAACTGCCAAAAAGCACAAAAAAAAAATGACCATTTCAATGTTTTTCCGCAAAATTCAGCATTAGTATTTTTTTACAAAGTGCAAAATGGGTTGTTTAAACTCAAATTCCATATGAAAATACATAGGGAACATCATATAAAAATATAACCAAATGTTTCTCTACAACTTTCATAAGCAAACCTTTCGACTATCTTCTTGCGGAACAAGCGACAAAAGACTATCCGAACTACAATTTGACATATGTAGTGAACTAGTGAACATTAGTTTTGGTCATTTTCATCATATTCTTGATCATTTTAAGTCGTGAAACATCTTGAAACTTGGTAATCCATAAAAGCCTAAACATTAAACCTTTTTATCTTTTAACCTTAACAAAAAGTTACCATCATTTTTTTTACCACAAAAGACCCCCCCCCCTATGTTGAACCGTCAACCACAAGTGGGCCCCCACCCATTGTTTTTTTTATTTTATTACTTGAATACTTATCTAAATGGTTAAGTGGATGATGTGGTGAAAGAGTTAGTCATGTGATAGCATGGTTATAACACTCTTCATTAAATCACTAATACATTACCCATTACTTCCACCTTAATTTACACACACTTAAAGAATACTCTCTTCATATCTTCATATCTTCATCCATATCATCAAGAACACCTTCAAAAACCCACTTCATCTTCTTCATTTTTCTTATGATCAACATGGATTTTCATAGAACATAGGATGATCCAAAGCATTTGCAAGCTAAATCAAGCATTTTCATCCATCCAAGAGTCTTCTACCAACAAGATCTTCATCTTCTTTGTTTCTTAACATCATCTAGATCATCCCTAGCCTAGAGCTAGAAGTAAGATTCTAAATTTATTTTTCTTACTTATTTATGTTATGATTATTATTATAACTAGTAATAAACAAAATAATCATACATAATAATATGAAGATACAAAGAAGCAAAAATACAAATCATGACATGTATATGTTGTGATTAAGATTTGTTATTTGCATATTTGATCTTGTTGAGATGATTAAGACATGTATAACTTGTTAGATGATGTTCTAAAAAAAAATTATGATCTAACAAGTACACATGAATATGTTAAAGTTTTTTTTTAAAAGATAATGGATGATCAAAATTTATGGTTTAATTAAAGTATCTAAGGTTTTTAATTAAAAACAAGACTTTTTACAAGATTATAAAAAGTAACATACAACATGAGATTTTTATAAAAGTTGTTAAAAGTAGAAGTAAACTTGGTTTTTGAACTAGTTAACATATGTTATGATCATGTTCCAAACCCTACATGATTTTGAGATCATCTTGATAAGATTATGTTATAAATCATATTATAAATCTTATGTATATTGTTTATAAAACTTATGAGTAAATTGTTGATGTTGATTTGAAAATAAAAAGATATGTTTATTAAACATGGCAAAGTGATTAAAACAAAGGTTATAAGGAAAATTTTTCTTAAAAACTTTATGTTATAAAAACTATCATTTTGGTTAAATCTTTACAAGATTTACAAAGATTTAAAGAAAGGTTTTTATAAAAAGAAAATATTAGATAAATATATATTTTTGAGAAAATATATATTTGTTCATTTTAACAAGTTATGTGATATGTAATAATTTGTGTATTAGTTATATATATCAAAGATAGGAACTTGATTAAAATGGTAATAATAAACTCAAGAGACTTTATAATTAAAGTCTTACAAAACTACATATAAAAATGCCTTAAAGACATGTTACGGACAATACGAACAATCGAACATAAATTATGGTCAAAACGGACGACGGACGAACTTATGGACATATTACCAATCCGAGGACTTAATACGACATCTAGACGATCTTTCGACACGGACACAAAAATTACGTTATCATTAACAAAA
Source organism: Helianthus tuberosus (assembly GCA_030545235.1). Lineage (NCBI taxonomy): Eukaryota > Viridiplantae > Streptophyta > Magnoliopsida > Asterales > Asteraceae > Helianthus > Helianthus tuberosus. Next base: position 3,864,981 of record CM060440.1, read on the forward strand.
TTCGGACATTTTGAAACTTATAAAAACTATTATGTTTTTATTTACTAAAAAGTATACTTAGTTAATTTTATAAAAATGTTTTTATAATAATGAAATACTTATACTTTTTAATGGGCTATTTTTATATAAATGGGCTTACACTTTTAATGGACTTATATTCATAATGGGCTTAAACTAAATACATGGGCTAAGCCCAATATCAATAACTTATGGGCTAAGCCCAATACCAAACATATGGGCCAAAGCCCAACACTATTTGGGCCCAATATCATAATTTCTTGGGCTAAGTCCAATGACATAAATTGTAAAGAAATACAAGTATACAATTGATTTATATTAAGCACGAAATCAAGAGGACTAGATCCGACTATATGACATACAAGATACACGATTACTTATATATATATATATTTGGAAAAATATATATATAATGGTTAAACAATAAATGCATCTAATACAAAGTTCAACGAACAATAAAGACATACAAGTCTTACACATATTTAAGACATAAGACTTGTACTCAAGTTATTTACAAAGACCGAAGTGTCTAACAAATATAACAACGATTGTAGGTCGCAACACTGTTCAGGACTACCGCACGTGAAATCATATTTACTTCTACTCACTGACGCGATACTGTGAGTTCATGTCCCCTTTTCATCTTAAATGTTTTTCAAGCTTTACAACTATCGGGGAAAATACATGTACAATAGTATGATAAGTCAAGGAATGAAACACCTTAGATCATGTGCGAAACTAGGGCCATAACTAAAGCACCATTAATCCAAGTTTGGACCAAGGAACAAAAGGGTTAGATCTAATGGGTTTTGGCGAGCCCCACTCATGGCCATTCATTTGCCCAGGAGTGCGTTTGTTGCCCTACGACATGGTGTCGATACAATTAAAATCGTCTAGGGTTGGATTGCTTCCTATTTCGTCACACATATTAATGTCCTTGCAAAACATTAATGATCACGATTTCATTGACGCTTTTCATACTATATTTGATTCAAATACAAATACATTCTACATTTTTCGGATGTATCATATACAACTAAACTGCATGAACTCGCTCATCCTTTGTTGATTTTTCTACTTAAACATGTATTTCAGGGAATTAGTGGACCTTGTCAGGGATTCTACTTCAGGAAACAAGTATCAAGACTCCGTGCCATCTTTTGAAGGGTTTATCTATTATACTGCCGCTTTGCGGTGTTATAGTGGACAAGGCCTTAATGTTTAAAACTTTTGTTTTGGATGTATGAAATAGTAACAACTTATTTTCTTTGAATGGTTTGTAAATTATAAACTTAATGTATGTTGCGCATCTTTTGAACAATTATGGTAATGGCAATAGAGTATGTTTTATTCATTTAGTATATTTACTTATATCGTTATGCAATGAGAACCAACAAATCACACCTCGCGCTTCCGCTACGAGCAGGGTGTGACAAAAAGTCATCTAAAGTCATTTTAATTCATAAAACTACCTATATTTTTATTCAAATATCTCAACTCCTATTGTAAAAATAACTAACACATTTAATAACTTCTTACAGTTTGCTAAAACGGACAAAAAGTGTGTACGAGTGAACCTGACCTAGCATGTTTTGGTGTTTTAATACGGACCTACTTCGGGGGAACAGAAATGGGTGGAAGAGGTCAAACATGAACAAAATCTATTTTAATGCATACAACATTGTAATCGCTTTATTAAAGTTTTAAAAAATCAGAGTAAAATAAATTGTTATTTTCGTCCCTGAGGTTTGGCTACTTTTGTGACATTCGTCCAAATGTTTGTTTTTCCGCATATGGATCCAAAAGGTTTAAAATGTTGCCATTTTCATCCAACTCGTTAACTCCATCCATGTTTTAACATTAATTTAGGGGTATTTTTCGTCTTTTTAAACTTTTTTTTTGTGATGATTAAAGGGTTTGGGTGGGGAGAAAGTCAAAAGAGGTGGATCTTTATTTCTTATAGTGTTTTTTATTTTAATAAAAAATGTCTAAAAAGACAGAAATGTCCCTCGTTTAATGGAGAAAAATGGATAGAGTTAACGAGTTGGATGAAAATGGCAACATTTTAAACCTTTTGGATCTAAATGCGGAAAAACAAACTTTTGGACGAAAGTCCCAAAAGTTGCCAAATCTCAGGGACGAAAATGGCATTTTACTCAAGAAGATACTGTAGTCATAGTTATTTATATGTAATTTTAAATTGGCCAAGAAATTGTTTACGAGACAACCCAGCCCACTCCTTTTCACCCATACTAAATGTGACTTGTTTCAACCCGAACCCATTTCAAATCATTAGTTAGCTATGGTTTGAAAACAACAATGGAGAAAAAGGTGTTTATGAGCCAAAGCGTTACAATCGTACTAAAAATAACATGTTTCAACCAAAAACCTGCCCATCTTTGCCACCTCTTGTATATTCGTTTCACTAGTTTGTTGACTTTGAACCCTTATATACAAAATTTTGTTTTTAAAGTCTACTCAATGTTTCAAATAGTTGAGGAAATACGAAGTTTTTACATGGGGTCGTGGTTCGTTGCCTCATGAAGATGGAAATGCTATGCTGACATCATGCTGCTCGGTAATATTCATCAAGTCAAACCAAAATGAAGGATCTGTGTCTAAAAGAAGACAACATATAAGAAAAGATACCATCAGTTTTAACAAAAAAGTCACTATCTCTGATGATAAGGTAATGCGCCTCTAGAATGCAGAACGAGTATGGCTGCTCTTAGTCCTGCCGCTGCAATCTAAAAATTCATGCAACAAGATAACTCATAAACATTAAACAACATGAAAATGGATAATGACAATTTTGAAGGTGACAATTTTGGCCCCTTTGCTACGGGCCAACTTCGGTTACTTTTTTTTTTTTTATCTCAAATGGTTCGAATTGGTTAATCAAATATATTAGCTAAAAGAGAACACGTCTAAGTCACCAAATACATATTTTAAACTATTCAGCCTCTTAAAATTGTTATGTTTAAGATTTAGTTTATTTTTGTAAAGTAAAATGCCATTTCGTTGCGACTTTCGTCCAAAGGTTTGTTTTTCCGCATCTAGATCCAAAAAGTTTGAAATCTTGTCATTTTCATCCGGCTCATTAACTTCGTCCGTTAAGTCAAGGGTATTTCCATTTTTTTTGTTAAATTAAAGGGCAATTCAATCATTTTTAGGGGTATTGAATAAACATGCGGAAGTGAACATGAAATCATCAAGTAAGAAAAGTTGGGCATATATGGTGGAAGAAGATGAGCAGAGTGAGGGTTGTTGGTTTGCTGATGAAAATGTGGATTGCAACCTGATGATAGAATTCGGATCTCTTGGAGTGCAGGATGAATATCAAACTCAACCGGCGACTCCCATGCAGTGCACGAGGAAACGTTTGAGAGATTGAAAGCACCCTTGGTATGGAATCATTTCTTTTGCTAGAAATTATATGTGTATTAATATATTTTGAAGCATATACCTTAGAGGCAATAAAATGGAAATTATATGTATGTTAATATAATTTGAATCCTTTCATCTTAAGATTTGTTTTATCACATCTGAATTCAAAAGGTTTGAAATCTTGCCAATTTTATCCAGCTCGTTAACTCCATCCATTTTTCTCCGTTACGTTAAGGGTATTTCCTGTCCTTTTTTGTTATAACTTAAAGGGCAATTCGGTCGTTTTCACTTTATGTAAAAAGACCGAATACCCCTAAAAAAGATTGAATTGCCCTTTAATTTAACAAAAAAGATAGAAATACCCTTGACTTAACGGACGAAGTTAATGAGCCGGATGAAAATGACAAGATTTCAAACTTTTTGGATCCAGATGCGGAAAAACAAACCTTTGGACGAAAGTCGCAACGAAATGGCATTTTACTTGACAAAAATAAACTAAATCTTAAACATAACAATTTTAAGAGGCTGAATAGTTTAATATATGTATTTGGTGACTTTGACGTGTTCTCTTTTAGCTAATAAATTTAATTAACCAATTCGAACCATTTGAGATAAAAAAAAAGTAACCGAAGTTGACCCGTATAAGCAAAGAGGCCAAAATTGTCACCTTCAAAAATGTCATTATCCATTTTCATTATGTGTTGTTTAATGTTTATGAGCTATCTTGTTGCATGAATTTTTAGATTGCAGCGGCAGGACTAAGGGCAGCCATACTCGTTCTGCATTCTTATCATCAGGGATGGTGACTTTTTTGTTAAAACTGATGGTATCTGTTCTTATATGTTGTCTTCTTTTAGACACAGATCCTTCATTTTGGTTTGACTTGATGATTATTCCTGAGCAGCATGATGTCAGCACAGCATTTCCATCTTCACGAGGCAACGAACCACGACCCCATGTAAAAACTTCGTATTTCCTCAACTATTTGAAACATTGGGCAGACTTTAAAAACAAAATTTTGTATATAAGGGTTCAAAGTCAACAAACTAGAGAAACAAATATACAAGAGGTGGCAAAGATGGGTGGATTTTTTGTAGTAACATGTTATTTTTAGTACGATTGTAACGGTTTGGCTCATAAACACCTTTTTCTCCATTGTTTTCAAACTATAGCTAACTAATGATTTCAAATGGGTTCGGGTTGAAACAAGTCATATTTAGTATGGGTGAAAAGGAGCGGGTCCGGGGCTGGGCTGTCTCGTAAACAATTTCTTGGCCAATTTAAAATTACATATAAAATAATTATGACTACAGTATCTTTTTGAGTAAAATGCCATTTTCGTCCCTGAGGTTTGGCCACTTTTGGGACTTTCGTCTAAAAGTTTGTTTTTCCGCATCTAGATCCAAAAGGCCCACTTAAAAAAAATTCGATACGTATATGTTATTTTTTTTTAAATAGCAAACACATACCACTTCCAATATAGGCCCACTTACAAATCATTTTTTATGGTTTAAAATTTAGCCCACTTGGAATTAGGTTTATTGAACTCAATACTAATTTGATTGTTTTTAAATGATAACAAAACACAACGGAAGGGCACATTTTTTCAAGCTCGAACAGGGTATGTGAATTATCAGAGACTCCTTTGGTTATAGTTACAGCCTTGCGGACTGGAGTGTTGGGTTCAGAAGGGGGTTGGGACAGGTACAAATTTTCCGCTAATACCCCTGGTCAACGTTTGATAAAATGGTGGAAGACTCGGCATTTGATGTATCAGGCTCTCGGGAGGTGGCTGATGTACAAAGATTGGACCTTTGAGAGCTGGAAGCATCAAATTTGGCGAATGAATCGAAGGGGTTACAGTTGTAAAGATTTACCAATGGGTGCAGGGGTAAAACAGGTAATTTACACTGCCACTATCGTAAAGACCTCAAAAGGGCTGCTGTTCATGCAAAACAAATGTTATAAGCTGCTGTTGAAGACCCGAAAGTTAATGAGTAGGACTGTGATGAGGAGGCCTCGAAGTGTTGATCGTTGGAACAGTACTACGATGCAGGATAGGTAGGAGTGAGTTTATTTGGTTTATATTGTTTACATGAACGTTGTTAGTTTATTTAGTTAAAGTACCAAAAATATGCATTTTGATTAAATAATTTTGTGAAAGTTCGCTTATATTCGCTTATCATGACCCGTTTGTATAAAGGGATCTAGAATGAAGTTTCGTTTTGTTGGGCTAAAACAAGTGGCTACAGATATATAGAATGAAGTCCCAACTTTTAGCTGTTTTGTTGGGATAAAAACAATTGGAACTGCATGTATAAATGCTCCCATTTTGTAGGGTTAAAAGCATCAACAGTGGAATCCAAATTCTTGCTCTTCTGTTGGATAAAAGCATTTAAAGCCTTTTAAGATCAATATATATATATATATATTTGGATGTTCTTGAAAAGGTAAATAGTCTTAATATTTATAGTTTAAACAGGTTGTAAGGTCAGGGGCGCAAACGAGCCGAGCGGCTCGCGAGCTACTCGAGAAAAAGCTCGAAACGAGCCGAGCCTTATCGAGCCCGAGCCGAGCTTGAGCCTCTAAACAAAGCTCGTTTGTTTATCGAGCCCGAGCTCGAGCCTCACATGTGAAGCTCGTTAGGCTCGTCGAGCCTTATCGAGCCTTAGTGTAAACGAGCCGAGTCGAGCCGAGCTTATTTAAACTTGTTTACAAGCTGACCTCGAACCTAAAAATAAGCTTATTTAGTAAACGAGCCCGAGCCCGAACTTTACTTATCGAGCTCGCAAGCCTAAAAAGTCTATTATTTATATTATTTTTATTTAATATACTAATTAATAGATAATAAACGAGCCGAGCCAGAGCCGAGCTCGAGCTTGATAAAATACAAACGAGCCGAGCTCGAGCTTTGAAAACAAAGCTCGAATCGAGCCAAGCTCGAGCTCGGCTCGGCTCGTTTGCACCCCTAGTCAGTGCCCAGTAGTGGATGCAATATGAGGTTTGGAATTTGGCTGCACATAGATATCTTATGAGTCAAATAGGTAACTTAGTTTTTTTAGGATGAGGGAGTTTGGAATGGATAACAACAAACAACAACATATAATCATATAAATATAAAAGCAACAGCAATGTAAGAAAAAACTAAAATCACCATACCTCTTTACTTGATGATTTGAATGAAATATTGAAAGCACTTGAGTAAAATATTCAACTTTTACTGCATATAACAAAACACATTCAGTTAATTCATAACAACAATAAAAATAAAACTAAAATCTTACTTATTATTAAATGTAATAATATGATACCTTAAGTAAAAATCGACCGAAAAGAGATTGAGCAAATACGAATAACGAAATGATGATGATCAAACTTGAAATTGATTTGCAGCAAGAGATGGAGCATGCTGCTGGCTGCTGGTCATACAAATTGAAAAAGTGCTGGTCATGCAAATTTAAAAAAAAAAAAAAAAAAAAACTTTGTGTACTAGCGTGTTTTTGTGTTTGTATTGTCTTTTTGGCTGTCGGGTGGTGTTTCCCTTGCTTTGTTCAAGCTACAAAATTACGATATTACCCTTGCCCCCAAAATTACAATATTGACCCCCCCTTTTTTTTTTAACTTTACATGGTTACCACGATGTTCCAGCAGGCACCAAAGAAAGGAAGAGTGAAAATATGAATGAAGAACACCACCTCCATTGCTGAATCAAGAACGGGGTTGTGGTGGTGTACGCCGTTGCACCACCAAGAAACCTTATATAACCGCTGCATGTCCCCTTCCTGAGACATGGAAACAATCGATTTCCTCTTCTCGCCGTCGTCGATTATGCCATACTGCAACCCAGCGACAACGTTACAGCCAATAGATACTAGTAGATGAGACAATCTAACCTTTAACCATCATCAGTGATTCATTTCGCCGGAATAACGACTGTTGTAGCGAGCTCTGTAGCACGTCGTCGTCATCAGAAACACGAATACAAATCAGAGATCGCCGCAAAGGGTTAGGGTTTCTTTAAATGCCGCACCAATGAGATCGCGGAAAAACAACGGGAAAGGAGTCATGGAGCAATACCACTATGGAGGGTGTGGCGGCGTTGAGAAGAGAGAGATTCAAGCACTTGGAAAGACTGTAGAGAGAGAGAGGGAGAGGTAAATTATTAAATTTGCTTAATAAAATGGGCTGAATTCCGTATCGAACTAATAAATCAGTCAAAAATAAAAACAATAATGTAGTAAATATTAAATTAGAGGCTTCAGGAGTGATGGTGGACAAAAAACTCAATATATTGAATTGAAGTAAACTAATTATAACTTAGATTCTAAAATAAGTTATTATATGATATAAATTCGTTCGTAAGTTGGGTTTTAGTTTGAGTCAATTTAAACCGGGTAACATTCTATAATTTCAAATGTTTTCAGTTGATCTACGTGTTTAGAAATGTGACAAGTCAAATATAATACATTTTGATTACGGTATTTGACATACTTATTGCAGTCAGTACTTGGGTCTCATGTACGGAATATCGACATCACACTTGCTGGGAAGGCTTGCGGCGTTATCACGATCGATGTTTGGGAAAAGTTTATAAGCATAAAAGATGCAACCACATGCCAACTTGCGGTCATCGCTTGTTTTTGTCTCCGTGATTATTCCTTTTAACACTATTGCAGCATGCATGTGGAACGAACCCCCTTTGTATAGGTAGTTTACGCATGGCTTGAAGCCGTCAAATACCTAAGTGTAGGTCATGATAGCCACCGTATAGGGTAGCGACACCACCATGTAAGCCACTACGACACATGAGATGAAACCTTGATCATCATCATTGTTATTGTAGAAATGAAGAACTTGTGTTTTCTTTCTTATTATCTTGTTGATGTGTAAGAAAATTTGGCTGTGCATGTGCATGCATCATATGGGTTTTAACTAGAGATGTATATATCAAGGCATGTAAAATTGTGTCTTTTCCAATTAAATCGATGGCTGGAGTTCCACATTGAAGAATAAGGTAGAATTATGAGTATTATTTTATAAATAAAAGCTAGAGATGTATATGCAATTATATTGGTCTTAAGATTTCAATCAATAGAGGTAACTGATACATATGCAATTATTTTAGTAATTATTTTACTCATAGGGTAATTATCAAAATTACTTTACAAATGATCTTGCATGGTAATTTTGTAAAATGACTTTGTATGGTAATTTTGATCTTGTAGGGTAATTACGAGTAAAATAATTACGAAAATGTCATTGCATTTTTTTACCCTTCCATATCATTTGTACGTTTTATACGATAAATCTATTTGTACGGAATCTTTACTCATTATTATTATGTTACCTTTTATTTTTCCTTCACTACATCTAATCACTAAATACCCACTCCCAAAATTTTGAAACTACCCCTCAAATGCATAAATTTGAATGTGTATCTAAGTTTAATAAGTCGTGAGAGATGTGATTCATTAAATGCTGAACTATTTTCATTAAATGCTGAACTATTAAGTGTTAGAACTAAATCCCCACTCTCAAAATTTTTGAAACTACCCCTCGATTACCTACCACACCTTAAAACCTTACCTGTTGTAAAATTGATATCATAAAAAGGTAATTATTCGATTACCTACCACACCTTAAAACCTTACCTGTTGTAAAATTGATATCATAATTCATAGATATATTCATAGCTTGGCTCAATTCATTAATTAAACCCCTTCAAATTTACATAAATAATTTCGTGGGTAGGTGAGGACATATATTTAGAGCGGGGAGTAAATAGAATGGCCGTTGTTCGCTGCTCGTTGCTCGTTCAGAAATTGCTCGACGTTTGATTTGACGTTCGGTTGTAAACGAACTGCTATGCTCGGTTCGGTTTGTAAACAAGCCAAGCATGAGCAAAGTTCTGTTCGGCTCGAATTATTATTTTTAATTACTATATACATATACATTTACACATATAAACATGTATACACATATATACTCAGTGGAGAGTTCAAATGAGAAGAATTTTTTTGTAAGAATAAAAAAGAAGAAATTTCAATCAATAACAATGTTTTATTTTACTTCATTTAATATAAGTATTTAATGTTAATATAAGGGTACATTGGTAAATCTACATAGGCCATTAATTTGTAGTCTTCCTCTTTAATAGCTAACTACATTAAATTTTTTGTAACTTATCTTAAAAATATATATTTTTTCAAAAAAATAAAATAAATATAATTTAAAGTGTACGATACATTACGAGTTGTGTACGATAAATTACGAGTTGTGTAGGATAAATTTCAACGTGTAGGATGAATTTCGAAATATGTAGGATAATTTTTGACGTGTGTAGCAAAAAAAGTTAGTGTGGAGGATAATAGTTTTTATGACTAATTAATTAGTCAAAAATGATAATAAATGAGATAAGTGAAAAAACTATTTAATGTTTTACAAAATTACCTTTTGTTCTTTTTCTTCTCAATTAAATTTTCTTCTCACATGAACCTTCCCCTATATACTCAAATATAAATTATACATATATACACAGACACATATATATATACACACATACATATATACTTAAATATAAATTAAATTTATAGTTTTATATATACCACTCTGTTAGATTTTGGTCCACTATTTACAAATTTACAACTATGTCTAAACGTACTATCCCAATCATGCTAATAAAAAATTAATATCAAATCTAAAAATTAAATCCTAAACCGATAAACGACAGTGCTCATCGCCTCAATGTTTCATGCCGTTAACCTAAATCAATCGTCTCTGCTCTCAACGTCATTGTTCGTGTAATATGATCATCGCTTCGTCGGCCACAACATTGTTTTTCATAAGAAAAATATTATGTCATGAAATAGCATGTTTATAAAAGAAATAAAAACTTGAGACCCAATATTGTCACCATCTCTCTCGACAAATTTAAATCGGGCAACACGGTTGTCCAAATCGTTCGAACTTCGCTCGACGCTCGCTCGAAATATTTACTGTTCGGATAATGCTCGCTTGTGAAAAAACCCTGTTCGGATACTGTTCGGACAAATTTAAATCGGGCAAAGTTCTGCTCAGTTCGGCTCTGCTCGTGAAAAACCCTAGTAAATAGGGTGTAAACGAGCCAGGACGAGCCTTGTCGAGCTCGACTTAGTTCGAGCTTTGTTTGTAAAGCTCTAGCTTGGCTTGTGATCATGAGTAGGATTTCAAGCTCAAGCTCGGCTCCTTTAATATTTATCAAATAGTTTATATTAGCTATAATGATATTTTGTATCAATTTTATGTATAACGTTATACACACACAAATATTTATGGTTATTTTTATCAAAATGTTATAAAAAACAATAATTATATAAATATATATTTAATATACCAATAAAAAGTATATAAATAACAGGCTCGTTTAAGTTTTCGAGCCGGCAGGCTCGATAAATGAAGCTAAGGCTCTTTTACTAAAACAAGCTTGTTTTTAGACTCGAGGTCGTTTACACTTCGTTCGTTTCGAAGCTTTATTCCGAGTCGATTTCGAATAACCATGACTAGGTTAGCTCACTTATATCATAGGAATAAAAATTATAAATATACACACTCATGAAAGCAAGTGGCAAATGTGGTGGTTAGTTTGTCTAATGTTTGGAAAAGTAGGCCTCGATGTGATATCCCCTCCCATATTTGGATCACAAAATGGATGGTTGTTTTGTGCATTTATTTTTCCTGTTTCTCACAAATATTATGATATATGTATAATTGATTTGTTTTACATGACGTGTATTTCTATAAATATATACAATGCGCATAATGTAAGTTATTATTTACAAAAAATCGGTTATACTTCTACTTCGCATGTCATAGTGACTTTGATTCTGAGATCTACATTGCATTATTGACACTAGATGTTGATGCTATGAGTCTTTCTCATCAAAATTTGTTTGGTATGATACTTCAAATGTGTTTTAACCAAAAAAAAAATATACAAATTTAGCAAAGTAGACACTAGCAATGTTCTATATTGCAAGAAATAGTTATAGTGGGTCTAGAACAAATAGGGATGCAAAAAACATGAAGACTAGGGGAAAACCGAAACAAGTAATGAGACAGGTATCTGAACATATATACGAGTTCAATTTTAATTTTTTTTTGGGGGTTTACGAAAGATATGAGCTTAGGTAATAGCGGGTTGATTACCCAAACCCATTTACCCAAATATATTAATATATTATATGATTATATAAATATATGATAGATTTGTATGTTGAATTTCTTGAAAACTTAAAACTGTTATATTATAGAAGTATAGTTGAGTGTTTAATATTTCGTAAACATTTTTTAGAAGAGTTTCGTGTAATGGGTAAATTTTAACCAAGAAGGTAATACTTTGGTATATCCTTAAACCTGACTGAGTGAGGGGTATTGAGTAACGGGCATCCGACGAGTATGATACCAAATATGATAATTAGGTTTAAGACTTGAACTACCATATTCATCCCATACCGGGGGTAATTATATTTCTAAGAATAAAATCAACGAATTCTAGTTGTTTTGATGCATTTATCTTAACATTTATCGATTCTAATAATATTTTAAACTTAGCTTTCCTAAAATTACATTTGAAATCAGTTAGATGGGTGAGGTTAAATAATCCACCTATATAAAAAGTAGGTTAAGGCATCTTCCTATAGAAACGATAGAGATGATGTGAATGCTTGGTGAAGGGGTGTATTTAGTAAAAAGCATAGACAAAGATACTTTCTTTGTATTTTTCTTTTTAAATTAACTATACTTCTAAATTATAGCAAATTAATTATAATCTACTTCATGGGAAAATTTAGTATATTTAGTTACCATAATTGTACTTAGCTATAAATACACAAACTTTATTACCAAACTCACTACCACATTCGTTTTTTTCCCGTTCCAATATCATGCTACACAAAACGTTAAGTCGATGCGTTTTAGGTTGGAGTGTTGTGAGTCGATGCATTTTGTTATGGTCGTAGGTTCTTTGTAACTCAAGAAAGTTTCATAAGAGGATCACCATTGATCAACATGATTAAATGTTAACACGATGCTTTGCATGTTCTTTGCGACTCAAGAAAATTTCACAAGAGACACCAACTATATTGATCCTAACGATAAAATGGTACATCCATGCATTTTGTTATAGTTGTAGGTTCTTTGTAACTCACAAATATTTCATAAGAGGTTGCAACATTGATCCAGACGATAAACGTCAAGTCTATGTATTTTGTTATGGTTGTAGGTTCTTTGTAACTCAAGGAAATTTCATAAGAGGCCTCAACAATATTGATCCGACGATAAAATATTTTACATCGATGCATTCGGTGATAGTTGCAGGTTCTTTGTACTTCAAGAAATTTTATAAGAGATTAAGAGGCACCAACATTGACCCGAACGATAAAGATTATATATTAAGATTTAAGAGAATGAGGAGAAACCAAATCATAGCATAATACAACAAAAAACCACTATATATATAATCAAAGACAATAGAAAGCAAAGGAACATACAAACGTGTATCCCTTGAATAATAAAATAAGGTTTTCATTTTTATTCTAGCATTAGTTATTCGATGGTTTTTACTCTCCCACTCTCAATTTCCATCTTCATCCGTTCAATATAGGGCTCACTTTATCCTGCAAAAATCAACCACAAAAAGTAGCATCAATAGAAAAAAAAAACCATCATGTTATTACTTTTAACGAGTATCTTATGGTTCAGACCTCTTACTAATTAAGTATTTAATGTTTCAGACTGTTTGTTTCGCAAATATCTGAATGGTTCAGACATTTGCTTCTGAATGGTTAAGCATTATACTGAGTCTGAATGGTGAAGACCTCTAATCTGAATTGTTCAGACATTTGCCTCTAAACGATTAAACATTATACTGGCTCTTAATAGTACAGACCTCTTACTGGTTCAGCACTTAAAGCACTTAATGGTTAAGTCCTCTTACTAGTTCAACACTTAACCATTCAAAAGTTGTCAAACAACCCTTTAGTTAACTTTCCAGTCTTTAATTGATCTCTTTTTAAAATAAATAGAAAATTAAACCGGATATTATGAATCCTCAAAAAGACAACAATGAAACTTAAAAAGTTAAGAACAAAATATATATGTATATCCAAATATTAACAAGTTATTATTGCTATGTGTTTAAGCTTAAAAATGCACAATAGTGTAAAATTTTGACATACTTGTTGCAGTCAGTGTGGGGGCTGATCTTGTAAGGGATGCTTACACCACACTTTTTCGGAAGGGCAACCGCGTTGTCTTCTTTAATACCAGATAAATGTTTATAAGCCTTCTTCATGCAACCACAGGCGGTCTTCTTTTCAGCGGTTGTTTTTGCGGCGGCATTAAGTCCCTTAACACCTTTGCAACATGGAACGGGCACCTTACCACCATGCTTCAAGTAGTTTAGGCATGGTGTCAACTTGCTATTCACATCACCACAGGTTAGCGCTGCCGCATAGGGGGCGGCGACCACCATGCAAATCATCATGATACATAAAACTTTCATCATCATCATTGTAAAACAACTAGTGTGGTTTCTTATTTGTTTGGTTTTGATGTGGGGAAATGTTATAGAGGATACCATCTATTTATAGAGTGGCCTAAACATGTGCATTTGTATATGAGTGTTAACGGTCATATTCCATAGAGGAGTTCGCATGTTATACGTCGTTGTCTGTTTTATTTGATATATCAACAAACGTGTGTAACTTTTTTTACTTTAAAATCGTTAAATAAAGTAGTGTGTCAACTTATAAATATTTATGTTATAGAGTAAAGTTCCGGTGAAAATAAAATTATCGTACGAAACGTACGAAGTGAAAGAAAGTAAAAAAAAGTGGCGGTGGCATTTTGGTAATTATCAGCAACTTCAAAATTACTCTAGTTTTTTGAACTTCTGTAGGGTAATTTTGTAAAAGTTCAAGTAGAGTAATTTTGGTCGTGTAGGGTAATTATCAAAATTGTAGGGTAATTATCAAAATTACACTAAACCCCCCCCCCCCCCCCCACACCCCCCAAAAACCTAAAAAAACCTAAACCATTGTAAAAGTTCAAGTAGAGTAATTTTGGTCGTGTAGGGTAATTATCAAAATTGTAGGGTAATTATCAAAATTACACTAACCCCCCCCCACCCCCCAAAAACCTAAAAAAACCTAACCCCCCCCCCCCAACCCAAACTAAAAGCTAAAAACTAAACCATAAAGCTAAACCCCATAACTAAATGCTAACAAAATTACTCTACAAGACATTTCCCAAAATTACCCTACAGAAGTCAAAATTACTCTACTAGAGTAATTTGATAATTACCCTACATTTCTCAAAATTACTCTACAGATGCTCAAAATTACCCTATTGATGCTCAAAATTACCCTACTAGAGTAATTTTGAAGTTTTTGATAATTACCAGATTGCCACCGCCACTTTTTGCTTTTCCCCAGTACAGTACTTTTGAAATTGCTGATAATTACCATATTGCCACCGCCACTTTTTGACTTTTCTTTCTATTCGTACAGTTCGTACGTTTATTTTATTTTTATTTGATCCTTTACCTTATGTTATAAGTAGATTTTGGCATATTTGAGCCAACACATGCCAAGACCAACCCGACTCTAGGAGTAGGACCTTCATGCTCCCTAGGGGCGGATCTACCTCTTAACAAGGGGTAACCCACGATGCCCCTTAATGCTCCGATGGTAGTGTGAATTTTGGAAAAATTTGACGTTTTTTCAATTTTGTTACCTATTTTCTTTGAAGCGTTGCCTCTATAAGGATTTTTTAGATCAGCCACTGATGCTCCCGAAAATTATCTTGATAATTTAGTATTTATTGTACATATTTTGTGTATTTATTACAAATTTGATTCAAATGAACACTCTCTTTTGATACAGTTTTTATTTATTTATTTTTAGTACGTGTATTTATTTGAAATGTGTAATTTACAATAAGAAATTGGTTGTATATTTTATTTTGCTTTTTTTTTGTTAAGATACAAAAAGATATTACTAAAGTAGCCAATCGACGTTAACCCATTGGTTGAACATCTTTTGTAGATTCGTCAGTAGGATATCGTTGATATGTCACTATTAGTTCCATCACTACTCCATCGTTGATATTACAACTGCTCGGCCATATCTCACCTTAGTATTTCGCGGGTGTTGCTTCCACCCAAGGTACGTAATTCATTCGGTGATCCGTTAGAGAATTCTTTATCCACACCCCTTTCAACCACCAGCATTCATCTAAGGATCACCAATGATTTTGTACATATATAGCTAAAGGCCCTTTATTTTGTCGTGTTATTCTTTGTAAATAAACACAAGTCCTCTATATCGTGTTACATGATTAAAATGTTGTGTTGAACAACTTTTTTATAGTAGCAGATTCTTGTGTTATTCAAGAAAAATTTGTATGAGGCACCAACATTAGTCCCGGCTACAATTAGCTATCATGTATGGTCTAGATGAGCCTAGCTTATTACTATCCCGATGACATTTTATCAAACTTAAAAGTTAAAATGGATATAACCTTCGTATATCCATTTTTGGCGTGTAAGGTCTAGATGAGCCTAGCTTATTACTATCCCGATGACATTTTATCAAACATAAAAGTTAAAATGGATATAACCTTCTAAGAATTTTTATCGTAATAGCTACACACCAACGCTAGTTGGTCCATTGGTCCGAATTTTTATCGATATGTGTGTGTTTCAAGAGACAAAAGGAGCTTAGGAGCTGAGATAAACCAAATTTTAATAAAAAAAAAAAACTCTATATGTTATTGAAAGACTATAGAAAGCAAATGATCAACATACAGACTTTTAACCCTTTAAAAATGAAAACAAGATTTGTTTTCATTTTTATTTTATCATTACTTAATTATTTGATGGCTTTTAACTCTCCCAACGCCAGATTTGCATCTTCATCCGTTCAACCTAGGGCTCATTTTATGCTGCAAAAATCAACCACACAGGACGTAACATCAATATATTTTAAATAAACAATATGATTTGTTAGTTTTTTGTTGTTAACACTGTAATGCAATACAACTAAAGTGAATTCTTTATGACTTAGACATGTGTTCTTTTTCCTCATAATGTACATACTAAAATATTAAAAGAACGCAATATGTAACTATAAGTTTAAGAAATTATTATTATGAGGTTCAAACTTAAGCATTCGACAATAAGATAAAGTGTGTGAATTTATCATACTTGTTGCAGTTAGTGCTCATGCTGATCTTGTAAGGAATGTTTACGCCGCACTTTTTGGGAAGGCCTAAGGCGATGTCGGCTTTGATGCCAGACATAGAGTGATAAGCATTCTTCATGCAACCGCAGGCCGTCTTCTTATCTGCTGTTGATTTTGCAGCCGCATTCAGTCCCTTAACGCCATTGCAACAAGCAGTGGGCACTGAACCACCATTTTGCAAGTAGTTTACGCATGGACTCAACTTGCTAACCACATCACTACAAGACAGAGCCTCCGCATAGGGGGCAGCCACCACCATGAAAGCCACCATAATACATAGAGCTTTCATCATCATCATCCTTGCCATTGTAGAGTGTTTTTTTGTTATGTGTTTGGTTATGATGTGAGAAAACATTATGGAGGATACTCTATATTTATAGAGACGCCTATGCATGTCTAAAGAGGAGTTAGCACGTGAGATAGTTGTCTTGTTATTTAATGTATAAATAAAAGTAATTTAGTTTTTTGACTTTGAAATCATTTATTAAAGTAGCATGCCAAACTATTAATAATTTTGTGGACTCCCATTTCTTAATTGTGCAGTAACAATAAAATTTGCCAAACTAGCCCATCCAACTTGACTAGTGTATGTTTACGGTTACAAGTTAATTAATTAAGGAGTAAACTGCCAAAATGGTTCCTGAGTTTTGATCACTTTTGCCACTCTAGTCTAAAACTCAAACTTTTTAAATCTGAGTCTCCGTGGTTTAGTTTAAGGGGGTATTTGGCTACTTGCATAATGTAATTATTTATTATCCTCGACATACTACTAATCATCTGTTTAATGCTTGATTTTACAAAATACCATGTTAAGAGAATAAAAGACGGAGACGAAGGTGAGGGGTGGTAAGGTTGGAGGTTGTACAAAAATGATACCAAGATTAGGTGGATGAGCGAGTAAGTAAATAGATTTTGGCATATTTTAGCCAATACACACTAAAAAAAATGTCATTTAGTGACACACAAAATATCTCACAAAAAACACAAAAAGTGCCACTAAAGGCCCTTTTAGGAATGAGCGGCACACAAAATAAGTGCCACTAGAAGACACTAAAGCCTTTTAGTGACACTTTTTCAATATGCCGCACAAAGTTTTTGGAGTTTTAGTGAAACCTTTTTTTGCCACAATATAAAAAATGACTTTTGTGGCACAAATTTTGTGCCTTTAAAAGTAATCCTAGTTACATATCCATATTAGTTTTAGTGGCACTTTTTTTTTGCCACAATATAAAAAAGCCTTTTGTAGCACAAATATAATTGTTGCTAGTTGAATATATGTATTATTTTTAGTGGCACATAATTTTTCCACAAAAATCACATTATTTATAACAACATAAAATAAAAATGTAAAATGTAGAAATCATAATATCATCGCTTCATTTAAAATTGCAATCGTCTCCTAGACATATTCCAAATGTTTGCAAACATATGTCTAATAAGCGTTAATATCAAACATATAAACACAAATCTAACAAACCAAATCGACATGCTTGTTGGTCTTTTCGGTACTATGCAAATGCCATGCTAAAATCCTGCAACAATGGTTATGTAAAAAGGTATTCATGTTCTATGACAACTTACAAGAGAAAAAAAAACATAACAAACATACCTATAGGTATAGTGACAGCATCACAAAGCATTATGTACTGCAAGATTATCTGCTGTGAGAAATAAATGCAACAGGTAATATTATTGAAACCGGTGCCAATATCCGTAAAACAAAAAGCACTTACGGCTTCACCTACCATTGTTTCCATGGTTTTCAAACTGTAAACCAATAGCAACAGAACACACCACCTGCGAATGAAGGTCAAACAGGGTCATATCCTGGATCAGCAGCCACATCAATGTGATACCAACTTGCTTCTTTTAAAATAAATTTAGCTCTCTAGTTTTTTTTGTAGAAAGTACCAAGTATATCAGAAAACAAAGATCAAAGTGATAAAATCTTATAAGTACCTTGCTATATGGATGGCACATTTCATAGTTTCTGTTGACTTTAGTGCTCTAAGTAAAGGAAGATCACCCTCGAATATGCACATTCTTGACTTTTCAAAGTCAACCAGACAACTTATGTCACACCCCGACCGCGTTAAAACAACGAAACCGCGGCCGAAACGTCGGGGAGTGGAGTGGCGGAATTATTGTTTTACAACCATGGTATTTAAAAGTTTCGTTTTATTTAATTATTAACCATTAGACATTGTCTTGAAATTAAAACAAACAAGTTAAACATCGTCTATCATTGTTATTATGTCACTAAGGCCTCGTCCAAATCCTATGTGAACATGCATCCTAGTCTCAACATCATTCAATCACCACCTGAAACATATGTAAAAACAAAGTCAGCAAAGAAATGTCGGCGAGCACATAGGTTTTGTAAGAGTATCGGATTCATGGCTCGTTTGCATGTTGTAATACCTCGTTTGACTACAAGAGTCGTAAGTTGAAAACCTTGTTTGAAAAGTATATAGTATTACAACATGATTAACCAACTCAAAACAAGTTGGTTATAGTTTATAAAATCTCGTAGCCATGAATCTTAACCCAAAACATTTGTTTAAGTAAACCAAATCGTAAATTGTTCTCGTTATAAAACTCATATGGTTTATATTGTTAGTAAACATCGTTGTGTGACATCGTTTCAAAAGCGTTTATCCAAGTGAACTAAATAATGCCACAGAATGTAATATGATAAAAACACTTATATATAAGAAGTACTAGCGGCGTATCTACCATGTTTTTATCATGTTACCCCCGTCCCATTATCTAATCACAACCCAAAACCAATCGTTTGTTCAATTCGTTTAACTTGTTCAAATCATTTCAAATCGTTTAAATCGTTTAAATCGCTCTCATTTTAATTGTGAAAACTTCTTTAGGTCGTCTCGCTAATAACATTCAAACCTTCGTAACTCGTCAATCATTCAACTCGTATTAACAAACCACCAAAGGGTAAGTTAACAATTAACAGGTTCAGTCGTTACCCACATAACCCCCACACATAACCATGGGTGCAGTCTGATAACGGGATTTGTCAGATCCTATGGTACCATAACCTAATACTGGTCGGTTCGGCCAAAACTAATGAATGCCATTTGTTATGTAAATACGTCTAACAAGTTTGTTCACATTATCGAAATCATTATTGTTTAATATAAACCATAGTATTCGTTTTTGAAATCATTGTTGAAAATATCGAAATCGTTTAACACATATGAACCACCCCAAAACAATTGAAAATAGTAAAATAGGGGAACTATGTACTCACATTGAATTGTAAGGTATCCTTGATCTAATGAACTTAACGTAGCTCAGGCAAACCAAGGAAATCAAGTAGTACCTAGTAATCGGATCGCTAGTTAATAAATCGACGCCTAAATCGGAAGATCGGATAGAATGAGGTCTTGTAAACCAAATGAGTATTGGAACTCATGTGATATGGTTAAACAAAGCCTATATTCTAAATCGGAACCTATCCTAAGTGCTTACGACCCGTTACGACCCATTAAGGTAGCTTATGCTACCTTAACACGTCGTTCGCGCAAATGCGCGTTCGAGACGCCTAACTAGTCCTATAACAAGTATTATATGCCTAAACATGTTTAAATATGTTGCATAATCAGTTTAGATGGCAAAATTTAAGTTACATATGTTTAAAATCCAATTATGCATGAAAAGAGCATTTTGGTCATTTACCTAAGGCATATAAACTACCTATCATAACAACTAATTAAAATAAGTGACCATAAGGTATAACCTCGGAAGGTTATTCCCTATACAACTATGGTCAATAAACATACTTGGTCGGATCCTAACGATCGACCAAACAGGTCGGGTTCGAAAGTATAAGCGGTGGTTAAGACCGTTTATCTTACGACCCTATACAAGCACTAGACTAAAAGTGACGAGTTAATCATGTTAAGACATGTTTAACTAAGTTAGAAAACAGGTTTTGATATCAAAACAAAGTGTTTTGATACCCAAAAATAGCTTCGATGCAAAATGCGGATAAACACGTATTTTGACCGAAACTTTGACTCGTCACTTCGACTAATCGACGTGGTAATCAGTAGGTATAGTCACAAGGGACTATAACCATCGTGATTACGCTCACGTTGCAAAGTTCAAACGAACTTTGTGTTGACCAATTCATGGTCAAAGCAGAAAGTCAAACACTGTTTGACTTTCATGCTTGAAATATATAAACAAGCATGAAAGAAACTTACAAAGGGTCCAAGCAATAAAGATTTGATCTCAAAATTCTCAGGTATGAAGCTTCACAAGGTGAGAGCTCCAACTTAGAGAAGAATTTGAGAGCAAATGTGTGGAGATGCAAATGAAATCAAGTGGGTTTATATAGATTTACCAAAACCGTTAGGATCATTCCTCGATTTTTGAGCTTCAATCTGAACCATCCAAGTGTTACCCACTGATTTATAATACTATGGGTGTCCAAAACCATCATACGGTATTGAGAAAGTTACATAAAAGACCCTGGAAATCAAGCTGGTTGTCAAAAATGGGAAATCTGTCCAGCTTGAGCCGTCGCGTGCCGCCACAGCACAACCACTAGGCTGTGGCGCGACGCCACCAGTCCCCATTTCCAGAAAAGTTTGAAAAATGGCAGAAATGGTCCCTGGAACACTTTTAAGCCATTTTCGATGCGTTTAAACCCCGTTAACCCATTTTCAAGGCTCTACACGGATGTTAAAGCATAGGGAACATGAAATATGCTCAAAAACATCTCGGATGTCGGTTCGTTTAGTCGTATGGTTGCGTTATTCGGTTAATTACGACGAAACACGAACGGACGCGAAAACGATCTAAATTGCGTGACGAATGGTACTTTTGCATTCCAATCATTAAAATAAAATATTTTAATGATTACAAAATTTTTTGGGTGTCCGGATATATTCAGAACGTAAGATATGCGCGAAAATGTAAACTTATGCACTTTTTGACGCTTTTAATCCCCATTGATAAAAAAAGTTTATTTTCGCATACCGAACCCCTCAAAGCCTATTTCTAAGCTATGTAAAGGATATTTAGGGTATGTTTAACTTATGATCATGTTCCGAAATGTTCATTACTATACAAATCGGCATAGTTTCGTAGTTTGACACAATTAGTCCCTACGATCGAATAAACTTGTTTTCGACACACCAAACCCTCCAAAACTTATTTCTAAGTTATGTAAAGGTTATTTAAGGTATGTTAAGCCTATGTTACTATTCCGAAGTGTTTGTCATGTTACACTGATTAATTTTACGCACCAGTTTGTGTGTAACCTTCCAGAAAGCGATTTAATGCTTGAAACCGAACTCGAATCAAATCGTAAAATCATCAAACACAAATACACACATAATAACACCAAAAAACATCGTTTTATTGATAATTGATATTGTTTTACATCGTACATCGTTTACAGAGCACAGTTGTCGCAGCTTATAACTTCAGCCATATGATATCAATATTTACCACATGGTCTTCAACAGGTCAAAATCACATAATTCGAAGTTATAAGATTGATAATCCAAATGTAATATCAAGCAAAGTTATAGCACCAATACTAATCTAGAAAAATAAATATGTAAGAAGTTAATAAAGAATAAATATGTGGATCTCACAAGAGTCTCCCCCTTAGCTGGTTTAAGGGAAAACGGGTGTGTAGCAGGACAAGCTATAAGGAAAGCAGAATAAAAAAAAGGTGGATAAACACGCTAAAGCATGTGCTGATAACCAACATGCATTTGTTCCATTCGCCTTCGACACCTTTGGCTCCCTAGCTCCAGAAGCTATCCGTTTGTTGACTAGGGTCCAAAAGGTTGTCCACAGCAGTTGCTCATCAACAGGGGGGCAGGGGTTTGTCTTTAATATGCTAGGGTTTGCAATTCAGAAAGGGGTAGCGGCGCAGCTTGTTGCTCGATTACCTGCGATATTGATGTAAAGTGCACTTAGTTTAAATAAAATTTGAGTATTATATATTAAAAAAAATTGCTAAGTAGTTTTTCTTAAATGCTCTAAATTAGGAATCGTATTGAATTTCAGCAGAAAAGTAATGAGTTAATATGTAACAACAAAACTCAAATATGGCATAACTAAAACAGTCATTATCCGCACAGGCGGAGCTAATTAGTGGAAAACCGGGGGTGCACCCGCCCCCCAAATGTTTGGGTTAGAAGTGTAAATTTCTGATTTTTCGTCCGAAAATTTTAAAATTATAAAAGATCGCCCCCATTTATTTTGCCTAAATATTTATACAATATATAAATTGGATCCCATGACTTTCCGCCCCCGGAACTTTCAGTCAAGCTACGCCACTGATTATCTAAATCAGTTATCTGCAGTAGGATTGTAAACGAGTCAAGTCGAGCTGAGCTAAAGTGAGCTCCGGCTCGAGCTTGATGTTAAATGAGCCCCCACTCAATAAAAAAGGAAGTTTTGAACTTATATAGCAACTTCAAGGTTTTTTTAGGCACCCAAACATTTATACTTTTAAAGCACCCCGGGCCCAAATACGAAATATATTTTTAGGTGCCAATTTTGCTTTGCAAATTAAAATCATTACTATATATATTTACTATATATTATTATAGTGAGAATGCCCGCGCGTTGCCGCGGGTACGTATATTTTGTTGGTGCATGTTGCCAGGGGCGGATCTAGTATAGAAAGACCGGGTTCCCAGGAACCCAGTCTTTTCGGAAAAAAACGTTTTTTTGTAGTGTAAATCTTGTATGATTTGGAAAAAAACGTTTTTTTGTAGTGTAAACCTTGTATGATTTGGAAAAAGGAACCCAGTGATTTCTCCGGCTGGATCCGCCACTGCATGTTGCGTGACCGGTTTCACGTAATCTATTTCTAATACCAATTTTGTAAGCCAACTAATATATCAATTCGTAAAGAGCATTTGAGTATAAAGCAAGGAATTGACATAAAAAAAGAGTTCACCATAAATGAATTTCCCAATCTTTTTAAACTGAGGTCTCACAGTAGTTACCGTGTCAAATAAGATAGTACAGTATTGGGGCCATAGTTATGGTACACCAAGATCAATTGGTGTCATAAGGTTTGCACGCCTCGATGATGACGGCTATATATTGGTGTCATTCTCGCTAGCGGGCAGTTGGTATAACAAAATAAATAATGGTCTATAAGACATGTCAAACACATATGCTAAGATGTATTAATAAATCTACTCAGCAAGGGCACTTGGCAAATTGTTAATAAGCTCCATGATAAGAACAATTATTCAATCACCATTCTAGAGTACCACCAATGAGACCAAAATGAAGTTATCTGGGAAGACATGAACAGTTAAACCCAAACCATTAACACAAGCATAGCAAGATAAGACGAACTTAAAAACAAAAATGAACCATTAGAAAACTTGAATCCAAACAAACCTGACATATATTTACATAATAAATCGATCTGAAATAAACAATTATATATATGGCTCACTCATGTATGTTACAACATAAATAAATAAAAACATCGAACTATATAAATGAATATCGAGCCAAAACGGAAAATAAAAAGTCATCCAAATGTCCCCTAATGATTGTTATAACTAGGTTATCTTGAAGAAGTTCACATTTTAATTTTCATAACATCTTCCACTCACTTGACCAATTAGTTAAGAAACTTTTATATGACCATCTGAGACCAGTTAACAAGTAGATGGGTTGAATATACACTGACTAAATAACCAACAAAATCAACCAAAAAGAAGTATTAAGTATTAACATAACAAATATGAATAGGACATTACCATAAACTTGTAAAGCAAAAATGGAGCTAAAAATGGATGGAAAATACCTGTAAAATCTACTGCTACTTGTAAGAGGACATAAGCTTGATCATGAAGGACTTTGTTGGTAGGAATAGAGTCAACTAATGCATCATCAAAATGCAGCCACTTTCCGCTAGGATGCAAAATTTCAGCGATGTAGTGACCCTTTGAGGGTTTCCTCCCGTGTTACAGCCCTGTATACCATTATATTCGAGAGGTAACAGGTCAAACTGAGTTTAGGCTGAAACGATCGGATTGGGTTGACCACACTCATACTTTAATTTCGAAGTTTTTATAATAAAGATGATTAATGAGTTAACTGTATTACAAATACAATTTTATTAAAATCGTAAGCTAAACTACGTAAATGAAAACGATATAGGAGAATGAATGCGTTAAAACTACGTTGAAAAACTATGTATCATGATGTCTAGTGTCTACTTACTGTCGTCTTTGTGCAGGAGCCTCAAAGGTGTCTTGTGTGGAAGACTGATATCTTCTTGGACCTCGACCTCTTACAGATTTGGGGCCAGTTTGATTATTATTATTGTTGTAGTTTTTAGAAGATCCACAACCTTCACCTCGGTTTCCACTGCGACCTCGATTACAACCCCTGGGAACCCTTCTACGCTGATGATATAGAAGATGTTAGAACAAGAAAGTTATATACATAAAGACATGTTGGTCAGAAACAATGGTTCACCTCATAGTCATGCCTATCCTGTGTGGTCATCTCTTCAAATTTGTCATGGCCCCATTTGCTGTCATCACTCAACTCCCACAATTTCCTACCGCCAAGAGTTCGCCTACATTTATAAATAGAACTTTATAAACGGTTCATTATTTCAAGTTTAGTTATTTAGAACACACAACAGCATAATAATACAGATTACAGAACACCAAAGTTGGAACTATTTGAATAATAAAAAACTCAGTATTAATACCTTATCTCCACTTGGTTTGCAAATTTCTACCAAACTATAGTGTATATTCAATTGCATCTTAAAATGATTGTAACAAAACGGGAAATCATAACTGTGCGGTTAGGATCATAGAACAAAAATGTGGCTCAAAACTCCAATTAGCTAACAAGAATCATGTCTCGTCATGCAGCAAAGTTGACTCGTATTATAATTCTGTGAAAGCAAAACAGATACCAAATTATAATAACATGCTTTTTCTTGGTGGATTTAATGTAGTTGATATCTGATAATGTTGTAATGTAACAATGGAAAAACACAAATTTCTTGTAAATGATGATTTGACTATTTTAATTTATACATGTGGATATTTACCTTTTGTGGCATACTGCCGCAAACATGTCGGGGTCACAATGAATTCTCAACAATATCCGAGCAACCAATGAATTCGACGGACCACGATTCGTGAGTGCACTCAGAGCCACCTCAGCTGATAAATGTTCTGCTTGCAGGAGCGTCGTGTTTTGACCCACAACACTATATATATAAATTCTGAAATCACAAATTTAATGAACAGAAATTAAACCCAACCTTTTAAGATTAAACATAAATTTCTCAAACATAGTTATCGAATAACGTACAGAAAGCTGGTTCTGAGTAAAACCGTGTGAACTCAGCAGCTCACACTCATTTTGGTTCCATAAAAGCGCACACACCTGGGACCCGGTGTCCACCGAGTTCAAGCAAGCACCGGTGTGTGTATTCCAACACTTTATACATTTGTCAACACCACAACCACCGGACGCAAGAAGATTACCCTGAAATGGACACCAGGCAAGTGCTTTCACTGCAGCTGTGTGATCCTCCAGCCGGTGAAGCCATTGACTCGGTCAATTAACAGAAGCCACTGATCTGTCCCAAATGTGTAAGAGATTGGCGTTACCACCGCTAGCCAATTGTTGACCAGAAGCTGAGCATTTTAACCCACAAACCTCCTGGTGGTGGCCGGAGTATGTTTCCACTATATGTGCTCTAATTCTGACATCGTTATTTACAATCCGGCCATCCATTCCTCTGGTAGTGAGGATGTGGTTGTTCCAATCCATTGATCCGACCCGAGATTGATGGCACCATCTCAACGTTCTCAACTGTTACAAAACAATTACAAAAAAAAAAACACAAGATATAATCATAAAAGTTCTAAGGACCAGATCAGTACCAGTTTATTTGAGGTGGAATCCCAGAGTTAGACTTCCGAATTGTTTAATCCGACTGAGATACCGTATTTCCTAAGGCAATAGCGAGGACGTTGCTGCTCCCCCAATCTAACAGATTCAAGTAGTAATCATCTTGAATATCGGGTGCATCCAATGTCCTTTTCGAAGCCTATAACCAAACATTTTAGGACTTTAACAATAATACAAATTTGAATTTAATCACAAACACATATTGTAAATAATCACCTGAGGGATGTATCTACGGGCCTTTACTGGGTTCGCCTCCTGCACCAAAGACCACTCGCTTGGAACCGCATCTGTTGGTGTCGGAGGCTTGTTCCTGAAAGCTAGAATCCTGGTTGTGTTCATGTTGAGGTTGTCCGCTAACCGCCTCCTGTACGCTTCCTTCGCCGGTGAGCTTGCAATCGGATTCTCCTTGCCTTTTTTGGACTGTGTTAGCATGCAATGCGCGTAATGAAAATCCATCGCTGATCTATTTGGTATGAATCTATCCAACTACAAACAAAACCCTAATTCAGTAACCGATTCAATCAAACAAAAAGCCCTAATTATGAAACAGAAATTAAGTTTTCTCTAGAACTTTTTCTTTGAAGAATTTGGTCTCGTGCTGGAGAACAAGTTATAGATCCAGCATCCATGACATTAGTAGTAACAAAGATAGATATAGACGTATAAATAAATATCAAAGATAATAACACAATAACAGTAGCAAGAAACGATTAAAGAAGTGACAAAACCTAATTGAATGGCTTCACACCGGTATCATCCCTACTTGATACAAGAAATTACAAATTTATAAGTAAGGGTGAAACTTGAAAGTTAGTTAGGGTTGTGAAAAGGGGGTAACTTTAAATCATTCTTGTTTTTGTGGGTTAGGGGTTCTGATCGAGTTATTTAGGTGAAAGGTTGTGATTTTGATGATGATCAGGAGGTGGGTATGGGGGGAAGAGGGTGCATTTGGTGTCTGATGATGAGATGACTCCTTTGCCCGGCCTAGGCTGCGGTCGTTCGTTCAAGAACACGATCTTTACGCTATTGATAATGTACGTTTGCACACAAGTAATGTCCATAAATCTTTGAATCTCACTAACCCTAACCATGTTATGGTATGAAGATCTCCTTATCTAATCAACCACAACAAAAACCCAAAAAAATTAGCACATTACATGTTCAAATTAACAAACTGAACTTCAGTCAAGCATTTCATCGAACACATAACAGGCATTAAGTTCTATCATCAATTTTACCTGAACAACACGATGATCTTTGTGGTGAATCAAACAATAAGAACAAAGAGAGTCACCACAGCAATCCAAACAATGTATATTACATTCACTTTTATTAGCATCTCCATGAAAACGACAAGAACCAAAGTAATCAGCTCTTAACATTGGTATAAACCATGGCGGACCGAATTCTTGATGCTCCATTTTACCAATTGGACTCACCTAACCACATAAAACTCATGTTAGCAATCAAATTCAAAGTGGGTAATCATCATTAATCAAATTCAAAGTGGGTAATCATCATTAATCAATAAAAATCAAAGCTTTGATCTTTATGCATAACTCTGTTTCAAAGTTCAAGAAAAATTCAAATTACCATGTCTTTGTTGTGATTAAACTTGAAAGCTTCAATCTTTACCCTGTTTTCAGATACCCAAATAAGATTAGGTGTCTGATGATGAGACGATGAGGAGGTTCGTGTTCAGGTTGAGAAAAATAAAGAGTGAGATCTTTGGAATTCCTAATTGAATGTGCAGAGATAGAGATAATTACAGTGGGGAGTTTATGTCGATTAGGTTTTCTGAGGGTAGGGATGGTAAGGATTTTGAGAGTGTGAGAATGGGGTGTAGGATCAATTTACTATTATATCCTTGTAGTGTCTTAAAATCTTGTGCTCTTTACAATTTTACCCTCACAAAATAAGCATTGTTTAGTTGTACATATTGCATAAAATGATGGACGCCATGTAAAATTACACGTGTGTACATCACTTCTCCTTTTTATAGTATTATAGACTATATATTAATTACACAAAGGAAAGGAACAGTAATTATACTATATAATAATAATATCTTAATATAATAATACTAATTATTATTATTATTTTCTTTACTTTCTCTATATTAATTACACAAAGGAAAGGAACAGTAATTATACTATATAATAATAATATCTTAATATAATAATACTAATTCTTATTATTATTTTCTTTACTTTCTCAGTTGGATAAGTTTGTTGTCAACCAATACTGGTATCGAAAATACAGGTATGGTCCGGTTCATTATCGGTACATGAAGGTACAAATCGGCACCAGCCTGATACAGAAAACGCCAAAAGTTGGTACTGAATTGAGTTTGAAAATCTTTTAGTTCGGGAAATTCGGTACTGCTATACGGTACCATTTGCTCATCCCTGATTACGGGTGCAGTACAAACAACAATGGTATCGTACAACTTTTTCTTCTTGATTTTCTTCAACTTTTAATAATTTCTTTTTTTAGTTTCAGGGGTAGGGATCAGCTCGGTGGCAACCGATACCGAAAATACCGGTTACGGTACCGGCATATGAAGGTAAAAATCGGTAGCGAACCGGTACTAGGAACGCCAAAAGTCGGTACCGAATTGGTACTTAGGATCCTTCGGTTTGGGAAATTCGGTACCGGTACCCAGTATTATTTGCTCATCTCTGACCACGGGTTTCATACGAACAACATCATTAACATACAACTTTTTTTGTTGATTTTCTTTCGATTATTTTTTACTCTTTTTTACATGTTCTTTTTTATTTTTGTTAGTGGTTCCACGTGCAACGCGCTCGTAGTGATTTCAAAACACATGTAAACACAGACTAAATAACAAAAGAAGTTCGCCGCAACGCGGCTAGAGTGATAATCCTAGTTAATTTAAATATACATGCAAGTTGCAGCAAAAATATTGTAGACAGTTGTGACTTCACATACTTGGAAAAGCCATTTTTATCGAAACTTCAAATAATAGTGGAGTGGAATTATCTGAATAAGTTATGTTTAGAGGAAAACTTCAAAAGCCATTTTATCAAAATTTCTAAAGCCATTTTATCGAAACTTCTAAAGCCATTTTTATTGAGACTTATAAATAGTTGACGTTGCCAAATTGGTCTAAACATATCTATAGGCTACAGCAAAAAAAATAAAAAAAATGAAGAATGTTATTAAAATGAACAAACAAAATACTTGATAACTTCACATTAAGTTAGGAAAATTAATAAAGTTTTATATTTATTTTGTAAATGCTGCATTTATGGGATTGTTGTAAGTAAATAAGTAAAGTTGTTTTATAGGTTTGGTTTGTGTATATATAGAAAGAAAATGGACATCCAAGATTTTAGGCAAACCAATCGTTGATGAACGGAAGATCGAGAAGAGAACAATCTTCCCCTTTGTTGTTTGTTGGTCTGAATTTCCTGGAAGGAAGCGAAAGAATGTCTCGTCTACCGGCCATAGTTTCATCGGAGGGATACGTCCCAGGTGTTAACGAGCCGGAACAAATGATCTGCCAGTATCTACACATGACCAATTCAATGGGATGTTCATGGTCTGGATGTGACGTTTCGGCCTTCAGCGTCCCCCTTTTGATCCTTCAACTCTGTATCATCTTCTTCGTCTCGCAAGCATTCTTCTATCTCCTCAAACCCCTTCGACAAAGTATTCTCTCTTGCCAACTTATCGTAAGATATATATATGTATTAATTATTCTAGGCATGCTTTGTTTCATCAACTGCCTGCCTGCCTGCCTTTGATCATTCATATCTTGTTAATTTGCATGCAGGGTTGCATGGTATTCATTTGGTTCATCCGCCTAGACAAACACCTTCTCAACCAGTTGTTCCCCGAATCCGGCAAGTTGGTCTTAAGTACCGTCGCCAATTTTGGCTACATGTTACACGTTTTTGTGGTTGGGGTTCAAATAGACACGGGTATCTTACGAACTGTTCATCGGCACATGGTTCTCATGGGTTGCATGTCCTTTTTGGTACCTTATGCGGTTTGCGTCATGTTGTTAATGCCTTTGCCTAAGTTCATCCAGATGGACGAGGTTACGCTCCATACCATACCCTTCGTTGTGGCGTTAACCTCCATGACAACATTCCCTGCAGTCACCAGCACTCTCTCCGACTTAAACTTATTGAATTCAGATCTCGGTCGCTTATCCTGTAGCACCGCTTTGGTCACCGATTTTTGCAGCTGGATCACGGCTCTAGCACTGACGACTATCGGTGTAGCGTTAGAAAGACAAGACTGGAAACCGTTGAAGAACGTGTTTTGGATCGTTTGCTTTTTGATCTCCATGTGTTTTGTTCTCCGCCCATTTGTGTTGTGGATGGCCAAGAGGATTCCTGAAGGGCAGGACATAAAAGAGAGTCAGTTTTTAGTGGTGCTTGTGACTGTTTTGCTGTGTGGGTTTCTATCAGAATGTTTGGGGCAAAATGCTTCATTTGGGGGGTTTACTATGGGCATATGCGTGCCTGATGGCCCCCCGTTTGGTTCGGCTATTGTGAACCGAGTTGATTGGATGGCGACTACCATTTTGGTTCCAGCCAAATTTGCAATCAGTGCATTTAAGGTGAATCTCAAGTCACTTGGAGGTGATGAGGTGTTTGCTGCTTTGATCACTGAGGCATTCATTACATTAGCATACATGGCTAAGTTCATTAGTAACTTTGTTTTAGCCTTGTATTTCAGTGTCCCCTTGCAGGATGCTTTTCATTTCTCTATGATCATGTGCACCAAAGGCATCATTGATGTCTCCGCCTTTTCGCTTATACGATCTAATGAGGTTGTAACAGATCAAGCATACTCACTTCTTATACTCAACATGCTATTAGTAACTGGAAGTACAAGGATTCTGTTATGGCATTTCTACGATCCATCAACAAGATACCAAACATACAAGCGAAACAGCATCTTAGAATCCGAACCAACCGATTTCTTTAGAATGGTGGTTTGCATTCACAACGATGAAAATGTCACATCGATCATAAACCTACTGGAAGTATCAAATCCAACACGACATCAACGTATGGAAGTCACAACTATGAACTTACATCCACTTGAAGGTAGAGCATCAGCCATTCTAGTCCCGATCTCCGAAGTTGAGAAGATCCCCTCGGCCCAGAACCGAGTGTTACAGATGGGAAAGGCGTTTTATTACTTTATGGAACGTAACCACAACTCGATTAATGTGGAACATTTTGTTGCAATGGCACCATACGGCAGCATGCATGAAGATGTCATCACAATAGCTATAAACAAATGTGCTAACATTGTTATTGTCCCATTTCACAAACGTTGGGCAATTGATGGAAGTGTTGAAGCTACATTTCCAGGGATTAGATCAGTCAACTTGAAAATAATGGAGAAAGCCCCGTGTTCAATTGGTATACTTGTCGACCGAGGCCAGATAGGTGGACCGAACTCTGTGTTAACGAGACGAACCAAAGTATTCCGCATAACCCAGTTGTTTCTTGGCGGTGCGGACGATAGAGAAGCGCTTGCATACAGTAGTCGAATCGTGCAGCACCACCACATTAGTTTGCTACTCGTTATGCTACAGCCGAAGCAGACCGATGTGGAGATGGCACCCGAGATGCACGAAAAGAGAATGGACCACGAGATTATCGATCGGTTTCGGATGGAGTGTAAGGGACGAGATGTATATATTCAACAAGAGGCTGCAAAAGATGCGCAGGAAACAATGCATTTGCTGAGAGAAATGGAAAAAGGGTGTGATTTGTTTATAGTTGGCCGGGAACATGGGTATGCGTATTCTCAGCTGACTTATGGGCTATCAGAGTGGTCACAGTGCCCGGAATTGGGCAGAATCGGAGACTTCTTAGCCACTTCAGAGTTTAAGTTTTCAGTTTTGGTGGTGCAGCAACAACCTATGGAAAGAATACAGTCGGGTCGGGTCAGTAGTGCCCGTATCGTAAATGATTCGGGGAGGCTTAGCAGTGCCCGTTTCTAAATACAATCATGTAGATGTTTTTTTTGCATGTTAGTCCAAATACTACCATATATTAGAGTGAGTGATTCATAAACCTTCTCTAGAATATGATTTGTTATCCTTAGATTACCAAAAGTCACAACAATAGTACATTTGCATGCTCTATAGTTACTTCCTAATTAACTAGTATTTGACTCGTTTCCGACGTTGTCGTCGCTATATACGTTTTGTAGCCAAAGGTTAGTACGTATAGGGTCTCAATGTCGTCACTATGGATGTCGTTTTCTGACGAAATGTTGTCACTAAAAGATTGTCGTCAAATATATGTGCTAAAAAATTAATATTTGATTATTTTCCCCATGGCATCACCCACGAACCCGTTTAGACGTGTTCAGATTGAACCGGGCGGGTTCGAGAGTTGACCAGCTTAACCCATTTATCTGTTTATTTTAATTTATATGAGATATATTTTAGGTAAATGAGTCATGTTCGGTTCAAATTAAATTTTTTGGGTATTCATACATACATACAAACCTACATACATACATATGCATACATACAACCACAATACGTATACATTTCTTACCACATTATCCTACACATACAAGAAATAAAATATAAAATACAAAATCAATAAAGAATTCAAGTTTACCTTCAAATACCTTCATGTACACCACCAATAATGATGAAACTTCAAACCTAAAATGAATAGACAAAACTAAGTTAGTAGGGTGAAGATATATGTAAAACTTTACATAACAGAACCAAATTTCACTTCGAATTCGTCGAGGTGGCAGTGGCCGAAGGTAGAGGTAGTGCGCAAAGGTGGAGGTGGTGGTTGTAACAACCCGTCCACGCTAGGGTTGACGTGTTACTATAACAATAATCGGAATTCAACACATCATCCCATTAATAACAAAAACTTTTAATTATTACAAAAATTACAAAATAAAAAAAATACAATATTCTCGTTTTCGAAAATCTTTGTGTCTTAAATCTCTCAAGTCCATTCTCCGAGTCTTCTCGAAAAAATCTGTAACCTAACGTACATAAAAAACATATGCTTACTCAGTGGGACAACAACTAGACAATACACACACATATATGTATATATATAAAGAGAGAGAGAGAGTGTGTGTAAAATACAATAGCGTTAATCGTGAGTTGCGTACGTGAGCAGGAGATCATGACGCGTGTCATTTTTTTTTTCCGCACCCAAGGGCAAATTAGACAATTCGCTTCAACACCAAATTACAAGTTCGTTACACCACGATCTCGTTATTAATGCTTGTACATATTTTGTGTATACTTTAAAAATTTTGAGTGCAATGAACACTCTACGACGGTTTTACAATGCTTGTATTTATTTGAAATGTCTAATTTGTAAAAAAAAAAAAAAAGAATAGATGAATTTTCTTATTTGACTTTTTCAAGATAAAAAAAGATATCTTTAGAGGAGGTAGCCGACGTTGACCTATTGGTTGATCAAACATCCTTTGTAGATTCATCGACCCGTCGGTAGAATACCCTTCATTGATGTGTCACTTCTTGTTTCATCGCTTTGATCGTTGATAATACGAGTTGCTCGATAATATCTTCGTCAATAATTTGTCGTTTATGCTTCGGTTCATAATCCCATGGTAATTCCTTCGGTGACCAATTAGAGAATTCTTTGTCCACGTCCCTATTCACCCCCGACCTTCTTCAGCGACAAATTCAACATTCATCGAGGGGCCACTAACAAATCTGTACGTAGCTAAAGGCCTTTTACATCTTAGTATTATTATGTGTAAATAATCATGAGTCATCTATATCGTGTTGCATAAATGTTGTATTGATGCGTTGTAGGTTCTTGTGTTAATCGATAAAATTTCGTAAAAGACACCAATTAACATTGATCCGGACAGCCACTCTCAAGTAAAAATGTTTATTGTTGGTCATATATAGTTTACGTTTATTCTTATCAAATCCTTTGTTCTAACTTACACACGCTTAAAGCCATGCACAACCCATTTATTAGAAATTTAGAATAGATCATAAGGGTTGGCATGTCAAAATGGGCGACTAGTTGTGTACAATTTGTTATCAGGTTGTGAATGAGCTAAAGAAGTCCTCAACTAACTAGAGGTTTCAAATGAGTTAAACGGTTAGATTTCTACTTCACAGGTCATAGTGACTTTGATTCTGAGATCTACATTGCATTATTGACACTAGATGTTGATGCTATGAGTCTTTCTCATCAAAATTTGTTTGGTATGATACTTCGAATGTGTTTTAACCAAAAAAACTATATACAAATTTGGCAAAGTGAATGTTCTATATTGCAAGAAAGGATTAGGTTCAAACGTGAACAAAATCCCAAGAGTGAACTGCGTGAACTGATCTGGGCCCTTGATTTTTATGATCTTGAGATTAAAGTGAGTGGCATGATGGTAATTATTTGGTTAATTTTTTTCATTTAATTAATTACAAAAAGGGTATATGTGTAATTTCAATCTTAAATTGATTGCATAAATCTCTCACAAATCAAATCAAGGATTAGGAAAGATGTAACTTAATTCAATTATTAAAATAATTATTAGTTTAAATGCGATGTACACATGTGTATTCTGATTTTGCCCTCTTTTTAATGCGATGTACACATGTGTATATCGTCTGTTTTTGTGATATCTCAGGATTTTTTTTGTATTGAATGTTGATGTACACCTATGAATTACTGTACACATATGTATGATGTTGAGTACACATGTGTACTGTTCTATTTATATCCAAGTACACATGTGTATACCGTTGAAATATGAAGGTTACGTGGATCTTAAAAATCAAAATTTGAATTCTGGTGATGAAATCTGAAATAAAAATTAAAATTGAAATCTGGTGATTTGTTGTTTGTTTTGATAATTATCTTATTAATAAATAAACATAATGTGGATAATGAATTTAAATTAGGAAAGATGTAACTTAATTCAATTATTAAAATAATGATTTAAATCTAATTTTTTATATAATTACAATCCTACCCTTAACAACTAAAAAGGATATCAAGGGTCCATATCTGTTCACGCAGTTCACTCTTGGGAGGTTATTCACGCTGGAACCCTACCCTTGCAAGAAATAGTTATAGTGGGTCTAGAACAAACAGGGATGCAAAAACATGAAGACTACGGGAAAACCCGAAACAAGTAATGAGACAGGTATCTGAACATATATATGAGTTCAATTTTAATTTTTTTGGGGGTTTACGAAAGGTATGAGCTTAGGTAATAGCCAATCGATCCATTTACCTGAATATATTAATATATTATATCTAAATATTTATAAAAGACTACAAATAATGCACATGTCATTCTCTCCTCTAACCTCATAATTATTATATATGTTTTATTTTAAATTTAAATTAATTAATTATATATCTATTTAATAATTATTCTTTCCCGATTTAATTTAATGGTGGATAAAACCCAAAATTTTCTAATGCTTAAAAAGAATACAAATATTTTCTAAATGGATTCAACTTTTCTACGGATTGATGTCATAGCTATCATCTATTTATGAATAGGACATGATTTTTATTTGAAGATTAAAAACAAATAACAACTATTTGTCATCCTAAAAAATCTTAATTGTTTTATATAATTTGTTTTTGCCAAAAGTATTTTCGAAAATCTCATTCTAACGATTCCATTTAGTGTCATGTTGCCACAAGTACTTTTGAAAATCTTATTTTAATAAACGATTCCAGTTAGTGTCATGTGATATTTTCTCTATTAACATTACAGTTTTTACTTAAATTTTTTAACTTTTTTTTTCTAATTTATAATATTCAATACTAAAATTCCTGGTAAGTCAAATAATCAATATTATAATTTATGTAGATTTAAAATCTTTTATATAATATTGCTTTAATAAGAAGGTCACTATTAAATTTAATAATATTTTTAAATTATATATAAAAAGGTATATGTTAAGAAAAAATCAGTTTAAAAATCATCAATAAATGCTAACTTAGGAATAACCCACTTGTAGAGGCATAAGCCTCTAGAGGGGAGGTCTGGGCTAGGGAGAATAATTTAGGATCATTGGTGTGTAATAGAGTTGGAGTAAACTGTATCGTTATAAAAAACCATTAATAAAGTATACTTATTCAGCCTCATTGTAATCAGGGGCGAAACTTCTTGGGGGCGGGGGGGGGGGGGGTCGCCCGACCCCCGGGATTTTTCGCTCAGTAGTGTTATATATGTAGTTTTCGTATAGAAATTTTTGGATATATACGTTTTTACCCCCTCGATTCTATAGAAAATTTTTGGTATATATGTTTTAGCCCCCTCCGTTTTCTCCGGCAAGCTTCGCCACTGATTGTAATACGCGAGATCAAAGAAGACAGTTTTCTCAATGACAATAAATAAATTGAAGGACATTTGCTATTGAGAGTTGGTTTGTTTTTAAAACAACCAGTGTTTTCACATAGACTGTACATGGCTTTTTCCATAATCAAAAGTAGAGATAGACTTAAACTATTAATTATTAATAAAAATGATAATCTTTCGAGTAGGACATCTAATGTTGTCTATAAAGAAGTTATTCGAGATTTGTAAATGTAACATTAATTTGTAATTTTTCATTGTAAATATTTTATAACGCATAACCCCGTGTACTACACGGGACTATAAACTAGTGATTATATAAATATATAATAAATTGTATGTTGAATTTTGTGAAAACTTAAAACTATTTTATAGAAGTATAGTTGAGCGTTTAATATTTCATAAACATTTTTGAGAAGAGTTTCATGTAATGGGTAAATTTTAATTAATAAGGTTATAATTTGGTATATCCTTGAACCTCACGGAGTGAGGGATATTGAGTAATTGGCATCTGACGAGTATGATACAACAGGGCAAATTACATAAGGATAGTGGGTAGACAAGCAACAAACTGCGCCGCCATCCCTTTCTGAATAGAAAACCCTATTCTACTAAAAACAAAGCCTCGCCCCTCAGGAGTCGAAAAGTTGCTGTGGACAACACGCTGAACTCTAGACAAGAACCGAAATGCCTCCGGCGCCAAGGAGCCGAACGTGTCAAACGCCAGGGGGACAAAGGCATGCTGATTATCCTCACAAGCTTTCGCGTGCTTTTCCACCTTCTTTGACTCTGCTTTCAGTACTGCTTGCCCTGCCACAAACCCATTTTCCCGAAACCCGGCTAGTGGGGATACACCTGTGAGATCGACACAAGCATGTTTCCCGCCCTCCCAACCAAAAACTAGCACGTCAGCTGGGCGTAGGGTGGATCTCCCCTCCGACGGGTCTGTAAGAAAATTAACCGGTGCCTCTTTCTTCGCCGAAATCCCTGCTCGTCTGAGAATATCCATTAACGCGTCTCGCACAAAGTCATGGCGATACTTAAACCCCGGCAACTCTCTACAGTGTAACGCATGCTCCCCGTATTTATCTAGGTATGATACCAAATATGATAATTAGGTTTAAGACTTGAATTACCATATTCATCCCATACCAGGGGTATTTATATTTCTAAGGCCATAGGGTATACTTTAACACTACTTAACTCCACCCAGATGTCACATCATCCGTTTTTCCTCATTTCACTTCACTTTAGCTTAAGGGAATGGTCTACTCCCATTAACCCCACCTAACTTGATTTATTTATTTTTTTTTTTTTGTAGTTTTTTTGTTTAAAAAAGGAAAGAAAATTAGTTCAATCTTTTAACATTCGATTAACATGTTAACAAGGAATCCCTTTAACACCCATTAACATAAGAAGGGAATGATATGCAAGACTTTTTAACATGACATGTCACATTTAACCCCTCATGTGGTAAGGTAGACCCCAAGGCCTAAGAATAAAATCAACGAATTCTAGTTGTTTTGATGCATTTATCTTAACATTTAACGATTCCAATAATATTTTAAACTTAGCTTTCCTAAAATTACATTTGAAATCAGTTAGATGGGTGAGGTTAAACAATCCACCTATATAATATCGATTCCAATTATTTTCAACTTAGCTTCCCTAAAATTACATTTGAAATCAGTTTTTGCAATAAGCCGTTTGGTATTATTACACTTGAAATGTTAAGTCGATGCGTTTTAGGGTGGAGTGTTGTGAGTCGATGCATTTTGTTATGGTCGTAGGTTCTTTGTAACTCAAGAAAGTTTCATAAGAGGCGCACCATTGATCAACGTGATAAAATGTTAAAACGATGCGTTTTGTTATAGTTGCATGTTCTTTGTGACTCAATAAAATTTCACAAGAGACACCAACTATATTGATCCTAATTAACGATAAAATGTTACGTCCATGCATTTTGTTATAGTTGTAGGTTCTATGTAACACACGGATATTTCATAAGAGGTTGCAACATTGATCCGGACGATAAATGTTAAGTCTATGTATTTTTTACAGTTGTAGGTTCTTTGTAACTCAAGGAAATTTCATAAGAGGCATCAACAATATTGATCCGACGATAAAATATTTTACATCGATGCATTCGGAGATAGTTTTGTAGGTTCTTTGTAACTCAAAAAATTTTTATAAGATATTAAGAGGCACCAACATTGATCCGAACGATAAGATATATATATTAAGATTTAAGAGAATGAGGAGAAACCAAATTATAGCATAATACAACAAAAAACCACTATATATAATCAAAAGACAATAGAAAGCAAAGGAACATACAAACGTGTATCCCTTTAATAATAAAATAAGGTTTTCATTTTTATTCTAGCATTACTTATTCAAAGGTTTTTACTCTCCCACTCTCAGTTTCCATCTTCATCCGTTCAATATGGGCTCACTTTATCCTACAAAAATCAACACAAAAAGTAGCATCAATAGAAAAAAAAAACATCACGTTATCACTTTTAATGATTATCTTAATGGTTCAAAACTCTTACTAATTCAGTACTTAATGGTTTAAACTGTTTGTTTCGCAAATGTCCGAATGGTTCAGACATTTGATTCTGAATGGCTAATCATTATACTGAGTCTGAATTGTTAAGACTTCTAATCTGAATTGGTCAGACATTTGTCTAAACGGTTAAGCATTATACTGGCTCTTAATAGTTCAGATCTCTTACTAGTTCAGCACTTACTGGTTCAGTCCTCTTACTGGTTCGACACTTAACCATTCAAAAGTTGCAAAACTGCCCCTTAGTTAACTTTCAAGTCTTTTATTGATCCCTTTTTAAAATAAATAGAAAATTAAACCGGATAATATGAATCCTCAAAAAGACAACAATGAAATTAAAAAAGTTAAGAACAATCTATATATGTATATCCAAATATTAACAAGTTATTATTGTTATGTGTTTAAGCTTAAAAATGCACAATAGTGTAAAAATTTGACATACTTGTTGCAGTCAGTGTGGGGGCTGATCTTGTAAGGGATGCTTACACCACACTTTTTCGGAAGGGCAACAGCGTTGTCTTCTTTAATACCAGATAAATGTTTATAAGCCTTCTTCATGCAACTACAGGCGGTCTTCTTTTCAGCGGTTGTTTTCGCGGCGGCATTAAGTCCCTTAACACCTTTGCAACATGGAACGGGCACCTTACCACCATGCTTCAAGTAGTTTAGGCATGGTGTCAACTTGATATTCACATCACCACAAGTAAGCGCTGCCGCATAGGGGGCGGCGACCACCATGCAAATCATCATGATACATAGAACTTTCATCATCATCAATGTAAAACAACTAGTGTGGTTTCTTATGTGTTTGGTTTTGATGTGGGGAAATGTTATAGAGGATACCATCTATTTATAGAGTGGCTTATACATGTGCATTTGTATATGAGTGTTAACGGTCATATTCCATAGAGGAG
This sequence comes from Helianthus tuberosus, assembly GCA_030545235.1. Taxonomy (NCBI): domain Eukaryota; kingdom Viridiplantae; phylum Streptophyta; class Magnoliopsida; order Asterales; family Asteraceae; genus Helianthus; species Helianthus tuberosus. The sequence continues at coordinate 3,905,453 of CM060440.1, forward strand.
TTTGCATGTTATACGTCGTTGTCTGTTTTATTTGATGTATCAACAAACGTGTGTAACTTTATTTACTTTAAAACCATTAAATAAAGTAGTGTGTCAACTTATAAATATTTATGTTATAAGTAGATTTTGGCATATTTGAGCCCCGACTCTAGGAGTAGGACCTTCATGCTCCCGAAAATTATCTTTGATAATTTAGTATTTATTGTACATATTTTGTGTATTTATTACAAATTTGATTGAAATGAACACTCTCTTTGATACATTTTTTTATCTATTTTCAGTACGTGTATTTATTTGAAATGTGTAATTTACAATAAGAAATTGGTTGTATATTTTTTTTTGTTTTGTTTTTTGTTAAGATACAAAAAGATATCACTAAAGTAGCCAATCGACGTTAACCCATTGGTTGAACATCATTCGTCAGTAGAATATCATTGATATGTCACTACTAGCTCCACCGTCGATGATATTACCAGGGCCGGGTGGGTCACCGCTCAGGGCCCAAACCAATATATGGCCCAAATTTTTTTTGTATGTATTGCCAAAATCGTCCCTGAGGTTTGGGCACGTTTGCCATTTTCGTCCAAAATGACACTTTTGTACCAAATTGCCCTCAACGTTTGTAACTTTTTGTCATTTTCATCCAAACCACTAACTTAGTTTATTTTTTCTGTTAAGTTGAAGATATTTGGGTGAAACTGGCAAATATAAAACCATAGGGACGATTTTGGCAATTTACTCAAACCATTTTTAATTTCTTTTATTTAATTATTTTTGTTACATATATAATAAAAAAGAATATACTTGGAGTTTTTAGAAAAAAAATTAATAGTTTTGTCACATAATTTTTATAAATTTTCATCCAAATCACTAACTCAGTTTATTTTTCTGTTAAGATGAAGGATGTTTTAAATTTAAAAAATTAAGACAGAAATTAATTTACAGCTTCTTTATATAAATCAGTTTTATAAAGAGAAAACGTCATTTGTGCGCAACACATAACAATCGATTACAACTTTTAGTATTTATCAGTTGTAGAGATAGAAAAAACATCATTCGCCTTAATAGAAAAATTAACTTAGATAGTGGTTGGATGAAAATTTATAAAAATTACGTGACAAAGCTATTATTTTTTTCATATAAAAATTGCATGTATATTCTTTTTTATTATATATGTAACAAAATTAATTAAATAAAAGAAATTTAAAAGAGTTTGAGTAAATTGCCAAAATCGTCCTTGTGGTTTTATATTTTCCAGTTTCATCCAAATATCCTCAACTTAATAGAAAAAATAAACTAAGTTAGTGGTTTTGATGAAAATGACAAAAAGTTACAAACGTTGGGGGCAATTTGGTACAAAAGTGTCATTTTGCACGAAAATGGCAAACCTGCCCAAACCTCGGGGACGATTTTGGCAATTAACTCTATTTTTTTTTACTAGGCCTGTGTTTAAATGTTACACGGCCTGTTTAAGATCAATTGAAATGGGCCTGTGTTTGTGGAACTAGTATGTGCACAAGAAATGAAATTGAAATGGGCCTGCTTTAGTATAACAGTTTAACAAGCCCAAGTTAATAAACAAACATATTTCAAAAAAACGCAAGGAGAACCACACTGTTCGGTTAGTAAGTAGGTTCGATACTTCGATCATTTTTGCTACACTATTTTGTTAATTTGTTTTATCTATTTCATAACAATTATCGTTAGATTATGGGTTTTTAGTATTTATATATTTTATTGAATGATTAATGAGTTTATATTATATGAAGATTTGCGAATAGGGTCCAAAATTTTTATCTCGCACAGGGCCTTTTTTTTGTGATTTTCGGAGACGACCTTGGATATTACAACTAGTACAAAAGTGAGCAATGGATACGAATAACAATTGCTAAAAGGTGCGGTTCACCCTTCAACCCGCATCTTTTGAGCGGTTCTTTGCCCTTTTGAGTGTTTCTTTGGTTTCACACGCACCATTGGATGCGGAAGTTGTTGACCCGCAGCTTTTGCCCCCAATTTCCCCCCACAAAATTTCACTTCCCTCCGTCTTCAAAAAAATTTAAACCCTAAAAACCTCTCCTACCCCCACAAGAATTCATTTCCCTCCATCTCCAAAAAAAATTAAACACCAAAAGATGCGAGGGTACAACCATGGGAAATGAATCAATAAGGGATTGTGTTTTAAATCGGTTTGTTAGTATCCAGATATTTCATGTTGAAGAGACCCCGTAGAAGATGCGAGGGTACAACCATGGGTGTCTATCATTGTCCCGGTCTCGGAATCAGTCTTTTTTTCTCTCGGTAATCTCTCCTCTTTTTGACCTAGATTCATCATTGTTTTTGTTGAGTTTTTGGGGATTTATGGTTTAAACTTTAAAGATGACAGATTTTGCAGGCCTGGTAAGTTGGGAAATGAATCAATAAGGGATTGGGTTGAAACTTTTTATTTTGTAGTTGTGTGTATGGAAGCCAAAAAACCTGGTCAAACTGATGGAAGTTGGTTGGGTCTGTGGTTTAATAAGTCTAATCGTATAGTCGGTTGGTTTAAAAAAATGAAAACTGGTTTACAAAAAATATAACACGAATTGAAATAAAATAATTTTTATTTGACTTATATGGCAGAGTTTGTTCAGTTTCAAGCATTGTTGATCTACCTGTGATTTCTTGACACCTTCCAAAATCATATTCTACAACTTGCTGTAGCTTTGATAGTCTTTGCTTAGGTGTTTCGGCTAAGCTTTGATACCCACATTTTGCAGGATTTGTATATAGGAGAGGCACCTTACCACTAGGTAGGGGTGTTAACAAGGCCAGAGGCTCTAGAGCTACTCGTGAACGGCTCGGTTAAAAACTCGAACGAGTCGAGCCTTAACGAGCCCGAGCTCGAGCCTGAAATAGAGCTCGTTTAGTTATCGAGCCTGAGCTCGAGCCTGAAATACAAAGCTCGTTTAGGCTCGCGAGCCCAAACGAGCCTAAACAAAATTTTAGTTTTTTATATGTATAATATAATAATGATGATGATAACATTGGTGAGCCGAGCTCGAGCCGAGCTTTGGCTCGCTTAATCGCTGTTGAAACGAGCTCGAGCCGAGCTTTTAGCTCATTTGAGGTTGTTCTCGAAATAGCTCGAGCCGAGTCGAGCTTTGGGTTTTACTCGCGAGCTTGAGCTCAGAGAAGTAGGCTCGAACCGAGCCGAGCTCGAGCTCAAGCTTCATAAAAAATTAACGAGCCGAGCTCGGGCTCGGCTCGGCTCGTTTACACCCCTACCACTAGGATGTCCTTTGGGTAGGTTATACAGTAATTTGGTTGGTATAGTGGGTGAGTTTTATTGTTTAGGAAATTGGGATTATGTAGTTTATGGAGGTATGAGTTCCACCATTGTTGGACAAGATCCGGCTCTGATCAGTTCATGGAAGCTTACTGTGAGATACTATGCTATTTTCACAAGGATGGAGTCCCAGTTCAAGGTAATCTCTTTCTCTAACACAGATTCTAGTACATAATCTACTATTTTTTCACCTACATACATGTGTATTTAATTATGTATATGTTATATGTTTTATGCAGTTTAATAATAAGCACGAAATGTGGTGTTTAATATCGAGGAGAAAATTATTTATTATTGTTGAATATGCTGATATGCAACTTATATTACAGCTTTAGGAGATATGGATCGGAAGTTTAACAAGTACCCATATTATTGTTCTTGACACGTACATAGAAATAACTGTAGATTAGTTTAAAAAGTATTGTTGAAACACTGCAAATGATCTGAGTTAGGATCTATTTTTATTTTATATGAATTGAGCTTAAATTAACGTAACTTTTCTAACCACTTTTGCAAATTATTTTCTAAGTTTTGTGATTACAATAATTTCAGGGATTCATGCATGTTAACCTTTATTGCAACAGTCATTGAAATTTTAGACCAGGGAAGACTTTAGCTTAACTTTTTTTTGTCTAACTTCAAATACAGTTTAAGTTGATGTACTTATTGGTTGGATCATGAAATAGCAATCTTCATTGTAACATGGGTTAGGTAAAGATCCTAGGCTATATCTCTAGATTATTTATCTGTTAATTTTTTATGTATTATGTCTATAATGTTGGGTGCTAAATTGTAAACATGTGATAATCTGTTTTATGTACTATAATCAGTAGACAATACCCAACATGGTTTTAAGTGTTTAATGGGTCCTAAGTTATAGCTTCTAAGTTATTTGCCTATTTTCTCTGTATTTATCCATAGTATAGTGTACTCAATTTTATATGTGTTACACTACTACCTGTTTACAATATAATTGATATAGAATACACATTTTACAACTTGCATATGTTGTACATAGATTAAGAACTACAATTTTTTGTTAATTAAGTTTCTTGTTGACTTTTTTGTAATAACTCTATGTGAAATAAGGTTGCAGTGAGAGAGGTAGGGGTGTAAACAAGCCCAGAGAGCTCGAGAGCCCAGTCGAGCTCGGGCTCGGCCCGGCTCGTTTACACCCCTAGAGAGAGGCACGGATAGAAATGGATCATCTAAAGAGGAACTTGATCTTGACATGAATAACAACAGTATGGTTGATCATCAAGCTGAAGATCGGTACAGTATGTATGAGTTTGACAGCGTTGAGTTAACAACAGTAGGGCCATCTACAACCTCAACATTGTTTAGGTTAGTTCAACATTGTTTTGGTTAGTTTAACGAACTTTTTCTTCTCTACGATTCTAGTTGCAAGTATGGATTGAAGACGTTGGTTTGGGTTGAAAGTATGAAGACATCGGTCGGTTCAGGAAGTTACTGTATATCACTTTCATCTTTAGAGTTTTATGTATTGTTGTGTTACCTGAAACTTTTGTAATATTATGTTACTTTGAAACCTTTGTATTTTATATTCTTGGGTTATATTATACCGGTTCTAATATAATTTTGTTTTTTTGTATATTTTATTTTAATTTTCAGACAATTTGTTAATCATGGGAATTTATTGGAAATTTGTAATAGAATTTATTGGAAGTTAACAATATATATATATATATATATATATATATATATATATATATATATATATATATATATATATATATAGGATTAGGTTCAAGAGTGAACACTAGTGTAGCTTGCGAACTGAGTGAACTAATCCTGGCCATACACATGTGTAGATCAATGGCCAGGATTTGATGTTAAAATACACTAGTGTATTTTACGATTTGATGATGAGATCCTGGCCATACACGTGTGTAGATCAATGGCCAGGATTTGTTCACTCAGTTCGCAAATACATTAGTGTTCACTCTAGAACACCACCCTATATATATATAGGTAAAGAGTACTGTACAAATGCCCTTATCGTACATTACGTACGCGCAAATCTCAGCCGTCAGATCATCTTCCCGCAATGAAAATCGCATGTTGTTTTTTTTTTTGTAATAATTTCGCATGTGATAATTTTGATGAAATAGCAGGTGTTTTTTTGTAACAATTTCGCATGTGGTAATTCAATTTCGCATGTGATAATTTTGATGAAATAGAAGGTTGTTTTTTTTGTAACAATTTCGCATGTGGTAATTTAATTTCGCATGTGATAATTTTGATGAAATAGAAGGTTGTTTTTTTGTAACAATTTCGCATGTGGTAAATCAATTTCGCATGTGATAATTTTGATGAAATAGAAGGTTGTTTTTTTTTTGTAACAATTTCGCATGTGGTAATTCAATTTCGCATGTGATAATGTTGGTAACAATTTCACATGTGGTAATTCAATTTCACATGCGATTTTCAACGCGGGAAGATGATCTGACGGCTGAGATTGTAGCGTACGTAATGTACGATAAGCGCATTTGTACGTTAACCGGCCTCTATATATATATATATATATATATATATATTATTTTACTCTAAACACCAATAGATGAGGTTCTAAAACCGCATCTTTTGAGTATATTAGGAAAAAAGTAGTTTTTGTTAATATACCAAAAGATGCGGTTCAAGAACCGCATCTCTTGGACCCGCTTTATTTGATATATAGCCAAAAGATGCCTTGCCATAAGATGCGGGTCTAAAACCGCATCACATAGCTAATTTAACCGCATCTTTTGATCAAATATGTACACGACTGCTCGACCATATCTCACGTTAGTATTTCACGGGTGTTGCTTCCACCAGTATTCCCAAGGTACGTAATTCATTCGGTGATCCGTTAGAGAATTCTTTATCCACACCCCTTTCAACCACCGGCATTCATCTAAGGATCACCAATGATTTTGTAGATGTATAGCTAAAGGCTCTTTATTTTGTAGTGTTATTCTTTGTAAATAAACACAAGTCCTCTACATCGTGTTACATGATTAAAATGTTGTGTGAACAACTTTTTTATAGTAGCAGATTCTTGTGTTATTCAAGAAAATTTTGTATGAAGCACCAACATTAGTCCTCGCTACAAGTACGCTATCGGGTAAGCTCTAGATGAGACTAGCTTATTACTATCCCGATGACATTTTATCAAACTTAAAAGTTAAAACGGATATAACCTTCTAAGAATTTTTATCGTAATAGCTACACACCAATGCTAGTTGGTCCATTGGTCCGAATTTTTATCGATATGTGTGTGTATCAAGAGACAAAGGAACGTAGGAGTTGAGATAAACCAAATTTTATTATATCATAATATAACAAAAAAAAAGCATTATATGTTATTGAAAGACAATAAAAAGCAAATGAACATACAAACTTTTAACCCTTTAAAAATGAAAACAAGGTTTGTTTTCATTTTTATTTTAGCATTACTTAATTATTTGATGGCTTTTAACTCTCCCAACGCCAGATTTCCATCTTCATCCGTTCAACCTAGGGTTCATTTTATGCTGCAAAAATCAACGACACAGAAAATAACATCAATAGATTTTAAATAAACAATATGATTTGTTATTTTTTTGTTTTTAACACTGTAATGCAATACAAATAAAGTGAATTCTTTCTCACTTAGACATGTGTTCTTTTTCCTCATAATGTACATACTAAAAAAGTAAAAGAACGAAATATGTAACTATAAGTTTAAGAAGTTATTATTATGAGGTTCAAACTTAAGCATTCGACAATAAGATAAAGTGTGTGAATTTATCATACTTGTTGCAGTCAGTGCTCATGCTGATCTTGTAAGGAATGTTTACGCCGCACTTTTTGGGAAGGCCTGAAGCGACGTCGGCTTTGATGCCAGACATAGAGTGATAAGCATTCTTCATGCAACTAGGGCTGTCCAAACTGCTCGACGATCGAAGATCGCTCGACGATCGCTCGAAAAATGCTCGAAAAATGCTCGTTCGATTCCTGCTCAGTTTGTAAATGAGCCGATCGGATCGGTTCGATTCAAATTCAATCCGAGCATGAGCAAGGCTCCGCTCGCTCGACGATCGCTCGGTTTCGCTCGAATTATTTTTTATTAATAATTAATATATATATATATATATATGTATATGTATATTATATATTTTATAGATTAAAACCCAAAAAATGTAGCCCAAATAATTACAAGCCCAATAATATTAGCCCAAAATAATTACAAGCCCCAAAATAATTACAAGCCCCATATACTAAAAATTCAAAGTTTCAAACCCTAAATCTATTCTATTCAGTGACTTCAGTCATTCATCGCCGCTCTGTCTCAAGTCTCAACTCTCCCGCTCTCAACTCTCGGTCATCGGACATCGGACAATCGCCGTCGGCTCAAGTCATCGGACAATTCATCGTCGGCTCAAGTGTCTCCGGAGGTATTTATGTCTGCATCTTGTAAACGATTCTGTTTATTGCGACTAGAATCACAACAACATGTTGTTAGTATGTAGATAAATGGATAATTTATTTGTGAATCACTTTTCGGTAGTCACTTGTAAACGATTCTGTTTATTGCGATTCTGTTTATTGCAACTAGAATCACAAGCTTGTGTCAGGAGGTATTTATGTCTGCATCTTGTAGAATCACTTTTCGGTAGTCACTTCCATAACAATATTAATCTATTTGTGAAATAAATGGATAATTTCATATATCCTCTCAATACATGTATTTGTAACAGGGGACTTTAATATCTATTTGTGAAGTAAATGGATAATCTATTTGTAACAGGGGACTTTAATATCTGTTTAACAGGGGCCTTTCTAACTGTTTAATATCTGTTTCTGCATAAAAACAACTTAACCATATTGTTTCTTTATATTGTTTCGTTTCTGTTTTTGTAGAATGTCTTCTTGTAAAGAATCAAACGAGAATCCGGCTGCTCATGTTGACTTGACTGATGGAGAGGACGACCCAGTAATTGATGAATCGGGTGATGCTGATATGGCTGATACAGCGACCGGAGGTGCTTGTTCAAAAAAGAGAAAAAATTATTCGGATGTGCATCCACATTTTGTAGATGTTCAGGGTTTGTACAAAGGGAAAATGGTGCCAAAAAAACAATGCATCTATTGCAAGCATTCATATGTAAGTGGTAACTCGAAGAGCACAACAAGTATGAGGCGACACCTTCAAGTATGAGGCGACACCTTCAAGAATCGGCTATTCACTATAAACAAGCTTTTCTAGGTTATGCGTTGAGAGATTCCAACTTTGTGTGGTCCCCCACAGTTGATGAATGGAATCGTGCCGAAAGAGTTTGCAATCTACTTGTAGTTTTTTTAAAAGCTACTAATTTGTTTTCCGGTACATCGTATCCAACTTCAAACTTGTTTCTTATTGAAATTTATGAAGTGAAGAAAGAGATATGTAATGCATTTTTTTCCGATGATACTTTCTTGAAGAGCATGAGTAAACCGATGTATGTGAAATTTGAGAAATATTGGGGGGAAATTGGGATCCTTATGTCTATTGCATCAATTTTAGATCCCCGTTTTAAGATGTTCTCAGTTGAGTGGACTTTTGAGAGATTGTATTTAGAGGATGAATGTAAGATCATGGTTGAAGATGTGAAAAGTAAGTTGAAATCACTTTTTGACAAGTATTGTAATGCATATAAGAATTCTGAGGCTGCCATGAATAGCTCAAAAACATCTTATAATGAATCAAGTTCACACACGAATGATTTTTATGCTTGCCTCAATTCAAGAACCGTGTCGATTGAAAGAAAATCTGAACTTGATGAGTATTTGGATGAGCAAAACCTAAAATGTATGGATCCAAAGTTTGATGTGTTGAAGTGGTGGAGTCAACATTGTAACAAGTTTCCGGTTTTGAGTAAAATGGCGAAAGACATTTTTGGCATCCCGATCACTACCGTGGCTTCCGAATCAGCCTTTAGTGCTGGGGGGCGTATATTGGATGACTACCGAAGCTCTCTTTCAAAGGATATGGTGGAACTTCTTGTTTGTGGAAGTGATTGGTTAAAGGCGAGCTCAAAAACAACCTTAAAAACATTGAAAGTAAGATTTTATTACATTTATAGTCTATTTATACTTTTGTAGTTTATGCATTAACATTTATATTTTGTTTTTTTAATGTGTAGCAAGCTGCAAGAGATAAAGAAAAATTGGAAATTGATGTGTTGACTCCAGACGGGTCGGATAACAAATGAAAGGTATTTTTATAATTAACAAACCATAAAACTGTCATGTAATGTCAAATGTGTAGAACTTAATGGTTTTGTTTAACGCTTGTGTTAATAGGTTATATGTATGTTGATTTGAAGTGGAATTTTGTGGATGGAGAATGGAGATGACCAAGCTTTAAGAAGATGTTTATGGCTTTTGAGCTAGATTTCAATTTGTATTTCGCACTATATTTTTATGCTTTGGATTCGATATTGTTAAGAACATTTTTAGGATCGTGATTTCAATTATGTATTGCTTTTGTTATAGTTTAATGCAGCCTAAAAGGTGCTGCTGGACATGTTTTATTAAGTCATGATTTCAGTTTTTTGTTATTGTTGCTGCACATTTATCAAGTCATAATGCAGCCTAAAAGGTGCTGCGAAACCGATCGAAATCGATCCGAACCGATCCGCTCGGTTGTAAATTCGAACCGATCATGAGCAGCACTTTTATGATCGGTTTTACAAAATCGAACCGAACCGATCCGCTCGGTTTTAATTCGATCCGATCTCGAGCAGACCCTCGCTCGGATCGGATCGGCTCATGAACACCCCTACATGCAACCGCATGCCGTCTTCTTATCTGCTGTTGATTTTGCAGCCGCATTCAGTCCCTTAACGCCATTGCAACAAGCAGTGGGCACTGAACCACCATTTTGCAAGTAGTTTACGCATGGACTCAACTTGCTAACCACATCACTACAAGACAGAGCCTCCGCATAGGGGGCAGCCACCACTATGAAAGCCACCATAATACATAGAGCTTTCACCAACATCCTTGCCATTGTAGAGTGTTTTTTTTTTTTGTTATGTGTTTGGTTATGATGTGAGAAAACATAATGGAGGATACTCTATATTTATAGAGACGCCTATGCATGTGTCTAAAGAGGAGTTAGCACGTGAGATAGTTGTCTTGTTTATTTAATGTGTAAATAAAAGTAATTAGTTTTTTTTTAACTTTGAAATCATTTATTAAAGTAGCATGCCAAATTATTAATAATTTTGTGGACTCCCATTTCTTATATGTGCAGTAACAATAAAATTTGCCTAAATAGCCCATCCAACTTGACTAGTGTATGTTTGTGGTTACAAGTTAATTAATTAAGCCAATATTTTACATTTTTTTTCCGATTTGCAAAATTGATTAGAACAAGGCTACTAGCGAATACAAAGGAAACTTGTCGCCTTAATGTCATCACAAATCTTGGGGATGAATTAACAAATCAAAGTTTCTAACAAGTGTACATGCTATTATTAAAGAAAGAAAGAGATATGAGCTATAATAAAAAATCATGTTAATTGTTTATATCATATAGATTTTTTATATATCCATTACAATTTAATACTGCAACCTAAATTTGGCACACGTAGAACCATGCAACATGTTTATGTAAACAAACCAACGGGTTGACAAGTCAAAACTGGTTGACAAGTTTTTTTTTTTTAAATCGCAAATTTCTTATGATCCTATCATCTTTGGGACTTGAACTCAAGATCTTTCCATTGGTAAACTGGCTGACGAGTTGCATACGGTTTTTAATCAGGTTACAAATTAGTTTAACAAATCATCAATGGATTTACTAACTATGAACAAGTTACAGTAAAATTGATATCGAATTAAACGAATAATAGATGTATTGAAGGTTTAGTATTGTAAATTATATGTTTTCTTAATATTGTAAATTAAGCCAAAGTTTATACAAATAGCACAAGATGGAAGATCATGGTTACTTGAAACTTGGAGATTGAGCGTATATTTTGTATGATGGTAGTCTTAAAAGGTCTAACAATGAGCGAGATGTTGGTCTTAATGTTAGATAATTAGTATTTATACTGTTAGGAGTGTACGAATAATGTATTATTGTGATGCAAGTCTTACGAGGTTGGATGTTATGTCTTGGTTTAGATGTTTAATGAGTTTGATACCTAATCTTATATGATCAGATTATACAATCCAAGGATTACAATCATACTAGCGTCAAATAGGTTAGGTATAATTGTATAGATACCATCATTCCCATAGTTTGAGTGGTACTTGGCTACTTGCATAATGTAATTATTTATTATCCTCGACAAACTACTAATCATTTGTTTAATGCTTGATTTTACAAAATACCATCTTAAGAGAATAAAAGACGGAGACGAAGGTGAGGGGTGGCAAGGTTAGAGGTTGTACGAAAATGATACCAAGATTTGGTGGATGAGCGAGTAAGCAAATAGATTTTGGCATATTT